>BSQZ01000012.1:3970000-4532500 GCA_033239005.1 Lamellibrachia satsuma | reverse complement strand
TTCTTTTTCTCCTTCTCTTCCTCTACCCAGGTCTCTCTCCGTTCGCCCTCTGTGACTTCCTCTCTCCTCTCTATCACTGCCTTTCTGTCCGTACTTCCCTCCCACTCCCCCTCCTTCCTTAGTCCCCCTCTGTCTGCCTGTGTGTTTGCGTGCGTGCGTGTCTACGTGCGTGCGATCGCGTGTGTGTTAGCTTCTCTCTCATTCTCCGTCTCCGACTCTCTCTCCGTCTCTCCTCTCTCTGCCTTTTCCCTTTCCTCCTCTCCCTCCCACTATCCCCTCTCCGTCTCTCCTCCCTCCCATCTCCTTTTCTCCCTCCCTCCTATCTCCCCAACTCCTCTCTCCTTCTCTACCTCACTCCATATCTCCCTCTCTTCTTCTCTCCCTAACTCCTCTCTATTTCACTCCATGTATCCCTCTCTCCTTCCGCCCTCACTCTCTCTGTCTCCCTCACTCTCTCTCCTCTATCCATGTCTCCCTCTTGTCCTCTCTCACCCACTGTCTCCTTCTTTCCCTCTCTACTTCTCCCCCCTCGTTCCCTGTGTCCTTCTCTCCCTCTCTCCCTTTGTCCTACTCTCCCTCTCTCTGCCGCTCCAGCTCCCTACCTCATCTTTCTCTTTTTCTCATCCTCATTTTCTCCCTCTCTCCCTCATCTGTCTCTCACTACGTCCCTCTCTCCTATCTCTCTTTCTATCTCTCCATATATCTGCCTCTCCCGCTCCCTCCATCATCTTCTCTCTTTCTTACCTTCTTTTTACTCCCTCTCTCCTCTTCTCCATCTCTCCTCTCTAACACTGTCCTCCTTTGCACTCTTCCTGTCTCCCTCCCCCTCTCCCTCTTTCCTCTATCCATGTCTCCCTCTCTCCATTTTCCCTGTCTTCCTCTCTCTCTCTCTCTTTTTCTCTCTCTCTCTCTCTCTCTCTCTCTCTCTCTCTCTCTCTCTCTCTCTCTCTCTCTCCCTCTCTCAGTTCCTCTATCTCTCTCTATCCCTCTCTCCATCTGTCCCTCTCCCTCCCTCTCCTGCTCCCTCCCTCACCATTCTCTTTCTCGCCCTCTGTTTCTTCCTCTAGCCCTCTCCTCTCTCTCCCTCTCTCCCTTTCTCTCTCCCTTCTCCCTTCTTCTGCCTCCCTCACTCCATCTCCTCTCCCTCTCTCCCTCCTGTCTCCATCTCCCCCTCTTTCCATGTCATCCTCTCTCACTCTGAATATATCCCTCTCTCCCTGTCTGTATAACTCCCTGTCTCTGGCTCTCCCTCCCTCGTCTTTCTCTCTTCATCATCCTCTTTTTCCCCTCTTTCTCCATCTCCTTCCATCTCTCTCTCTCCCTCCACCCCTCTCTCATTCCCTCTTTCCTATCTCCCTCTCTCCATGTCTCCCTCTGTCTCTCTCTCTGCTCCTCCTGCTCCCTCCCTCATCTTTCTCACCTGCTTTTTCTCCTTCTCTCCCTCTGTCCCTGTCTCCCTCTGTCCCCATCTCCCTCTCTCCTCTCTGCCTCTCCCTGTCTCCATCTCTCCCTCTCTCACTCTCTCCCTCTCTGCCTCTCCTCTCTCTCCCCCCCTCTCTCTCTCTCTCTCTGTCTCCCTCTTTCCATCTCGCCCTCCCTCATTCTGTCCCTCTCTTCCTCACCCTCTCTCTTCTCTATCTATCTATCTATCTATCTATCTATATATATATATATATATATATATATATATATATATATATATATATATATATATATATCCACCCCTCTCTCATTGAATGGAGTAAAGTGAATGCCAATATATATGTAATGCGAGTTCTGCTTGATTGAATGATACACACGCATACGTACGTACGTACGTACATACGCACTCAGGCTTCACAAGTGAAATAAAGGGTCCACATGTCGTGGTTAAATAAATGTTGTTGTTTCAGTCATTATCAGCTCACAACTCTCTGGCTGAGCCATCGGTGTGAACCACCCGAGTGTTGTTACAGTTGTAACAACTTGCCCCAATACAATTGTAACAACGTGCCCCAATACAATTTTAACAACGTGTTAAAAAAATTGTTTTTGCAGTTGAATGCATGTGGACGATAACAAATCCTGAATTTCAATTTAACTTCTACTTTGCATAACCCCTTGTACTGGGTAGTAGACATGTTTCAAGTTTCATTCACGAAACATAAAACGTGGCTACATGATATGATATTCTGTAAACAAACCCAAACAAGTTTTCGGTTATTAAAAAGTTATTTTTGTCCATATCGTTAATATCGTCTTCTTAACTCCCGATTGTTGGACAGTGTGTTTGCTGGTGGAGTTCCAACCAACTACTGTCGATTGTGATGCCATAAATCACTATGTGCTGTTTTCCTAAAAAAAATCTCTGTAACAACTTGCCCCTGTGGCCTGTATACAACTAGACCCGGTCTCCCCTATGTAGCAACTTGCCCCTGTGGCCTGTATACAACTAGACCCGGTCTCCCCTATGTAACAACTTGCCCCTGCCACCTATATACAACTAGACCCAGTCTCCCCATGTAACAACTTCCCCTGTGGCCTGTATACAACTAGACCCGGTCTCCCCTATGTAACAACTTGCCCCTGTGGCCTGTATACAACTAGACCCAGTCTCCCCTATGTAACAACTTGCCCCTGTGGCCTGTATACAACTAGACCCGGTCTCCCCTATGTAACAACTTGCCCCTGCCACCTATATACAACTAGACCCAGTCTCCCCATGTAACAACTTCCCCTGTGGCCTGTATACAACTAGACCCGGTCTCCCCTATGTAACAACTTGCCCCTGTGGCCTGTATACAACTAGACCCAGTCTCCCCTATGTAACAACTTGCCCCTGTGGCCTGTATACAACTAGACCCGGTGTCCCCTATGTAACAACTTGCCCCTGTCGCCTGTATACAACTAGCCAAGGTCTCCCCTACATTCTTTCCAGCTTATATATATCCTTTTTATGATATGGCCTTCAATTTTAAAAGATTCTAGAAAATATATCCAACAACAGGGTAAAGAATTTTCTAAATTCAAAACAAGTATTGTATTTTGATCATTATGGTTTTAGGAGAAATATGTACACTTCCTTGGCAATTATGGACTTAGTGGAGGAAATTAGAAATGCAGTGGATAAGGGAAAGTTTACCATTGGTGGTTTTATTGATTTGTTTTAGTGATTTGTTGGAAATGTGTCAGCTGAAATGAACAAACTATATACACGGTTTAAAATAAACAAGCTCTCACTTAATTTTCCAAAAAACAACAAATTTCATGGTTTTCGGAAACACAAATACCCCATGTGAATAAAATATCTACATAGACAATATTAAAATTGAACAAGTAAATTGTAGTAAGTTCCTTGGTGTATATTATTGATTGTAAACTCACATTGTATCAGCATGTGAATACTATACATACTAAACTTGGAAAGAATCTTTCAGTAATGCGTCATGTTAAATGGCTGTTGTATGGGACTGCTGTGTATACTTTATATTGTTCACTTGTACTACCTTATATTGGCTCCTGTTGTGAAATATGGGGAACACTTACAAACATAGAATTCAGTCATTGTATATCTTACATAAACGTGCAATCAGAATGTGTGGTCAGTTGGAATACAGAGCTCACTCTAAGCCAGCTTTCTTTAAATTTAATGCACTTACTATTTTTGACCTGATTGATTTTAAATCCATGGTCATAATGTACAAAATATATAACAAATTAAAGCCAAATAATTTTTGTTCTCGTTTTAAAATTGTACATACCACTCATGCTTACAATACACACCAAGAAAATAACTTTGAATATAAGCAATGCAGAACAAGGTTGAAATCTGTGTGCATCAAAGCGTCAGCCTGAAAGGTGCAAATATGTGCAACTGTTTAAATAAGAATATTAAACATTATTAAAATTGCACCCAAAATATATACATATTGGTGTGGGAATGGGTTTATTACGTATTGGTGTGGAAATGGGTTTGTTACATATTGGTGTGGGAATGGGTTTGTTACATATTGGTGTGGGAATGGGTTTGTTACATATTGGTGAGGGAATGGGTTTGTTACATATTGGTGTGGGAATGGGTTTGTTACATATTGGTGTGGGAATGGGTTTGTTACATATTGGCACAAGTGTTTTGGAAATGTTGTTTAAGCACATACAACAAATAAAGTTCCTAATAAGTATAAATGGATCAAGACATTAACTAACAGTTAATGCTATTATCTGAAGATGCTACTTTTTGTTGCAAAAATTATATTAGCAACTGGCCCAGCTTTTGTTAAAATGCATTCTTGGCCCCAATCAAATTTTGCAAGAATTCATTTGGCCCAAGTCATATTGTGTAGCAATTCATTCAGGCATTAATCATATTATGTAGCAATTCATTCAGGCACCAATCATATTGTGTAACAATTCATTCAGGCATCAATCATATTGTGTAACAATTCATTGAGGCACCAATCATATTGTGTAACAATTAATTCAGGCACCAACCATATTGTGTAATAATTCATTCAGGCTCCAAAGGTATTGTGTAACAATTCATTCAGGCTCCAAGGGTATTGTGTAACACTTCATTCAGGCTCCAAGGGTATTGTGTAACAATTCATTCAGGCCCCAAGGGTATTGTGTAACAATTCATTCAGGCTCCAAGGGTATTGTGTAACAATTCATTCAGGCTCCAAGGGTATTGTGTAACAATTCTTTCAGGCCCCAAGGGTATTGTGTAACAATTCATTCAGGCCACAAGGGTATTGTGTAACAATTCTTTCAGGCTCCAAGGGTATTGTGTAACAATTCTTTCAGACCCAAAGGGTATTGTGTAACAATTCTTTCAGGCACCAAGGGTATTGTGTAACAATTCTTTCAGGCCCCAAGGGTATTGTGTAACAATTCATTCAGGCTCCAAGGGTATTGTGTAACAATTCATTCAGGCCCCAAGGGTATTGTGTAACAATTTTTTCAGGCCCCAAGGGTATTGTGTAACAATTCTTTCAGGCTCCAAGGGTATTGTGTAACAATTCATTCAGGCCCAAAGGGTATTGTATAACAATTCTTTCAGGCACCAAGGGTATTGTGTAACAATTCTTTCAGGCCCCAAGGGTATTGTGTAACAATTCATTCAGGCTCCAAGGGTATTGTGTAACAATTCATTCAGGCTCCAAGGGTATTGTGTAACAATTCATTCAGGCCCCAAGGGTATTGTGTAACAATTCATTCAGGCTCCAAGGGTATTGTGTAACAATTCATTCAGGCCCCAAGGGTATTGTGTAACAATTTTTTCAGGCCCCAAGGGTATTGTGTAACAATTCATTCAGGCCACAAGGGTATTGTGTAACAATTCTTTCAGGCTCCAAGGGTATTGTGTAACAATTCATTCAGGCCCAAAGGGTATTGTGTAACAGTTCTTTCAGGCACCAAGGGTATTGTGTAACAATTCTTTCAGGCCCCAAGGTTATTGTGTAACAATTCATTCAGGCTCCAAGGGTATGGTGTAACAATTCATTCAGGCTCCAAGGGTATTGTGTAACAATTCATTCAGGCCCCAAGGGTATTGTGTAACAATTTATTCAGGCCCCAAGGGTATTGTGTAACAATTCTTTCAGGCCCCAAGGCCAAGATGGCAAGTGGACAAGGAAGCCATTGACTTATCGAGAGTCCAACAATGTTCATCTACTTATAACCCGCCCTCTTGAGATATGTGTCAACCTTGTTTTTAAACATATTCACGCTGCTAGCAGTTACACAATCTGTAGACAATTTGTTCCATTCATTTATTGTCCTCTGTGAGAACGAGTGCTTCCTGATGTCCAATCTACATTGATCCTTTACTAATTTTACCTCATGTCCTCTAGTTCTGCTATCCTTCTTGAGTGAGAAAAACATATTTCTATAAATATTTTCACTAAGGTCTCTCAGTTCTGGAATCATTTTAGTTGCTCTCCTTTGTATGCGTTCAAGCATATCTATATCCTTCTTACGATATGGTATCCATGCTTCTATACAGTATTCTATTGCTTTATAAAGAGGTATAATTGACTTTTTTTCCCTTGTATGTTATGTTTCTTCTAATCAATCCAAGAATTTGATTACCCTTTGAAGCTGCAATACCACACTGCTCTGAAACTTTCATATCAGCGCTTATTGTAACTCCTAAGTCCTTTTCTTTTACAGTAGTACCAAGAACAGTATCTCCCATTTTATAGTTTACATCCAAGTTGCCATGTCCTGTATGTAGGCATTTACATTTCCCAAAATTGAACAACATCTGCCATTTCTCAGACCATTTCACTAATCTGTCTAGATCATTTTGTAAATGTTGTTTATCATCATCAGTATTAATCTTTCTAAACAGATTTGTGTCATCCGCAAATTTCAGTACATTACTTGTTATACTGTCATCCAAGTCATTGATATATATTAAGAATAATATAGGTCCTAATACTGATCCCCACTCAAAACCGATTTCCAATTTGAAACTTCTCCATCTACTACAACTCGTTGTCTTCTGTCAGTCAGCCATTGTTCTATCCAGTCAGTTATGCTATCCCCGATACCATTGGCTTTTAATTTAAGTAGTAATCTTTGATGTGGCACTTTGTCAAAAGCTTTCTGAAAATCTAAGTAGATAAAATCTACTGGCGATCCCACGTCTATCCACTTAGTGATTTCTTCCAAAAAACATAACATATTTGTTAAGCATAACCTCGCTTTAAGGAATATGTTGCACTAACCCTAACTCTAACCCACTAACCTTAACAATGTGCAGCAGAAATGTAACAAGTCAGTTTGTTTTCTTCACTATTTTATTAAAACTACTTTATAAGAAAAATAGGCAACATTTAACAGTGTTCAGATTTTTTTTTAATGAATACACCATTTGAAATACTGATCTGTAATAAATATATATTGATAAATAGAAGTCATGTCTCTTAAACTTGGTTGTTTAAGATTCATAAAATAATGTTTAGTTTGGAAACAATGTATGATCAACAGTGCATATTGCTGCTAGTGTCAATGCACAGATAACTACAGACAGTGTGTGCAGTGTATCTTAAATAATAATGTCACCATATGTCACAGGGTGTTATAAGTCACTTGAGGAAAGACAGATTGGTTGCCATGGGACAGTGAAGTCATCCAGTGACTTCATCCAGTGTCATTATCCAGTGTCGTCATCCAGTGTCATCATCCAGTGACTTCATCCAGTGATCTCATCCAGTGTCGTCATCCAGTGATCTCATCCAGTGACATAATCGAATGATGTCATCCAATGATATCATCCAGTGTCCAGTGTAGTCACCCAGCAATGTCATCCAGTGACTGGATGGTTCATTCACTAGCTGGTTGTTGGAAGTTGGCTGAGAACCCAGGTGAGCATCTTGGCGTGTTTGAGGAAGCCACCACTGCTCGGATCAAACAGCTGCTCCAAGACCTGCATGTTTGCCCTGGTCACCTCAAATGGAATCTGAAAGGAAACAGTCTTTGCATAAGGTTTTGGCATCAAATCTGATCTGTTTGTTTACTGGAGAGGAGGGTCACAGACATGTCTTACCTAGACATGTCTTACCTTGACATGTCTTACCTAGACATGTCTTACCTAGACATGTCTTACCTAGACCTGTCTTACCTTGACATGTCTTACCTAGACATGTCTTACATTGACATATCAATCTAGAAAAAACACCTTTTATAGAGAAATGCTTTGGTATTTTAAAACTAATTAAAATTCAAGCAATAGGCAATAGAGACCCAAAAATGTCATCTTGATTTCTTCAGTCGAGCAGTGAAATCATTTTCACTTCATTGAAATAGTTGTCATTCCAGTTGTTTGTAAAACAATCCAGTGCATGGTTTAAGTAATCATTGCACAGTCATCTGATAATGTTCTGGACTATTCAATCAATTAATATTGTTTAGTTTGCTCACAAATGTATGTTGTGTGCAGGCATGGCTGCGTGTGTGCATTGTTGCGCCTGCGTGGGCGTGTCTGCGTGGGCGTGCCGGCGTGGGCGTGCCGGCGTGGGCGTGCCTGCGTGGGCGTGCCTGCGTGGGCGTGCCTGCGTTGGCGTGCCTGCGTGGGCGTGTCTGCGTTGGCGTGCCTGCGTGGGCGTGCCTGCGTTGGCGTGCCTGCGTTGGCGTGCCTGCGTGGGCGTGCCTGCATGAGTGTGCAGCATGTGGGTGCATGTAGCCAAAATAAAGTTATAGTGTATTTTTCTTTACTCCACTTTACCTGTTAAAAACTTATAAATATGTAATAAAGAATTTATTCATTTTACAGAAACTCTCTTTTCATTTGATTTAGCCCATCACAAATCATGTTCATTGATGTCCAAATCTGTAGTGTGTGAACAGTCGAAGTAATAGTGTAAGTAATAGTGTAAGTAGTAGTGTAAGTAATAGTGTAAGTAATAGTGTAAGTAATAGTCTAAATTATAGTTTACAGAGTGTGACTGTGAGTTACCTGGATATGTTCTAAGAGAGAGTGCGACTGTCAGTTACATGGATATGTTCTATTAAGACAGTGTGTGACTGTGAGTTACCTGGATATGTTCTAACAGAGAGTGTGACTGTGAGTTACCTGGATATGTTCTATTAAGACAGAGTGTGGCTGCGAGTTACCTGGATATGTTCTATTAAGACAGAGTGTGGCTGCGAGTTACCTGGATAAGTTCTATTAAGACAGTGTGTGACTGTGAGTTACCTGGATATGTTCTAAGAGAGAGTGTGACTGTGAGTTACCTGGATATGTTCTATTAAGACAGTGTGTGACTGTGAGTTACCTGGATATGTTCTAAGAGAGAGTGTGACTGTGAGTTACCTGGATATGTTCTATTAAGACAGTGTGTGACTGTGAGTTACCTGGATATGTTCTAACAGAGAGTGTGACTGTGAGTTAACTGGATATGTTCTATTAAGACAGAGTGTGGCTGTGAGTTACCTGGATATGTTCTATTAAGACAGAGTGTGGCTGCGAGTTACCTGGATATGTTCTATTAAGACAGAGTGTGGCTGCGAGTTACCTGGATATGTTCTAAGAGAGAGTGTGACTGTGAGTTACCTGGATATGTTCTAACAGAGAGTGTGACTGTGAGTTACCTGGATATGTTCTATTAAGACAGAGTGTGGCTGCGAGTTACCTGGATATGTTCTATTAAGACAGAGTGTGGCTGCGAGTTACCTGGATAAGTTCTGTTAAGACAGTGTGTGACTGTGAGTTACCTGGATATGTTCTAAGAGAGAGTGTGACTGTGAGTTACCTGGATATGTTCTATTAAGACAGTGTGACTGTGAGTTACCTGGATATGTTCTATTAAGACAGAGTGTGACTGTGAATTACCTGGATATGTTCTATTAAGACAGTGTGACTCTGAGTTACCTGGATATGTTCTATTAAGACAGAGTGAGACTGTGGGTTACCTGGATATGTTCTTTTAAGACAGAGTGTGACTGTGAGTTACCTGGATATGTTCTAAGAGAGAGTGTGACTGTGAGTTACCTGGATATGTTCTATTAAGACAAAGTGTGACAGTGAGTTACCTGGATATGTTCTATTAAGACAGAGTGTGGTTGTGAGTTACCTGGATATGTTCTATTAAGACAGAGTGTGGCTGCGAGTTACCTGGATGTGTTCTATTAAGACAGAGTGAGACTGTGAGTTACCTGGATATGTTCTATTAAGACAGAGTGTGACTGTGAGTTACCTGGATATGTTCTACTAAGACAGTGTGACTGCGAGTTACCTGGATATGTTCTATTAAGACAGAGTGTGACTGTGAGTTACCTGGATATGTTCTACTAAGACAGTGTGACAGTGAGTTACATGGATATGTTCTATTAAGACAGAGTGTGACTGTGAGTTACCTGGATATGTTCTATTAAGACAGAGTGTGACTGTGAGTTACCTGGATGTGTTCTATTAAGACAGAGTGTGACTGTGAGTTACCTGGATATGTTCTTTTAAGACAGTGTGTGACTGTGCGTTACCTGGATATGTTCTATTAAGACAGAGTGTGACTGTGAGTTACCTGGATATGTTCTATTAAGACTGAGTGAGACTGTGAGTTACCTGGATATGTTCTATTAAGACAGAGTGTGACTGTGAGTTACCTGGATGAGGTCTATTAAGACAGAGTGAGACTGTGAGTTACCTGGATATGTTCTTTTAAGACAGAGTGTGACTGTGAGTTACCTGGATGTGTTCTATTAAGACAGAGTGTGACTGTGAGTTACCTGGATATGTTCTATTAAGACAGAGTGAGACTGTGATTTACCTGGATATGTTCTTTTAACACAGAGTGTGACTGTGAGTTACCTGGATGTGTTCTATTAAGACAGAGTGTGACTGTGAGTTACCTGGATATGTTCTATTAAGACAGAGTGTGACTGTGAGTTACCTGGATATGTTCTATTAAGACAGAATGTGACTGTGAGTTACCTGGATATGTTCTATTAAGACAGAGTGTGACTGTGAGTTACCTGGATATGTTCTATGAAGACAGAGTGTGAATGAGTTACCTGGATATGTTCTATTAAGACAGAGTGTGACTGTGAGTTACCTGGATATGTTCTATTAAGACAGAGTGTGACTGTGAGTTACCTGGATATGTTCTATTAAGACAGAGTGTGACTGTGACTTACCTGGATATGTTCTATTAAGACAGAGTGTGACTGTGAGTTACCTGGATATGTTCTTTTAAGACAGAGTGTGACTGTGAGTTACCTGGATGTGTTCTATTAAGACAGAGTGTGACTGTGAGTTACCTGGATATGTTCTATTAAGACAGTGTGTGACTGTGAGTTACCTGGATGTGTTCTATTAAGACAGAGTGTGACTGTGACTTACCTGGATGTGTTCTATTAAGACAGAGTGTGACTGTGACTTACCTGAATGTGTTCTATTAAGACAGAGTGTGACTGTGACTTACCTGGATGTGTTCTATTAAGACAGAGTGTGACTGTGAGTTACCTGGATATGTTCTATTAAGACAGAGTGTGACTGAGTTACCTGGATATGTTCTATTAAGACAGAGTGTGACTGTGAGTTACCTGGATGTGTTCTATTAAGACAGAGTGTGACTGTGAGTTAACTGGATATGTTCTATTAAGACAGAGTGTGACTGTGAGTTACATGGATATGTTTTATTAAGACAGTGTGTGACTGTGAGTTACCTGGATATGTTCTATTAAGACAGAGTGTGACTGTGAGTTACCTGGATATGTTCTATTAAGACAGAGTGTGACTGTGAGTTACCTGGATATGTTCTATTAAGACAGAGTGTGACTGTGAGTTACCTGGATATGTTCTATTAAGACAGAGTGTGACTGTGAGTTACCTGGATATGTTCTATTAAGACAGAGTGTGACTGTGAGTTACCTGGATATGTTCTATTAAGACAGAGTGTGACTTACCTGGATATGTTCCTCAGTGGTCACAGCGTTCCCAATGGTGGCATTAGTTGGTGTCCCTGCCAAGGCTATTCCCATGGCTGTGGTGTGACCACTGGACAAGACTGGCGGAGATGACCGCTGCTCTTCAATGAACATGGTCTGCATTGTCTCGTCGGATGCACTGACCACTCGCAGCAACTTGAGCACATCAGACATACATTGACCAAGCAACACCTGCAGCACAAATGATTAGGATCTGTGATTACAAGGATCCTTCATTTGGGTCTTGATTAGGATCTGTGATTACAAGGATCCTTCATTTGGGTCTTGATTAGGATCTGTGATTACAAGGATCCTTCATTTGGGTCTTGATTAGGATCTGTGATTACAAGGATCCTTCATTTGGGTCTTGATTAGGATCTGTGATTACAAGGATCCTTCATTTGGGTCTTGATTAGGATCTGTGATTACAAGGATCCTTCATTTGGGTCTTGATTAGGATCTGTGATTACAAGGATCCTTCATTTGGGTCTTGATTAGGATCTGTGATTACAAGGATCCTTCATTTGGGTCTTGATTAGGATCTGTGATTACAAGGATCCTTCATTTGGGTCTTGATTAGGATCTGTGATTACAAGGATCCTTCATTTGGGTCTTGATTAGGATCTGTGATTACAAGGATCCTTCATTTGGGTCTTGATTAGGATCTGTGATTACAAGGATCCTTCATTTGGGTCTTGATTAGGATCTGTGATTAGGACATTTGATTAGGATCAAATATCAGGTGGATATGTGAATTAAAAGGATATGTTACTATGATCTATGATCATGAACTATGATAATGATCTATGGTTACAACCTATGATTATGATCTATGATTACAATCTATAATTACAATCTATAATTGTTGGTTTTCAGTCAAGTTCCACTGACTCACCTCAATTTGTTGAGTCAAGTGCCACTGACTCACCTTAAGTCGGTGAGTCAAGTGCCACTGACTCACCTCTAGTTGTTGAGTCAAGTGCCACTGACTCACCTCAAGTTGTTGAATCAAGTGCCATTGATTCGCCTCAAGTTGTTGAGTCAAGTGCGACTGACTCACCTCAAGTTGTTGAGTCAAGTGCCACTGACTCACCTCAAGTTGTTGAGTCAAGTGCCACTGACTCACCTCAAGTTGTTGAGTCAAGTGCCACTGACTCACCTCTAGTTGTTGAGTCAAGTGCCACTGACTCACATCAAGTTGTTGAATCAAGTGCCACTGACTCACCTCAAGTTGTTGAGTCAAGTGCCACTGACTCATCTCAAGTTGTTGAGTCAAGTGCCACTGACTCACCTCAAGTTGTTGAGTCAAGTGCCACTGACTCACCTCAAGTTGTTGAGTCAAGTGCCACTGACTCACCTCAAGTTGTTTAGTCAAGTGCCACTGACTCACCTCAAGTTGTTGAGTCAAGTGCCACTGACTCATCTCAAGTTGTTGAGTCAAGTGCCACTGACTCACCTCAAGTTGTTGAATCAAGTGCCACTGACTCACCTCAAGTTGTTGAGTCAAGTGCCACTGACTCACCTCTAGTTGTTGAGTCAAGTGCCACTGACTCACCTCAAGTTGTTGAGTCAAGTGCCACTGACTCACCTCTAGTTGTTGAGTCAAGTGCCACTGACTCATCTCAAGTTGTTGAGTCAAGTGCCACTGACTCACCTCAAGTTGTTGAGTCAAGTGCCACTGACTCACCTCAAGTTGTTGAGTCAAGTGCCACTGACTCACCTCTAGTTGTTGAGTCAAGTGCCACTGACTCACCTCAAGTTGTTGAATCAAGTGCCACTGACTCACCTCAAGTTGTTGAGTCAAGTGCCACTGACTCACCTCAAGTTGTTGAGTCAAGTGCCACTGACTCACATCAAGTTGTTGAATCAAGTGCCACTGACTCACCTCAAGTTGTTGAGTCAAGTGCCACTGACTCATCTCAAGTTGTTGAGTCAAGTGCCACTGACTCACCTCAAGTTGTTGAATCAAGTGCCACTGACTCACCTCAAGTTGTTGAGTCAAGTGCCACTGACTTACCTCAAGTTGTTGAGTCAAGTGCCACTGACTCACCTCAAGTTGTTGAGTCAAGTGCCACTGAATCACCTCTAGTTGTTGAGTCAAGTGCCACTGACTCACCTCAAGTTGTTCATCACGTTTCAACTTTGGAGACGCAGCCTTCATGCGCATCTGTTTCTTGCTGCCCTTGCTGGACGTCACGGAAACACAGGATGGCTCCTTCTTGACCATCTCCTCCAGGGTGATCTCTGCTCGCTGCTTCAACACGGTCAGTCTGCAGTGGACAACAACTGTGGTCAGTTCTTGACACAGCAGATAGCTTTACCTAAAGTTATAATCCATCAGCATAATTCTCCATTTAGAGTGCTGGGTTTCAATAATTCTTCTGCCTTTTCAAAGTTTGGGTGACTGTGTTCACCCCACGTTGTCTCAGTTCATTCAGCTCGACAAAGTTTGGGTGACTGTGTTCACCCCACGTTGTCTCAGCTCATTCAGCTCGACAAAGTTTGGGTGACTGTGTTCACCCCACGTTGTCTCAGCTCATTCAGCTCGACAAAGTTTGGGTGACTGTGTTCACCCCACGTTGTCTCAGCTCATTCAGCTCGACAAAGTTTGGGTGACTGTGTTCACCCCACGTTGTCTCAGCTCATTCAGCTCGACAAAGTTTGGGTGACTGTGTTCACCCCACGTTGTCTCAGCTCATTCAGCTCGACAAAGTTTGGGTGACTGTGTTCACCCCACGGTGTCTCGGCTCATTCAGCTCGACAAAGTTTGGGTGACTGTGTTCACCCCACGTTGTCTCGGCTCATTCAGCTCGACCAAGTTTTGGTGACTGTGTTCACCCCACGTTGTCTCGGCTCATTCAGCTCGACAAAGTTTTGGTGACTGTGTTCACCCCACGTTGTCTCGGCTCATTCAGCTCGACAAAGTTTGGGTGACTGTGTTCACCCCACGTTGTCTCGGCTCATTCAGCTCGACAAAGTTTGGGTGACTGTGTTCACCCCACGTTGTCTCGGCTCATTCAGCTCGACAAAGTTTGGGTGACTGTGTTCACCCCACGTTGTCTCGGCTCATTCAGCTCGACAAAGTTTGGGTGACTGTGTTCACCCCACGTTGTCTCGGCTCATTCAGCTCGACAAAGTTTGGGTGACTGTGTTCACCCCACGTTGTCTCGGCTCATTCAGCTCGACAAAGTTTGGGTGACTGTGTTCACCCCACGTTGTCTCGGCTCATTCAGCTCGACAAAGTTTGGGTGACTGTGTTCACCCCACGTTGTCTCGGCTCATTCAGCTCGACAAAGTTTGGGTGACTGTGTTCACCCCACGTTGTCTCGGCTCATTCAGCTCGACAAAGTTTGGGTGACTGTGTTCACCCCACGTTGTCTCGGCTCATTCAGCTCGACAAAGTTTGGGTGACTGTGTTCACCCCACGTTGTCTCGGCTCATTCAGCTCGACAAAGTTTGGGTGACTGTGTTCACCCCACGTTGTCTCGGCTCATTCAGCTCGACAAAGTTTGGGTGACTGTGTTCACCCCACGTTGTCTCGGCTCATTCAGCTCGACAAAGTTTGGGTGACTGCGTTCACCCCACGTTGTCTCGGCTCATTCAGCTCGACAAAGTTTGGGTGACTGCGTTCACCCCACGTTGTCTCGGCTCATTCAGCTCGACAAAGTTTGGGTGACTGCGTTCACCCCACGTTGTCTCGGCTCATTCAGCTCGACAAAGTTTGGGTGACTGCGTTCACCCCACGTTGTCTCGGCTCATTCAGCTCGACAAAGTTTGGGTGACTGTGTTCACCCCACGTTGTCTCGGCTCATTCAGCTCGACAAAGTTTGGGTGACTGTGTTCACCCCACGTTGTCTCGGCTCATTCAGCTCGACAAAGTTTGGGTGACTGTGTTCACCCCACGTTGTCTCGGCTCATTCAGCTCGACAAAGTTTGGGTGACTGTGTTCACCCCACGTTGTCTCGGCTCATTCAGCTCGACAAAGTTTGGGTGACTGTGTTCACCCCACGTTGTCTCGGCTCATTCAGCTCGACAAAGTTTGGGTGACTGTGTTCACCCCACGTTGTCTCGGCTCATTCAGCTCGACAAAGTTTGGGTGACTGTGTTCACCCCACGTTGTCTCGGCTCATTCAGCTCGACAAAGTTTGGGTGACTGTGTTCACCCCACGTTGTCTCGGCTCATTCAGCTCGACAAAGTTTGGGTGACTGTGTTCACCCCACGTTGTCTCGGCTCATTCAGCTCGACAAAGTTTGGGTGACTGTGTTCACCCCACGTTGTCTCAGCTCATTCAGCTCGACAAAGTTTGGGTGACTGTGTTCACCCCACGTTGTCTCAGCTCATTCAGCTCGACAAAGTTTGGGTGACTGTGTTCACCCCACGTTGTCTCAGCTCATTCAGCTCGACAAAGTTTGGGTGACTGTGTTCACCCCACGTTGTCTCAGCTCATTCAGCTCGACAAAGTTTGGGTGACTGTGTTCACCCCACGTTGTCTCAGCTCATTCAGCTCGACAAAGTTTGGGTGACTGTGTTCACCCCACGTTGTCTCAGCTCATTCAGCTCGACAAAGTTTGGGTGACTGTGTTCACCCCACGTTGTCTCAGCTCATTCAGCTCGACAAAGTTTGGGTGACTGTGTTCACCCCACGTTGTCTCAGCTCATTCAGCTCGACAAAGTTTGGGTGACTGTGTTCACCCCACGTTGTCTCAGCTCATTCAGCTCGACAAAGTTTGGGTGACTGTGTTCACTCCACGTTGTCTCAGTTCATTCAGCTCGACAAAGTTTGGGTGACTGTGTTCACTCCACGTTGTCTCAGCTCATTCAGCTCGACAAAGTTTGGGTGACTGTGTTCACTCCACGTTGTCTCAGCTCATTCAGCTCGACAAAGTTTGGGTGACTGTGTTCACTCCACGTTGTCTCAGCTCATTCAGCTCGACAAAGTTTGGGTGACTGCGTTCACTCCACGTTGTCTCAGCTCATTCAGCTCGACAAAGTTTGGGTGACTGCGTTCACCCCACGTTGTCTCAGCTCATTCAGCTCGACAAAGTTTGGGTGACTGCGTTCACCCCACGTTGTCTCAGCTCATTCAGCTCGACAAAGTTTGGGTGACTGCGTTCACCCCACGTTGTCTCAGTTCATTCAGCTCGACAAAGTTTGGGTGACTGTGTTCACTCCACGTTGTCTCAGTTCATTCAGCTTGACAAATTTGCCTCTGTATATAGACAGTGGTGGATATGTGAATGAATACTCTTTGAGCAGTAACTGCAGTGTGGCTGAATACTTCTCATTGTTTAGAAAGTTTAATAATGATGGTGATTAACAACATTTACAAAACGTGTAGACACTTAAATGGTCTCAGAAATGACAGATGTTATTCAATTTAGTAATGTAGTAAGAATATATAACAAGAAGACACTCCAAGTGATCAGGGAGACCATTAGCTGACATAATAAGAAGATATAACAAGAAGACACTCCAAGTGGTCAGGGAGACCATTAGCTGACACAGTAAGAAGATATAACAAGAAGACACTCCAAGTGGTCAGGGTGACCATTAGCTGACATAGTAAGAAGATATAACAAGAAGATACTCCAAGTGGTCAGGGAGACCATTAGCTAACATAGTAAGAAGATATAACAAGAAGATGCTCCAAGTGGTCAGGGAGACCATTAGCTGACATAGTAAGAAGATATAACAAGAAGACATTTCAAGTGGTCAGGGAGACTGTTAGCTGACATAGTAAGAAGATATAACAAGAAGATACGTGGTCAGGGAGACCATTAGCTGACATAGTAAGAAGATATAACAAGATGCGTGGTCAGGGAGACCATTAGCTAACTTAGTAACAAGTTATAACAAGAAGATGCATGGTCAGGGAAACCATTAGCTAACATAGTAACAAGATATAACAAGAAGACGCATGATCAGGGAGACCATTTGCTAACATAGTAAGAATATATAACAAGAAGACGTGTGGTCAGGGAGACCATCAGCTAACATAGTAACAAGATATAACAAGAAGATGCGTGATCAGGGAGACCATTTGCTAACATACTAAGAAGATATAACAAGAAGAGGCATGGTCAGGGAGACCATGTGGTAACATAGTAAGAAGATATAACAAGAAGATGCGTGGTCAGGGAGACCATTAGCTAACATAGTAACAAGATATAACAAGAAGATACTCCAAGTGGTCAGGGAGACCATTAGCTAACATAGTAACAAGATATAACAAGAAGATGCGTGGTCAGGGAGACTATTAACTAATATAGTAACAAGATATAACAAGAAGACGCATGGTCAGGGAGACCATTTGCTAACATAGTAAGAAGATATACAAGAAGAAGTGTGGTCAGGGAGACCATTAGCTAACATAGTAAGAAGATATAACAAGAAGATGCGTGGTCAGGGAGACCATTAGCTGACACAGTAAGAAGATATAACAAGAAGACGCATGGTCAGGGAGACCATTAGCTAACATAGTAAGAAGATATACAAGAAGATGTGTGGTCAGGGAGACCATTTGGTAACATAGTAAGAAGATATAACAAGAAGATGCGTGGTCAGGGAGACCATTAGCTAACTAAGAGTCCAACAACCTCTAACCTACGTGTCACCCGATATAGATATCTGTGAAGTCTGTATTCCAACCTATTGACAATGCTGGCATTATATAATCAGTAGATAATTTATTCCATTCATTTATTGTCCTCAGTGAACATAAATACTTTTACAGAGCGGTTCTCGTCTAAAACTGATTATATAAAAGTACCACTTATGAAATGTTATGCCAATGATATGTCAGCAAGATAAACAGAAAACCACCTGAAGTCTATTACCTGTCATGAAGATCGACCAGCTGTGTCTGGGACACCCACATCATGGATGACGTCATCCTGTCTGGCTTCTTGGAGGTGGCGAATAGCAGCATCACTTGTTTGTCCGGAGAGATGATGTGGTCTGTGACATCATGTTTCATACTACTGCCAACTGTCAACAGTGTAAGATTGCATTGCTACAAGTTGATGACATGGTCCATCACGTCAAGTTTCATACTACTGCCAACTGTAGACAACACAAAATTGGATTGCTACAAGTTGATGACATGGTCCATCACGTCAAGTTTCATACTACTGCCAACTCTCAACAGCGTAAGATTGGATTGCTACAAGTTGATGACATGGTCCATCACGTCAAGTTTCATACTACTGCCAACTGTAGACAACACAAGATTGGATTGCTACAAGTTGATGACATGGTCCATCATGTCAAGTTTCATACTACTGCCAACTGTAGACAACACAAGATTGGATTGCTACAAGTTGATGACATGGTCCATCACGTCAAGTTTCATACTACTGCCAACTCTCAACAGCGCAAAATTGGATTGCTACAAGTTGATGACATGGTCCATCACGTCAAGTTTCATACTACTGCCAACTGTCAACAGCACAAGACTGGATTGCTACAACTTAATGACATGGTCCATCACTGCCAACTGTAGACAACACAAGATTGAAAATGTAGGGCTATGTTTAGCATGAGTTTCTCCTACCAGAGGGCAGCTTGCATTTAGGTTCTTCTGCCTCAAGCCTCAAGTCTCAAGTAGTTATACTCCAAACAGCCCAATCTTGAGCTAACGCAGGAGTTTGGACCAACGGCTTTTAGTGTCTCTTCCGAAAGACACGGGCAAAGTGGGGTGAACGAAATTGCCCAAGCTTCGAAACGGCGGAGGTGGAATCGAACCACCGTCCTCTCGATCGACAGGCGGGTGCTCTAACCATTAGACCACCGCTCCCCACATTTTTCTGCCCCAAGGGGACAGCACTTAAATATAAACCTAGTCAAACCTAGTCACAAATGGCAGTTTGCCATCCCACATCAAAAGGGAAAGACAACCATATGATATTTGAGCCTTCTGCTACATGTTTAGATAGCAAGGCCCTCAGTCCAGGTAGTAGGTGGTTACACATGTTTAGATAGCAAGGCCCTCAGTCCGGATAGGAGGTGGTTACACATGTTTAGATAGCAAGGCCCTCAGTCCAGGTGGTTACACATGTTTAGATAGCAAGGCCCTCAGTCCAGGTAGTACACCTGTAGGTGGTTACACATGTTTAGACAGTAATGCCCTCAGTCCGGATATGATGTGGTTACACATGTTTAGATAGCAAGGCCCTCAGTCCAAGTAGTAGGTGGTTACACATGTTTAGATAGCAAGGCCCTCAGTCCAGGTGGTTACACGTGTTTAGATAGCAAGGCCCTCAGTCCAGGTGTTTAGATAGCAATGCTCTCAGTCCAGGTAGTAGGTAGTTACACATGTTTAGATAGCAAGGCCCTCAGTCCAGGTGTTTAGATAGCAAGGCCCTCAGTCCACGTAGAAGGTGGTTACACGTTTAGATAGCAGGGCCCTCAGTCCAGGTAGTAGGTGGTTACATGTTTAGATAGCAGGGCCCTCAGTCCGGGTAGTAGGTGGTTACACGTGCGTTATTTTATTAATGTATTAGGATATTATTTTGTCTTAGATATCTATCAAAGTGTATAGTACATTGTAAGGTTGTAAGGGTTTTTACTGGATATACCCAGAATGTTTTTGTTGAACTCTTTACTAGGAAGACAGCTTTCTCTCCTATGGGAATTTAAGATGGTTGCCAACTTTAGTTGATGTTCTGTGTTGCTTAATTCAAAATGATGATTTTTGAAAACAGATGTATTAAATGATTTGAAATGAATTACAACATACACAGAAATTAATATAATTATATGAATAAAATATGATGCTCAAATTGCTGTGTCACAATTAATTTTGAACATGAAGCAAAAGTCACTGAATGTTGATATGACCTACCTGATGGCTGTGGAGGCTGAATGTTGATATTACCCACCTGATGGCTGTGGAGGCTGAATGTTGATATGACCTACCTGATGGCTGGGGATGATGAATGTTGATATGACCCACCTGATGGCTGTGGAGGCTGAATGTTGATATTACCCACCTGATGGCTGTGGAGGCTGAATGTTGATATGACCTACCTGATGGCTGGGGATGATGAATGTTGATATGACCCACCTGATGGTTGCAGAGTCTGAATACTAACATGACCCACTTGACGGCTGTGGATGCTAAATGTTGATATGACCCACTTGATGGCTGTGAATGCTGTATATTGATATGACTCACCTAACGGCTGCAGAGGCTGAATATTGATATGACCTACCTGATGGCTGTGGAGGCTGAATGTTGATATGACCCACCTGATGGCTGTGGAGGTTAAATGTTGATATGACCCACCAGTGGCTGTGTAGGCTGAATGTTGATATGACCTACCTGATGGCTGTGGAAGCTGAATGTTGATATGACCCACCTGATGGTTGCGGAGACTGAATGTTAATATGACCCACCTGATGGCTGTGGAGGCTGAATGTTG
This sequence comes from Lamellibrachia satsuma, assembly GCA_033239005.1. Lineage (NCBI taxonomy): Eukaryota > Metazoa > Annelida > Polychaeta > Sabellida > Siboglinidae > Lamellibrachia > Lamellibrachia satsuma. The sequence continues at coordinate 4,511,668 of BSQZ01000012.1, read as the reverse complement.
ATATGACCCACCTGATGGCTGCGGAGGCTGAATGTTGTACTCATCAAGAGATGGTCTGTACCACTGCATGCACAGGTCACTCTCCGCAATGGCCAGCAATGTCTTCGTGCTAGATCGGACAGAACTCATGGACTGTGGTCTGGTAGCTATCATCTCCTTCGAAGCTTCAGGAGCAACATCTGATGGTGGGCACAGGTTGCCAGAATACGTGGTCTTGATGACAGGAATAACTCCAGCGTGTAAGTTGTCAGTGGTTGCAGGTAACTGTAGCGTCAACGGGGGATAGATGGCAGTGCAGTCAGTGGCGTAGATCGGCAGATACTGAGTAAGGAAAGAATGGAGGTCTGACAGACGCAACATCCAGGGGGCACTGAAGAGAACATTGCGGACAACATTTTCGTTGATGCCGACGTTGCACTGCACATGACTGATGAAACCAAGGTCAAATTCTGAGCCTAGTTTTGTGTTGTTCGCCTGCAGGGTGGGTTGATCTCCGCTACTGCTCACAGACAGTGTCGACGTGGCACACAGACGCTGCAGGATCGACTGGTAGCCTAGCAACATAAACATCCAGACATGTAACCTAGCAACAGAAACAAACAGACATGTAGCATAGTGACAAAGATGATGTAATTTATAATTGGTTAGACAATGGCTATTGGTAAACGACTGCTTTGTGTCGAAGTCAGAGCTTCCTAAATGCCAGCTGCCCTCTTGTAGGAGCTTCAAACAGTGCTAAATGTTTTGGAGTCAAGGAAGGCGTGGTTGTAAAAAAGTTTATAGAAAATAAGTAATTTAAGACATAAATTTTTTTTTCACAGTGCATGCCAGCTGAAATTGTTGCACAAAACTAACAGATAAATAAATGAGTCATTATACTTTTAGACCATCAATTGGTGTCCGACGTATAGGAATGTCTCTAAAAGTTATATTTATGAAGCTACAACTAGATTTAACAAGATTTAACATCCAAGCCAAAGGCCCAGATGGCAAGTGGACAAGGAAGCCATTGGCTTAGAGTCCAACAATGTTCATCTACTTATAACCCGCCCTCCTGAGATATGTGTCAACCTTGTTTTTAAACATATTCACGCTGCTAGCAGTTACACAATCTGTAGACAATTTGTTCCATTCATTTATTGTCCTCTGTGCGAACGAGTGCTTCCTGATGTCCAATCTACATTGATCCTTTACTAATTTTACCTCATGTCCTCTAGTTCTGCTATCCTTCTTGAGTGAGAAAAACATATTTCTATCAATATTTTCATACCCATTCAATATCTTAAAAACTTCAATCTGATCTCCTCTTAACCTCTAGTCTCTAGAGTTGTTAAACCACATTCTTTCAGGCGTTCTTCATAACTAAGGTCTCTAAGTTCTGGAATCATTTTAGTTGCTCTCCTTTGTATGCGTTCAAGCGTATCTATATCCTTCTTACGATATGGTCTCCATGCTTGTATACAGTATTCTAAATGAGGTCTAACTATTGCTTTATAAAGAGGTATAATTAACTTTTTTCCCTTGTATGTTATGTTTCTTCTAATCAATCCAAGAATTTGATTACCCTTTGAAGCTGCAATACCACACTGCTCTAAAACTTTCATATCAGCGCTTATTGTAACTCCTAAGTCCTTTTCTTTTATAGTAGCACCCAGAACAGTATCTCTCATTTTATAGTTTACATTCAAGTTCCCATGTCCTGTATGTAGGCATTTACATTTCCCAAAATTGAACAGCATCTGCCATTTCTCAGACCATTTCACTAATCTGTCTAGATCGTTTTGTAAATGTTGTTTATCACCATCAGTATTAACCTTTCTAAACAGTTTTGTGTCATCCGCAAATTTCAGTACGTTACTTGTTATACTGTCGTCCAAGTCATTGATATAAATTAAGAATAATATAGGTCCTAATACTGATCCTTGAGGTACCCCACTCAAAACCGATTTCCAATTTGAAACTTCTCCATCTACTACAACTCGTTGTCTTCTGTCAGTCAGCCATTGTTCTATCCAGTCAGTTATGATATCCCCGATACCATGGGCTTTTAATCTAAGTAGTAATCTTTGATGTGGCACTTTGTCAAAAGCTTTCTGAAAATCTAAGTAGATAATATCTACTGGCGATCCCACGTCTATCCACTTAGTGATTTCTTCAAAAAAACATAACATATTTGTTAAGCATGACCTCGCTTTAAGGAATCCATGTTGAGATGAATTTAATAATTTATGCTTAACGAGGAAGTCCACCATATGGTCTTTAATTAACCTTTCTAATAATTTACAAATCACTGACGTTAAACTCACTGGTCTGTAATTCTCTGAATTATTTCTCGAACCCTTTTTAAATAATGGTATGATGTTTGCTTCTTTCCATTGAAACGGAACTACTCCATCTTTTAATGACAAGTTGAATACTCTTGCAAGTGGTATACTGATTTGATCTACTGTTTCCATTAGTAATTTTGTAGGAATCCCATCCACTCCCGATGATTTGTTATCCTTCATTGCCTTTATTTTCTCAGCTACCAATTCTGGAGTTACAAGTAACGGACCTAAATAGTCAGATTTAGCCCCCTGAAATTTAGCATCAGCAACTGGTAATGAACTAATATCTTCTTTGGTAAACACTGAACTGAAGTAACCATTTAGGTCTTCCGCCATTAAAAACCCCTGTGATATTATATTTCCAGCCCTGTCTTCTAGAGGTCCAACCTTGTCTTGTACGTTTTGTTTACTCCTGACATATGCATAAAAACTCTTGCTGTCATTTTTTATGTTACATGCCAGTTTTTGCTCATAGCTTCTTTTAGATTGTCTGATTTCAGTTGTAGCTGCATTAAGTGCCTCTTTGTATTTTGCATAGTCTTCTTCCTTTCTGGTACGCCTATAAACCCTCCACATAGTTTGTTTTAGCATTATTTTTCTAATTGCCTCTTTTGACAAGTGTTTCTTTCTACACCGTTTTCCTTGTTTTTGGAAGGGAACAAATTTATCAATGATACTCTCAATTTCATATTTTAGAATATTCCAACATTCAATTGCGGTCTTATTCATCAGCATGTTATTCCAATCTAGCTTTGCTAAGTATTTTCTCATATCTTTGTAGTTACCTTTGTGGAAGTTTCTCTTGTATGTTTTCTTATTTTTACTTTCTGATTTTACATTGATGTCAAAATGTATTTGATTATGGTCACTATTACCCAATGGTTCCAATATTTTTACATTGTCCACTAATTCTTTTTGTGATGACAAAACTATATCTAATACATTTTCTCCCCTGGTTGGTTCTAGTACGTGCTGAGTAAGAAAGCTATCCTGGATTAAACATAGAAATTGTTGATCCTCAATCCCTGTGCTCTCTAGAGAATTCCATTGTATGTGTCCATGGTTAAAATCTCCCATTATGATACATTCGCCTTTACTAACTTCCTTTATAGCATTTTTTATTTTTGTGTTGTCCTCTTCGTTTATGTTTGGACTTCGGTAAACTAATCCAATAGTTAATTTTGAATTTCCTGAAACAATTTTGCACCAAACAGCTTCATCGCAATCTGCTTCCCTTTCTAGTTTTATTTCATAAGCCTGAATAGATTCTTTAACATATAAAATAACTCCCCCGCCCCTTCTTCCTATTCGATCTTTCCTAAATATTATGTATCCTGTCAGTCCTAAGTCAGCATCTGTTCTATCTATGTTGGCCCATGATTCAGTTATACCAATTATGTGAGGGTCGATATCTTCTACCATAATGTTTAATTCATTTTTCTTATTTACTATGCTCCTTGCATTTAAACATACGCATCTATAACCTTTTTCAGAGATGTTTTTTGGATGATTTGACATTGGTTTATCTGTGCTAGTGGACTCTTGTTCTGCTTGAGACACCTTTAGGTAACCCCCCTGCACTTCTAGTTTAAAGAATGTTTACTTCCAAAAATATTTGTCATTGTACCCAAGTAGCTATCTACAGCTGCTGAAAGTTTGTCCGCGAATACTGCCGCCCCCTTTCCACTTAAATGAAGCCCATCCTTCATGTACATATCGGCCCTCCCAACAAAACTTCCCCATAAATCCAACTTCCTCTTCCCTACACAGCCTCTGGACTAACATGTTAATTGCCATCCCCCGACAATTTCGATATTTGTGACCCCTCCTGCCCATTACAGGTAAAATCCCTGACAGTATTCCTGCTCAACCCGCATCTGTTTTAGTGTTCTGACCAACTGCCTATATTTCCTAACTATGGCAGTTGTACCCTCCCTCTCTACGTTATTTGTCCCTACGTGTACTAAAACAGATCCACCCTTACCCGAGCCTACGATGTTTTTTACCCTCTCAGTTATAGCCTCTATTTTGGCTCCAGGCAAGCAGACCACCACATCATCTCCCTTGTTTAAGACTCTGTCGGTCTTCCTAACTATCGAATCCCCCATAAACACCCTCGCTCTCTTCCTCACCCCCTCTATCACTGCTGCAGAATAACTCTTCTAAATAATGTATTGCAGACTGTAAACATGTTCTATATACTATAGGCGCATGCAAAAAAATTATATTTCATCAACAATTTTTTGTTAAGGCGAAAACAGCCTGTCCGAGTTGGCATTCCTCATTGAAAATGCATCTAAAAGCTAATTAAATTACAAGTTATCCAAACTTAAGTGATAGGTTTCCGCTAATGTAATGTATAAGCTATATTTTATTGTTGCTAGATTTTGTATTTTAAGATTTCTAAATAAGATATGACCTCATTTAGATGTGTCCATAAATATTTTCAACACCGTTACCGACAACTTTGTATCCACTCCATAGCTCACAAAGTAACGCTTATTCATTCATTATGTGGCGCCAATGTTTGCTTCACATCACCAGACCATTGTGAATTGTGAGTTTGCCGTGTGATTTCTGCAGTTTGCGAATAAATCAGGTAAGAAACGTAATTATTTCACTGTATGTTTATTGAATATCAACAACTTACCAACATTTTGTATATGAGATGCAGTTATTAGTCAAAATAGAAAATATGGTGAGATAGGTCGTGATGATACATCTTGATATGCCTAACAATGGGCGATAAAAGCGCCGTGTTTCGCGTAAACCCAAGAAAACCATTAATTTCTCAACACCATTACTATCAACACCGTTACCACTGCGCGGTGTTGAGCATTGTCCATTTAAACAAGGACACAACTACTTGTATGCATTTTTGATTATAAAATGCTTAGAAACGTATAAATAATACAAATTTGGTTAGCTAGACTAATTACAACAAGAATGCACATAACAGAAAACAATCAAGGTATTTATATTGATGTTTGAATGCATTATGTGCAGCATTTATTTGAACAGGTATTGGTAACGGTGTTGAGATAACTTGCTCTAGTATGGCATCTTAAAACATGAACTAACAAATTAGTTTCAAATATTGAATGTAACCATGTACCGTACATAACTCAGCACATATCAGACATATACTGACCAACATTTTGTTTTATTCAGACACTTTTTATTTTTGCTTGGTTCCAAAGCCCAATTGATGGTCTAAAAGTATAATGACCCAAATAAGGATTTACGTTAGAATTAAATTAAGAAAACTTGCACTGGTATACGATAGACAAGATTTTGTAGGATTCATTTCAGATAATAACTTGTTTTATCCCCGGTCAACACCACAGTTTTCTCCCCGGTCAACACCACAGTTTTCTCCCCGGTCAACACCACAGTTTTCTCCCCATCAACACCACAGTTTTCTCCCCGGTCAACACCACAGTTTTCTCCCCGGTCAACACCACAGTTTTCTCCCCCGTCAACACCACAGTTTTCTCCCCGGTCAACACCACAGTTTTCTCCCCATCAACACCACAGTTTTCTCCCCGGTCAACACCACAGTTTTCTCCCCGGTCAACACCACAGTTTTCTCCCCGGTCAACACCACAGTTTTCTCCCCGGTCAACACCACAGTTTTCTCCCCGGTCAACACCACAGTTTTCTCCCCGGTCAACACCACAGTTTTCTCCCCGGTCAACACCACAGTTTTCTCCCCCGTCAACACCACAGTTTTCTCCCCGGTCAACACCACAGTTTTCTCCCCGGTCAACACCACAGTTTTCTCCCTGGTCAACACCACAGTTTTCTCCCTGGTCAATACCACAGTTTTCTCCCCGGTCAACACCACAGTTTTCTCCCTGGTCAACACCACAGTTTCTTGGGCTGTAGTTCTGGTTTTACTTTGCTGATGAGGATCTCATTTTGGTACATCATGTCACATATTCCGTGCATATTTGTACCTGCATGTGTACATGTGTACATGTGTACATGCATACATGTGTACATGCATGAATTGCTATACATGTGACATACCAAGGACATGAATCCAGCTGATGTCTTGCATGGCAGTCTTTGTCTTATGTAGCTGATCACTGTATGTCTCAACTGGGGGTGGTTCCAAACTGTCCACCAGGGGGGCCAGCTCCTCCTCAATATCATCTGTCAATGATCAACATTTAACAAGGTTATATTATCTGAAGTAGTAATCACGCATAGACGAAATCACTACAAAAGCATCGCAACGTCTATATTTCATCATCCTTCTCAAACAAGCTTACATTGACACTCAGCACCTCATCAATAAATACACTTCAGTCGTCCCATTGGAGTGCGCCAAGTGTGGCACACGAGTCAAACAAAACAGAATACATCCAGAGACGGGCAATACGGATCATTTACCAAGATAAGTTATACACCGAAGCCATCACCGCAGCCAATCTACCAATGCTGTCAGACCGGAGGGAGAAGTTATGTAGAACACTATTCATAAGTTATGTAGAACACTATTCATAAGTTATGTAGAACACTATTCATAAGTTATGTAGAACACTATTCATAAGTTGTGTAGAACACTATTCATAAGTTATGTAGAACACTATTCATAAGTTAGGTAGAACACTATTCATAAGTTATGTAGAACACTATTCATAAATTATGTAGAACACTATTCATAAGTTAGGTAGAACACTATTCATAAGTTATGTAGAACACTATTCATAAATTATGTAGAAATTTTTAGGCATGATTAAACGAACTCTTGGCCCATGTAAACCCGAGGTTAAACAAACAGCCTACAACATGCTAATCCGGCAAAAACTCGAGTACTCTTCACCCATATGGAATCCCCACACCTTTTCACAAGTTAAAAGCCTTGAAAGAGTGCAACACTCTGCTGCCAGATTTGTTAAAAATGATTACAGATGGAACACAAATCCAGCAGATATAATTACTGCCCTTGGATGGCCAACCCTCGAATGAAGACGTATCATTAAACAAGCCACAACCTTCTACAAAATTCTAAATAACATTTTTGAGATCACCCTCCCCTCCTGGCCTACTAACCCACTCTCGAACACATGATTCCACCAAATATTACCAACATAAAAAACCCAAAATCATTTCAAGAAGCTATTATGGATCTCCCTTTCACCACACCTCCTCACCTAAACTGCCTTTAAAACACAGTGCTCAGCGTAAACTTATCCATGGTGTGGGTATGGAGACTGTCTATGTGTGCATGTGGCAAGGCAGCGATAGCATCCATACACACAACCAACCTATTAAAAATGTTCGTTTAACATCCTATACATAAAATAAATAAAACTATAAGATAAAAACCATTTCAGCAACATTAAAGTTACTAGTCTTTTAGTCAAATGTACCACCCACAGCGCATGCGCACAGTCCACCACAAACTCCTGCGTTAGCCCAAGTTTGGGCTGTTTAGAGTACAACCACTTGAGACATGAAGGGTACATAACTTCCCACTTCCCACTTCCAACTCATCACAACCAGATAAATAGACACAAAATGGCCTACTTTTGTAGATTCGTTTCTTCTCTCCAATCACGTATGAGCCAACCAGGTCAAGGGCAGCAAACTCTGGGGGGTTAGCATTTGCACCGACTTTGAGGGAGGTCACTGCTGAGTGACCGATGAGCAAGGCAAGGTTGCGATGAGACTGACCAACAGAGGCTGCACACCTGACTGCTGCCCAAGCTGCTTTCCTCTCACTCTCTCGTTCTATCTCTCGTTCATTGTCTATAGCCGTCAACGAGTCACCATCAATGGAGCGAGTGGTCGGAGTCGAACCTCTCGTCCTGTTGCTGGATGAAGTCTGCATACAACACACAGGGAAGTAATAAAACATAAAACATAATAATTTATAATGATAAATGATAATAAATTATGTTAAATAATGAAAGTAAAAGTCACCATCAGGGCGAGGGGCTGCCAATGATTTAGGGGGAAATGCAATTTTTTTAAATATATACTTCTTTCAGTTTGAAGAATATATTTATATCAATATCCTCATAACCAATAAATATTTAAAAACCTTCTATTTGGTTTCCTCTTAGTCTCCTGGTCTCTAGTGTTGTCAAACCACATTCTAATAAGCAGCTTACATAACTAAGGGTTCATAGTTCTGACTTAGTGACATACGCGACTTCTGTGTCTCTTCGCCTTGGCTGTTGACTCTGTCACTGGCAGGTCAGCTGGTGCAACAGCATCCAGCACGCCATGGTCATTGAGGGTGACCATGCCACTACTGGACATGTAGAGAATCGCCAGTTCGAGATATGCTTGACGGATCAGTCTACAATGCAAATGGTCATCTATTGACTTCACATGATCTAGATGGCTGTATTAGAATGAATACAAATGGTCATCTATTGACTTCACATGATCTAGATGGCTGTATTAGAATGAATACAAATGGTCATCTATTGACTTCACATGATCTAGATGGCTGTATTAGAATGAATACAAATGGTCATCTATTGACTTCACATGATCTAGATGGCTGTATTAGAATGAATACAAATAAGGTGACATGATCTAGATGGTGACATTGCAGAATAGCATTATTATTTGTGGGGCCCAATAGCACTGTGGCACGGTGGCACTGTGGCACGGTGGCACTGTGGCACGGTGGCACGGTGGCACTGTGGCACGGTGGCACTGTGGCACGGTGGCACTGTGGCATGGTGGCACTGTGGCATGGTGGCACTGTGGCATGGTGGCACTGTGGCACGGTGGCACTGTGGTACGATGGCACTGTGGCATGGTGGCACTGTGGCACTGTGGCACGGTGGCACTGTGGCATGGTGGCACTGTGCACCAGGGGCACTGTGGTACTCTGGCAAGGTGGTACGGTGGCACTGTGACACGGTGACACTGTGACACTGTGGCACGGTGGTATTGTGGCACTGTGACACAGTGGCAAGGTGGCACTGTGACACGGTGACACTGTGACACGGTGGCAAGGTGGCACTGTGACACGGTGGCACTGTGACACTGTGGCACGGTGGCACTGTGACACGGTGGTAATGTGACACTGTGGCATGGTGGCACGGTGGTTAGAATGACGGACCCTCAGTTGAGAGGACGGGAGTTTGAATCCTCTCAATGTCATCATGAAGCTTGGGCCGTGTTGTTGAATCCTCTCAATGTCATCATGAAGCTTGGGCCGTGTTGTTGAATCCTCTCAATGTCATCATGAAGCTTGGGCCGTGTTGTTGAATCCTCTCAATGTCATCATGAAGCTTGGGCCGTGTTGTTGAATCCTCTCAATGTCATCATGAAGCTTGGGCCGTGTTGTTCACTCCACGTTGTTTCAGTTCACTCAGCTGTATAAATGAGTCCCTGACCAGCAGGTGGACTTGACCCCTGTATAAATGAGTCCCTGACCAGCAGGTGGACTTACACCCTACAAAAATAGTCCCTGTCCAGGAGGTGGACTTGAACCCTGTATAAATGAGTCCCTGACCAGCAGGTGGACTTGAACCCTGTATAAATGAGTCCCTCACCAGCAGGTGGACTTAAACCCTGTACAAACGAGTCCCTGACCAGCAGGTGGACTTGAACCCTGGCCCTCTCAACTGACCGCTGAGCTACCAATGTCACCCGGCAGGAAGGACTCTCATAGTTGTGACACGTCCTTACCCCAGGTCATGTTCATGAGCAAGTGACACTTTGATGGCCGAGATGAGGGTTTCTGCCACGAGCCTCTGGTGACCTTTGCCATGATGGTACAATTTTCGTTGCAATTTTCCTGAAAAAATATGCATGAACATTTGGAAATTCTGCATTTATTTATGCTTTTTAATTTCAATGATTCCAGATAATGTTGTGTTGTGTTGAAAAAACTGACCTGTGAGTTTAAAATTACATAATTGTTCAAACTGACAACTTACCCATGTTGAGAAGGATTTCTGCTTCAACACAGGAGGTCCTCGCAGGTATGACCTTGCAGAGTTCTTCTGCTGTCGAAAGCACACCAAGAGGGCGTGACCACACAGTCGCTGGGTCTTCATGACTGCACAGATCACAAGTACACATTGACATTTCATCTGAGACAGTCTTTCAAGTGGATAGTAAAGCTCTCTTCATTAGGAGTGGGTTAGGGTTAGGGTTAGGGTTAGGGTTAGGGTTATTATTGCTCTCGTTGAATTCATTAGAAGTGCCATGAATTGTTATTATTGCTCTCGTTGAATTCATTAGGAGTGCCATGAATTGTTATTATTGCTCTCGTTGAATTCATTAGGAGTGCCATGAATTGTTATTATTGCTCTCGTTGAATTCATTAGGAGTGCCATGAATTGTTATCTTTTGGTTAAGCAGAAAAGAAGAAGACATCTTTAAAATATATACAGGCAGCTCAGGTCATCAATCTCACAATAGCTTTCTATCCCTAAAACTAAGCTCAGCCTGGGCAAGTGATTTCTCTGTTGGTTCCCCCAAAATATGAAACCTTAAAACCACCTGAAACTATAGCTAGTTACCTTGTCCAAAAATATAAAAACATACTTTTCCAAAAAAATTATGACCTTGAACTTTTGCCTTCAGTCATTTGCTGTGTGTCAGTATGAACAGACAGTGGAAACATACCACAGTGACACAGGTGACAATGTGACGAGGACACAGACCTGTCACTGATGGTCAGTGCAGTCTTCCTGGCCATGGCATGACCAATCCTCAGTTTCACCTGGACCAAGTAGCTCAGGTGTGGCAGGTAGATATTGCCCAGTGGCGCGACAGGTGTGTCATGTTCTTGTGCATTGCCATAACGATGTTCTATCTTTTCACCATGTTCTTCCAGCTATGACACAAGAAGGAACGTATTGAGTAATAAATTCAAGTTAATGTTACGAAAGTACCTTCTAGTTTCTAAATCTGATGTTATGTGGCTATTTAAAAACCATTTACAACAACAACTGTTACTTGCCTAGAATAAGTATAATGAGTAAACTTTTATATCTAACATTTAACTTAAAAATATGTATGGCTTAGTAACAACACATGTATGTAAACATGCTTAAATATTATTTAATCAAATTAAGATCAAATTAAGATTATATAAAAATAAAGTAATTAATCAAACATTACACTTACGTGTCCCAAGACCAAATTATATTTGACATAGCTTAAGATTGTTATAATTCAAAGTGCACCATGACCTGATGTTTCCCTCAACTGACTATATAATATTCACTACAACATTTCAAACAGTTTTTATGTGACCAATGATTTTTAATATCCAAAAATAAGAAACTTACCCTAATATAACAAAGAAATGTTATTCAAACTGTCCCAAGCTACAACTCACCTGCCGAAGAAGCTGCTGTTGCGCATCAATGTATTCTCCCTTGGTGAAGTCTACAATGGCTGCTCCCTCAGACATCTGGTTGCTAGGCACCACTGCCCGGAGGTCAGTGAGGTGGATGTGTGTGATGACCTGCAGCAGCTGCCCTCTGGTGGACAACTGGCATACTCCAGCCAATACCTTGAGGATATCCTGTAATGTGGAGAGTTGCGTCACACTGGTAGGTAGGTAAAGTCATCCCCCAGGCATTACGTTTTAGGAAGCCATGAAGGCTTATATGGCCAGTGCTTAAACCTGGTTTCTGTAGTGCGAAGCAACTTAGAGTGCAGTTATACTGACTCTCCTGGATGGGACACTAGTCCATCGCAGGTACCTTCCAAACAGTGTTTGTACTCATTTGCAGCTGAGTAGACTGAGGCAAAGTAGGTAAACGAAATTGCCTAAGCTTCGAAAACGAACCGTGCCGTTTTGAACTCACAATCCTCGAATTTAGAGTCCAACACCTTAACCACTAGGCAACGGCTGCCCCCCTGAGTGTAGGTTAAAACCCTAGACATTTCATTTAGCTATGAATCTGAATTGATGTTTTGAGATCGTCCTGATAGTTGATGAGAGAGGTATCACCTGCAGTAGCAATGACAGTGTAACAGGTAGTGTTATTCTGGTGTAAGGTTAGTGTCTACACATCAACCAGGCACAGAGAACATTTCAAGAAGAAACTCAATGTCTTCCTTAGCTTGTGGTGTCAGCACCCAGTGGTGAGGCACACTGTTGAGCCAGGGAAGTTTGTGGTGTCAACACCCAGTGGTGAGGCACACTGTTGAGCCAGGGAAGTTTGTGGTGTCAGCACCCAGTGGTGAGGCACACTGTTGAGCCAGGGAAGTTTGTGGTGTCAGCACCCAGTGGTGAGGCACACTGTTGAGCCAGGGAAGTTTGTGGTGTCAGCACCCAGTGGTGAGGCACAGTGTTGAGCCAGGGAAGTTTGCGGTGTCAGCACCCAGTGTTGAGGCACACTGTTAAGCCAGGGAAGTTTGCGGTGTCAGCAACCAGTGGTGAGGCCCACTGCTAAGCCAGGGAAGTTTGCGGTGTCAGCACCCAGTGGTGAGGCACACTGTTGAGCCAGGGAAGTTTGTGGTGTCAGCAACCAGTGGTGAGGCCCACTGCTAAGCCAGGGAAGTTTGTGGTGTCAGCACCCAGTGGTGAGGCACACTGTTAAGCCAGGGAAGTTTGTGGTGTCAGCAACCAGTGGTGAGGCACACTGTTAAGCCAGGGAAGTTTGTAATGTCAGCACCCAGTGGTAAGGGACACTGTTGAGCCAGGGAAGTTTGCGGTGTCAGCACCCAGTGTTGAGGCACACTGTTAAGCCAGGGAAGTTTGTGGTGTCAGCATCCAGTGGTGAGGCACACTGTTGAGCCAGGGAAGTTTGTGGTGTCAGCACCCAGTGGTGAGGCACACTGTTGAGCCATGGAAGTTTGTGGTGTCAGCACCCAGTGGTGAGGCACACTGTTGAGCCAGGGAAGTTTGTGGTGTCAGCACCCAGTGATGAGGCACACTGTTAAGCCAGGGAAGTTTGTGGTGTCAGCAACCAGTGGTGAGGCCCACTGCTAAGCCAGGGAAGTTTGTGGTGTCAGCACCCAGTGGTGAGGCCCACTGCTAAGCCAGGGAAGTTTGTGGTGTCAGCACCCAGTGGTGAGGCACACTGTTAAGCCAGGGAAGTTTGTGGTGTCAGCAACCAGTGGTGAGGCCCACTGCTAAGCCAGGGAAGTTTGTGGTGTCAGCACCCAGTGGTGAGGCACACTGTTGAGCCAGGGAAGTTTGTGGTGTCAGCACCCAGTGATGAGGCCCACTGCTAAGCCAGTGCATGGTGTCAGCACCCAGTGGTGAGGCTCAGTGCTAAGCCAGGGAAGAACCTACATAGAACAACAAATAACTGTACTGGACACTCACATCCAGGGCTGTCTTCATGTCGTCCACAGGGGCTCCATCGACCATGTCCAGCAGGACGCCCAGTAGAAGGAACTCAGCCTGCATCTCGTCATCCCCGCATGCTCCCCCTTCCGTCACTCCCTCCTCACAGTACTTCCTCACGTCTCCCAACTCCTGCTTCACCTTGCTCTCTTCCCCTGGGACACAACACAAACATCCCTTGTCACACATCTCCCAACTCCCAATTCAACTTGCTCTCTTCCGCTGGACACAACACAAACATCCCTTGTCACACGTCTCCAAACTCCCACTTCAACTTGCTCTCTTTCCCTGGACACAAAACAAACATCCCTTGTCACACGTCTCCCAACTCCCACTTCACCTTGCTCTCTTCCCCTTGAACACAACACAAACATCCCTTATCACACGTCTCTCAACTCCCACTTCACCTTCCTCTCTTTCCATGGGACACAACACAAACCTCCCTTGTCACATGTCTCCCAACTCCCACTTCTACTTGCTCTCTTCCCCTGGACACAACACAAACATCCCTTGTTACACGTCTCTCAACTCCCACTTCACCTTGCTCTCTTCCCATGGGACACAACACAAACATCCCTTGTCACATGTCTCCAAACTCCCACCTCAACTTGCTCTGTTCCACTGGACACAACACAAACATCCCTTGTCACATGTCTCTCAACTCCCACTTCACCTTGCTCTCTTCCCCTGGGACACAACACAAACATCCCTTGTCATACATCTCCCAACTCCCACTTCAACTTGCTCTCTTCCCCTGGACACAACACAAACATCCCTTGTCATACATCTCCCAACTCCCACTTCAACTTGCTCTCTTCCCCTGGACACAACACAAACATCCCTTGTCACACGTCTCCAAACTCCACCTTCACCTTGCTCCCTTCCCCTGGGACACAACACAAACATCCCTTGTCACACGTCTCCCAACTCCCACTTCAACTTGCTCTCTTCCCCTGGATACAACACAAACATCCCTTGTCACAAGTCTTCCAACTCCCACTTCAACTTGCTCTCTTCCCCTGGACACAACACAAATATCCCTTGTCACATGTCTCCAAACTCCCACTTCACCTTGCTCTCTTCCCCTGGGACACAACACAAATATCCCTTGTCACACATCTTTCAAATCCCATTTCGCCTTGCTCTTGTCTCCTGGGACACAACACAAACATCCCTTGTCACACGTCTCCAAACTCCACCTTCACCTTGCTCCCTTCCCCTGGGACACAACACAAACATCCCTTGTCACACGTCTCCCAACTCCCACTTCAACTTGCTCTCTTCCCCTGAATACAACACAAACATCCCTTGTCACATGTCTTCCAACTCCCACTTCAACTTGCTCTCTTCCCCTGGACACAACACAAATATCCCTTGTCACATGTCTCCAAACTCCCACTTCACCTTGCTCTCTTCCCCTGGGACACAACACAAATATCCCTTGTCACACATCTTTCAAATCCCACTTCGCCTTGCTCTCGTTTCCTGGGACACAACACAAACATCCCTTGTCACACATCTCCCAACTCCCACTACAACTTGCTCTCTTCCGCTGGACACAACACAAACATCCCTTGTCACACGTCTCCCAACTCCCACTTCACCTTGCTCTCTTCCACTGGACACAACACAAACATCCCTTGTCACATGTCTCCCAACTCCCACTTCAACTTGCTCTCTTCCCATGGACACAACACAAACATCCTTTGTCACACGTCTCCCAACTCCCACTTCAACTTGCTCTCTTCCACTGGACACAACACAAACATCCCTTGTCATACGTCTCCCAACTCCCACTTCACCTTGCTCTCTTCCCCTGGACACAACACAAACATCCCTTGTCACACGTCTCCAAACTCCGCCTTCACCTTGCTCCCTTCTCCTGGGACACAACACAAACATCCCTTGTCACACGTCTCCCAACTCCCACTTCAACTTGCTCTCTTCCCCTGGATACAACACAAACATCCCTTGTCACATGTCTTCCAACTCCCACTTCAACTTGCTCTCTTCCCCTGGACACAACACAAATATCCCTTGTCACATGTCTCCAAACTCCCACTTCACCTTGCTCTCTTCCCCTGGGACACAACACAAACATCCCTTGTCACACGTCTCCCAACTCCCACTTCACCTTGCTCTCTTCCACTGGACACAACACAAACATCCCTTGTCACACGTCTCCCAACTCCCACTTCAACTTGCTCTCTTCCCATGGACACAACACAAACATCCCTTGTCACACGTCTCCCAACTCCCACTTCAACTTGCTCTCTTCCACTGGACACAACACAAACATCCCTTGTCACACGTCTCTCAACTGTCACTTCACCTTGCTCTCTTCCCATGGGACACAACACAAAAATCCCTTGTCACACGTCTCCCAACTCCCACTTCAATTTGCTCTCTACCCATGGAACACAACACAAACATCCCTTGTCACAAGTCTCCCAAGTCCCACTTCACCTTGCTCTCTTCCCGTGGGACACAACACAAACATCCCTTGTCACAAATCTCCCAACTCCCACTTCACCTTGTTCTCTCCCTTTGGACACAATAAAGCCAACTTCTTATAGGTAAGTTCGTATATACAGCGCAGTATCCAGTCCACAGGCACTTTACACTTCACCCACAGCAGACCTACTCCTTCTAATTCCATCGCTACTTCTCTGGGAAGCATTCAGCCACACCACAATTACTGCATGAAGACTATTTGTCTACATATATCCATCACTGTCTATAGCCGTTTATACAGCTGAGTGAACTAACTGGCATGAATGTTTCAAAATGCCAACACGAGGTTTCGAACCCCAGTTGTCCCGATTGAGAATGCGATGTTCTACACTACAATAGAAAGATAACTTGTCACACATCCTGTGTCTTGGTCCACAGACCACTGTGTCTTGGTCCACAGACTTGTGATGTTAATACTGTGTTTTCTGAATCACACTTTGACCATTATCTGTTTACTTTGAATATGTTGGTGTGAATATCAGGTTAACATCGTATGCGAAAGGAACATATTTTATGGGTAATCTTATGGGTGTAACTGATACACCAATCATGTAATCTTATGGGTGTTACTGATACACCCATCATGTAATTTTATGGGTGTTACTGATACATCCATCATGTAATCTTATGGGTGTTACTGATACACCCATCATGTACTCTTATGGGTGTTACTGATACACCCATCATTTAATCTTATGGGTGTTACTGATACACCCATCATGTAATCCCATAAACGTCTGATAATAATATTTTTCCACATGTATTGGAAGTTGTACTGAAAAAGCAAGGTCGATATTCATGAAGAGAGAATATTCAAAGTCGATTTTCATAAAGAGAGAACAGTCAAGGTCGATATTTATAAATAGAGAACAGTCAACAAGGTCGATATGCATAGAGAACAGTCATGGTCGATATTCATAAAGAGAGAACAGTCAAGGTCAATATTCATAAATAGAGAACAGTCAAGGTCAATATTCATAGAGAGAACAATCAAGGTCGATATTCATAAAGAGAGAACAGGCAAATTATAAATAAATTGTTTTTGACAGCCAAAATGTTAGATATCATTTGTACATATCACATGACTTCATAGTAAAAAAATTATCAGACTTTGTAGATATAAAGATAAAGACTATAAACAGACCATAGAGAGACGATCAGTTCGTACCTTTCACGAACCCCATGCCGCGTATCTCGCCCACCAGGCTGTTGACCAGGGCATGCTTACACTGCAGCCAGATCTGGGCATCCAGGCGGGCACGACTGTGGTATCCTTCTCCCTCCGGCTCCCTCTCACTCGCCTCAGTCACTGGGCTTGCTTCCGTCATCAGATGTACCTTCTTCAACGATGACGTTCTGGTGACAGGTTTTTGGTTTGTTTATATGCACCTTGATTACATGTGGGTTTGTTTACACCCAGCTTGTTTATATATGGGTTTGTTTACACCCAGCTTGTTTATATATGGGTTTGTTTACACCCAGCTTGTTTATATATGGGTTTGTTTACACAGACTTTATTTGTTTATACAACCTGTGGTTTTGCTTACACCTAGTTTGTTTTCACCCATCATGACATATGACATGGCATTGTGGCCAACCCCCTAAGCATTAACCCACCTCTTACTGGTAGACATGACATTGTGGCCAACCCCTATGGATTGACCCACCTGTTAGTGGCAGACATGGCATATTGGCCAACCTCCTAAGCATTGACCCACCTCTTACTGGTAGACATGACATTGTGGCCAACCCCCTAAGCATTGACCGACCTGTTAGTGGCAGACATGACATTGTAGCCAACCTCCTAAGCATTGACCCACCTGTTAGTGGCAGACATGACATTGTGGCCAACCCCCTAAGCATTGACCCACCTGTTAGTGGCAGACATGACATTGTAACCAACCCCCTAAGCATTGACCCACCTGTTAGTGGCAGACATGACATTGTGGCCAACCCCCTAAGCATTGACCCACCTCTTACTGGTAGACATGACATTGTGGCCAACCCCCTAAGCATTGACCCACCTCTTATTGGTAGACACAACATTGTGGCCAATCCCCTAAACATTGACCCACCTCTTACTGGTAGACATGACATTGTGGCCAACCCCCTAAGCATTGACCCACCTCTTACTGGAAGACACGACATTGTGGCCAACCCCCTAAGCATTGACCCACCTCTTACTGGTAGACACGACATTGTGGCTAACCCCCTAAGCATTGACCCACCTCTTACTGGTAGACATGACATTGTGGCCAACCCCCTAAGCATTGACACACCTCTTACTGGTAGACACGACATTGTGGCCAACCCCCTAAGCATTGACCCACCTCTTACTGGTAGACATGACATTGTGGCCAACCCCCTACGCATTGTCCCACCTCTTAGTGGCAGACATATTAGTGAAATGGTCTGAGAAATGGCAGATGCTGTTCAATTTTGGGAAATGTAAATGCCTACATACAGGACATGGGAACTTGAATGTAAACTATAAAATGGGAGATACTGTTCTGGGTACTACTGTAAAAGAAAAGGACTTAGGAGTTACAATAAGCGCTGATATGAAAGTTTCAGAGCAGTGTGGTATTGCAGCTTCAAAGGGTAATCAAATTCTTGGATTGATTAGAAGAAACATAACATACAAGGGAAAAAAGTTAATTATACCTCTTTATAAACCCCCTAAGCATTGTCCCACCTCTTAGTGGTAGACGTCTCACACTTCTGTCGGAAAATATTTGTGTCCTGCAGCATCTTAACAGCGGTGAGGATGATCCTAGCTGCGAGGGAACAGTGGTGTCGCTGGTTGGCGATGGCAGCGAGATCGAGTCGACTGAGTATGACCAGCTCTAACTCCCCTGCAGACACTGCACCAACACCTACAGGACAGGAGGAAAAACATCAATATGTGCACCACTGTTGGCAGTTACTTGGTCTGCTCATTTCTCTCACTCACTACCGCATCTCTCCATTGGCTTCCTGTCACTACCGCATTTCTCCATTGGCTTCCTGTCACCACCAGGTCTCTCCATTGGCTTCCTGTCTCTACCGCATCTCTCCATTGGCTTCCTGTCACTACCGCGTCTCTCCATTGGCTTCCTGTCACTACCATGTCTCTCCATTGGCTTCCTGTCACTACCACGTCTCTCCATTGGCTTCCTGTCCTATCAAGCACTTTCATCTAAGCAACCGGAATATTTACATCAACTATTCCTTTGTGTAAGAAACCCAGACAGCTTCAGTCATCTAGTTCTCGTCTACTTTTTATTCCTAGAGTTGAAACTGTCAAGTTTCTGCTGCACCAACCAGACCTGTTAAGTTTCTGCTGCCCATCCAGACCTGTTAAGTTTCTGCTGCACCAACCAGACCGGTCAAGTTTCTGCTGCACCAACCAGACCTGTCAAGTTTCTGCTGCACCAACCAGACCTGTAAGTTTCTGCTGCACCAACCAGACCTGTCAAGTTTCTGCTGCACCAACCAGACCTGTCAAGTTTCTGAAAGGTAAAAACTGGAGATTTTTGTACGATGCAAAATCACGAGTGAACCCACCAAATGATGAATTCATCAAGCGTCAGTCAATGGATACACAGCCGATTGCTGGAATGCTTATTCGTGCGAATGCTTGATTTGATTCAATGTTTGCAGACCATGTAATAATTTCCTTCCAATTAAAATATCTATGACATGATTCCAGTGGCGAAAGAATTCAAAAATATGCAACAACACGAATATTAACAGTGTTGCTATTCAGAAAGTTCCCCCCACAATGGAAATGGGAAAATATTTATTTCTAAAAACAGAGCTTGGTCAGAAAATTTGGGGCAAAATGGTAGGAAACATAAAAAATGGGAGGAATCATGAAAGAAGGGAGATTTCATTTCCCGCGCGGTAGAAAGGAGATGGGTCCCAAAAGCTGGAGCCTCCCGTCAGAAACGGGAGACTTAACAGATCTGGCACCAACTCTTGGGAATTCATTCCATGAAAGTGTTTAGCCAGTAGCTAATACAATTTTGCAGTCATCTAAAGATATACCTTTTCAACCGTGCTTTCTGACCTTAGATGCCCAGTACATTCATCCATCTGTTGACCTTGGTTATCCTCCTCAGTGTATTCATACATCAATTGACCTTGGTTGTCCTCCTCAGTGTATTCATCCATATATTGACCTTGGTTGTCCTCCTCAGTGTATTCATCCATCTATTGACCTTGGTTATCATCCTCAGTGTATTCATCCATATGTTGACCTTGGTTGTCCTCCTCAGTGTATTCATACATCTATTGACCTTGGTTATCATCCTCAGTGTATTCATACATCTGTTGACCTTGGTTATCCTCCTCAGTGTATTCATACATCTATTGACCTTGGTTGTCCTCCTCAGTGTATTCATCCATATATTAACCTTGGTTGTCCTCCTCAGTGTATTCATCCATCTATTGACCTTGGTTGTCCTCCTCAGTGTATTCATCCATCTATTGACCTTGGTTATCCTCCTCAGTGTATTCATACATCTATTGACCTTGGTTGTCCTCCTCAGTGTATTCATACATCTATTGACCTTGGTTATCATCCTCAGTGTATTCATACATCTATTGACCTTGGTTATCCTCCTCAGTGTATTCATCCATCTATTGACCTTGGTTATCCTCCTCAGTGTATTCATACATCTATTGACCTTGGTTGTCCTCCTCAGTGTATTCATCCATATATTGACCTTGGTTGTCCTCCCCAGTGTATCCATCAACCTGTTGACCTTGGTTGTCCTCCTCAGTGTATCCATCCACCTATTGACCTTGGTTGTCCTCCCCAGTGTATTCATCCATATGTTGACCTTGGTTGTCCTCCCCAGTGTATCCATCAACCTGTTGACCTTGGTTGTCCTCTCCAGTGTATCCATCCACCTGTTGACCTTGGTTGTCCTCCCCAGTGTATTCATCCATATATTGACCTTGGTTGTCCTCCCCAGTGTATCCATCAACCTGTTGACCTTGGTTGTCCTTCCCAGTGTATCCATCCATCTGTTGACCTTGGTTGTTCTCCCCAGTATATCCATCAACCTGTTGACCTTGGTTGTCCTTCCCAGTGTATCCATTCATCTGTTGACCTTGGTTGTCCTCCCCAGTATATCCATCCATCATGACCTTGGTTGTCCTCCCCAGTATATTCATCCATTTATTGACCTTGGTTGTCCTCCCCAGTGTATCCATCCCTCTATTGACCTTGGTTGTCCTCCCCAGTGTATTCATCCCTCTATTGACCTTGGTTGTTCTCCCCAGTGTATCCATCCATCTATTGACCTTGGTTGTCCTCCCCAGTGTATCCATCCACCTATTGACCTTGGTTATCCTCCCCAGAGTATTCATCCACCTATTGACCTTGGTTGTCCTCCCCAGTGTATCCAACCACCTATTGACCTTGGTTGTCCTCCCCAGTGTATCCATCCATTTATTGACCTTGGTTGTCCTCCCCAGTGTATCCAACCACTTATTGACCTTGGTTGTCCTCCCCTGTGTATCCAACCATGTGTTGACAATTTTAATATTGCTGACCGATTTCAAGACTGACCAACCCTTTTTGAGCTAGATTATTATTAGAATTGGGGAAGACAAGGAGATGGTGTGAGGGAAGGTGAAGGTCAATCAGAGGGAAGACGAAGGGGAACATAGTGTAAATATGAGGGAAAGGTGTGTGAAGATTGGTGGGAATGTGTAAGAAGAGAAGAAAGGTGCAGAGTAGTAGGAAATGAGGGTGAAGAAATCGAGAAACAGTCGTACCTCCTCCTGCATTGGCGTTCTCAATGATGACCTCTGACATTGAGGTCAGCATAAGGTCAGCGGCAGCCAACATGATCCCTTTAACTACATCAAGAGTCAAAGGATTCTTTGGATTAGTGAAACACTTTGAGCATCGCTTGACACCAGAGCCACCAGCCTCCGTCTCTGTAAACACATAACATGCTCCAGACATTACAGGGACACCAAAGTCTCAAATTAATACTGACAACATCAACTGGGTTTAATTAATTTGCTGCAGATATAGCATACTATACACCTCTTATTTAAGAACAGAACTGGGAAATAATCATAAACAAGCAAAATCAATAATAATTATGCTGATGCCTTGCCACGTTGTCCTACTAGTGGCTGTCCATGTTGTCCTACTAGTGGCTGTCCATGTTGTCCTACTAGTGGCTGTCCACGTTGTCCTACTAGTGGCTGTCCATGTACAAACCTTCCTCAGCATCCAGTTTGTTTTTCGCTTTGGGTGTCTTTGTGGCGTGGACACTGCTGACAGATGCTCTGGAACTTCTACCCCCTGGGGCGGGCGGGGGGTGGTGGGGCTCAATGATCAGGGTGTGGCCGGGTACACTGAAACAGGAAAGAAGGTGTAACCCATCTCTTCCTACACATAAAACCCATCTCCTCCCTCCCATCTACAACCCATTTCCTCCCTCCCATCCACAATCCATCTCCCTCCCATCCGCAACCCGTCTCCTCCCTCCCATCCGCAGCCCATCTCCTCCCTCCCATCCGCAACCCATCTCTCCCTCCCATCCACAACCCATATCTCCCTCCCATCTACAACCTATCTCTCCCTCCCATCTACAACCCATCGCTCTCTCCCATCTTTAACCAATCTCTCCCTCCCATCTACCACCCATCTCTTCCTCCCATTTACAACCCATCTCTCCCTCCCATCGTTAACCAATCTCTCCCTCCCATCGTTAACCAATCTCTCCCTCCCATCTAGAACCCATCTCTCCCTCCCATCGTTAACCAATCTCTCTCTCCCATCGTTAACTAATCTCTCCCTCCCATCTGCAACCAATCTCTCCCTCCCATCTACAACCCATCTGTCCCTCCCATCTACAACCCATCTCTCCCTACCATCTACAACCCATATCTCCCTCCCACCTACAACCTATCTCTCCCTCCCATCTACAACCCATCGCTCTCTCCCATCGTTAACCAATCTCTCCCTCCAATCTACAACCCATCTCTCCCTACCATCTACAACTCATCTCTCCCTCCCATCTACAACCCATCTCTCCCTCCCATCTACAACCCATCTCTCTTTCCCATCATTAACCAATCTCTCCCTCCCATCTACAACCTATCTCTCCCTCCCATCTACAACCCATCTCTCCCTCCCATCGTTAACCAATCTCTCCCTCCCATCTACAACCAATCTCTCCCTCCCATCGTTAACCAATCTCTCCCTCCCATCTACAACCCATCTCTTCCTCCCATCTACAACCAATCTCTCCCTCTCATCTAAAACCCCAAACATAAACAACAGTTCCATTACCACTGCACCGGCCATTTTGTACATGATGACCTTGTCATGATGTAAACAACAGTTCCATTGCCACTGGAAGTGCCATTCTGTACATGATGACCTTGTCATGATATAAATAACAGTTCCATTGCCACTGGATGTGCCATTTTGTACATGATGACCATGTCATGATATAAACAACAGTTCCATTGCCACTGGATGTGCCATTTTGTACATGATGACCATAACATCTGATTATGAAATCATAACTGCACCCCTGATAGAGCATATTGAATACAATAACAGATCATAAAGTAGGACATTCAGAAATCAATCTTACACTCAAGCGGTCTATTAAGAAATCACTTTCCAGATGGCAGCACATGTATGGTACATGTGATGTCATTGAGGACTGGCAGCAGCGATATGGTACAGGTATGGTACGTACGTGATGTCACTGAAGACTGGCAGCACAGTTATGGTGTTTGCTATGGCAATCAGCAAGTGAGCCTGGACGAGGGTCAGGTGGCAGGTGAGGTCAGGCCCGTAGAGGGTGGACAACTTAGTGGACACTTGTCTTACTACGAGGTTCTCCAGCACCTGAAACATGGGTCATCATGTATCCCAGGATTCCACACTGCATATGTATCCCACAATTCTCCAAGAGAACTATCCCATGATCCTACAAGGACCATGAGATTCTCCATGACAACTGTATTGTGGTTAGTTGTGACAATCATCTCATCATTTCTTCCATCACATGACAACTGTATTTTTATTAGTTGTGACAATCATCTCATCATTTCCTCCATCACATGACCACTGTATTTTTATTAGTTGTGACAATCATCTCATCATTTCCTCCATCACATGACCACTGTATTTTTATTAGTTGTGACAATCATCTCATCATTTCCTGTGTCACATGACAACTGTATTTTTATTAGTTGTGACAATCATCTCATCATTTCCTCCGTCACATGACAACTGTATTTTTATTAGTTGTGACAATCATCTCATCATTTCCTCCGTCACATGACCACTGTATTTTTATTAGTTGTGACAATTATCTCATCATTTCCTCCATCACATGACAACTGTATTTTTATTAGTTGTGAAAATCATCTCATCATTTCCTCCGTCACATGACAACTGTATTTTTATTAGTTGTGACAATCATCTCATCATTTCCTCCGTCACATGACAACTGTATTTTTATTAGTTGTGACAATCATCTCATCATTTCCTCCATCACATGACAACTGTAGTTTTATTAGTTGTGACAATCATCTCATCATTTCCTCCATCACATGACAACTGTATTTTTATTAGTTGTGACAATCATCTCATCATTTCCTCCATCACATGGCCACTGTATTTTTATTAGTTGTGACAATCATCTCATCATTTCCTCCGTCACATGACCACTGTATTTTTATTAGCTGTGACAATCATCTCATCATTTCCTCCGTCACATGACAACTGTATTGTGGTTAGCTGTGACAATCATCTCATCATTTCCTCCGTCACATGTGTACAAAATGATCAACTGCCTGTATCCATAAGATTCAACAAGAGCATCTAAAGTAAAACACCAAGCAGAGAAGGGAGCCTGTAATTGTTATAGAACACAATGATTATTCATCTATACGTAACCACATTTTATGAGATATTTATCAGTTTTGATCTTTAGTGCATTCACACTGTTAGCATTTACACAATCTGTAGATAATGCGTTCCACTCTTTATCATCCTCTATGCGAATTATTAAATTAATATCCAAATAGATCTCTGTTTGTCTTTTGGCAAACCATTGAATATACATCATAGACCAGCTTCATTAATTACATGAACACTTTGAATGATGAGACATCACACGTGATTAACATTATCAGTGACTACAAGTGTGTGAATCACTAGTGGTGCTACCAGGTGGTGATGGATCACACTAATCATAAACTATTTTCATTGACACACTTGTCTTGATCAAAAATGCTAACAGAAAGGTAATCTACATAAAACGGGATATCTGTAACCAGATAAAGCTTGTTCTAACACTCCCTCCTGGTAGACCTACTTGTTCTCACACTTCCTCCTACTGGACCTACTTGTTCGTACCCTATCTCCTGGTGGACCTACTTGTTGCAACACTCCATCCTGGTGGATCTACTTGTTCTAACACTCCCTCCTTGGGGACCTACTTGTTTTAACACTCCATCCTAGTGGAGCTACTTGTTCTAACACTCCCTCCTAGTGGAGCTACTTGTTCTAACACTCCCTCCTGGATGAGCTACTTGTTCTAACACTCCCTCCTGGTGGACCTACTTGTTCTAACACTACTTCCTAGTGGAGCTACTTGTTCTAACACTCCCTCCTGGTGGACCTACTTTTTCTAACACTCCCTCCTACTGGACTACCTTGTTCTAACTCTCCCTCCTAGTGGACCTACTTGTCCTAACATACCCACCTAGCGGACATAATTGTTCTATTACTCCTTACTAGTGGACCTACTTATTCTAACACCTAACACTCCCTCCTGGTGGACCTACTTTTTCTAACACTCCCTCCTACTGGACCACCTTGTTCTAACTCTCCCTCCTAGTGGACCTACTTGTCCTAACATACCCACCTAGCGGACATAATTGTTCTATTACTCCTTACTAGTGGACCTACTTATTCTAACACCTAACACTCCCTCCTGGTGGACCTACTTTTTCTAACACTCCCTCCTACTGGACCACCTTGTTTTAACTCTCCCTCCTAGTGGACCTACTTGTCCTAACATACCCACCTAGTGGACATAATTGTTCTGTTACTCCTTACTAGTGGACCTACTTATTCTAACACCTAACACTCCCTCCTAGTGGACCTACTTTTTCTAACACTCCCTCCTACTGGACCACCTTGTTCTAACTCTCCCTCCTAGTGTCCCTACTTGTCCTAACATACCCACCTAGTGGACATAATTGTTCTATTACTCCTTACTAGTAGACCTACTTATTCTAACACCTAACACTCCCTCCTGGCGGACCTACTTATTCTAATACTCCCTCCTAGTGGATCTACTTGTTCTAACACTCCCTCCTAGTGGACCTAATTGTTCTATTACTCCTTCCTAGTGGACCTACTTGTTCTAACACCTAATACTCCCTCCTGGTGGACCTACTTATTCTAACACTCCATCCTAGTGGACCTACTCGTTCTAACACCTAACACTCCCTCCTGGTGGACCTACTTATTCTAACACTCCATCCTAGTGGACCTACTTGTTCTAACACCTAACACTCCCTCCTGGTGGACCTACGCATTTTAAGATTCCATCCTAGTGGACCTACTTGTTCTGACACTTCCTCCTAGTGGACCTACTTATTCTAACACCTAACACTCCCTCCTGGTGGACCTACTTATTCTAATACTCCCTCCTAGTGGACCTACTTGTTCTAACACTCCCTCCTAGTGGACCTAATTGTTCTATTACTCCTTCCTAGTGGACCTACTTGTTCTAACACCTAACACTCCTTCCTGGTGGACCTACTTATTCTAACACTCCATCCTAGAGGACCTACTCGTTCTAACACCTAACACTCCCTCCTGGTGGACCTACTTATTCTAATACTCCATCCTAGTGGACCTACTTGTTCTAACACCTAACACTCCCTCCTGGTGGACCTACGCATTTTAAGATTCCATCCTAGTGGACCTACTTGTTCTGACACTTCCTCCTAGTGGACCTACTTGTTCTAACACCTAACACTCCCTCCTAGTGGACCTAATTGTTATAGCAGTCCTTCCTGGTGGACCTACTTTTTCTAACACTCCCTCCTAGTAGACCTGATTGTTCTAACACTCCCTCCTAGTGGACCTACTTTCAGGTTTGTTGGGTCCAGCAGTGGCTTTGATGTGTTGAACTTGATGTTGAAAGGCCTGCCCTCTGTGTAGCGGAACTGTGAAGTGGAAGTCAGTGGCAGCTGATCCCCATTGAGGAGTCTCTGGAGCACAGTGACGGCCTCGCTGAAGAAACCAAGTTCTGTCAGAGCACGCACACGCATGATTCGACCATCAACTGTCCTCTGAAGGTCACGACACACAGAGGTCGTGAAATACTGGTACAAGGTCAACAACGGCAGCACCTGGAGGCAGATGTTTAACAAGAGTGTCAAACCAACTCAATGTTGAAGTAATAATGAAAAGTTGCCATATATGTGATAATGATAATATTAGACATCATATATGTGATAATGACAATATTAGACATCATATATGTGATAATGATAATATTATACATCATATATGCGATAATGATAATATTAGACATCATATATGTGATAATGATAACTATTATATATCATATATGCGATAATGATAATATTAGACATCATATATGTGATAATGATAATATTAGACATCATATATGTGATAATGATAATAATAGACATCATATATGCGATAATGATAACATTAGACATCATATATGCAATAATGATAATATTAGACATCATATACTGAAAAAATAATAGGCTGTTGAGATTATAATGTGAAAACTTGACATAAAACAAGTTAAATTAAAACTGAATAAAACCGTAGATGTAGAGAAAGAAATATAATCAATGTGTCAACAAAATTAGTTAGTATTATTTAATCATAATAGCACTTCATTAGTGACTAATTTCTTTGGAATCCGAGCCCAGAGGCACAACTAACCACCGGTGTGAAGTATAGTGTTATGAATAGGGATGTGCCGATAGCATCACCAGGCCGAGGACTACTGAGAGTTTAGGGTGGAATTTAAATTTTAACTGAAATACATCTTAAGATTTTTGCAAAAGTAGCTATAGCTTCAGATGATTATAGTGTGTTCCAGATTTAGGGTGTACAGAGAAAGCTCACTAGCCCAGGTGGAGCTTACTTTTAGGAACATAAGGTTTTTGTGAGACAGATGATCTCAGCTGCTGGGCATATTTGAAAGATGCAGGAGACTAGCTAAGTATGGTGGTTATTGTGTAGATAAAACACAATATGTAATAATAATGATAATGTTTATTTCCAATATAGAAAATAGAGAGAATACATGGTAGATGCAATTATTTACAACGTCAGAAAAATGGGTATACTTAAGAAATTTCTTATGTATTTGTATACACCTGTACAACTGCTTAGTATTAGTAAGTATGTGATATACCATATATATTATTATACACGGGCGGATTACACACAGACTAAAAATGTTGGACTCTCGATAAGCCAATGGCTTCCTTGTCCACTTGCCATCTGGGCCTTTGCTTGAATGGCAATTTTGTTAAATCTTACACCATAAATCGATAAACACAGTCACATAACATTTATTTGGACACACTGTCATACATATTGACATTTGTTTGGACACACTGTAATACACATTGACATTTGTTTGGACACACTGTCATACACATTGACATTTGTTTGGACACACTGTCATACATATTGACATTTGCTTGGACACACTGTAATACACATTGACATTTGTATGGACACACTGTCATACACATTGACATTTGCTTGGACACACTGTCATACATATTGACATTTGTTTGGACACACTGTCATACATACTGACATTTGTTTGGACACACTGTCATACATATTTACACTTTTTTTTGGACACACTGTCATACATATTGACATTTGTTTGGACACACTGTCATACATATTGACATTTGTTTGGACACACTGTCATACATACTGACATTTGTTTGGACACACTGTCATACATATTGACATTTGTTTGGACACACCTTCATACATATTGACATTTGTTTGGAAACACTGTCATACATATTGGCATTTGTTTGGACACGATGTCATACATATTGGCATTTGTTTAGACACACTGTCATACATATTGACATTTGTTTGGATTCACTGTCATACATATTGGCATTTGCTTGGACACACTGTCATACATATTGACATTTGTTTGGACACACTGTCATACATATTGGCATTTGCTTGGACACACTGTCATATATACTGACATTTGTTTGGACACACCGTCATATATATTGACATTTGTTTGGACACACCGTCATATATATACTGACATTTGTTTGGACACACTGTCATACATATTGACATTTGCTTGGACACACTGTCATATAGTAGATGGAGAAGTTTCAAATTGGAAATCGGTTTTGAGTGGGGTACCTCAAGGATCATTATTAGGACCTATATTATTCTTAATTTATATCAATGACTTGGACGACAGTATAACAAGTAACGTACTGAAATTTGCGGATGACACAAAACTGTTTAGAAAGGTTAATACTGATGGTGATAAACAACATTTACAAAACGATCTAGACAGATTAGTGAAATGGTCTGTGAAATGGCAGATGCTGTTCAATTTTGGGAAGTGTAAATGCCTACATACAGGACATGGGAACTTGAATGTAAACTATAAAATGGGAGATACTGTTCTGGGTACTACTGTAAAAGAAAAGGACTTAGGAGTTACAATAAGCGCTGATATGAAAGTTTCAGAGCAGTGCGGTATTGCAGCTTCAAAGGGTAATCAAATTCTTGGATTGATTAGAAGAAACATAACATACAAGGGAAAAAAGTTAATTATACCTCTTTATAAAGCAATAGTTAGACCTCATTTAGAATACTGTATACAAGCATGGAGACCATATTGTAAGAAGGATATTGATATGCTTGAACGCATACAAAGGAGAGCAACTAAAATGATTCCAGAACTTAGAGACCTTAGTTATGAAGAACGCCTGAAAGAATGTGGTTTAACAACTCTAGAGACAAGGAGGTTAAGAGGAGATCAGATTGAAGTTTTTATGATATTGAATGGGTATGAAAATATTGATAGAAATATGTTTTTCTCACTCAAGAAGGATAGCAGAACTAGAGGACATGAGGTAAAATTAGTAAAGGATCAATGTAGATTGGACATCAGGAAGCACTCGTTCGCACAGAGGACAATAAATGAATGGAACAAACTGTCTACAGATTGTGTAACTGCTAGCAGCGTGAATATGTTTAAAAACAAGGTTGACACATATCTCAGGAGGGCGGGTTATAAGTAGGTGAACATTGTTGGACTCTCGATAAGCCAATGGCTTCTTTGTCCACTTGCCATCTGGGCCTTTGGCTTGGATGGCAAATCTTGTTAAATATATATTGACATTTGTTTGGACACACTGTCATACATATTAACATTTGCTTGGACACACCGTCATATATATTGACATTTGTTTGGACACACTGTCATACATATCGACATTTGCTTGGACACACCGTCATATATATTGACATTTGTTTGGACACACTGTCATATATACTGACATTTGTTTGGACACACTGTCATACATATTGACATTTGCTTGGACACACTGTCATATATACTGACATTTGTTTGGACACACTGTCATACATACTGACATTTGTTTGGACACACTGTCATATATACTGACATTTGTTTGGACACACTGTCATGCATATTGACATTTGCTTGGACACACTGTCATATATATTGACATTTGTTTGGACACACTGTCATATATACTGACATTTGTTTGGACACACTGTCATACATACTGACATTTTTTTGGACACACTGTCATGCATATTGGCATTTATTTGGACACACTGTCATATATACTGACATTTGTTTGGACACATTGTCATACACATTGACATTTGTTTGGACACACTGTCATACACATTGACATTTGTTTGGACACACTGTCATACACATTGACATTTGTTTGGACACACTGTCATACACATTGACATTTGTTTGGACACACTGTCATACACATTGACATTTGTTCAGACACACTGTCATACATATTGACATTTCAGTCAAGAAGGACATAGAGCAATATGCTTAACAAAAAAACATTAGACAATGCCAGGTATTGGCATATTATTATACATCTTAAACATAACAGACAAGGTCAAGGCTACAAGAGGGGAAAGTTTAAATTTGATTCAACAAGCAACTGGATGCCAGCACAAGTGTTTAAGCAGGGGTAGTGATGGTAAAAAAAATTATGCACCCTGAGTACAATTCTGACACACAAGTATTACTTACAAATAGGCTATGTCTGCCTCGTACAAGCTCCTTGGACACACAAGTATTACTTACACATAGGCTATGTCTGCCTCGTACAAGCTCCTCGGACACACAAGTATTACTTACAAATAGGCTATACTTGCCTCGTACAAGCTCCTCGGACACACAAGTATTACTTACAAATAGGCTATGTCTGCCTCGTACAAGCTCCTTGGACACACAAGTATTACTTACACATAGGCTATGTCTGCCTCGTACAAACTCCTCGGACACACAAGTATTACTTACAAATAGGCTATACTTGCCTCGTACAAGCTCCTCGGACACACAAGTATTACTTACGAATAGGCTATGTCTGCCTCGTACAAGCTCTTTGGACACACAAGTATTACTTACACATAGGCTATGTCTGCCTCGTACAAGCTCCTCGGACACACAAGTATTACTTACAAATAGGCTATACTTGCCTCGTACAAGCTCCTCGGACACACAAGTATTACTTACAAATAGGCTATGTCTGCCTCATACAAGCTCCTTGGACACACAAGTATTACTTACAAATAGGCTATGTCTGCCTCGTACAAGCTCCTTGAACACACAAGTATTACTTACACATAGGCTATGTCTGCCTCGTACAAGCTCCTCGGACACACAAGTATTACTTACAAATAGGCTATGTCTGCCTCGTACAAGCTCCTCAGACACACAGGTATTACTTACAAATAGGCTATGTCTGCCTCGCACAAGCTCCTCGGACACAAATCTCAATGCAGCCACAAGAATCCTTCCATTCAGTCGGAACCTGCAGACAGGAATATACCACTACAGTAGCGTTCAGTAGCACAGTGGGTACAACATTTGACTCTCAGTCTACAGTTGGGCTCAGTAGCACAGTGGGTAGAACATTTGACTCTCAGTCTACAGTTGGGCTCAGTAGCACAGTGGGTAGAACATTTGACTCTCAGTCTACAGATGGGCTCAGTAGCACAGTGGATAGAACATTTGACTCTCAGTCTACAGTTGGGCTCAGTAGCACAGTGGGTAGAACATTTGACTCTCAGTCTACAGTTGGGCTCAGTAGCACAGTGGGTAGAACATTTGACTCTCAGTCTACAGTTGGGCTCAGTAGCACAGTGGGTAGAACATTTGACTGTCAGTCTACAGTTGGGCTCAGTAGCACAGTAGGTAGAACATTTGACTCTCAGTCTATAGTTGAGCTCAGTAGCACAGTGGGTAGAACATTTGACTCTCATTCTACATTTGGGCTCAGTAGCACAGTGGATAGAACATTTGACTCTCAGTCTACAGTAGTGTTCAGTAGCACAGTGGGTTGAACATCCGACTCTCAGTCTACAGCAGTGCTCAGTAGCACAGTGGGTAGAACATCCGACTCTCAGTCTACAGCAGTGCTCAGTAGCACAGTGGGTAGAACATCCGACTCTCAGTCTACAGTTGGGCTCAGTAGCACAGTGGGTAGAACATCCGACTCTCAGTCTACAGCAGTGCTCAGTAGCACAGTGGGTAGAACATCCGACTCTCAGTCTACAGCAGTGCTCAGTAGCACAGTGGGTAGAACATCCGACTCTCAGTCTACAGCAGTGCTCAGTAGCACAGTGGGTAGAACATCCGACTCTCAGTCTACAGCAGTGCTCAGTAGCACAGTGGGTAGAACATCCGACTCTCAGTCTACAGCAGTGCTCAGTAGCACAGTGGGTAGAACATCCGACTCTCAGTCTACAGTTGGGCTCAGTAGCACAGTGGGTAGAACATCCGACTCTCAGTCTACAGTTGGGCTCAGTAGCACAGTGGGTAGAACATCCGACTCTCAGTCTACAGCAGTGCTCAGTAGCACAGTGGGTAGAACATCCGACTCTCAGTCTACAGCAGTGCTCAGTAGCACAGTGGGTAGAACCTAGTCAAGTGGACAGGTTTTCAAATCCATTTGCTGCCATTTTAAAGTGTGGGTCATTTAGTTTACGCCACATTGCCTCAGGTCACTGAGCTGTGTAAATGAGTATGGCTCCCTCCCACTGACCTCCACCATTGTGAGATGACGTCTTCGTCTGGCCATGTGATGTGCCAAAAAAAAGTCGCCACCAAAGTGTCACAGGAAACCCTCGGGCCCTTGTTGAAGCCCTTGGGCCCTCATTGGAGCCCTCAAGCCCTTGTTGAGAGGTCCTCCAAAATCAACTTTTCGAGAGATCATTGAGAACAACACCAGACTTAGTGGGGTTAATCTATCAAATACAAGGCTTAGTGGGGTTAATCTATCAAACACAAGGCTTAGTGGGGCTAATCTATCAAACACAAGACTTAGTGGGGTTAATCTATCAAACACAAGGCTTAGTGGGGCTAATCTATCAAACACAAGACTTAGTAGGGCTAATCTATCAAACACAAGGCTTAGTGGGGCTAACCTATCAAACACAAGCTTAGTGGAGGTAACCTATCAAATACAAGGCTTTGTTTGGAAAAGCTATCAAATGTTGGGATGAATTGAGTCCAGTGGAAAGAACTGATAAGTCAATGAGTACCTTACCTCTCAGTCAACGAGTACCTTACCTCTCAGTCAACGAGTACCTTACCTCTCAGTCAACGAGTACCTTACCTCTCAGTCAACGAGTACCTTACCTCTCAGTCAACGAGTACCTTACCTCTCAGTCAACAAGTACCCTACCTCTCAGTCAATGAGTACCTTACCTCTCAGTCAACGAGTACCTTACCTCTCAGTCAATGAGTACCTTACCTCTCAGACAGAAGGTCTACTCCAGACATGAGGCTCTCCACTTCATACAGGGCATAGTCCTTGTCTGCAGTGGGGTGGGGGAAGGAAGACCGGAACAGGGCCTGTGGGGAAAATACAAACTCTCTACAGTCATGTCATCATACAATACAACATGATGTAACATTTCATGCAAGCCAGTTTTTAAATATAATTTTTTATGTTGAACATCTGAACATAAAACTGTGCCAACAAAACTAACAAATCAACTGATAACAAAATAGTTATGACATATTAATAATTAATTATGTTTCTTTATGCGTCAAACTCATCCACATATTGTGTTAGGTATCGCTACATCAAACTAGATTGTGTAAAATTGCTGTAATAAGTGAGTACAGACAACTGACAAACCCATAGAGGGATCTCATTACATGACATGTCGTCTCGCACAGGGTGTTACATGACATCTCGTGTAAAAATACATGCATGTGAATGCATGCATGTGTGCATGTGAATGCATGCATGTGTGCACTGAATGCATGCAAGTGTGCATGTGAATACGTGCATGTGTGCATGTGAATGCATGCATGTGAATGCGTGCATGTGAATGCATGCATGCGTGCAATGAATGCATGAAAGTGTGCATGTGAATGCGTGCATGTGAATGAGTGCATGATGTGGGCATGTGAATGCATGCATGTAGGCACATGAATGCAGGCATGTGTGCACGTGAAGGTATGCAGGTGTGCATGTGAATGCATGAATACATGTGAATGCATGCATATGTGCACATGAATGCAGGCATGTGTGCACGTGAATGTATGCAGGTGTGCATGTGAATGCATGCATATGTGCACATGAATGCATGCGTGTGTGCAAATGAATGCATGTCAGTCCCACCTTGAAGAAGTACCCGGCAAGGAAGCAGCATTCCCTCCGCATCCCGAGGTCACAGGTCAAGATGTACCTACAGTGACCACACATCAAGATGTACCTACAGTGACCACAGGTCAAGATGTACCTACAGTGACCACAGGTCAAGATGTACCTACAGTGACCACAGGTCAAGATGTACCTACAGTTACCACAGGTCAAGATGTACCTACGGTGACCACAGGTCAAGATGTACCTACAGTTACCACAGGTCAAGATGTACCTACGGTGACCACAGGTCAAGATGTACCTACAGTTACCACAGGTCAAGATGTACCTACAGTGACCACAGGTCAAGATGTACCTACAGTTACCACAGGTCAAGATGTACCTACAGTGACCACAGGTCAAGATGTACCTACAGTTACCACAGGTCAAGATGTACCTACAGTGACCACAGGTCAAGATGTACCTACAGTTACCACAGGTCAAGATGTACCTACAGTGACCACAGGTCAAGATGTACCTACAGTGACCACAGGTCAAGATGTACCTACAGTGACCACAGGTCAAGATGTACCTACAGTGACCACAGGTCAAGATGTACCTACAGTTACCACAGGTCAAGATGTACCTACAGTGACCACAGGTCAAGATGTACCTACAGTTACCACATGTATCTCACTGTTTCTGTGACACCTTCAAAGGTTCATCCTCAATCCAGGTTTTTCCCTCATCTCAGTTCAGGAAATTATGAAGTCCATAACATGACATGTAAGACATAACATGACATGTAAGACCGCATTTAGTGGAAAATCACTATGATTTATCAAGATTTATCAAGATTTGCCATCCAAGCCAAAGGCCCAGATGGCAAGTGGACAAGGAAGCCATTGGCTTACCGAGAGTCCAACAATGTTCATCTACTTATAACCCGCCCTCCTGAGATATGTGTCAACCTTGTTTTTAAACATATTTATGCTGCTAGCAGTTACACAATTTGTAGACTATTTGTTCCATTCATTTATTGTCCTCTGTGAGAACGAGTGCTTCCTGATGTCCAATCTACATTGATCCTTTACTAATTTTACCTCATGTCCTCTAGTTCTGCTATCCTTCTTGAGTGAGAAAAACATATCTCTATCAATATTTTCATACCCATTCAATATCTTAAAAACTTCAATCTGATCTCCTCTTAACCTCCTTGTCTCTAGAGTTGTTAAACCACATTCTTTCAGGCGTTCTTCATAATTAAGGTCTCTAAGTTCTGGAATCATTTTAGTTGCTCTCCTTTGTATGCATTCAAGCGTAGCTATATCCTTCTTACGATATGGTCTCCATGCTTGTATACAGTATTCTAAATGAGGTCTAACTATTACTTTATAAAGAGGTATAATTAACTTTTTTTCCCTTGTATGTTATGTTTCTTCTAATCAATCCAAGAATTTGATTACCCTTTGAAGCTGCAATACCACACTGCTCTGGAACTTTCATATCAGCGCTCATTGTAACTCCTAAGTCCTTTTCTTTCACAGTAGTACCCAGAGCAGTATCTCCCATTTTATAGTTTACATGATAGCCATATTTGGCTTTGCTTTTGAACGGTTCTCATGCAAAAAAGAGGCCACAGACAAACCAATATCAAATCGTCCGAAAAACATCTCTGAAACAGGTTATAGATGCGTATGTTTAAATGCAAGGAGCATAGTAAATAAGAAAAACGAATTAAACATTATGGTAGAAGATATTGACCCTCACATAATTGGTATAACTGAATCATGGGCCAACATAGACATAACAGATGCTGAATTAGGACTGACAGGATACGTAATGTTTAGGAAATATCGAATAGGAAGAAGGGGAGGGGGAGTTATTTTATATGTTAAAGAATCTATTCAGGCTTATGAAATAAAACTAGAAAGGGAAGCAGATTGCGATGAAGCTGTTTGGTACAAAATTGTTTCAGGAAATTAAAAATTAACTATTGGATTAGTTTACCGAAGTCCAAACATAAACGAAGAGGACAACACAAAAATAAAAAACGCTATAAAGGAAGTTAGTAAAGGGGAATGTATCATAATGGGAGATTTTAACCATAGACACATACAATGGAAAAATGTATTAGATATAGTTTTGTCATCACAAAAAGAATTAGTGGACAATGTTAAAATACTTGAACCATTGGGTAACAGTGACCATAATCAAATACATTTTGACATCAAAGTAAAATCAGAAAGTAGAAATAAGAAAACGTACAAGAGAAACTTCCACAAAGGTAACTACAAATATATGAGAAAATACTTAGCAAAGCTAGATTGGAATAACATGCTGATGAATAAGACCGCAATTGAATGTTGGAATATTCTAAAATATGAAATTGAGAGTATCATCGATAAATTTGTTCCCTTCCAAAAACAAGGAAAACGGTGTAGATAGAAACATTTGTCAAAAGAGGCTATTACAAAAATAGTGTTAAAACAAACTATGTGGAGGGTTTATAGGCATACCTGAAAGGAAGAAGACTATGCAAAATACAAAGAGGCACTTAATGCAGCTACAACTGAAATCAGACAATCTAAAAGAAGCTATGAGCAAAAACTAGCATGTAACATAAAAAATGACAGTAAGAGTTTTTATGCATATGTCAGGAGTAAATAAAACGTACAAGACAAGGTTGGACCTCTAGAAGACAGTGCTGGAAATATAATATCACAGGGGTTTTTAATGGCGGAAGACCTAAATGGTTACTTCAGTTCAGTGTTTACCAAAGAAGATATTAGTTCATTACCAGTTGCTGAAGCTAAATTTCAGGGGGCTAAATCTGACTATTTAGGACCGTTAGTTGTAACTCCAGAATTGGTAGCTAAGAAAATAAAGGCAATGAAGGATAATAAATCACCGGGAGTGGATGGGATTAACTCTGCCATGGCCGGTCCCAAGCCCGGATGGGAAAAGAGGAGGGTTGGGCGTGGGGCTAGCACCCCCACCCCGTAAAAAAAAAAGATTGCTACAGAAACGCCGACAAAAGATACAGAGACTACAGTCCTGGAAGAGGAGGGTTCTTCGTTTCGAAGACTTATGACGCCATGTGGTGAAAGCCGAGAGTCCTCGGAAGCCACAGGGTCGAGCACCCTTCTTTCGTCCAGGAACATCATGATTGGATTGTGGAACATGAGGACCTTATACCAGACAGGGAAGACAGCACAGGTGGCAGCGGAAATGAGAAACTACAACCTTGCTTTGCTTGGAGTCAGCGAAACAAGATGGACACAGACAGGACAGAGAAGGCTGCTTAGTGGAGAGATGCTGCTCTTCTCAGGACATGAGGAGGACAACGCTCCCCATACAGAAGGTGTAGCGCTCATGCTGTCAAGATCGGCACAGAGTGCGCTGATAGGGTGGGAAGCTCATGGACCAAGAATCATCACAGCATCCTTCAGAACAAAGAAGAAGAAGATAAAAATGAATGTCATCCAGTGCTACACACCTACAAACGACAGCGATGAAGAAAACAAAGATCAGTTTTATAACAGACTACAAACGATCATCGACAAGTGTCCAGTGAAAGATGTCAACATCCTAATGGGAGATTTCAATGCAAAGATTGGAAAGGACAACACTGGGTATGAAGAAGTAATGGGAAAACATGGATTGGGAGAGATAAACGAAAACAGCGAGAGATTTGCTGACACATGCGCCATCAACAAGATTGTCATCGGAGGCAGCATCTTCCCACACAAAAGGATACATAAAGCTACTTGGGTATCACCAGATCACATGACAGAGAACCAGATAGACCACATCTGCATAGGCAAGACATTCAGAAGGTCCCTTCAGGACGTGAGAGTGAAGAGAGGAGCCAATGCTGCGTCTGACCACCACCTGCTTGTTGCCATACTGAAGCTGAAACTGAAGAAAAACCGAATGGAGACAGCAGTGAAGCGAAAAAAGTACAATGTCAGCTTCCTGAAGGATGCACAGACAAGAGAGGAATACAGATTGAATCTTACCAACAGATTCCAAGTGCTGCAAGAGCTGCTCGAAGAAGAAACTGACCTAAACAAGCAGTGGCAGAACATAAAAGAGACATGGACATCAACCTGCCAGGAAGTTGTTGGCCCCAGGACACCGCAACAGAAAGAGTGGATTTCAGTGGAAACTTTGCGCAAGGTCCAGATGCGGAAGGAGAAGAAAAGAGCAGTAAACAACAGCCGCACAAGAACAGCAAAGGCAAAAGCGCAAGAAGAATATGCAGAAGTCAACAGAGAAGTAAAGAAGAGCATAAAGGTGGACAAGAGAAACTACATCGACAGCCTGGCAGAGGAAGCGGAACAGGCAGCAGGAAGAGGAAACATGAAAGAGCTTTACGACACTACCAGGAAACTGTCAGGCAAGTACTGCCACCCAGAGCGACCAGTGAAGGACAAAGAGGGAAATGCTATCATAGGAAATGAACAACAGCTGGACAGATGGGCCGAGCATTTCGAGGAACTCCTGAACAGACCCGCCCCGCCAAACCCGCCTGTCATCCACCCAGCAGAAGATGACCTACCTATTAACTGCGACAGACCTGCCAGAGAAGAAATCAAGAAAGCTATACAACAGCTGAAGAACAATAAGGCATCAGGGCCAGATGATAGATATTCCGGCAGAAGCACTCAAGGCAGTTGTGGACACTTCCGTGGAACTACTTTACCCTCTATTTGGGAAGATATGGGAAGAGGAAGAAGTGCCAGCAGACTGGAGAGAAGGCTACCTCATCAAAATCCCCAAGAAAGGAGACCTCAGAAATTGTGCTAACTACAGAGGGATCACACTCCTGTCAGTGCCAGGGAAAGTCTTCAACAGGATCATCTTGGAAAGGATGAAAGACATGGTCGACCCAATGCTTAGAGATCAGCAAGCCGGATTCCGCCAGAACAGATCATGTTTAGACCAGATCGCAACATTGCGCATCATAGTAGAACAATCCTTAGAATGGAACTCTTCCCTCTACGTGAACTTCGTTGACTATGAAAAGGCATTTGACAGTGTTGACAGGAAGACCCTCTGGAAACTGCTACGACACTATGGGGTACCCACTAAACTGGTCAACCTAATCAAGAACAGCTATGACGGAACAGGCTGTAGGGTAATCCATGGAGGACAGTTCACCTGTCGCTTCGAGGTAAAGACTGGAGTAAGACAAGGCTGCCTGCTGTCCCCATTCCTCTTCCTCCTGGCCATTGACTGGATTATGAAGATGACCACAGTACAGAGGACAAGTGGGATCCAGTGGACACTATGGACGCAACTTGAAGACCTGGACTTCGCCGATGACTTGGCACTGCTGTCTCACAGCCATCAACAGATGCAGGACAAGACAACAGAACTGGCAGCTGTCTCCTTACAAGTGGGCGTGAACATCCACAAAGGAAAGACCATGGTCCTCAGGATGAATGCAGCCAGCACTGACCCAGTCACACTGGAGGGGAATGCACTGGAGGAGGTAGAGACCTTCACATACCTCGGCAATGTCATCAACAAGCGGGGCGGCACAGACGCAGACGTCAGAGCAAGGATAGGCAAGGCAAGAGTGGCATTCCTGCAACTGAAGAACATCTGGAGCTCCAGGGTACTGTCATCACGCACAAAGATCCGGTTGTTCAACTCAAACGTGAAGATGGTCTTGTTGTATGGAGCAGAGACATGGAGGATAACCAACACCACCATCAACATAGTGCAGACCTTTGTCAACAACTGCCTGAGAAGAATCCTCCCGATCTACTGGCCAGACACCATCAGCAACAGTGAATTGTGGGAAAAGACACAACAACGACCTGTCGAAGAGGAAATCAGAAGAAGAAGATGGGCCTGGATTGGCCACTCGCTCCGAAAACCAGTAACAAGCACCACCAGGCAAGCGCTGACATGGAATCCTCAAGGCAAACGGAGAAGAGGACGACCAAGAAACACATGGCGACAGGACCTCCAGGCAGACACCAGGAAGATGGACTACACCTGGAACCAGTTAGAGAGGATGGCCCAGGACAGGGGACTCTGGCGATCTGTTGTCGACGGCCTATGCCCCACGAGGGACGATGGGCATAAGAGAAGAAGAAGAGTGGATGGGATTCCTCCAAAATTACTAATGGAAACAGTAGAACAAATCAGTATACCACTTGGAAGAGTATTCAACTTGTCATTAGAAGAGGGAGTTGTTCCGTTTGAATGGAAAGAAGCAAACATCATACCATTATTTAAAAATGGTTCGAGAAATAAGTCAGAGAATTACAGACCAGTGAGTTTAACGTCAGTGATTTGTAAATTATTAGAAAGGTTAATTAAAGACCATATGGTGGACTTCCTCGTTAAGCATAAATTATTAAATTCATCTCAACATGGATTCCTTAAAGCGAGGTCATGCTTAACAAATATGTTATGTTTTTTTGGAAGAAATCACTAAGTGGATAGACGTGGGATCGCCAGTAGATATTATCTACTTAGATTTTCAGAAAGCTTTTGACAAAGTGCCACATCAAAGATTACTACTTAAATTAAAAGCCCATGGTATCGGGGATAGCATAACTGACTGGATAGAACAATGGCTGACTGACAGAAGACAATGAGTTGTAGTGGATGGAGAAGTTTCAAATTGGAAATTGGTTTTGAGTGGGGTACCTCAAGGATCAGTATTAGGACCTATATTATTCTTAATATATATCAATGACTTGGACGACAGTATAACAAGTAACGTACTGAAATTTGCAGATGATACAAAACTGTTTAGAAAGGTTAATACTGATGGTGATTAACAACATTTACAAAACGATCTAGACAGATTAGTGAAATGGTCTGAGAAATGGCAGATGTTGTTCAATTTTGGGAAATGTAAATGTCTACATACAGGACATGGGAACTTGAATGTAAACTATAAAATGGGAGATACTGTTCTGGGTACTGTAAAAGAAAAGGACTTAGGAGTTACAATAAGCGCTGATATGAAAGTTTCAGAGCAGTGTAGTATTGCAGCTTCAAAGGGTAATCAAATTCTTGGATTGATTAGAAGAAACATAACATACAAGGGAAAAAGTTAATTATTTATCCTTATAAAGCAATAGTTAGACCTCATATAGAATACTGTATACAAGCATGGAGACCATATTGTAAGAAGGATATAAATATGCTTGAACGCATACAAAGGAGAGCAACTAAAATGATTCCAGAACTGAGAGACCTTAGTTATGAAGAACGCTTGAAGGAATGTGGTTTAACAACTCTAGAGAAAAGGAGGTTAAGAGGAGATCAGATTGAAATTTTTAAGATATTGAATGGGTCTGAAAATA
The DNA here is from genome assembly GCA_033239005.1 of Lamellibrachia satsuma. Lineage (NCBI taxonomy): Eukaryota > Metazoa > Annelida > Polychaeta > Sabellida > Siboglinidae > Lamellibrachia > Lamellibrachia satsuma. The sequence goes on along the minus strand of BSQZ01000012.1, from coordinate 4,469,273 downwards.
TTGATAGAAATATAACCACAGGATCAGGCACCCCAACCAGGACATCAACCAGAAGACCAGGCACGCCAACCAGGACATCAACCATGCACAGGACCAGACACGCCAACCAGGACACAAATACAGGACTAGGCAGGTCAACCAGTTCACTCAGCTGTATAAATGAGTACCTGGCAATACAGACAGTGGTGGATATGTGAACGAATAGCCTTCGCGCAGCAATTGCAGCATGGCTGAATACTTCCCAAAGAAGTTGAGATGGCCTTGGAATGAACAGGTCTGCCAGGGGGTGAAGTGTAAAGCGCTTTGAGCAGTCCTATGGACCGGATACTGCGCTATATAAGAACTTACCTTTACCTTTACTTTAACCAGGACATCAACCACAGGACCAGGCACGCCAACCAGGACATCAACCAGAAGACCAGGCACGCCAACCAGGACATCAACCATGCACAGGACCAGACACGCCAACCAGGACATCAACCAGAAGACCAGGCACGCCAACCAGGACATCAACCACAGGACCAGGCACGCCAACCAGGACATCAACCAGAAGACCAGGCACACCAACCAGGACATCAACCATGCACAGGACCAGACGCGCCAACCAGGACACAAATACAGGACCAGGAAGGCCAACCAGGACATCAACCACAAGACCAGGCATGACAACCAGGACATCAACCATGCACAGGACCAGGCATGCCAACCAGGACACAAATACAGGACCAGGCACGCCAACCAGGACATCAAACGCAGGACCAGGCACGCCAACCAAGACACAACCATAAGACCAAGCACGCCAACCAAGAAAACCACAGGACCAGGCACGCCAACCAGGACATCAACCACAGGACCTGGCAAGCCAACCAGGACACAACGACAGGATCAGGCACACCAATCAGGACACAATGACAGGACCAGGCACGCCAACTAGGACACAATGACAGGACCAGGCACGCCAACCAGGACAACCACAGGACCAGGCACGCCAACCAGGACACAACCACAGGACCAGGCACGCCAAACAGGACACAACCACAGGACCAGGCATGCCAACCAGGACACAACAACAGGATCAGGCACGCCAACCAGGACACAACCACAGGACCAGGCATGCCAACCAGGACACAATGACAGGACCAGGCACGCCAACCAGGACACAATGACAGGACCAGGCATGCCAATCAAGACACATCGACAGGACCAGGCACGCCAACCAGGACACAATGACAGGACCAGGCACGCCAACAAGGACACAAAGACAGGACCAGGCACACCAACCAGGACACAACAACAGGACCAGACACGCCAACCAGGACACAATGACAGGAGCAGGCACACCAACCAGGACACAATGACAGGACCAGGCATGCCAACCAGGACACAATGACAGGACCAGGCATGCCAACCAGGACACAATGACAGGACCAGGCACACCAACCAGGACACAATGACAGGACCAGGCATGCCAACCAGGACACAACAGCAGTATGATCAATGGATAATTGTACTTGTTATAACAAAGCAAGAAAAAACTGCAAGATTAGGATTATGAATACCAAAAGATCTTGCATTATGAATACCAAAAGATTACTTGCATTGTTAAAATAAAATTGTTGCACACGCTTGCACTGTACAAACACTATCAACTACAATATGATGTACACACGCTTGCACTGTACAAACACTATCAATTACAATATGATGTACACACGCTTGCACTGTACAAACACTATCAATTACAATATGATGTACACACGCTTGCACTGTACAACCACTATCAATTACAATATGATGTACACACGCTTGCACTGTACAAACACTATCAATTACAATATGATGTACACACGCTTGCACTGTACAACCACTATCAATTACAATATGATGTACACACGCTTCCACTGTACAAACACTATCAATTACAATATGATGTACACACGCTTGCACTGTACAAACACTATCAATTACAATATGATGTACACACGCTTGCACTGTACAACCACTATCAATTACAATATGATGTACACACGCTTGCACTGTACAACCACTATCAATTACAATATGATGTACACACGCTTGCACTGTACAACCACTATCAATTACAATATGATGTACACACGCTTGCACTGTACAAACACTATCAATTACAATATGATGTACACACGCTTGCACTGTACAACCACTATCAATTACAATATGATGTACACATGGAAGTGTACATACCATATATACAAGATGTACATGCAATGTAATCTTCATTTAAACTTATATTGTTATTATAATTAATCATAATTTCCATACATACATTTACATAGAAGATGCATACATAGTATGACTGATATAGAAGATGCACACATAGTATGACCGACATAGAAGATGCACACATAGTATGACCAAAATAGAAGATGCACAAAAAGTATGACCGACATAGAAGATACACACAGAGTATGACTGATACAGAAGATGCACACATAGTATGACCGACATAGAAGATGCACACATAGTATGAACGACATAGAAGATGCACACATAGTATGACCGACATAGAAGATGCACACATAGTATGACCAAAATAGAAGATGCACAAAAAGTATGACCGACATAGAAGATGCACACAGAGTATGACTGATATAGAAGATGCACACATAGTATGACCGACATAGAAGATGCACACATAGTATGAACGACATAGAAGATGCACACATAGTATGACCTACATAGAAGATGCACACAAAGTATGACCGACATAGAAGATGCACACATAGTATGACCAAAATAGAAGATGCACAAAAAGTATGACCGACATAGAAGATGCACACAGAGTATGACTGATACAAAAGATGCACACATAGTATGACCGACATAGAAGATGCACACATAGTATGACCTACATAGAAGATGCACACATAGTATGACCGACATAGAAGATGCACACATAGTATGACCTACATAGAAGATGCACACAAAGTATGACCGACATAGAAGATGCACACAGAGTATGACTGATATAGAAGATGCACACATAGTATGACTGACATAGAAGATGCACACATAGTATGAACGACATAGAAGATGCACACATAGTATGACCAAAATAGAAGATGCACACAGAGTATGACTGATATAGAAGATGCACACATAGTATGACCGACATAGAAGATGCACACAAAGTATGACCGACATAGAAGATGCACACAGAGTATGACTGATATAGAAGATACACACAAAGTATGACCGACATAGAAGATGCACACAGAGTATGACTGATACAGAAGATGCACACATAGTATGACCGACATAGAAGATGCACACAAAGTATGACCGACATAGAAGATGCACACAGAGTATGACTGATATAGAAGATGCACACAAAGTATGACCGACATAGAAGATGCACACAGAGTATGACTGATACAGAAGATGCACACATAGTATGACCGACATAGAAGATGCACACAAAGTATGACCGACATAGAAGATGCACACAGAGTATGACTGATATAGAAGATGCACACAAAGTATGACCGACATAGAAGATGCACACAGAGTATGACTGATACAGAAGATGCACACATAGTATGACCGACATAGAAGATGCACACAAAGTATGACCGACATAGAAGATGCACACAGAGTATGACTGATATAGAAGATGCACACAAAGTATGACCGACATAGAAGATGCACACATAGTATGACCGACATAGAAGATGCACACAAAGTATGAACGACATAGAAGATGCACACATAGTATGAACAACATAGAAGATGCACACATAGTATGACCAACATAGAAGATGCACACAGAGTATGACTGATATAGAAGATGCACACATAGTATGACCGACATAGAAGATGCACACATAGTATGACCGACATAGAAGATGCACACAAAGTATGACCGACATAGAAGATGCACACAGAGTATGACTGATATAGAAGATGCAAACATAGTATGACCGACATAGAAGATGCACACATAGTATGAACGACATAGAAGATGCACACATAGTATGAATGACATAGAAGATGCACACAAAGTATGACCTACATAGAAGATGCACACATAGTATGACTGATATAGAAGATGCACACAGAGTATGACTGATATAGAAGATGCACACATAGTATGACCGACATAGAAGATGCACACAAAGTATGACTGACATAGAAGATGCACACAGAGTATGACTGATATAGAAGATGCACACAAAGTATGACCGACATAGAAGATGCACACAGAGTATGACTGATACAGAAGATGCACACATAGTATGACCGACATAGAAGATGCACACAAAGCATGACCGACATAGAAGATGCACACAGAGTATGACTGATATAGAAGATGCACACAAAGTATGACCGACATAGAAGATGCACACAGAGTATGACTGATACAGAAGATGCACACATAGTATGACCGACATAGAAGATGCACACAAAGTATGACCGACATAGAAGATGCACACAGAGTATGACTGATATAGAAGATGCACACAAAGTATGACCGACATAGAAGATGCACACATAGTATGACCGACATAGAAGATGCACACAAAGTATGAACGACATAGAAGATGCACACATAGTATGAACGACATAGAAGATGCACACATAGTATGACCGACATAGAAGATGCAAACAGAGTATGACTGATATAGAAGATGCACACATAGTATGACCGACATAGAAGATGCACACAAAGTATGAACGACATAGAAGATGCACACATAGTATGACCGACATAGAAGATGCACACATAGTATGACCGACATAGAAGATGCACACAAAGTATGACCGACATAGAAGATGCACACAGAGTATGACTGATATAGAAGATGCACACATAGTATGACCGACATAGAAGATGCACACATAGTATGACTGATATAGAAGATGCACACATAGTATGACCGACATAGAAGATGCACACAAAGTATGACCGACATAGAAGATGCACACATAGTATGACCTACATAGAAGATGCACACAAAGTATGACCGACATAGAAGATGCACACAGAGTATGACTGACATAGAAGATGCACACATAGTATGAACGACATAGAAGATGCACACAGAGTATGACTGATATAGAAGATGCACACGTAGTATGACCGACATAGAAGATGCACACAGAGTATGACTGATATAGAAGATGCACACATAGTATGACCGACATAGAAGATGCACACAAAGTATGACCGACATAGAAGATGCACACATAGTATGACCTACATAGAAGATGCACACAAAGTATGACCGACATAGAAGATGCACACAGAGTATGACTGACATAGAAGATGCACACATAGTATGACCGACATAGAAGATGCACACAAAGTATGACTGACATAGAAGATGCACACAGAGTATGACTGATATAGAAGATGCACACATAGTATGACCGACATAGAAGATGCACACATAGTATGAACGACATAGAAGATGCACACATAGTATGAATGACATAGAAGATGCACACAAAGTATGACCTACATAGAAGATGCACACATAGTATGACTGATATAGAAGATGCACACAGAGTATGACTGATATAGAAGATGCACACATAGTATGACTGATATAGAAGATGCACACAGAGTATGACCGACATAGAAGATGCACACATAGTATGACTGATATAGAAGATGCACACATAGTATGACCGACATAGAAGATGCACACATAGTATGACCGACATAGAAGATGCACACATAGTATGACCTACATAGAAGATGCACACAAAGTATGACCTACATAGAAGATGCACACAAAGTATGACCGACATAGAAGATGCACACATAGTATGACCTACATAGAAGATGCACACATAGTATGACCTACATAGAAGATGCACACAAAGTATGACCGACATAGAAGATGCACACATAGTATGACCGACATAGAAGATGCACACATAGTATGACCGACATAGAAGATGCACACATAGTATGACCGACATAGAAGATGCACACATAGTATGACCGACATAGAAGATGCACACAAAGTATGACCGACATAGAAGATGCACACATAGTATGACCGACATAGAAGATGCACACATAGTATGACCGACATAGAAGATGCACACATAGTATGACCTACATAGAAGATGCACACATAGTATGACCTACATAGAAGATGCACACAGAGTATGACCGACATAGAAGATGCACACAGAGTATGACCGACATAGAAGATGCACACAGAGTATGACCGACATAGAAGATGCACACATAGTATGACCGACATAGAAGATGCACACAAAGTATGACCGACATAGAAGATGCACACATAGTATGACCTACATAGAAGATGCACACATAGTATGACCGACATAGAAGATGCACACAAAGTATGACCGACATAGAAGATGCACACATAGTATGACCGACATAGAAGATGCACACATAGTATGACCGACATAGAAGATGCACACAAAGTATGACCGACATAGAAGATGCACACAAAGTATGACCGACATAGAAGATGCACACATAGTATGACCGACATAGAAGATGCACACATAGTATGACCGACATAGAAGATGCACACATAGTATGACCGACATAGAAGATGCACACATAGTATGACCTACATAGAAGATGCACACATAGTATGACCGACATAGAAGATGCACACATAGTATGACCGACATAGAAGATGCACACATAGTATGACCGACATAGAAGATGCACACATAGTATGACCGACATAGAAGATGCACACATAGTATGACCGACATAGAAGATGCACACATAGTATGACCGACATAGAAGATGCACACATAGTATGACCGACATAGAAGATGCACACAAAGTATGACCGACATAGAAGATGCACACATAGTATGACCGACATAGAAGATGCACACATAGTATGACCGACATAGAAGATGCACACATAGTATGACCGACATAGAAGATGCACACATAGTATGACCGACATAGAAGATGCACACATAGTATGACCGACATAGAAGATGCACACATAGTATGACCGACATAGAAGATGCACACATAGTATGACCGACATAGAAGATGCACACATAGTATGACCTACATAGAAGATGCACACAAAGTATGACCGACATAGAAGGTGCACACATAGTATGACCGACATAGAAGGTGCACACATAGTATGACCGACATAGAAGGTGCACACATAGTATGACCGACATAGAAGGTGCACACATAGTATGACCGACATAGAAGGTGCACACATAGTATGACCGACATAGAAGGTGCACACATAGTATGACCGACATAGAAGGTGCACACATAGTATGACCGACATAGAAGTTGCACACATAGTATGACCGACATAGAAGGTGCACACATAGTATGACCGACATAGAAGGTGCACACATAGTATGACCGACATAGAAGGTGCACACATAGTATGACCGACATAGAAGGTGCACACATAGTATGACCGACATAGAAGGTGCACACATAGTATGACCGACATAGAAGGTGCACACATAGTATGACCGACATAGAAGGTGCACACAGAGTATGACCGACATAGAAGATGCACACAGAGTATGACCGACATAGAAGATGCACACAGAGTATGACCGACATAGAAGATGCACACATAGTATGACCGACATAGAAGATGCACACATAGTATGACCGACATAGAAGATGCACACATAGTATGACCGACATAGAAGATGCACACATAGTATGACCGACATAGAAGATGCACACATAGTATGACCGACATAGAAGATGCACACATAGTATGACCGACATAGAAGATGCACACATAGTATGACCGACATAGAAGATGCACACATAGTATGACCGACATAGAAGATGCACACATAGTATGACCGACATAGAAGATGCACACATAGTATGACCGACATAGAAGATGCACACATAGTATGACCGACATAGAAGATGCACACATAGTATGACCGACATAGAAGATGCACACATAGTATGACCGACATAGAAGATGCACACATAGTATGACCGACATAGAAGATGCACACATAGTATGACCGACATAGAAGATGCACACATAGTATGACCGACATAGAAGATGCACACATAGTATGACCGACATAGAAGATGCACACATAGTATGACCGACATAGAAGATGCACACATAGTATGACCGACATAGAAGATGCACACAGAGTATGACCGACATAGAAGATGCACACATAGTATGACCGACATAGAAGATGCACACATAGTATGACCGACATAGAAGATGCACACAGAGTATGACCGACATAGAAGATGCACACAGAGTATGACCGACATAGAAGATGCACACATAGTATGACCGACATAGAAGATGCACACATAGTATGACCGACATAGAAGATGCACACAGAGTATGACCGACATAGAAGATGCACACATAGTATGAACGACATAGAAGATGCACACATACAAGCTGTACACTTACTGAGCGATGTTGGATGCGACGACCCCGCCCAGGAGACAGCCCCACAGCCCACACTTGGCAAGCAGCCACTGCCCTGTATCTGGCACCCCCGACAGAGTCCCTCGCCAGCAGTGGATCGCATCACGCGTGCCAAGGAGGGCATCTAGGACGTCTGCCCACCACTTGTACGCCGCCCTGTCAGTGCAGTGTCGGTGTCAGTGCAGTGTCAGTGGTGGTTGTCAGCAAAAAAGTCATTTCTTTATTGTTGTATTTAGCAATATTGAGTTTTGTTTCACAATTTTTATTATATATATATATATATATATATATATATATATATATATATATGTACATGTAAATGTATATATATATATATATATATATATATATAAAAATATATATTTATGTACATGTAAATGTATATATATATATATATATATATATATATAAAAATATATATTTATTACTTTTACCCCAGATTTCTGTGTATAATTATATATATATATATATATATATATATATATATATATATATATATATATATGTTATCCAAACCTGACGTCATTGATATGAAAATGGAGGTTCCCCAATTCATGCATTGCTTCAGCAGCCAGCTCCATCTTGTCTGCTGCCAGCAACATCTCTACAAGCACATATGTCACATCAACATTTCTACAAGCACAAGTCACATCAATATCTCTACATGCAGATAAGTCACATCAAAATCTCTACAAGCACATACATCACATCAACATATCTATATACACACAAGTCACACACATCAACACTTCTACAAGTACACATGTCACATCAACATATCTACAAGCACACACATCATATTAACATATCTACAAACACACACATCACATCAACATCTCTGCATGCACACAAGTCATGTCACATAAATCACACACATCAACATCTGTACAGGCAACAAGTCACATCAACATCTACAAGCACACCACTCATATCAGCATATATACCAGCATACATGTCACATCAACATCTATACAAGCACACATGTCACAGACATCAATACCTCTACAAGCACACAAGTTACACATGTGTCAACACCTCTAGAAGCACACAAGTTACACATGTGTCAACACCTCTACAAGCACACAAGTTACACATGTGTCAACACCTCTAGAAGCACACAAGTTACTCAAGTCTCAAGTGGTTATACTCCAAACAGCCCAAACTTGGACTAATACAGGAGTTTGTGGTGGACTGTACACATGCGCTGTGGGTGGTACATTTGACTAAAGGATTAATATCTTTAATGTTGCTGAAATGGTTTTTATCTGATAGTTTTATTTATTTTATGTATAGGATGTATAGGATGATAGTTTTGGCCGGATTAGCATGTTGTAGGCTGTTTGTTTAACTTTGGGTTTACATGGGCCAAGAGTTCGTATAATCATGCCTAAAAATTTTGAAGATTTTGAAGTTATGTCAGTGACGTGATCTGTCCAGGTTAATTTGGAATCCAATTTTACTCCCGAGATATGAGTGGCTGGATAGATGGGTAGATACGGTGGATAATAGCTGGCCAGAAAGCAAGTACTTGTGTGGACTGGGTTTAGTTTTGTTTGTTATTGGAAGGTGGACACATTTAGATACATTCCATTTGCCATTTATCTGACAATGTTTGGAGTTGGCTTAGGTCAGTTTGGAGAATTTCGTGGTTGGCTTGGGAAGAAATTTTACGTTATATAATACTATCATCTGCAAAAAACATATAGAAGATTTGATGTTCCCATCTATGTCATTTATGTAGAGTAAGTAGAGGACAGGTCCTAGAACTGAACCCTGTGGGACACCAGATGTGACATCTGTGATGTCCGACAGGGCACTGTTAACTGAGACTCTCTGTTTGTGGTTGGATAGAAAAGATTTGATCCAACTTTGAGTGTTTCCAGTGATTCCGTAGGAGGTAAATTTTGATAGAAGACGTAGGTGAGGCACTTTGTCGAAGGCTTTGGCAAAGTCAAACAGGATTGCATCAATTTGGGTCTTGTTGTCCATAGCAGTCATCCAGTCGTGGACTGTCTCAATGAGTTGAGATTCACAAGACAGTCCCAACTGGAATCCGTGTTGGAAGTGGAGAATGATGTTATGCTTGTGCAGGTGTTTCCACATGTTGCTTAGGATGATATGTTTCATTACTTTACAGAGGATGCAGGTTAGTGATATGGGTCTGTAGTTAGCTGGGTCAGATTTGTGACTCTTTTTGTGTATGGGAGTGACTAATGCTTGTAGCCAGTCGTTAGGAAGTTTACCTGTGTTGTATGATTATTGGAAAATTTGGATGATGATGGGAGCTATCTGCTTTGCAGTTTCTTTAAGGACTCTGGCTGGGAGTTCATCTGGGCCTGTAGCTTTGTTCTGGTTTAGATTTTCCAGCTGCTTTATTATGCCATCTATGCCAATTTCGAGAAGGGGGATGTTGGTGTAAGCAGAGGGGGCTATTTGGGGGATGGGGTGCTTTTCTTGGGTAAATACAGAGCTAAATTGGTTATTTAGGGCATTTGCTTTATCATGATCATTTATTACTGGCTGGTCGTTTACTCAAAGTGTGGGAATGCCAATGTTTTCTCGTTTATTTGCCTTAATAAATGACCAGAATCGTTTTGGATTAGTTTTCAGGCTGTCTCCAATGTGGTTGTTAACATAGTCTTTGTAAGATTTTGCTAATGCTTTAGTAGCTTGCTTTCGGAGTTCCTTAAATTTTTTCCAGTTTGCTTTGCAGTTACACAAACATCAACATCTCTACAAGCACACAAGTTACACATGCATCAACATCTCTACAAGCACAAGTCACATACATCAACATCTCTACAAGCACAAGTCACATACATCAACATCTCTACAAGCACACAAGTTATACATGCATCAACATCTCTACAAGCACAAGTCACATACATCAACATCTCTACAAGCACAAGTCACATACATCAACATCTCTACAAGCACAAGTCACATACATCAACATCTCTACAAACAAACAAATTACACACGCATCAACATCACCTCACCTATTGTGTTCCTGTAGGATGCTATGACAACGTTGATCTGTGAAGAAGGGAACGATACGTTTTCAATGTCATCAGTAAAGTGGAATTCCTCCTGTGTGAGGTCAACAGGCATGGCGGCTTGGGGTCGTGCTGTGTTTGGTATAAACTCCACCCTTGACTGGGCATGAGAATCATAGATGCTGTCGACAGGCAATGCTGCTGCAAATGTCACTGTGAAAACACAAACAAATGTCACTGTGAAAACACAAACAAATGTCACTGTGAAAACACAAACAAATGTCACTGTGAAAACACAAACAAATGCCACTGTGAAAACACAAACAAATGTCACTGTGAAAACACAAACAAATGTCACTGTGAAAACACAAACAAATGTCACTGTGAAAACACAAACAAATGTCACTGTGAAAACACAAACAAATGTCACTGTGAAAACACAAACAAATGTCACTGTGAAAACACAAACAAATGTCACTGTGAAAACACAAACAAATGTCACTGTGCAAAGGCTGGGGTGCGTGTCTATTAGTTCTCAAACGTGGCCCGAATCATGATCTGCTGCTATGGGTGAAACAGCCTCTAAATCAGACTGGTAGCTAATCCACAGTGTGGCGCCACTGTGAACGAAAAATGCGGGGCGCTTCCAGGGAATGACTTGGGAACCATATAATTGATCACCGATCTATTGAATAACTAGTGTTTGTTTTACGTGATGTATTTTGTCCAATCTACATGTGCTTGTTTTGATGGTGCTAAATACACTTAACGTAAGCCTACAATCAGGTGTTGTGTTGTTTGTTTTGCACTTAACAAAGATGCAGTTTCAGCGCATCTACCAAACCAAATGACACTCGATCGACACACTACAAAAACATACGAGACAGACACTGAAAGAGCATGTTTGTACGTGTTTTGTAATTCCAGACAAACAACGTCAGCCAATCACCACTCAATTCTTTGAGCATCATTAAATAGACAAACTGCGTTTAGTGGTTTAGCGTGCGATCACTCCTGAAAAACTGTTTTTGCACATGGTTTCACTACTTAAAAAGGGGTGTGTGCCATCTTTTCTTTCTACAACTATGTCCCTACAATCAAAATATACTTAGGACTACCTGAGGAAAGTCCAGTGAGGTAGAGAAGACCTACATGATATCTGTCCTGTGAGGTAGAGAGGACCTAACTGAGGTATGTCCTGTGAGGTAGAGAGGACCTCACTTAATTCTGTCCCACAAGATAGAGAAGACCTACCTGAGGTCTGTCCAGCAAGGTAGAGGGACAAGAGTTGGCGGCTGTGATTGAGGGCCCGGGCTGTGTACTGGGAGTCACCTAGTGCCTCACGCAGAAGACGCAGACTGTAGTTGACATCGAGGGGAACACAGCACTGCTTGAGGGCACTTTTGGCTCCTGGCAACACAAAGGGCATGTATAAGGCCACGCATTAACAGTGTACAAACAAACAGTTTCTATACACATTCACACTGCCTAGCATTGATAGTTAATAGAAAAATTTGTCCAATCATCAATTGTTCTCTGTGAGAGTTCTTAATACATATCCAACTGAAACTGTTCTTTTACTAATGCGACATTGTTCATAGTGATCCACACACCTCATAGACGCATCTGATCAAGATATCAGAGTACCTAATACCACATATACTTTCACACACTGCCATGACACACTCTGACACACTCTGGCACAAGGTGTCCTCACCTTGGTAAAGGTCATGACCTTCAGGGTCAATCTGCATCCCCAGGACATCGATGACAGACATGTCTTCCTTGAGAAGGTGCATCTTCAGTTGGAGGTTTATGTACTGATGCGGTGTGATTGGCCTGCCTCCGAGGGTTTCCATGGCAGCAGAGAAGTGAGGCTGCGGAGGAGGACAACCATCGTGTTCTGCGATTCGCTCAATGAGTTTCCTCTGAGTGTAGATCATGACGGGCAACACTAGCTCTGCGTAACGACTTCTGTAAGACACACACAAGGAACACTCTGGGTGAAAACTGTCCGTGACTCAACAAACTGACGCTTTTAATGATCTCATACAGGAGCTCAAGGTACTTATCACAGCAGCTGTCGTAGGTGTCAAGGTCACAGCAGCTGTCGTAGGTGTCAAGGTCACAGCAGCTGTCGTAGGTGTCAAGGTCACAGCAGCTGTCATGTTTCAATTATAGTCATTGCTACTTATATCATTATCAATGTTGTCAATGCTACTGTTATTATTATCAATGTTGTCATTGCTACTGCTATTAATATCAATGTTGTCATTTCTACTGCTATTATTGCAAATTTGAGTCCACATAGAATCAGTTATCCCTAATAGTGTTGTGCTATAGATTTATGCTTATAATACAGTCATCAATATCACATTTATCATTTTCATTGCAGTCATTACATCTGCAGTTATCATTCTTGATGCTGTCATTTCTAGTTATCCATATCAACAAAGACTTGCCACATACAGACGTCCAGATACAAATGTCCAGTATATAATACAGATTGTGGGGGAGAACATCCAATTTCAATACAGATTTGCTTTAAATGGAAAAATTGTGATAAAGTATGTTTTCATCACATATCTGTAAAATTTAATTATAAACTTATTGCAGTCGAAGATTTCCAGTGACATCAGTGAAAGCAGATTTTGTTTGATGTAGGTATATGACTTGATGTAGGTATATTACATGATGACTTGGTGTAAGTATATCACTTGATGCAAGTGTATCATTTGATGTAGGTATATCACTTGATGTAGGTATATGACTCAATGTAGGTATGTGACTTGATGTAGGTATACCACTTGATGTAGGTATATCACTTGATGTACGTAATAGGTATATCATTTGACTTAGGTATATCTCTTGATGTAGGTATATCGCTTGATGTACGTAATACGTATATCATTTGACTTAGGTATATCACTTGATGTAGGTATATCGCTTGATGTAATTATATGACTTGATGTAGATATATGATTTGATGTAGGCATATGACTTTATGTAGGTATATGACTTGGTGTAGGTATATGACTTGATGCAGGTATATGACTTGATGTTAGCATATGACTTGGTGTAGGTATATGACTTGGTGTAGGTATATGCCTTGATGCAGGTATATGACTTGATGCAGGCATATCTTTTGATGTAGGTATATCACTTGATGTAGGTATATGACTTGATGTAGGTATATCTTTTGATGTAGGTATATCACTTGATATAGGTATATCACTTGATGTAGGTATATCTTTTGATGTAGGTATATGATTTGATGTAGGTATATGACTTGATGCAGGTATATCTTTTGATGTAGGTATATGACTTAATGCAGGTATATCTTTTGATGTAGGTATATCACTTGATGTAGGTATATGACTTGATGTAGGTATATCTTTTGATGTAGGTATATCACTTGATGTAGGTATATCACTTGATGCAGGTATATCTTTTGATGTAGGTATATCACTTGATGTAGGTATATCACTTGATGTAGGTATATCACTTGATGTAGGTATATCACTTGATGTAGGTATAGCTTTTGATGTAGGTATATGATTTGATGTAGGTATATGACTTGATGTAGGTATATGATTTGATGCAGGTATATGACTTGATGTAGGTATATGACTTGGTGTAGGTATATGACTTGGTGTAGGTATATGACTTGATGTAGGTATATGATTTGATGTAGGTATATGACTTGATGTAGGTATATGATTTGATGTAGGTATATGACTTGGTGTAGGTATATGACTTGATGTAGGTATATTACTTGATCGGAAGGAATGCTACAGGTTGATTAACCAATGAAAATGTGACATGAATTTATAAGGCTTTATATGGAATTTCATGTAAAAAAAATTATAAAAAAAGTGACACGTCTGTCAATATTAATATCTACATTTGTTCTGTCGTCGTAACGACATGAAGTCCACTGACCCAGTGATGGCAGTGAACCTGTAGGCAATGTCCACGAGTCTCTCCCACTTGTTGGCGTAGTGGAGCAGCTCTATCGAGCGGAGTACGATGCGCCGGAGCAGTCGCAGGTCCACTGTGGTGATGTCATCAAGAGGACTCTCAAACTTGAGGGTGGCACCACCTGTCTCATCCTCTGTGGTGCCAAAAGCCGACTTGATGGGTTCCATCAGCGGCTCTGGCTTCTTCTTCTGTGGAGCAAACAGGACTGTTGGTGGAGTGAGGACAAAACATGTCCCAGGCTGAAGGGACTTGTGGGGGCAGTGTCCTACTTGACTCATGGGGGAAGTCTCCTACCAGACTCATGGTGGCAGTGTCCTACTTGACTCATGGGGGAAGTCTCCTACTAGACTCATGGTGGCAGTGTCCTACTTGACTCATGGGGGAAGTCTCCTACCAGATTCATGGGGGCAGTGTCCTACTTGACTCATGGGGGAAGTCTCCTACCAGACTCATGGTGGCAGTGTCCTACTTGACTCATGGGGGAAGTCTCCTACCAGATTCATGGGGGCAGTGTCCTACTTGACTCATGGGGGAAGTCTCCTACCAGACTCATGGTGGCAGTGTCCTACTTGACTCATGGGGGAAGTCTCCTACTAGACTCATGGGGGCAGTGTCCTACTTGACTCATGGGGGAAGTCTCCTACCAGACTCATGGTGGCAGTGTCCTACTTGACTCATGGGGGAAGTCTCCTACCAGACTCATGGGGGCAGTGTCCTACTTGACTCATGGGGGAAGTCTCCTACCAGATTCATGGGTGAAGTCTCCTACCAGACTCATGGGGGCAGTCTCCTACCAGATTCATGGGACAGTGTCTTACTTGACTCAAGGGGGCAGTGTTCTACCAGACTCATGGGAACAGTGTCCCACCAGACTCATGGGAACAGTGTCCCACCAGACTCATGGGGGCAGTGTCCTACCAGATTCATGGGACAGTGTCTTACTTGACTCAAGGGGCACTGTCCTACCAGACTCATGGGACAGTGTCCTACTTGACTCATGGGGGCAGTGTTCTACCAGACTCATGGGAACAGTGTCCTACCAGACTCATGGGGGCAGTGTCCTACCAGATCCATGGGGTCAGTGTCCTACCAGACCAATGGGGCAGTGTCCCACTAGACTCATGGTGGCAGTCTCCTACCAGACTCATGGTGGCAGTGTCCTACCAGCCCCATGGGGGCAGTGTCCTACCAGCCCCATGGGGTAGTGTTCTACCAGACTCATGGGGGCAGTATCCTACCAGCCCCATGGGGTAGTGTCCTACCAGACTCATGGGGCATTGTTCTACCAGACTCATGGTGGCAGTGTCCTACCAGCTACGTGGGGGTAGTGTCCTACCAGACTCATGGGGCATTGTTCTACCAGACTCATGGGGCATTGTTCTACCAGACTCATGGGGGCAGTGTCCTACTGTGACTGTCACAACTTAAGTGACTGTTTATTGCGATACCTAAAAAGTTGACGTTATTTACATATTCAATTATTGTTCCATTAATTTGCAAAACAGGCTTTTCTACTTTCTTTAGTGGCATATGGAAAATCATAATTTCAGTTTTGTTGACATCCAGAGAAAGTTTGCTGACTTTAAGCCAATCACTTGTCTTTGTTAGTTCTTGGTTTACATTACTATTTAAGTTACCGGATCGTTTGAAAATATTTAATGTGCTGGTTATGGTCATATCATCAGCATAAGTTGAAAAGGTCACTGGCAATTGCTAGATCATTAGCGTATACAATAAATAACAGAGGTCCTAATATTGACCCTTGTGGAACACCAGTGGCAATACCTAATTCTTCAGATTTAATGTTTCCAAATTGTACGTATTGTTTACGATTTGATATATAATTCTAAATCAGATTAAGTGCTGTGCCTTTTATGCCACAATACTTTAGTTTATCTATGAGTATTTTATGGTCAATAGTGTCAAAAACTTTTGACAAATCAAGATATATATTTATTGGAGTGAATGATTTGTCCAGTGCCTGTATGTTTCTGTCTATGATTTCAAGGGTGGCAAGTTCAGTTGAATGTTTCTTTCTGAAACCATATTGGCTACTGAAGTACAACGTCCTGGTGTGGAAGTGCTCACGTAGCTGGTCAAGCAAGATTCTCTCAAAAATTTTTAAATAGCTAGCAAGACTGAAATTGGAAGGTAATTATCAAAGATGGTATTATCACCCTTTCTGAAAATGGGTAATACTTAAGCAGAGTTCAATTTGTCAGGAAACATACCTGTCAACAGTGATTGATTAATTATTGTGGTGACTGGTGACTGCAAATTTCATGTTTTATTGTTTTTAATAATTTATTTTGTTGACATGTTGTCTTTACTTCCTTGTCTCTAGGGTTGTTAAACCACATTCTTTAAGGTGTTCTTCATAACTAAGCTCTCTCAGTTCTGGAATCATTTTAGTTGCTCTCTGTATTCGTTCAAGTGTATCTATATCCTTCTTATGATATGGTCTCCATGCTTGTATACAGTATTCTAAATGAGGTCTAACTATTGCTTTATACAGAGGTATAATTATACATAGGTATAATTCTCCTAATCAACCCAAGAATTTGATTACCCTTTGAAGCTGCAATACCACACTGCTCTGAAACTTTCATATCAGCACTTATTGTAACTCCTAAGTCCTTTTCTTTTACCATAGTACTTAGAACGGTGTCTCCCATTTTATAGTTTCCATCCAAGTTCCCATGTCCTGTATGTAGGCATTTACATTTCCCAAAATTTAATAACATCTGCCATTTTTCAGCATATTTAACTAATCTGTTTAGATTGTTTTGTAAATGTTGTTTATCACCATCATTGTTAACCTTTCTAAATACTTGTGTGCCACATTTCTGTAAGTTACTTGTTATATTGTCGTCCAAGTCATTGATATATATTAAGAATAATAAAGGTCCTAATATTAATCCTTGTGGTACCCCACTCAAAACTGATTTCCAGTTTGAAACCTCCCCATCTACTACAACACGCTGTCTTCTGTCAGTCAGCCATTGTTCTATCCAGTCAATTATACCATCCCCTATACCATGGGCTTTTAAGTTAAGAAGCAGTTTTTGATGTGGCACTTTGTCAAAAGCTTTCTGAAAATCTAAGTAGATAATATTTTGGTGATCTCTCGTCTATCCACTTAGTAATTTCTAATAAAAAAACATAACATATTTGTCAAGCATGACCTCACTTTTAGGAATCCACGTTGAGATGGATTTAATAATTTATGCCTAACAATTAAGTCAACCATATGGTCTTTAATTAACCTTTCTAATAATTTACAAATCACTGATGTTAAACTCACTAGTCTGTAATTCTCTGACTTATTTCTGGCTTATTTAGCCTATTGAAATTTAGCATCTGGAAATGGTAATGAACTAATATCCTCTCTGGTAAACACTGAACTGAAGTAACCATTTAGGTTTTCCGCCATTAAAAACCCCTGTGATATTATATTTCCAGCTCTGTCTTCTAGAGGTCCAACCTTGTCTTGTACGTTTTGTTTACTCCTGACATATGCATAAAAATTCTTGCTGTAATTTTTTTATGTTACATGCTAGTTTTTGCTCATAGCTTCTTTTAGATTGTCTGATTTCATTCATAGCTGCATTAAGTGCCTCTTTGTAATTTGTATAGTCTTCATCCTTTCTGGTACACCTATAAACCATCCACATAGTCTGCTTGTACACTATTTTTCTACCTTCTTTTGACAACTGTTTCTTTCTAGACCATTTTCCTTGTTTTTTCAAGGGAACAAATTGATCAATGATACCCTCATTTTTATATTTTAGAATGTTCCAACATTCAATTGTTGTCTTATTCCTTAGTACGTTATTCCAATCTAGCTTTGCTAAGTATTTTCTTGTATCCTTATATTTACCTTTGTGGAAATTTCTCCTGTATTTTTGTTTGTGTTTACTTTCTGATGTTACTTTGATGTCAAAATGTATTTGATTATGATCACTTTTACCCAATGGTTCATGTATTTTAACATTGTCCACTAATTCGTTTTGGTAGAGTAGAGGCTAAGGAGGCAAAGGAAGTTGTGCGTGGACCTGGGTCCCTGGGAGGAGGTACTGCCAGACTGACCCCAAAGTTAGTGTATTAATATATATATATATAGATAAATGTTACTGTATAATGTAGTTTTAAAACATACACAGCTTTACTGATTTTCTTTCTTTAACAATATCAACATGTAAAAGTATGACTGCATCCAATGCATTGTGAGACTTCTGGTTCAGGATGCTGAGCGAAACAACATTCTAAACAACATGAACAACATAGCAACATGGACAACATGAACAACATTGGCAACATGGACATCATTGATTTATGAACAACATGGACA
This sequence comes from Lamellibrachia satsuma, assembly GCA_033239005.1. Lineage (NCBI taxonomy): Eukaryota > Metazoa > Annelida > Polychaeta > Sabellida > Siboglinidae > Lamellibrachia > Lamellibrachia satsuma. Next base: position 4,449,492 of record BSQZ01000012.1, on the reverse strand, counting down.
ACATGGACCACATGAACAACATGGACAATATGGACTACATGGGCAACACAGACAACATGGACCACATGGACAATATGGACCACATGAACAACATGGGCAATATGGACCACATGGACAACACAGACAACATGGACCACATGAACAACATGGACCACATGGACAATATGGACTACATGGACAACACAGACAACATGGACCACATGAACAACATGGGCAATATGGACCACATGGACAACACAGACAACATGGACCACATGAACAACATGGACCACATGGACAATATGGACTACATGGACAACACAGACAACATGGACCACATGGGCAATATGGACCACATGGACAACACAGACAACATGGACCACATGAACAACATGGACCACATGGACAATATGGACTACATGGACAACACAGACAACATGAACAACATGGGCAATATGGACCACATGGACAACACAGACAGCATGGACCACATGAACAACATGGACCACATGGACAATATGGACTACATGGACAGCACAGACAACATAGACTTCTTTGGAATGTGTAAAAAATATGACTGCTGTTTTACTCCTGACTGTTGTTTTGCTGTTCCTTACGAACAGGAGATATTGTGTGTCGGGGGGTTTGTCTAAGGGGATATTGTCTGGGGGGATACTATCCAGGGGATATTGTCTGGGGGATATTGTCTGGGGGGATACTATCCAGGGGATACTATCCAGGGGATATTGTCTGGGGGGATACTATCCAGGGGATATTGTCTGGAGGATATTGTCTGGAGGGATATTGTCCAGGGGATATTGTCCAAGGGGATATTGTGTGGGGGATATTGTGTGGGGGATATTGTCTGAGGGGATATTATCTGGGTTGATAATGTCTGGGGGGACATTGTCTGGGGGGTATTGTCCTAGTGGGATTTATTGTTATTATTGTTGTTATCATAGTTACAGCTGCTACAGATGGAATGTGAACAGACCTTTTTCTGTTGCAGCTGCTGCTGCTGCTGCTGTAGCTGCACCACCATGCTAAGTAAACAGTCGGCTGCAGTCCACATCAATCTCCACATCACCGAGCGCAGCGTCGCGATGCTAATGAGTGGCTTGCCATGTTTGTCAGGAACCTGCACTCGCATCATTGCCGTGGCAATGCAGTTCCACATTGCACGACACACATTCTGCAGCAGCATCCAGTGCTGACCCCTGTGAGCCAAAACCTGCAAATGCGGCCGGTCCGAGATTATCTTCATGAAACACCATCATCAAAGTTTCACGGTCTATGTCTCCATTTCACACCTCTATCATCCCACCATCTTCCCACTCTCACACTATCATCTTCCCACTCTCATCCCACATCTTCCCACTCTCATCCTATCGTATTTATCATATTCCCACTCTCACCCCATCATTTTCCCACTAGCTCTCACCCCATCATCTTCCCACCCTCATCCCACCATCTTCTAACTCCTAATTCACCATAACTGTTATTACAAAGATACATTTATTTATTATTATTATTATTATTATATATTATTCACTGTCATACAACCATCTTCCCACACCCCTAAAACCATCATCCCACTCTCACACAACCATCTTCATACTCTCATGCAACCATCTTCCCACTCTCATAAAACCATCATCCCACTCTCATAAAACCATCATCCCACTCTCACACAACCATCTTCCCACTCTCATGCAACCATCTTCCCACTCTCATGCAACCATCTTCCCACTCTCATATAACCATCATCCCACTCTCACACAACCATCTTCATACTCTCATGCAACCATCTTCCCATTTTCATGCAACCATCTTCCCACACTCATGCAACCATCTTCCCACTCTCACACAACCATCTTCCCACTCTCATGCAACCATCTTCCCACTCTCATGCAACCATCTTCCCACTCTCATAAAACCATCATCCCACTCTCACACAACCATCTTCATACTCTCATGCAACCATCTTCCCACTCTCATGCAACCATCTTCCCACACTCATGCAACCATCTTCCCACTCTCACACAACCATCTTCCCAATCTCACACAACCATCTTCCCACTCTCACACAACCATCTTCCAACTCTTGTGCAACCATCTTCCCACCTCTCATGCAACCATCTTCCCACTCTCATGCAACCATCTTCCCACTCTCGTGTAACCATCTTCCCACTCTTGTGCAACCATCTTCCCATTCTCATGCAACCATCTTCCCACTCTCACACAACCATCTTCCCAATCTCAAACAACCATCTTCCCACTCTCACACAACCATCTTCCAACTCTTGTGCAACCATCTTCCCACTCTCATGCAACCATCTTCCCACTCTCATGCAACCATCTTCCCACCCTCGTGTAACCATCTTCCCACTCTTGTGCAACCATCTTCCCATTCTCATGCAACCATCTTCCCACTCTCATCCTATCATCTTCCCAATCTCATCCCACTCTCATTCCATAACTTTCCCACTCTTAACTGCAGGTGTCTCAACATTGCACATGCCTACACCTGCCCTGAACTACCCAGGCTGGACCAAGTGTAACACGTGCGCCCTGCACGAGATGTTCAACTTTGTCAAGATACCATACACAGCTGCGAGATGCTACGTTGACAAAAGTCCAGCAAGTTCATTGTGATGTGACAAAACCACAGTCTTTTATAAAATTTACTCAATGGTGCAATATTCTTTCATTAAATTTTTATTATATCTGTTCATACTTATTTTATCACGATTTATGGACATGTGTAGACGTAATTTAGTCCGAAATAAACACTGATTCATTGACAGACACAAGGAAAATGCCTGAGAGAGATGATATCATGTATCATACCAGAGCCTTCTGGAGAAGTCCAAAGGTGCTGTCCAGCATCTGAGCAGCATCACTGTGACTGACCGGCGTTGCCTCCACTGCCTGCTTCTGCAGCTGGTCCTTCTTACCCTTGGTGGTCATCACTTGAGAGCCAGAGGTCTTCAGGGGGGTATCAATGTCATGCAGGGTGACCGGGAATGTCCCTGGCAGCTGTTTACCTGTACGGGTCATAGAATCATGTTGCGATGCATAGTCTACCTCTATATACTATAAAGAATACAAACTGGTACAGTATTAGACAATTGTAGCCGAGACTGTCTCACTTGAGTCAACATACTGAATAGGTAATAACTAGCACAAGCTCTAAGTGGACTTTAACTCAGGGCTTCTGACTTGAAAAGATACTTCTTCTGGAAGACAATTTGTGTGGTGTCACTGCATTCAGAAATGGAATAGCTCAAACATATACCATGTCATAAAATATTTCACTATCAGGCTATCTGGTGTCAATACAGCTACACAAGTGTGCACACTTTGTGATTTTATATTAAAAAACATACAAAACTTTGTTGATCTCGATGCTTTTAAACAATTATTTGTGTTAAATTCATATAAATCAGCGATTAAAAAAATCGGAAATAAAAAATCATAAATCGATGATATTTTTATTGTTTTAGAGTTATCTAAATCATGATTTAAATCAATAATTTAAATTAAATGATTTAAATCAAGCAACCCTGCATAAGGCTATCCTCACTTTCGTCTACCTCTATTTACTAATAATAATAATAATTTAATAATAATAATTTTATTAAAATGGCAACTATAGCAGTTGAATTATACAATTGGCACAGTAAAACAACCAATGATAATAAATTAATTAAGACAAAAATATGACTTAAAATATAACAAATTTAAAAGGTGCATGTACATCATGTTTAAAGTTATGTTTGTAAATAAACAAGGTAAATATGAAGGACATAAACATAAATTAAAACTTAAAACAGGCAATACTATAGTAAAATAAATTATATGGCCTACCACTATTATGTAAAAAGTAACTAATTTATAAATGAGTTCACAATTCCTGCCAGTGTCTTAAAGCATATGGTATAAAAGAGTTCTGAAATCTTGCAGTTCTGCAACGCGGCACACAGTAAGTCCTTGTGTTTCGAGTTGTATACGGAGTTTCCCGGAGGGGAGGCAAAAGATGGTGTAATTTATGTGTAGATTGTTGCATGCTTATGAATAACGTTCTACACAACTTCTCCCTCCGGTCTGACAGCGTTGGTAGATTGGCTGTGGTGATGGCTTCAGTGTACGACTTATCTTGGAAGATGATCCGCATTGCCCATCTCTGGATGTATTCTATCTGTCTTGTTTGCTTTTTTGTAAGGCTCGTGTGCCACACTTGGCATGCGTACTGCAGTACCGATCGGACGATTGAAGTGTATATGTTGATGAGATGGTGAGGGTCAATGCCGGCTCTTTTGAGAAGGATGATGAAATATAGACGTTGCGATGCTTTTGTAGTGATTTCGTCTATGTGTGTGTAATTGCCACTTCAGATCTTCAGATAGAGTCACACCTAGTAGACGAGTGCTTTTAACTTGTTGGATTGGTCTACCGTCGATGGTTAGCAGTGCGATGTCCGGAGTTGATTTCTTGAAACATATCCGCAGTTCTTTCATCTTGTCGTAGTTCAGCGCCATTTTGTTACTCGCTGTCCACTGCCTGACTTCGTCTGCTGCTACTTGGAGTGAGCTGTTCATTGCCCGACTTCGTCTGCTGCTACTTGGAGTGAGCTGTTCATTGCCCGACTTCGTCTGCTGCTACTTGGAGTGAGCTGTTCACTGCCCGACTTCGTCTGCTGCTACTTGGAGTGAGCTGTCCATTCCGGAGGATGAAGAAGCTTCCCATATTGTGCACTCCAATTTCACACTCCCGATCTTGACCCTCTGTTTGCGTTGACACAGGAAGGATGTCAGCCATTTGGTGATAAAAGTTGGAAGTCCGAGTGATGCACATTTCGTCATTAAAATGTGATGATCGACTCGGTCAAACGCTTTGTTGAAATCGACGAAAAGTATTTGTACTATGGTTCCAGGGGTCTTGACTGCGTATTTCCACTTGTGAACAAGCTCGACCAGTGCGTGTACGGTTGATGTTCCTTTGATTGATCCATATTGCTGAGGATCAATCTGGTCCATGGTAATGTCCATTATCCACGTGCACATTAATTTCTCCAAGCACTTCGATAAAACTGGCGTGAGAGATATTGGGCACAGGTCTTTCTCAATTAGCGCTGGTGGTCGAATTTTAGGCACTGGTCGAACGTCAGCACATTTCCACAGGGCAGGCGCGGTTCCTTCCCGTAAGCTGCTGTTGAATATCGTGCAGACGGGAGGAGCGAGGATGGCGGCGTAGTCGTGTAAGATCCAGTTGGGTATCTCGTCCGGGCCGGTGGCTTTGTGCATTTTAATTCGTGATAGTGATATGGCTACTTCATCGACGTTGATGATGTAGGCATCTGGGACCGTCGTGTCGGCTCCCGGAGGTAAGAACTCATCAACGGGTAAGAGTGGTGGGAAGTCTTTGGTCACAGACTCAAAGAAGTCACTTATTTTGTTTGCTAGAATACTGAAGTTTCCTGAACAGTGTGTATTAGCAAGACCTTGTAGATTGTCACAGTTGACCTTTACCCCTACAAGTTCCTTCATGCTATTCCACCATCGTTTCGGATGTTCGTTCTCAAGTAAGGTTATCCTCACTTTCGTCTACCTCTGTATACTATAACATACATAAGGCTATCTTCACTTTCGTCTACCTCTATATACTATAACATAAGCCTATCTTCACTTTCGTCTACCTCTATATACTATAACATAAGGCTATCCTCACTTTTGTCTACCTATATATACTATAACATAAGGTTATCCTCACTTTCGTCTACCTCTATATACTATAACATAAGGCTATCTTCACTTTCGTCTACCTCTATATACTATAACATAAGGCTATCCTCACTTTTGTCTACCTCTATATACTATAACATAAGGTTATCCTCACTTTCGTCTACCTATATATACTATAACATAAGGCTATCCTCACTTTCGCAAGTAATCTGATCCAATGAGCAAAGTCAATTCTTTCAACAATTTTATCAAAAGTCCGCACTCTTTTGTTAAACCCATTGAGCTATTATTACATAGACTATTCACATACTACATATTACATAGACTATTCACACAACACATATTACATAGACTATTCACATACTACATATTACATAGACTATTCACACACTACATATTACATAGACTATTCACACAACACATATTACATAGACTATTCACACACTACATATTACATTAAACTATTCACACTCTACTTATTACATAGACTATTCACATTTTACATAGACTATTCGCACTCTACTTATTACATAGACTATTCACACACTACATATTACACAGACTATTCACACTCTACATATTACATAGATTATGCACACACTACATAGATTATTCACACTGTACATATTACGTAGACTGTTTACACTCTACATATTACATAGACTATTCACACACTATATATTACATAGACTATTCAAACACTACATACAGGGTTGGCATGTAACGAAGTAAAAGTACTTTGTTACAATACTTGAATAGTTATTCTAAGTAATTGGCATGTAATGAAGTAGAATTCTGACTAAATACTTTTTCCTTGTAACGAAGTAGTTTTATCTAAAGTAACGCAACTTTTTCCTTGTAACGAAGTAGTTTTATCTAAAGTAATGCGGCTTTTTCCTTGTAACGAAGTAGTTTTATCTAAAGTGACGCGACTTTTTCCTTGTAACAAAGTAGTTTTATCTAAAGTAACGCGGCTTTTTCCTTGTAACGAAGTAGTTTTATCTAAAATAACGCAACTTTTTCCTTGTAACGAAGTAGTTTTATCTAAAGTAACGCAACTTTTTCCTTGTAACGAAGCTGTTTTATCTAAAGTAACGCGACTTTTTACTCCTTTACTTTTTTTACTTGGCAATATATTTTCGTTACATTTTTTGTGAAACCGCTGCTGCCGGTGGCGCTCCACCGTTAACGACATTTCAAAAACTGTTCATAATCGACAGGCCAAAAGATATTAATATCATTCAATCGCATGCCAGTTCGCGATCATATTTGCATGCATACCTCTCTTCGGGAAATCAACGCAACCACTGTTTTATATCTACTTCAGTAAACGATGTCTGCCAAATAGTCGACATGAAATGTCACTTCGAAAACACAATGCTTGAACACCATCTCAAACCACGACGCAAACGTCTCCATTGCACCATATAAACTATTAATCAGTAATTTTTTTCCAATATGTATTATAAATATTAAAATTTGCAATTTCGACAATGTATTGATAATCCCCATACACTGACACAATTCTGATATTCATGAGCAAATGCGCATCATGGATCGAGAACCAATTTTCGCCCATTGGCATTGTCAGCAACGGCCTTACCGGCTTACGTCAGCATTAAACAGCATTTTACTTTCACGAATAAAATTCATATTGAGATGTTTAATAAACATAATAATTATTACTCTACAGAACTAAACAGTAAAGAATTGATACTTTGCCATTTGGCAGCATCTTTTCCCAGCAATGGCTTATTCAAGCTGACCCATAATAATATAAATAATATCACAGACAGGGACAGGGGCCCTGACAGGGACAGGGGCCCTGACAGGTCACTTTTAATTGCACTGGTCTGTCTTTTGATCAATTCTAGCCCCAGATGGTACCAGGTAACCAACACAGCTAGCTGCTAAAGCGTGTTGTTTCAATGTTTGCTTGAGCTGATAAGACATGTCTGGGAACACATGAGAAGGTGGGGGTTCACAAGCCAGATGGCTTCATCAGCTAGACATCAAATGTCTTTGTTAATTTACTAAGGGCAGTGCTAGGTTGTATTACCTCTGACCAGTTTCCCTGAGAGACTACTACTGGTACTGGACTGACCCTCTATGTACTCAGATACAATCACACCTGCGTATACATATCCTGTTGTACAAACTAGCTCCTCTCATACCCCAGTGGAACAGGTCGATAAAAAGACAGATTGTGCCTCATTATTAAAAAAGTTCTGTATTTAACTGAAATTATTTGATGTTGTGAGCTCTCATTAAAGATAATGTAATTTTCCAAGCATCCAAGTGAGCACCGTGTTCAATGGTGGCAGACCGATTGACCAGCTAAGGCTGTCTGGGAGCACATTGTTATAGGCAGAGTGGTTGCAAAACAGTTGTCAGATGCAAGTTGTGCAATTTATATAATATTACTCACGATTTTGTTGTTATTTCTAAGTATTGTACTTTTACTTCTACTTCAAGTACTTTTGAAAAGTAGTTTTACTTTTTACTCAAGTAGTTTTTTTACAAAGTAATTTTACTTTTACTCAAGTAGTTTTTAGGTGAATTACTTTTACTTTTACTCAAGTACAAAATTAAAGTAATTCAGTCAACCCTGACTACATATTACATAGACTATTCACGCACTACATATTACATAGATTATTCACACTCTACAGATCTGAACATTAATGAACCTAATTCCTTAGGGGCTAAATTAATAGCAGATCCAGCATTATTTTACTCAATATTTGGTCAAAGCAATGAAAGAAATATATGTTTTTGCAAGTATTCTTCTGGCCCAGATCAATTATTCACACCTTTTTGAAAAGGCGGATTTATAACCTAACTTTTCAAGATAAGTTTTCAGTACAGTACATGTAATATTGTCTTTCCTCTGGGATATGCATAAACCTGTCTATTGCATCTATATCTACTCTGCTCCAACTGTACGTTGGGTGACATTGTGGAATGTGTTACAAGAAACAATTAAGAATTCCAAAAATATACAAACCTTTAGATTTAACAAGATTGCCATTAAAGGCAATGGCCTAGATGGCAAGTGGACAAGGAAGCCATTGGCCTACCGAGAGTCCAACAATTGTTCTTCTATGTGTAGCCCGCCCTCCTGAGATATGTGTCAACCTTGTTTTTAAACATATTCATGCTGCTAGCAGTTACACAATCCGTAGACAATTTGTTCCATTCATTCACTGTCCTCTGTGAGAACGAGTACTAAAAACTTTAATTGAATCTCCTCTTTACCTCGTTGTCTCTAAAACAACATTCTTTTAGGCGTTCTTCACAACTAAGGTCTCTCAGTTTAAAAAAATATATTTAAAATATATGAGAAGTATAAGTTACGGCTGTAATTCCATATGCAGCTGTAATTGTTCAAAATTCAACTATTGGAAGATAGCAAAATATCGACTTGCAAGTTGTAATGTATACATGTGTATGTATGTGTGTTTACAATGTATATGTACAATGTATATATGTGTGTTTACAATGTATGAGTACAGGGTATGTATGTGTGTTTACAATGTATGAATACAAGGTATGTATGTGCGTTTACAATGTACAATGTATGTATGAGTGTTTACAATGTATGTGTACAATGTATGTATGTTTGTTTACAATGTATATGTACAAGGTATGTATGTTTGTTTACAATGTATATGTACAAGGTATGTATGTATGTATGTTAACAATGTATGTATGTGTGTTTACAATGTATGAATCATGTATATATGTGTGTATGTATGTGTGTTTGCAATGTATGTGTACAATCCATGTATGTGTGTTTACAATGTGTGTGTGTGTGTGTGTGTGTGTGTGTGTGTGTGTGTGTGTGTGTGTTTGTGCGTGCGTGTGTGTGTGTGTGTGTGAGTGTGTGTGTGTTTACAATGAATGTGTACAATGTATGTATGTGTGTTTACAATGTATGTGTACAATGTATGTATATGTATTTAAAATGTATGTGTACAATGTACGTATGTGCATTAACAATGTATGTGTACAATGTATGTATGTGTGTTTACAATGTATGTATGTGTGCTTACAATATATGAATAATTTTTCTATGAATGTCTGTATTATCAGTATGTGTGTATTAATTACATAAATTTACACAAATACTACTTGTAATTTTAATATTAAGAAATGTACATATGTATATATCAATTAGTGTACATCTCAAAGTCTGTTCAAAGAGATTCATCAGACTTTTGATTGTAATATATTAATTTGTTTACTCACTTTTTACTTTTTTTAATTTTTTCTTTGCAATATTTTAAAGCTAAATTTACGTTTTTATATTGCACGGTATCTAGTCGGACCTGTTCATTCCAACTCCATCTCAACTTCTCTGGGAAGCATTCAGCCATGCTGCAATTACTGCGCGAAGACTATTCGTTCAGATATCCACCTCTGTCTCTAGCCAGGTACTCATTTAAGCAGTTGAGTGAACTGTGGCAACGCGGGGTGAATGAAATTGCCAAAGCTTTGAAACGGCAGCAGGAGGATTTGAACCTGGGTTCTCTACCATGCCCCCACTTGGAGTTTTGACAACTTTCAATTGTCTTCACCCGACTGACGACCACTAGGTGAGTAAAAACATATTAACTTACCAGTGGCTACTGCTGCAGCAACCTGCATCCCAGAGCAGACTGGCTGCTCCATGCTCTTCTTGGAGATCTCACTCCGGCTCTTCTCGGCTCCATCTCCAGAAGGCAAATGTTGAAGCGACACGTTGGCCTTCCCGGCCACCACCATAGTGCCTGCAGTCTCCATGGTGAACCATTCAGGGTCCAAGAATGTCGTCCTATAGTCACCAAGCTGACAGCTACACAGGTGTTAACTATTGACAATGATACTACAATTGCAAAGTTCAAATATTTTGACCATAAAATCATGTTATGTATAAACTACGTCTGTTCTTACATTTTTACTCCCAAATGTGCTTCAATGAATCACAAGTTTTAAATATAATTCAACAGTTATCTGTTTATGAATAGTGACCTGGCAATTCAACATGAAATGTAATAGTGACCTGGCAATTCAGCATGCAATATAATAGTGACCTGGTAACTCAGCATGCAATGTAATGGTGACCTGGTAACCCAGCATGCAATGTAATAGTGACCTGGCAACTCAGCATGCAATGTAATAGTGACCTGGCAACTTAGCATGCTATGTAATAGTGACCTGGTAACTTAGCATGCAATGTAATGGTGACCTGGTAACTTAGCATGCTATGCAATAATGACCTGGCAACTTAGCATGCAATGTAATAGTGACCTGGCAACTTAGCATACTATGTAATAATGACCTGGCAACTTAGCATGCAATGTAATAGTGACCTGGCAACTTAGCATGCTATGTAATAATGACCTGGCAACTTAGCATGCAATGTAATAGTGACCTGGCAACTTAGCATGCAATGTAATAGTGACCTGGCAACTTAGCATGCAATGTAATGGTGACGTGGCAACTCAGCATGCAATGTAATAGTGACCTGGCAACTTGGCATGCAATGTAATAGTGACCTGGCAACTTAGCATGCTATGTAATAATGACCTGGCAACTTAGCATGCAATGTAATAGTGACCTGGCAACTTAGCATGCAATATAATGGTGACCTGGCAACTTAGCATGCAATGTAATAGTGACCTGGCAACTCAGCATGCAATGTAATAATGACCTGGCAACTTAGCCTCCTATGTAATAGTGACCTGGCAACTCAGCATGCTATGTAATAGTGACCTGGCAACTTAGCATGCAATATAATGGTGACCTGGCAACTTAGCATGCAATGTAATAGTGACCTGGCAACTTAGCATGCAATGTAATAGTGACCTGGCAACTCAGCATGCTATGCAATAGTGACCTGGCAACTTAGCATGCTATGTAATAGTGACCTGGCAACTCAGCATGCAATGTAATAGTGACCTGGCAACTTAGCATGCTATGTAATAGTGACCTGGCAACTTAGCATGCAATGTAATAGTGACCTGGCAACTTAGCATGCTATGTAATAGTGACCTGGCAACTTAGCATGCAATGTAATAGTGACCTGGCAACTTAGCATGCTATGTAATAATGACCTGGCAACTTAGCATGCAATGTAATAATGACCTGGCAACTTAGCATGCAATGTAATAGTGACCTGGCAACTTAGCATGCTATGTAATAGTGACCTGGCAACTTAGCATGCAATGTAATAGTGACCTGGCAACTTAGCATGCAATGTAATAGTGACCTGGCAACTTAGCATGCAATGTAATAGTGACCTGGCAACTCAGCATGCTATGTAATAGTGACCTGGCAACTTAGCATGCTATGTAATGGTGATCTGGTAACTCAGCATGCAATGTAATAGTGACCTGGCAACTTAGCATGCAATGTAATAGTGACCTGGCAACTTAGCATGCAATGTAATAGTGACCTGGCAACTTAGCATGCTATGTAATAGTGACCTGGCAACTTAGCATGCTATGTAATGGTGACCTGGCAACTTAGCATGCTATGTAATGGTGACCTGGCAACTTAGCATGCAATGTAATAGTGACCTGGCAACTTAGCATGCTATGTAATAGTGACCTGGCAACTCAGCTTCTATGTAATAGTGACATTTGAGGAAATACATTCAAATTATGTTAGATTAGATATAGATTATGCTATATAACATGATATTATGCTACATACCATGATATTATGATAATATTAACAAATGTTATACATTGTAACACTTTCCAAATACTTTGAATGAATGCATGTCCTGGTCTCTTGTAATGTGACATTTTACATTATCTTACCTCTCAATATACTTGTTTTATCTCTCCTGATACTTCAGGTGAGAAATTCAGCCAAAATATCCCCCGGGGATAAAACCAAATTACACACATAACTTACTATAGAGCCTTGACTTACATAATATCTACACGACTTGCAGAACCCATATAATTAAGCTGCTATATTTATTTGGTAAAATAAGAATAAATTCTTACCACTGCTGAAAACTTTGTCCTCTGTTGTAATACTTCTGTGTGAACTCAAGCTTGGCAAGGAGAACATCAAATGAGCAGAGACCATGCATAAGATTCAGCTGTATGAAGACAATGTGTGACAGCTGTAGAATGTTGTGACATTCACCACATAGACAACATGTGACAGTTGTAGAATGTTGTGACATTCACCACATAGACAACATTTGACAGTAGTAGAATGTTGTGACATTCACCACATAGACAACATGTGACAGTTGTAGAATGTTGTGACATTCACCATATATACAACATATGACATCTGTAGAGTGTGGTCACATTCACCAAGTAAACAACATGTGACAGCTGTAGAACATTGTCGCATTCACCAAGTAATCAACATGTGACAGCTGTAGAACACTGTCGCATTCACCAAGTAAACAACATGTGACAGCTGTAGAACATTGTCACATTCACCAAGTAAACAACATGTGACAGCTGTAGAACATTGTCACATTCACCAAGTAATCAACATGTGACAGCTGTAGAACACTGTCGCATTCACCAAGTAAACAACATGTGACAGCTGTAGAACATTGTCACATTCACCAAGTAAACAACATGTGACAGCTGTAGAACATTGTCACATTCACCAAGTAAACAACATGTGACAGCTGTAGAATGCTGTCACATTAACTACTTTAATTTAATAGTGTGTCCAATTATTTCATCAAACCAAAATAATATTTGCACAAATGAGGTAGCATGTCATAGTTGACACCAGGTATGTTAATTTTTGTGTGAAATGATTGTGAAACAAGACACGAAACAAATTTAATTGTGGAGGCAACAAAAAGTGAAGTATAAAGTGACCTGTGCCCTCCATGGAGTCTCATTGTGGAGGCAACAAAAAGTGAAGTATAAAGTGACCTGTGCCTTCCATGGAGTATCATTGTGGAGACAACAATAAGTGAAGTATAAAGTGACCTGTGCCCTCCATGGAGTATCATTGTGGAGGCAACAAAAAGTGAAGTATAAAGTGACCTGTGCCCTCCATGGAGTCTCATTGTGGAGGCAACAAAAAGTGAAGTATAAAGTGACCTGTGCCCTCCATGGAGTCTCATTGTGGAGACAACAAAAAGTGAAGTATAAAGTGACCTGTGCCCTCCATGGAGTCTCATTGTGGAGACAACAATAAGTGAAGTATAAAGTGACCTGTGCCCTCCATGGAGTCTCATTGTGGAGGCAACAAAAAGTGAAGTATAAAGTGACCTGTGCCCTCCATGGAGTCTAATTGTGGAGACAACAATAAGTGAAGTATAAAGTGACCTGTGCCCTCCATGGAGTCTCATTGTGGAGACAACAATAAGTGAAGTATAAAGTGACCTGTGCCCTCCATGGAGTCTCATTGTGAAGGCAACAATAAGTGAAGTATAAAGTGACCTGTGCCCTCCATGGAGTCTCATTGTGGAGGCAACAATAAGTGAAGTATAAAGTGACCTGTGCCCTCCATGGAGTCTCATTGTGGAGACAACAATAAGTGAAGTATAAAGTGACCTGTGCCCTCCATGGAGTCTCATTTTGGAGGCAACAATAAGTGAAGTATAAAGTGACCTGTGCCCTCCATGGAGTCTCATTGTGGAGGCAACAATAAGTGAAGTATAAAGTGACCTGTGCCCTCCATGGAGTCTCATTGTGGAGACATCAATAAGTGAAGTATAAAGTGACCTGTGCCCTCCATTGAGTCTAATTGTGGAGGCAACAATAAGTGAAGTATAAAGTGACCTGTGCCCTCCATGGAGTCTCATTGTGGAGGCAACAAAAAGTGAAGTATAAAGTGACCTGTGCCTTCCATGGAGTATCATTGTGGAGGCAACAATAAGTGAAGTATAAAGTGACCTGTGCCCTCCATGGAGTCTCATTGTGGAGGCAACAAAAAGTGAAGTATAAAGTGACCTGTGCCCTCCATGGAGTCTCATTGTGGAGACAACAAAAAGTGAAGTATAAAGTGACCTGTGCCCTCCAGGGAGTCTCATTGTGGAGACAACAATAAGTGAAGTATAAAGTGACCTGTGCCCTCCATGGAGTCTCATTGTGGAGGCAACAATAAGTGAAGTATAAAGTGACCTGTGCCCTCCATGGAGTCTCATTGTGGAGGCAACAAAAAGTGAAGTATAAAGTGACCTGTGCCCTCCATGGAGTCTCATTGTGGAGGCAACAAAAAGTGAAGTATAAAGTGACCTGTGCCCTCCATGGAGTCTCATTGTGGAGACAACAATAAGTGAAGTATAAAGTGACCTGTGCCCTCCATGGAGTCTCATTGTGGAGGCAACAAAAAGTGAAGTATAAAGTGACCTGTGCCCTCCATGGAGTCTCATTGAGGAGGCAACAAAAAGTGAAGTATAAAGTGACCTGTGCCCTCCATGGAGTCTCATTGAGGAGGCAACAAAAAGTGAAGTATAAAGTGACCTGTGCCCTCCATGGAGTCTCATTGTGGAGACAACAATAAGTGAAGTATAAAGTGACCTGTGCCCTCCATGGAGTCTCATTGTGGAGGCAACAATAAGTGAAGTATAAAGTGACCTGTGCCCTCCATGGAGTCTCATTGTGGAGGCAACAATAAGTGAAGTATAAAGTGACCTGTGCCCTCCATGGAGTCTCATTGTGGAGACAACAATAAGTGAAGTATAAAGTGACCTGTGCCCTCCACGGAGTCTCATTTTGGAGGCAACAATAAGTGAAGTATAAAGTGACCTGTGCCCTCCATGGAGTCTCATTGTGGAGGCAACAATAAGTGAAGTATAAAGTGACCTGTGCCCTCCATGGAGTCTCATTGTGGAGACATCAATAAGTGAAGTATAAAGTGACCTGTGCCCTCCATGGAGTCTCATTGTGGAGACATCAATAAGTGAAGTATAAAGTGACCTGTGCCCTCCATGGAGTCTCATTGAGGAGGCAACAAAAAGTGAAGTATAAAGTGACCTGTGCCCTCCATGGAGTCTCATTGTGGAGGCAACAATAAGTGAAGTATAAAGTGACCTGTGCCCTCCATGGAGTCTCATTGTGGAGACAACAATAAGTGAAGTATAAAGTGACCTGTGCCCTCCATGGAGTCTCATTGTGGAGGCAACAAAAAGTGAAGTATAAAGTGACCTGTGCCCTCCATGGAGTCTCATTGTGGAGGCAACAATAAGTGAAGTATAAAGTGACCTGTGCCCTCCATGGAGTCTCATTGTGGAGGCAACAATAAGTGAAGTATAAAGTGACCTGTGCCCTCCATGGAGTTTCATTGTGGAGACAACAATAAGTGAAGTATAAAGTGACCTGTGCCCTCCATGGAGTCTCATTTTGGAGACAACAATAAGTGAAGTATAAAGTGACCTGTGCCCTCCATGGAGTCTCATTGTGGAGGCAACAATAAGTGAAGTATAAAGTGACCTGTGCCCTCCATGGAGTCTCATTGTGGAGACAACAATAAGTGAAGTATAAAGTGACCTGTGCCCTCCATGGAGTCTCATCAGTTGTGATCCGTCGCAGTCTCCTCAACTTCTGCTTGTAGTGATACAGTTTTAGGAAGTGCTGGTCTAGGACGGCGATGGCTTTCACTTCAAGTTCTTCCTGAGCCTCTTTCTGGGCATCCGTCATGCTTTGTGTCACACCAATTGGCTGCAAGGACAAGTGACATCATTCTACTGTTTATTTCACTGTATATCTTTCACCTCTATTAGCTTTAGTAGTTTTCTATACAGTCTAGATGGCATGACTTGAAATTAACTCTACCGAAATATAACCTTTATTATTCTACTTTATAGATTACCGCAGCACAGAATTATGGCAGTGCATAAAATAACAATCATCTATGCCATAGGTGGTTCCTGATATAACCGTTTCAAGAAATCTCCTGAATCACACGGCAATTTTAATAAGAACAGATAGAATAAGTAACGTTTCAATAAAACTAAACAAAGACGAATGTATTTACTTATTTCACAGTCAGTTTACCTTTTTTCCCGTGACGTTTCAACTGCTATCAGCAATCTTCTTCAGACGACTATCACTAGATGGCGGCACAGTAGTCATTCTGCACAGACGTATCACTCTGGCATGTGCCGCCCGCAGCCACGCCTTGGGTCACTCTTCAGGAGATCATTGTAGATGTGTGAGAGTCAGTGCCGGTCCTCATCTCGAGTCATGCTGTCTTTGGTTTTTCTTATCCTGATCGCTTCTTTGATGCTTCTTGTTCTCCAGTCCGACTCTCTTGTTCTCCAGTTCGACTCTCTTGTTCTCCAGTCCAACTCTTTTGTTCTCCAGTCCGACTCTCTTGTTCTCCAGTCTGACTCTCTTGTTCTCCAGTCCGACTCTCTTGTTCTCCAGTCCAACTCTCTTGTTCTCCAGTCTGACTCTCTTGTTCTCCAGTCCATCTCCCTGTCTACAAATGTGTCCCCCTCCCAGTCTATGATGTGATTCTGTGGCATCATGTGATCTGTAAAAGCATCTCTTTTTCCGATGTTTTTCTGTTGCTTCGGGTGTAGAGTCTGCTCGATGCTTTCTCAGCGTCTTCTGTTCTTTGATGCGAGTTCGTTTCTCCTATGTATGTTTCTCCTATGTATGTTTCTCCTATGTATGTTTCTCCTATGTATGTTTCTCCTATGTATGTTTCTCCTATGTATGTTTCTCCTATGTATGTTTCTCCTATGTATGTTTCTCCTATGTATGTTTCTCCTATGTATGTTTCTCCTATGTATGTTTCTCCTATGTATGTTTCTCCTATGTATGTTTCTCCTATGTATGTGGTATTACAGTTCTGACACGCTATGGAATACACCCCTTCGCACATCTTTTGTGGTTCGACTTTGTCTTTTGGTCTCACCAATGACCTCTTGTTGGTGTCATAATGATTCACTGCCATATCCACCTTGTATTTCTTCATGATCCGTGATGTGGTTTCAGGTAATCCTTGGACATATGGAATTACCACCATACCTTGGCTCTTGTCTTTTTCCACTGTCTTTTTCATGATGTTGTATTCCTTCTTTATTTATCTTTCTCTGTACTGTTGATATGGTCCATTGTGAATATCTGCATCTCATTAGAGATTCCTTGATGTGTTCTCTTTCTTTCCGCTTATCTTCTCACATAACTATGATGATCTCCTGAAGAGCCACCCAGGGAGCGGCCGTGGGGGCACATACCAGGGCACAGCCGCAGGGGGCACACACCAGGGCGCGGCCATGGGGGGCAGACACCAGGGCGTGGCCATGGGGGGCACACACCAGGGCGTTGCCATGGGGGGCACACACCAGGGCGTGGCCATGGGGGGCACACACCAGGGTGCGGCCGTGGGGGGCACACACCAGGGCGTGGCTGTGGGGGCACACACCAGGGCGCGGCCATGGGGGGCACACACCAGAGTGATATATCTGTGCAGAATGACTAGCGGTAGTCGTCTAGAGAAGATTGCTGATAGCAGTAGAAATGTCATGGGGACAAAAAGGTAAACTGACTGTGAAATGCATAAAATATTACACTTCTGAACCATCCAGTCTGATGATCTTCACTCAAAGATGAATGTAGCTGGAATGTTCTTATAAAATTACCCTTCCCTGCTGTAAATGGTTGACTATGTAATAAATATCAAAACATTCCCTCAAGGACTGATAAAATTACTATAAAATATAGATGTGAGTAAAGTTTTCATTTATTCACCAACAAAACATAGATAGAAAGAGAACAAATTACCTTGTATCGTCCACCACCTTTCACTTTCCCTTTCGATCCTTTCTGTTTCACTTGTTTACTGTCCTTTGTCTTGTTAGTGTGAGCCTGAGAATGTCAGTCATATATGGAATGTCACATACATGGGACACCATCATCATAGTGCACACATATCAAATGTCACATACATGGCACACTATCATCAAAGTGCACACATATCAAATGTCACATATATGGGACACTATCATCATGGTGCACACATATCAAATGTCACATACATGGGACACTATCTTCATTGTGCACACATATAAAATATCATATATATGGGACAATATCATCATAGTGCACACATATCAAATGTCACATACATGGGACACCATCATCATAGTGCACACATATGAAATGTCATATATATAGGACACTATCATCATAGTGCACACATATAAAATATCATATATATATATGGGACACTATCATCATAGTGCACACATATCAAATGTCACATATATAGGACACTATCATCACAGTGCATACATACCAAATGTCATATATATATGGGACACTATCATCATGGTGCAAACACATCAAATGTCACATATATGGGACACTATCATCATAGTGCACACGTATCAAATGTCACATACATGGGACACTATCATCATAGTGCACATATATGAAATGTCATATATATATGGGACGCTATCATCATAGTGCACACATATCAAATGAAAAGTCTATTAGTTTGTTCATCTATAAATTTAGTACTTTCCAGAATATATACTACATAATTTATATTCAATTAACTAAACTAAATGTAAGTTAGACTATGGAAATTATTGCATAGAAGAGTTTTAATATACCATGCAGATGTCTCTCTACAGAATACATTAATCTAACGATGAGACTACAGAAGTGATAATTAATTGCTCTCAGTTAATGTATGTATGATTAGATTCAATGACATCAACAGAAGAGAATAAGTGTCTTACATAAGAATAAGTGTCTTACATAAGAATAAGTGTCTTACATAAGAATAAGTGTCTTACATAAAAATAAGTACCTTACATTCAACAACATCAACATGTACTGAAATAAAAGAATCACTAATAAAACCAGACAAGATCTCAGTGCACAGAAGAAGACAATATCTCAGTGCACAGAAGAAGACAAGATCTCAGCGCACAGAAGAAGACAATATCTCAGTGCACAGAAGAAGACAAGATCTCAGTGCACAGAAGAAGACAAGATCTCAGTGCACACAGAAGCATGCGTGTTAGTACATTTAGAGCATGACTCGCATATTACTGAAGCCGTGAATCTTCACAAACATGTTAGCTTAACTAAGTGTGCACTAACAGTTAGATGCGTTAACATAACTAATTTACAACTTAACAAACAACATCATCTAGCACCAACACTAATCTTCCTCAACAGATTTCATAGTTGTGCATGTGTGTGTGTTTGTGTGCATGCGGGCGTGCATGTGTTAGGAACACCACTATACACATGTCTGCGAGATAAAAATGATTGTACAAATGCTGCTGCACAGTAACAGTGACCCACATATAGTCTTTTATAATGCCAGTCTTTTATACTGTTGCATCATATATCACAGCCACGTTGACCCACATACGATACTGTCTATTATGATGTTGCATCATATATCACAGTCACGTTGACCCACATACGTTACTGTCTATTATAATGTGGCATTATATATCACAGCTATGTTGACCCACAAACGTTACTGTCTATTATAATGTGGCATCATATATCACAGCTATGTTGACCCACAAACGTTACTGTCTATTATAATGTGGCATCATATATCACAGAATTACATAATAATAAATTATGATTAATTACATACTGCTACATTTTTTACAATTACAACTAACTGCATTTACTATATATTTTATAAACAATTATTTAGATATTGCCACTATATATATGGTAGTTATTAGCTAATTAGCCAAGTATGAAGCTGTCATGAAACAAACATTTTCAAGTGTTAATCAACTGTAAATTAAACCACGTTCGCAGGTGTCATTCAACTATCAAGAAAAATGTATTCGCAGGTGTCAATCAACTGTCAGGTAAAATGCATTCGTTGGTGTAAATCAACTGTTAATAAAACATTCACAGGTGTCAATCAACTGTCAAGTGAGCCACACATTAGCAGGTGTAAAGAAGCCACACTCCATGACAAACACATGTGCAACAATGACATAGTGACATGCAATGACACACATGCGCACCGACACAGTCACGTCATCAGCTGTGCTGCGTCCAGAAGGCAATGAGCTCGGCTGAAGTCAAACATTTACTAATGAATATGACACTTCAATAGAACACACAAAAATGTCTACACACAGTATCTAAAAGTAACTATTATAATGTGCCTGTGTATTTGTGTTATTTCATATATAAAGTGGCACATTTATTGGCACAAACTTTACTAGATCGCCCATGCCCTACCTGTATCTGAATGTAACTTAAACTGACACTGTTTCATTGAATAAATCTACAAAAGATTAAATAATGCACTAAATCTGTGTCTTAAAACAATATTATTTTCAATTACATAAATTAAAATTCAATTTATAAAGTAAAAAACACTTTTCTGGAATGATTGTGATTTTGAAAGATATAAGTTCATATCACCATAGAAGTTAAACACCATAAAACAGTAATGACAGCTAATAATAGCTGTTAGTGTCATTTTGAAACTTTTACTGAACAAGTAAATGACTGTCTATTGCATGAGAGAATTCACACTGATCCCATGTTGGCTACAAACAGAATATGACACCACTGATCTAACTTAAATGATAAATTGATCATGAATTATTTTGTTAAGAAAATTAACTGTCCATCTAAACCCTTGGTCGTCAGTCACATATTTGCAATTAATTAATTTTCTTTATTGATTCCAGTGTTCTGAAACTGTACATTGCATACATATAGTTATATGAATAGAGAGAAATGCATGAGACAGTGACTGAAGACCAACAGTTTACTGAGCACCATTATCTCCACAGAGCTGCTTCTCATAAAACAAACACATACATACCGAGGAAACAAGATCTAATTGTAACAAAATTACTTTTAAACATAACCATGACCATGTAAAATTAAAAACCTACAATTTAAAACTGATATCTTTATAAATAGATAATAAATATCAGTGGTAATTAACTTCATGAAATATATATGTCAATCTTTTGAAAATGCAACAAAAATAATAACAAGTACACTTGACCAGCACTGGACATCTGGGCAAAGTACACTTGACCAGCGCTGGATGTCTGGGCAAAGTACACTTGACCAGCACTGGATGTCTGGGCAAAGTACACTTGACCAGCGCTGGACATCTGGGCAAAGTACACTTGACCAGCACTGGATGTCTGGGCAAAGTACACTTGACCAGCACTGGATGTCTGGGCAAAGTACACTTGACCAGCGCTCGACATCTGGGCAAAGTACACTTGACCAGTGCTGGATGTCTGGGCAAAGTACACTTGACCAGCACTGGATGTCTGGGCAAAGTACACTTGACCAGTGCTGGAAGTCTGGGCAAAGTACACTTGACCAGTGCTGGACATCTGGGCAAAGTACACTTGACCAGCGCTGGACGTCTGGGCAAAGTACACTTGACCAGCACTGGACGTCTGGGCAAAGATCATTGAGAGGCTTAATATACACAGGTGATGAAATAGTTATAATTGTAAGCTACAAGACTTGCGAGACCATCCTACGCAGAGACATCCTACACAGAGACATCCTACACAGAGCACAGAGACAGAAGCAGCCCTGAGAGACTTAAGTAAAGTAACACAACACCTTGTCTCTAGAGTACTCCACCGTCGTGGCGGCGTACTTCTTATCATCAGGCACTGACACACTGACCCCACGTTTGCCGCCAATGTTCGTAGATGACCTTGAAATGCCAAGAATGCCGTCGTTTCTCCTGAAAAACAAAATGATGTGGTGAATGCCTCTCTCATACTGGGTGCATTCAGTTCTGCTAACTACCTTGCATGATGACATGACTGAATGAACGAAGATCTGGATCTTTGCCATGCCATGACTGTATCATGTACACGTAAATGGTCTCGCATTTGCACCATAGTATGACTGTCTTGAACAAATCATTTGGACAGCAACTAAAATGATTCCAGAACTGAGAGACCTCAGTTATGAAGAATGACTGAAAGAATGTGGTTTAACAACCCTAGAGACAAGAATGTGGTTTAACAACCCTAGAGACAAGAATGTGGTTTAACAACCCTAGAGACAAGAATGTGGTTTAACAACCATAGAGACAAGAATGCGGTTTAACAACCATAGAGACAAGGTGGTTATGAAGAGATGAAATTGAAGTTTTTAAGATAATGAATGCGTACAAAAAAATGTCACTCAAGAAAGATAATAGAACTAGAGGACATGAGGTAACATCAGCAAAGGATCAGTGTAGAACTAGAGGACATGAGGTAACATCAGCAAAGGATCAGTGTAGAACTAGAGGACATGAGGTAACATCAGCAAAGGATCAGTGTAGAACTAGAGGACATGAGGTAACATCAGCAAAGGATCAGTGTAGAACTAGAGGACATGAGGTAACATCAGTAAAGGATCAGTGTAGAACTAGAGGACATGAGGTAAGATTACCAAATGATCAGTGTAGAACTAGAGGACATGAGGTAACATTAGTAAAGGATCAGTGTAGAACTAGAGGACATGAGGTAACATTAGCATGGGATCAGTGTAGAACTAGAGGACATGAGGTAACATTAGCAAGGGATCTGTGTAGAACTAGAGGACATGAGGTAACAATAGCAAGGGATCTGTGAGGTTGTATATCAGGGAAGACTCAATGAGAAAAGTTGTGTGAAGATGATAGAGATTTTGTTCAAATGCATCACTTCATTAAATATTGCCACATACTGAGAAAGAAAAACGTTACTAGAATTCCAGCTCCAAAATGTTAAGAAACAAATTTAGGCAATGACACATTGACACTAATAAGGGCCAGTCAGATTATGACTGGTGCATGGATCAACTTACTTAGAGAGCCACTGACTTGTGTCCATGCACCAATCCAAGGCTAGGTCCGCTGCCTCCTCAGCTAATGCTTTCTCTGCCACTTGCACAAAGAACTCAAGATATCTCGCACGTCTCTTGAATTTCACAACTGGACAGAGAGTTTCACAGAAGTGGTAGATGAGATAACATGTATGTAACATGTATACAATATGGGATATTCATGATTAGAACGAGCTAACATGTATACAATATGGGATACTCATGATTAGAACGAGATGACATGTATACAATATGGGATACTCGTGATTAGAACGAGATGACATGTATACAATATGGGATACTCGTGATTAGAACGAGATGACATGTATACAATATGGGATACTCGTGATTAGAACGAGATGACATGTATACAATATGGGATTATCGCGATTAGAACGAGATGACATGTATACAATATCGGATTATCGCGATTAGAACGAGACGACATGTATAGAATATGGGATACTCGTGATTAGAACGAGATGACATGTATACAATATGGGATACTCGTGATTAGAACGAGATGACATGTATACAATATGGGATACTCGTGATTAGAACGAGATGACATGTATAGAATATGATATACTCGTGATTAGAACGAGATGACATGTATACAATATGGGATACTCGTGATTAGAACGAGATGACATGTATGCAATATGGGATACTCATGATTAGAACGAGATGACATGTATGCAATATGGGATACTCATGATTAGAACAAGATGACATGTATAGAATATGGGATACTCGTGATTAGAACAAGATGACATGTATAGAATATGGGATACTCGTGATTAGAACAAGATGACATGTATAGAATATGGGATACTCGTGATTAGAACAAGATGACATGTATAGAATATGGGATACTCGTGATTAGAACAAGATGACATGTTACTAGTATTATTGGTTCAAATAAAAATAATTGTACTATACACGGGTTGAAAGGAGTCGAGGACATCAATGGAAATAAAATTAAAATAGAGAAATAAACCTGTTCAATAGGAACAATTAGACCTGTCCAGTTGAGCCACACAGTGATCACACAGTGATCACACAGTGATAACACAGTGACGACACGACACAGTGATGACATAGTGGGACACATTGATTACACGGTGATGACATAGATGGGACACATTGATTACACAGTGATGATACAATGGTGATGCAGTGATGACACAGTGATGATATATTGATGACAGAGTGATGATGACATACTGATGACACAGTGATGACATAGACGTAACACATTGATGACACAGTGATGACATAGATGTGACGCATTGATGACACAGTGATGTTACAGTGGTGATGCAGTGATGACACAGTGATGATATATTGATGACAGAGTGATGATGACATACTGATGACACAGTGATGACATAGACGTAACACATTGATGACACAGTGATGACATAGATGTGACACATTGATGACACAGTGATGTTACAATGGTGATGCAGTGATGACACAGTGATGATATATTGATGACAGAGTGATGATGACATACTGATGACACAGTGATGACATAGACGTAACACATTGATGACACAGTGATGACATAGATGTGACACATTGATGACACAGTGATGTTACAATGGTGATGCAGTGATGACACAGTGATGATATATTGATGACAGAGTGATGATGACATACTGATGACACAGTGATGACATAGACGTAACACACTGATGACACAGTGATGACATAGATGTGACACATTGATGACACAGTGATGTTACAATGGTGATGCAGTGATGACACAGTGATGATATATTGATGACAGAGTGATGATGACATACTGATGACACAGTGATGACATAGACGTAACACATTGATGACACAGTGATGACATAGATGTGACACATTGATGACACAGTGATGTGAATGTTGTTACCTTACCTTGGTTGTATGCGAACCGACTAGGCATGTACATGATGTAGGCGTGGAGAATCCCTGGGTCCTCGTTGCCCACCAGCTCCTGGTCTCCCTGGGCTGGCAACAACAAACACTGAGGATGACACGGTAGATACGTGAGGGTAGATATATGAGGGTAGATAGGTGAGGGTAGATATATGAGGGTAGATAGGTGAGGGTAGATAGGTGAGGGTAGATATATGAGGGCAGATAGGTGAGGGTAGATATATGAGGGTAGATAGGTGAGGGTAGATATATGAGGGCAGATAGGTGAGGGTAGATATATGAGGGCAGATAGGTGAGGGTAGATATATGAGGGTAGACAGGTGAAGGTAAGGTTATATAGGTGAGGGTAGGGGTAAAGAAACACGTATTACAGAAGGTTACAGGGGTAGAAAGGTGCTTAGTCTAACATTGTATAACTGTCATTATGTTTATTCAGTCAAAACTGAGGGGTCAGGGAAAAAACAGGAAGAGGGGTCAGGGAAGGACAAGGAGAGGGATCAGGGAAGGATGCGGAGAGGGATAAGAGAAGGACAGAGGAGAGGGGTCAGGGAAGGACAAGGAGAGGGATCAGGGAAAGACAGGGGAGAGGGATCAGGGAAGGATGCGGAGAGGGATAAGAGAAGGACAGGGAGAGGGGTCAGGGAAGGACATGGGAGAGGGACCAGGGAAGGGCAGGGGAGAGAGATCAGGGAAGGACAGAGGAGAGGGATCAGGGAAGGACAGAAGAGAGGGATCAGGGAGGGACAGAGGACAGGGGTCAGGGAAGGACAGAGGGAGAGAGACTCACACTGGCGGGAGAGACAGAGGATGTGCTCCTCCAGGGCTCGCAACTCTTCATTCCTTGTCTCTTCAACATCATCCCTAGATGACACCTGAGCAGCCTTTTTACCCTTTGCACCCCCTCCTGCCCCGGCACCACCCTTCTTCTTGTCTTTCTGTGTTGTCATGGCAACTGAGCCAGCATCCGTTGCTTTATCAAGCCCCGGGAATGCATCTTCCTCCACCTCCTTGTCCATGTCCACTGACAGCATCTTGCGGCCGGCCTCATTGATGTGTCCTGCCAGAGCCTTCTGATTCCACATCCGCAGCACCTGGGATGAAATGCAGGAGTCAGCAGGGTGGGAGGGAATATTGGGAGTTATGTGTACTCAATATATCCCCTTGCTATTAACGCTCCCTATCACTATCAACCAACCCTATCACTATCAACCCTTACTATCACTATCAACTATCCCTATTACTATCAACCCTTACTATCAACCCTCACTAAAACTATCACCCCTCACCATCAACCTTCACTATTACTATCAACCCTCACTATCACTATCAACCCTCACTATCACTATCAACCCACACTATCACAATCAACCCTACTATCACCCCTCACTATCAACATCACCCCTCATTCTCACCCCTCACAATTACTCCACACTATCACAATTAACCCTCATTTTCACTATCAACCTTCACTATCGCTATCACCCCTCAATATCACCATCCACCCTCACTATCACTATCAAGCCTCACTATCAACCCTCACTATCAATCCTCGCTATCACTATCAACTTTCACTATCACACCTCACTATTACTATCAACTCTCACTATCACTATCAACCCACACTATCACACCTCACTATCACTATCAACCCTACTATCAACCTTCACTATCACTATCAACCCTCACTTTCATTATCAATCCTCACTATTGCTATCACACCTCACTGTCACCATCCACCCCTTACTATCACTATCAACCCTCACTATCACTATATGCCGTCACAACGAGCCCTCACCTATCAGCCCTCCCTACCAATGTCACTGCAACATTACTGAAGAAAGAGACACAACAGATGGTAGTTGCAATGGATCTTTCTCTCATATTTCCCAGTAGTCATTTCTAGCAGTAGTCAGTCTGATGAAAACAGCTGAAAGCTGAATGAGAAAAAAATAAATACATCATCACTCAGTGTACAACAGCCACAACTCGCAGAGCAACTACAACAGGTGACATCCCACCTTGGCCAGGTGGTAGGTGAGACAGGCGATCATGTGATGGAGGCCTTCAGTGATTGTCTGGGACCGCCTCTTCCGCTGACTCGCTGGGATTTCTTGTAGGACGATGAGACACCGTTCCAACACCTGCAACAGTGGCAGTTACTCTGTGAGAGATGACACCTACCTGTATAACAGGGTTGACACACAATGTGTGTGACAAATGACAGCTACCTGTACAACAGGGTTGACACACACTGTGTGTGACAAATGACATCTACCTGTATGACAGGGTTGACAAACACTGCGTGTGACAAATTATATCTATCTGTACAACAGGGTTGACACACAATGTATTTAACAAATGACAGCTACCTATATGACAGGGTTGACACACACTGTGTGTGACAAATGACACATACCGGTATTACAGGGTTGACACACACTGTGTGTGACAAATGACACATACCTGTATTACAGGGTTGACACACACTGTGTGTGACAAATGACACCTATCTGTATGACAGAGTTGACACACACTGTGTGTGACAAATGACACATACCTGTATTACAGGTTGACACACACTGTGTGTGACACATGACACATACCTGTATAACATGGTTGACACACACTGTGTGTGACAAATGACACCTACCTGTATGACAGAGTTGACACACACGGTGCATGACAAATGACACTTACCTGTATAACATGGTTGACACACACTGTGTGTGACAAATGACACCTACCTGTATGACATGGTTGACACACACTGTGTGTGACAAATGACCCCTATCTGTATGACAGGGTTAACACACTGTGAGTGACAAATGACACCTATCTGTATGACAGGGTTAACACACTGTGTGTGACAAATGACACCTACCTGTATAACAGGGTTAACACACTGTGAGTGACAAATGACATCTATCCGTATAACAGGGTTAACACACTATGTGTGACAAATTACATCTACCTGTATGACAGGGTTAACACACTTTGTGCGACAAATGACACCTATCTGTATGACAGGCTTAACACACTGTGTGTGAGACAAGTTACATCTACCTGTATGATAGTGCTGACATTTACCTATATAACAGCTACAACTTATATGACTGCGATGACATTTACTTATTTGACAGTTGACATCTACCTATATGATAGATGACACACACCTGTATGACATATAACACTTACCTATATGACAGGTGACTTGGACCTGTATGACAGATGACACCAACCTGTATGACAGGTGACATCTACCTGTCTGAAAGATGACACCTACCTGTATGATGGGTGACATTTACTTGTCTGAAGGATGACACATACCTGTATGACAGGTGACATCTACTTGTCTGAAAGATGACACCTACCTGTATGATGGGTGATATCTACTTGTCTGAAGGATGACACATACCTGTATGACGGGTGACATCTACTTGTCTGAAGGATGACACCTACCTGTATGACAGGTGACATCTACTTGTCTGAAGGATGACACCTACCTGTATGACAGGTGACATCTACTTGTCTGAAGGATGACACCTACCTGTATGACAGGTGACATCTACTTGTCTGAAGGATGACACCTACCTGTATGACAGGTGACATCTACTTGTCTGAAGGATGACACCTACCTGTATGACAGGTGACATCTACTTGTCTGAAGGATGACACCTACCTGTATGACAGGTGACATCTACTTGTCTGAAGGATGACACCTACCTGTATGACAGGTGCAATCTACTTGTCTGAAGGATGACACCTACCTGTATGACAGGGGACATCTACTTGTCTGAAGGATGACACCTATCTGTATGACAGGTGACATCTACTTGTCTGAAGGATGACACCTACCTGTATGACAGGTGACATCTACTTGTCTGAAGGATGACACCTACCTGTATGACGGGGACAGCAGGAATCCTGTAGTGAATGAGCGGAGCAAGAAGACCGTAGCTCTGTGTGACGGCCTGTAGCGCAAGGTTCGACTCATTAAGCCAACCAGACAGCTCCAAGGCCACCAGCATCCGCTCACACAACTTGAGTCTCTTCGTCTGATGACAAGAACATGAAGGCAGGAGTCACACACCAAGTGAAACGTGGTTAGCTTGAAAATACCAGCAGCAATAAAGTTGAGAACTTAGGAAAAGCAGATTTTGAGAATCCATCATTTCTCACCCAAAGTATGATGCGATATTTTAGCGGTCTGTGCATCGTAGATGAAAAATTTAATCAACACAAAAGTGATACTGTCAATTGAAACTATGTCCTTTATGCCAATAATAAACACAAATGATATGTTTTGGCAAAAATTGTTAATTTATAACCGAAAACAGTATAAATTGAACGTATTATCAGAGTAGCCCGTGTGATTTTAAGATAGAAAACCCTCTTTTTTTGACAGCATTTCTTTAAAATGACATTACTCCTTGTGGGTAAAATTTGCTTTTGATAACAGATTTGTTAATTTGGCTGATGGCACAGTTGTCACTGTCAGATATTAAAAAATTTTGCACAGGAACTCTGTTTTCCCTTTTTATAGAGATAAATAATAAACAAACATTTTGGCCAAGTTTTACTGAAGTAGTGTTACTTCTTGTGGGCCAAATTTTGAATATTGTAAAAATTGTGCTAAAATGTGGCTTTACAGCGACTTTATAAAATATGTAAAATAATTAATTTGACCATTTTTTTATGCAACTTTGACATATTATGCTTTATATAATATAAACATATCAAACTGCAAGATTCCTGCAAGTTTTATATTTGAATAGTAAATAAAACTCCTGTTATGACTGATTATGATCAGTATTTTGTCTTTTTGGGCTTTTGATGTCAAATGGATTTCAAACAACCTTTAATCAGCCACCACAAGTCTAGAAAAGTCTGTATAAAACATGATAACATTTCCATTTCTACAGTCAATTTAACAAGATTTAACAAGAAATTTTACAAGTTTACAAGCTGAACAAGCATCTTCACTATATATATCTGTCAGAAGCATATTCTTGACTGGCTGAATGAGATTGATGACCGCAAGAAGTGTGAACAGTGTATGTCACCTGGCCTGGGTAGAGAGGTCCACAGTCACAGAGTTGATCACAGAACAGTTGTCCCTGCCTCACTCGGACGTCAACATAGGCAAACACACTGGTAAGGAACATGCGCAGCAGGACAGGAGACGTCTCGGCCACTATCACCTTGTTCAGTCTACGCAAACATAACATTTTCAAGTTCATACAATTAAATCAAAGAGGCTCCGCATTATGAAATATATATATATATATATATATATATATATATACTTGTGTGGGTGTAAGTGTGTGTCTTGGCAGTGGAAACAAAGGTGTTATTGAAGTAGACCACACAGTCATGGAAGCCAAAAAACAGCAGGGGCAGCGACAACTACTACTGAACTACTACGCATTGTACACAACTGGATATCAGCACCACCATCTTTACATGCTCGAACACAAGTGAGGGAGGTAGGGAGGGAGGGATGGAGGGAGGGAGGGAGGGAGGGAGGGAGGGGGGGAAGGAGGGAGGGAGGGAGGTGGAGAGAGGGAGAGGGAGGGGGAGGGAGAGAGAGAGTGAGAGTGAGAGGGAGAGGGAGAGGGAGGGAGGGAGAGGGAGAGGGAGGGAGGGAGGGAGGGAGGGAGGGAGGGAGAGAGGGATGGAGAGAGGGAGAGGGAGAGAGGGAGGGGGAGAGAGAGGGGGAGAGAGAGGGGGAGAGAGAGAGAGGGAGGGAGAGAGAGAGAGAGGGAGGGAGGGAGGGAGGGAGGGAGGGAGGGAGGGAGAGGGAGGGAGGGAGGGAGGGAGGGAGAGAAAGAGAGAGAGAGAGGGAGGGAAGGAGGGAGGGAGGGAGGAAGAGGGGGAGGGAGGGAGAGAGAGAGGGAGAGGGGGAGAGAGGGAGAGAGAGAGAGGGAGAGAGAGAGAGGGGGAGGGGGAGGGAGAGGGAGAGGGAGAGGGAGAGGGAGAGGGAGAGGGAGAGAGAGAGAGAGAGAGAGAGAGCGAGGGGGACACACACATGCCCACGCCCACACAAACACCCCCACCCCCCACCTCTCCAACTCCCCGCACGCACACGCACACACACACCCACACACATGCACATGAAAACATACACAACTGCTTGTAACACATTTCAATTATCTCTGATCCAGCCTACAATGCCCTGTCACAGTACCATACATACTCAGATTTGTCAGTTTGTCCTGTTCCACTCACCTAAGCAGTGTCAATTTGTCATGTTCCACTTACTTGAGCAGCGTCAATTTGTCATGTTCCACTCACCTGAGCAGTGTCAATTTGTCATGTTCCACTTACTTGAGCAGTGTCAGTTTGTCATGTTCCACTTACTTGAGCAGTGTCAATTTGTCATGTTCCACTCACCTGAGCAGTGTCAATTTGTCACGTTCCACTTACTTGAGCCATGGCAATATGTTATGTTCCACTCACCTGAGTCATGTCAATTTGTCATGTTCCACTTACTTGAGCAGTGTCAATTTGTCATGTTCCACTTACTTGAGCAGTGTCAATTTGTCACGTTCCACTTACTTCAGCCGTGGCAATATGTTATGTTCCACTCACCTGAGTCATGTCAATTTGTCATGTTCCACTTACTTGAGCAGTGTCAATTTGTCATGTTCCACTTACTTGAGCAGTGTCAGTTTGAAGTCGCGTTCAACAGACGTGATATAGATGACCTGCTGTGGAGGTGGAGGCTGAGCCACGAAGTGTCGCCACAGAACCAGACAGGCTTCTATCACGGCGTGGTGATGTCCCATCTGATAGGCCGTCTGTAACAAGTCACCCATGTACACATCACTTGCAGTATTCAAAATTAGCACCAGTGCATGCGGAGGCCAGAGACTGGTCGGGCTGGCAACTCTCAAACAGTGCCGACCCAAATGACAATTCTCAAACACTGCCGACCCGAATGACAATTCTCAAACACTGCCGACCCGAATGACAACTCTCAAACAGTGCCAACCCGAATGACAACTCTCAAACACTGCCAACCTGAATGACAACTCTCAGACAGAGCCAGCCCAAATGACAACTCTCAAACAGTGCCAACCCAAATGACAACTCTCAGACAGAGCCAGCCCAAATGACAACTCTCAAACAGTGCCAACCCAAATGACAATTCTCAAACACTGCCGACCCGAATGACAATTCTCAAACACTGCCGACCCGAATGACAACTCTCAAACAGTGCCAACCCGAATGACAACTCTCAAACACTGCCAACCTGAATGACAACTCTCAGACAGAGCCAGCCCAAATGACAACTCTCAAACAGTGCCAACCCAAATGACAATTCTCAAACACTGCCGACCCGAATGACAACTCTCAAACACTGCCGACCCGAATGACAACTCTCAAACAGTGCCAACCCGAATGACAACTCTCAAACAGTGCCAACCCAAATGACAACTCTCAAACGGTGCTGGCCCGAATGACAACTCTCAAACACTGCCGATCCGAATGACAACTCTCAAACAGTACCAGCCCGAATGACAACTCGCAAACAGTGCCAACCCAAATGACAACTCTCAAACGGTGCTGGCCCGAATGACAACTCTCAAACACTGCCAATCCGAATGACAACTCTCAAACAGTGCCAGCCCGAATGACAACTCTCAAACAGTGCCAACCCAAATGACAACTCTCAAACGGTGCTGGCCCGAATGACAACTCTCAAACACTGCCGATCCGAATGACAACTCTCAAACAGTACCAGCCCGAATGACAACTCGCAAACAGTGCCAGCCCGAATGACAACTCTCAAACAGTGCCAGCCCAAATGACAACTCTCAAACAGTGCCAGCCCAAATGACTGGTATCTCTTCAGTAAATATAAAAATTTGTGTTTCCAAAATTGAGGATGCGAATGTCATGAGGCCATAGGCTTACATAATAAAGCCTAAATTACACCTATGATAATAGAGAAAGTTAATTATTTGAAATACCAATGAATAAAAGTCAAATAAATAAGACTAGTAATATTAACATAATGTGACTATGTGGACCACCAATTTTGAGTGAGTCATCCAACTGTACAAACTGACCACCAGCTTTTCAACTGGGTCCTCCAACTGTACAAACTGACCACCAGCTTTTCAACTGGGTCCTCCAACTGTACAAACTGACCACCAGCTTTTCAACTGGGTCCTCCAACTGTACAAACTGAACACCAGCTTTTCAACTGGGTCCTCCAACTGTACAAACTGATCACCAGCTTTTCAACTGGGTCCTCCAACTGTACAAACTGACCACCAGCTTTTCAACTGGGTCCTCCAACTGTACAAACTGACCACCAGCTTTTCACTGGGTCCTCCAAATGTACAAACTGACCAACTTTTGAGTGAGTCCTCCAACTGTACAAACTGACCACCAACCTTTGAGTGAGTTCTCCAACTTTACAAACTGACCACCAATTTCTGAGTGGGTCCTCCAACTACAAATTGACCACCAACTTTTGAGTAAATAATCCAACTGTACAAGCTGACCACAAGCTTTTCACTGGGTCTTCCAAATGTACAAACTGACCACCAACTTTTGAGTGAGTCCTCCAACTGTACAAACTTGTAACTTGTCTGACTAAGGAACTCATCTGGAATATACTTCTGGTCGTGTTATACTTCTGGTCGTGTTATACTTCTGGTCGTGTTATACTTCAACTAATTAAAAGGTACCAAGTCTGATCATGTTATTGTAAACTCACAACATAGCATAAACTATATAAATTCTATCATCTTGACCAGTCATCTATCATCTTGACCAATCAAATGTGTTTTAATTAACCACAAGTTCTTGTTAACATAATTTGACTGTTATATGTTTAATTTAAAAGTTTCACTTAAAAAAAATGTTCATTGCCTGGTGAACAATAAGGTTGATATTCACAAACAGATAATGGTAAAATAATAGTTTACAATTGTGTTTCATTAAAACACATTTGGATGGTCAAGTTTAAAGTGCAGTTTATAAAAAGAAAGTGATAAAGTGACAATATCTCCTGCCCACCTGTGATAGGTAAGCCCAGGCCATGAGGACAGGCATGGGATGAGATGCCAGGATAGCCTTGGTGCTCTCCCCCACCGTCCCTCCTATCAGCTTCCCATCAGCCGCATAGGCAGCCACAGCAAACATGTAGCGTTCTCCTGGCATCAGTCCACACACGGACAACTCACAGTGGAAGGACGGCACCTGACGGGAACAGACGAGAACAGGTGGGTACAGATGGAAGACATTTCGGTATAAATAATTATACATGCTATGAATAGGTATAAATTTTCTTTTTCATTGAATGAAAGTTTCTGATCATTCACTTTCAAAAATGCCTTTAGATTAGTTGCCGATTTTCATTACAAGGATGTTTGCATGCATGTAAACCAAACACATGTAAACCAAACACATGTAAACCAAACACATGTAAACCAAACACATGTAAACCAGACACATGTAAACCAGACACATGTAAACCAGACACATGTAAACCAGACACATGTAAACCAGACACATGTAAACCAGACACATGTAAACCAGACACATGTAAACCAAACACATGTAAACCAAACACATGTAAACCAGACACATGTAAATCAGACACATGTAAACCAAACACATGTAAACCAAACACATGTAAACCAGACACATGTAAACCAGACACATGTAAACCAGACACATGTAAACCAGACAAATGTAAATCAGACACATGTAAACTAGACACGCTAAAACAGGACACACACACTACAACCAAAAAACAAGCATGGTCAACGATTCAATGTCAAATAATTATGATTTTTTTGTAGAATAATGCTTAAAATATTACTTTTAAAAAAGGCTATTAAGAAATGTCTGACAAACATTGAAGAATGCACAAATTAACATTGTTTTGGCATTTTGCCATGTTATCTTCTAAAAGTCCCATCTTGTCATACATACATTACATACATAATAAAGTTAGATATTTATGGGAGAATATTTCCAGCACCAGGTGTCACTCACCGGCTGCCCTGACCCAGGCAGAAAATAATCGTTCAGCCTCACTTTCACATTCGCACCAGTCGCTTGTCGGGCAAATATCCTGTACCAAGCCACCTGGTGAAACAATTTATATTTTGTAATGTCAGCTATGACAGTGTGCTTGTGCTACAGTGCTGCCCCTTGTGGAGACATATGGAACCATATTGTTTCTTCTTTACGCTACAATGGACACAATTTATATTGCATGTACTCATTATGAAATATCCTCACAGAAACCGGACAATTCATGCACACAGATAGTGATGGAGTCAGATTTGACTTCTATTCCCATCGACGTGGACAACATCCTCCAGGAGGGTCAGGGGTCAAGAAAATGACAACATCTTCAGTATGGACATGAAGACAATTACAAATAGCAGTAAGTACACAAATGTGTTATATATATTTTATTAAGATATAAAAAATGTTTTCCATATGCGTCAAGAACAGGCAAAAAGTTTACAATTTCAAAATTCTTTACTTTGCTTTTGAAGGGTGCAAAAACAAATTTTTTTTTGTTTTTTTATAAATTATATAGACCTAAGATAAATTATATAGACCTTATAAGATAGTGACCTTATAAGATAGTGACATTTTTCTCACTGTGTAGCTACAACAATGTCATTGAAAAAATAATTATTCTCCTACAGAACAGGAAGAAGACTTAACCAGTGCGTGACAGACCTTTGCTCCACTCGTGGAGTTGAATGGAGCAGGTTTGAAGACCATCTTAGTGTCAGTGCGACTGAGGAGGATCGGGGGCGGGGGGAGCCGTGTCTTCTCTACATCCTCCAGGTCTGTGGGCTCATCAACTGTGTTTTCCATGTAAAGATACTTCTCTTCTACCTCAGCCTTTCTCAACTCCTTCATTGCCTCCTACACCAACACACGCAGCCAATACAGCAACACACCCAGCCAATACACCCACACACCCAGCCAATACACCAACACACGCCGCCAATACACCAACACACACAGCCAATACACCAACACACACAGCCAATACACCAACACACCCAGCCAATACACCAACACACACAGCTAATACACCAACACACACAGCTAATACAGCAACACACACAGCTAATACAACAAAACACACAGTTAATACACCAACACACACAGCCAAAACAGCAACACACACAGCTAATACAACAAAACACACAGCTAATACACCAACACACACAGCTAATACACCAACACACACAGCCAATACAGCAACACACACAGCCATTACACTAACACACCCAGCCAATACACTAACACACCCAGCCAATACACCAACACACCCAGCCAATACACCAACACACCCAGCCAATACACCAACACACACAACCAATACACCAACACACACACAGCCAATACACCAACACATGCAGCTAATACACCAACACACACAGCCAATACACCAACACACCCAGCCAATACACCAACACACCCAGCTAATACACCAACACACACAGCTAATACAGCAACACACACAGCTAATACAACAAAACACACAGTTAATACACGAACACACACAGCTAATTCAGCAACACACACAGCTAATACAACAAAACACACAGCTAATACACCAACACACACAGCCAATACACCAACACACCCAGCCAATACAGCAACACACCCAGCCAATACACCAACACACCCAGCCAATACAGCAACACACAGCCAATACACCAACACACGCAGCCAATACACCAACACACGCAGCCAATACACCAACACACAGCCAACACAGCAACACATGCAGCCAATACACCAACACATGCAGCCAATACAGCAACACACACAGCTAATACAGCAACACACACAGCTAGTACAGCAACACACACAACTAATACAGCAACACACACAGCCAATACACCAACATATGCAGCCAATACAGCAACACACACACAACTAATTCAGCAACACGCACAGCTAATACAGCAACACACACAGCTAATACAGCAACACACGCAGCTAATACAGCAACACACGCAGCCAATACAGCAACACAAACAGCTAATACAGCAACACACACAGCTAATAAAGCAACACACACAGCCAATACACCAACACACCCAGCCAATACACCAACACATGCAGCTAATACAGCAACACATGCAGCTAATACAGCAACACATGCAGCTAATACAGCAACACACACAGCCATTACACCAACACATGCAGCTAATACAGCAACACACGCAGCTAATACAGAAACACACACAGCTAATACAGCAACACACGCAGCTAATACAGCAAAACATGCAGCTAATACAGCAACACTTGCAGCTAATACAGCAACACACTCAGCAAATACAGCAACACACACAGCTAATACAGCAACACATGCAGCTAATACAGCAACACACACAGCTAGTACAGCAACACATGCAGCTAATACAGCAACACACACAGCTAATACAGCAACACACGCAGCTAATACAGGACAAGGAAGCCAGTGGACAAGGATGTCAGTGGACAAAGATGCCACTGGATAAGGATGCCATTGGACAAAGAAACCATTGGACAAGGACGCCATTGAACAAGGATGCCAACGGACAAGAATGCCAGTAGACAAGGACGTCAGTGGACAAGGACGCTATTGAACAAGGATGCCATTGGCTTATCTAGAGTGCAACAATTATCCATCAATGTGTAACCCGCTCTTATAAGATATTTGTAAAATAAAATGTAATGTTTCACACAGGTAGCATCTATACAATCTGGAGATAATTAGCTTACGAGACACAAATAATGAAGGAAAGAGAACAAGCACAAGTCATGTAAGGAACAGAATCAGTGTCAGGCAGGAAACATCTTTAGAAATAAGTAGTGCGCTGTCCTCATGCACATTGAGATGTCATACCTCCAACAAAGTTGTCTGTTCTTCTGTTGGGCGTACACGGCAACCAAGCTGAAGAGCCTTTTGCATGTAGAGGAGAGACTTTGAGATGTGGGCCTTGTTGCAGTGAGACTGAAGTTCTTCAAACGTGGCAATGTGGATGCCAGGATTAGTGGGAATGTTCATCTACAAAGTACAACATTTGGTGGTCATATTATTCATGTCACATTCAAATACATTTGTCTACAATGTACAACATTTGATTGTTGTATTATTCATGTCACATTCAAATACATTTGTCTACAATGTACAACAATTGATGGTCGTATTATTCATGTCACATTCAAGTACATTTGTCTGCAATGTTCAACATTTGATGGTCATATTATTCATGTCACATACAAGTACATTTGTCTACAATGTACAAGATCTGACTGTTGTATTATTCATGTCACATTCTAATACATTTGTCTACAAAGTACAACATTTGATGGTTGTATTATTCATGTCACATTCAAATACAGTTGTCTACAAGGTAAAACATTTGATGGTCATTTTATTCATGTCATATTCAAGTACATTTGTCTACAATGTTCAACTTTTGATGGTTGTATTATTCATGTCATATTCAAGTACATTTGTCTACAATGTACAACATGTCATGGTCATATTATTCATGTCACATTCAGGTACATTTGTCTAGAATGTACAGCATTTGATGGTCATATTATTCATCTGATTTTATAATCACAACTGTGCCCTGCCTTGGATAGAGCAAGTTAAGTGTGTGTAATGTGTGATGTATGATGTGTGATGTGGAATGTGTGATGTATGATGTGTGATGTGTAATGTGTGATGTATGATGTGTGATGTGTAATGTGTGATGTATGATGTGTGATGTGGAATGTGTGATGTATGATGTGTGATGTGTAATGTATGATGTGTGATGTGGAATGTGTGATGTATGATGTGTGATGTGGAATGTGTGATGTATGATGTGTGATGTGGAATGTGTGATGTATGATGTGTGATGTGGAATGTGTGATGTATGATGTGTGATGTGGAATGTGTGATGTATGATGTGTGATGTGGAATGTGTGATGTATGATGTGTGATGTGGCATGTGTGATGTATGATGTGGAATGTGTGATGTATGATGTGTGATGTGGAATGTGTGATGTATGATGTGTGATGTGTAATGTGTGATGTATGATGTGTGATGTGTAATGTGTGATGTATGATGTGTGATGTGTAATGTGTGATGTATGATGTGTGATGTGGAATGTGTGATGTATGATGTGTGATGTGGAATGTGTGATGTGGAATGTGTGATGTATGATGTGTGATGTGGAATGTGTGATGTATGATGTGTGATGTGGAATGTGTGATGTATGATGTGTAATGTGGAATGTGTGATGTATGATGTGTGATGTGGAATGTGTGATGTATGATGTGTGATGTGGAATGTGTGATGTATGATGTTTGATGTGGAATGTGTGATGTATGATGTGTGATGTGGAATGTGTGATGTATGATGTGTGATGTGTAATGTGTGATGTATGATGTGTGATGTGGAATGTGTGATGTATGATGTGTGATGTGTAATGTGTGATGTATGATGTGTGATGTGGAATGTGTGATGTATGATGTGTGATGTGGAATGTGTGATGTATGATGTGTGATGTGGAATGTGTGATGTATGATGTGTGATGTGGAATGTGTGATGTATGATGTTTGATGTGGAATGTGTGATGTATGATGTGTGATGTGGAATGTATGATGTGTGATGTGGAATGTGTGATGCTACAATAAAATAAAACAATGACAAATTTTACAGTTTACTTGAATACGTTAGTTAATAACTTTTATCCCATACAAGTACATCATCTAGTGTTGTAAATTCCATTCTAGTATGACAGAGTGACAAGTTCGGATCTTAACAACAGACTGAGTATGACATGCTGGGATCTTAACAAGAGTATGACAGAATGAAAAGCTGGGATCTTAACAACAACGTGTGACATAATGACAAGCTGGGATCTTAAAAATAGAGTATGACAGAGTGACAAGCTGGGATCTTAACAATAGACTATGACAGAGTGACAAGTTGGGATCTTAACAATAGAGAATGGCAGAGTGACAAGCTGGCATCTTAACAATAAAATATGACGGAGTGACAAGCTGGGATCTTAACAACAGAGTATGACAGAGTGACAAGCTGGGATCTTAACATTATAATGTGAAAGGTTTGGATCATCAGATAAATTATAATCTTGAGATAAGACACATTTACTGCAACTTGTCACATGAGTAGTGAAACAACAATTAATAGTAAGAAGTTAGCAATAACAAATCAACAATAAAGTGACAAACTGGCTTCAATGAGATGTAATTACTCGTGTGCTAGATTAATGGTTATAAACACTGACACATTGAATGAGAACATGAATAAATTCACTCAATGACAGACATTCACTTGGGTAGATGTTCACATGTGTAGACTGAGCACACTCACAATGAATCAATGACAGACATTCACTTGGGTTAGATGTTCACATGTGTAGACTGAGAACACTCACAGTGAATCAATGAGAGACATTCACTTGGGTAGATGTTCACATGTGTAGACTGAGCACACTCACAATGTATCAATGAAAGACATTCACTTGGGTTGGATGTTCACATGTGTAGACTGAGAACACTCACAGTGAATCAATGAGAGACATTCACTTGGGTAGATGTTCACATGTGTAGACTGAGCACACTCACAATGTATCAATGAGAGACATTCACGTGGGTTGGATGTTCACATGTGTAGACTGAGCACAATCACAATGTATCAATGAGAAACATTCACTTGGGTTGGATGTTCACATGTGTAGACTGAGCACACTCACAATGAATCAATGACAGACATTCACTTGGGTAGATGTTCACATGTGTAGACTGAGCACACTAACAATGAATCAATGAGAGACATTCACTTGGGTTGGATGTTCACATGTGTAGACTGAGCACACTCACAATGAATCAATGAGAGACATTCACTTGGGTTGGATGTTCACATGTGTAGACTGAGCACACTCACAATGAATCAATGAGAGACATTCACTTGGGTTGGATGTTCACATGTGTAGACTGAGCACACTCACAATGAATCAATGAGAGACATTCACTTGGGTTGGATGTTCACATGTGTAGACTGAGCACACTCACAATGAATCAACGAGAGACATTCACTTGGGTTGGATGTTCACATGTGTAGACTGAGCACACTCACAATGAATCAACGAGAGACATTCACTTGGGTTGGATGTTCACATGTGTAGACTGAGCACACTCACAATGAATCAACGAGAGACATTCACTTGGGTTGGATGTTCACATGTGTAGACTGAGCACACTCACAATGAATCAACGAGAGACATTCACTTGGGTTGGATGTTCACATGTGTAGACTGAGCACACTCACAATGAATCAACGAGAGACATTCACTTGGGTTGGATGTTCACATGTGTAGACTGAGCACACTCACAATGAATCAACGAGAGACATTCACTTGGGTTGGATGTTCACATGTGTAGACTGAGCACACTAACAATGAATCAACGAGAGACATTCACTTGGGTTGGATGTTCACATGTGTAGAATGAGCACACTCACAATGAATCAACGAGAGACATTCACTTGGGTTGGATGTTCACATGTGTAGACTGAGCACACTCACAATGAATCAAGGAGAGACATTCACTTGGGTTGGATGTTCACATGTGTAGACTGAGCACACTCACAATGAATCAACGAGAGACATTCACTTGGGTTGGATGTTCACATGTGTAGACTGAGCACACTCACAATGTATCAAGGAGAGACATTCACTTGGGTTGGATGTTCACATGTGTAGACTGAGCACACTCACAATGAATCAACGAGAGACATTCACTTGGGTTGGATGTTCACATGTGTAGACTGAGCACACTCACAATGAATCAACGAGAGACATTCACTTGGGTTGGATGTTCACATGTGTAGACTGAGCACACTCACAATGAATCAACGAGAGACATTCACTTGGGTTGGATGTTCACATGTGTAGACTGAGCACACTCACAATGAATCAACGAGAGACATTCACTTGGGTTGGATGTTCACATGAGTAGACTGAGCACACTCACAATGAATCAACGAGAGACATTCACTTGGGTTGGATGTTCACATGTGTAGACTGAGCACACTCACAATGAATCAACGAGAGACATTCACTTGGGTTGGATGTTCACATGTGTAGACTGAGCACACTCACAATGAATCAACGAGAGACATTCACTTGGGTTGGATGTTCACATGTGTAGACTGAGCACACTCACAATGAATCAACGAGAGACATTCACTTGGGTTGGATGTTCACATGTGTAGACTGAGCACACTAACAATGAATCAACGAGAGACATTCACTTGGGTAGATGTTCACATGTGTAGACTGAGCACACTAACAATGCCGCCCCTACACAAATACATTGGAATTCACATAAAACAAAATGTGCATTTTCAGTCGTGCACTACAACGTGGTGACTGAACACACACCATAGTACATGTGAACACACCACAGTACATGTGAACACACCACAGTACATATGAACATGAACTGCTTCTCATACACTTACTACAAAACATACACTACAAAAATAAATACATCAAATATATTCATAATTAACACATATCTACATCACATAGATATGAACACATGGCAACAAAACATTAACAAATCATTAGCAATTAAAAGGGATGATGTCAAAATGCACAATGCCTTAAAATAAAATGAGCATCACGGAGCATCATGCATTTCTAGAAAGTATTTTAAGCCTGGCTACAATGTGGTCCACATGTGTCAGTGAATATATTCAGTCATGGTTCTTTTTCAAAACAAACTGGCAGCTGAGAATGATTAAGATGCAACTAAAACTACTTTTTTGGTTGTAGGGATTAATTTCTATAAATTCTCCATCAGACCTATTAAAATTACTTCAGAAATTAAGAGTATTTAAGATCAATCATCCACTGTGTGACATGGTTTATAAATAATGCATTTCAACATGGTCCCTAAGCATATGTTCAGATGATATGTACAGATACATAGATACACAGATACACAGGCATGTACAGCCTATGTTCATGTGAACTCACCAAACTGAAGACATTTATAAATGTTGAATCCACCTGTAATATACAGACATAACTTGTGTTCGTGTGAACTCACAAAACTGGAGACATTTATAAATGGTAATTCTATCTATAATACACAGATGACTCATGTTCATGTGAATTCATTAAACAAAACATGTTTATTGGAGAAACATGTACTTCAGTTAAAGGGAACGTACAGCGAGTTTCATTGGTTAATAGTTAACCTGTTATACAGGAGACTGTAACGTTCAAGTTATCAGTATTACAACATCTTTGATGGTTAAAAATAATATCCACACAAAACAAATTAATATCTTCATCTTCCATTTCTTAATATTTTTATAAATACATGATTTGGTAATGTAAATCACATACTACGGCAGCAAACATACTACGGCAACAAACATATTATGGCAACAAACAT
This sequence comes from Lamellibrachia satsuma, assembly GCA_033239005.1. NCBI lineage: Eukaryota > Metazoa > Annelida > Polychaeta > Sabellida > Siboglinidae > Lamellibrachia > Lamellibrachia satsuma. The sequence continues at coordinate 4,405,582 of BSQZ01000012.1, read as the reverse complement.
ACTACAGCAACAAACATACTACGTCAACAAACATACTATGGCAACAAACATACTATGGCAACAAACATACTACGGCAACAAACATACTACAGCAACAAACATACTACGGCAACAAGCATACTACAGCAACAAAGATTCAAACATAAAGTACAACTTTACTAATTTAGACTTCAAATAATTTGGGCAATTTAATTATACTAAACCCCCCAACTTGTTGCCTATCAGCTGAACAATGAGCATCGCTGGACATTCCTTTAATTGTGCTTGATACGACACCAGGTGAAGGTGAAGGTGAAGGTGAAGGTGAAGGTGAAGGTGAAGGTGATATAACATGACTAGAAATAGACCCACCTCCTGTTGCTTGGAGCAAGTGCTGTGTGAGGATGTCTTTGGTTGCGGGTGTTGTTTTGATGATCTTGTATCTGTAACAGGTTTATTACATCAACATTGAGGAAGACACATCTGTAACAGGTTTATTACATCAACATCGAGGAAGACACATCTGTAACAGGTTTATTACATCAACATCGAGGAAGACACATCTGTAACAGGTTTATTACATCAACATTGAGGAAGACACATCTGTAACAGGTTTATTACATCAACATCGAGGAAGACACATCTGTAACAGGTTTATTACATCAACATTGAGGAAGACACATCTGTAACAGGTTTATTACATCAATATCGAGGAAGACACATCTGTAACAGGTTTATTACATCAACATTGAAGAAGACACATCTGTAACAGGTTTATTACATCAACATCGAGGAAGACACATCTGTAACAGGTTTATTACATCAACACTGAGGCAGACACATCTGTAACAGGTTTATTACATCAACATTGAGGAAGACACATCTGTAACAGGTTTATTACATCAACATCGAGGAAGACACATCTGTAACAGGTTTATTACATCAACATCAAGGAAGACACATCTGTAACAGGTTTATTACATAAACATCGAGGCAGACACATCTGTAATAGGTTTATTACATAAACATCAAGGAAGACACATCTGTAACAGGTTTATTACATCAACATCGAGAAAGACACATCTGTAACAGGTTTATTACATCAACATTGAGGAAGACACATCTGTAACAGGTTTATTACATCAACATCAAGGAAGACACATCTGTAACAGGTTTATTACATCAACATTGAGGAAGACACATCTGTAACAGGTTTATTACATCAACATCAAGGAAGACACATCTGTAACAGGTTTATTACATCAACATTGAGGAAGACACATCTGTAACAGGTTTATTACATCAACATCAAGGAAGACACATCTGTAACAGGTTTATTACATCAACATTGAGGCAGACACATCTGTAACAGGTTTATTACATCAACATTGAGGCAGACACATCTGTAACAGGTTTATTACATCAACATCGAGGAAGACACACCTGTAACAGGTTTATTACATCAACATTGAGGCAGACACATCTGTAACAGGTTTATTACATCAACATTGAGGCAGACACATCTGTAACAGGTTTATTACATCAACATCGAGGAAGACACATCTGTAACAGGTTTATTACATCAACATTGAGGCAGACACATCTGTAACAGGTTTATTACATCAACATCGAGGAAGACACATCTGTAACAGGTTTATTACACCAACATTGAGGAAGACACATCTGTAACAGGTTTATTACACCAACATCGAGGAAGACACATCTGTAACAGGTTTATTACATCAACATTGAGGAAGACACATCTGTAACAGGTTTATTACATCAACATCGAGGAAGACACATCTGTAACAGGTTTATTACATCAACATTGAAGAAGACACATCTGTAACATGTTTATTACACCAACATTGAGGAAGACACATATGTAACAGGTTTATTACACCAATATTGAAGAAGACACATCTGTAACAGGTTTATTACACCAACATTGAGGAAGACACATCTGTAACAGGTTTATTACATCAACATTGAGGAAGACACATCTGTAACAGGTTTATTACACCAACACTGAGGAAGACACATCTGTAACAGGTTTATTACACCAACATTGAAGACACATCTGTAACAGGTTTATTACACCAACATTGAGGAAGACACATATGTAACAGGTTTATTACATCAACAGTGAGGAAGACACATCTGTAACAGGTTTATTACATCAACATCGAGGAAGACACATCTGTAACAGGTTTATTACATCAACATTGAAGAAGACACATCTGTAACATGTTTATTACACCAACATTGAGGAAGACACATCTGTAACAGGTTTTTTACACCAACATTGAGGAAGACACATCTGTAACAGGTTTATTACATAAACATCGAGGCAGACACATCTGTAACAGGTTTATTACATAAACATAAAGGAAAACACATCTGTAACAGGTTTATTACATCAACATTGAGGAAGACACATCTGTAACAGGTTTATTACATCAACATTGAGGCAGACACATCTGTAACAGGTTTATTACATCAACATTGAGGAAGACACATCTGTAACAGGTTTATTACATCAACATTGAGGAAGACACATCTGTAACAGGTTTATTACATCAACATCGAGGAAGACACATCTGTAACAGGTTTATTACATCAACATCGAGGAAGACACATCTTTAACAGGTTTATTACATCAACATCGAGGAAGACACATCTGTAACAGGTTTATTACATCAACATTGAGGAAGACACATCTGTAACAGGTTTATTACATAAACATCGAGGGAGACACATCTGTAACAGGTTTATTACATCAACATCGAGGAAGACACATCTGTAACAGGTTTATTACATCAACATCGAGGAAGACACATCTGTAACAGGTTTATTACATAAACATCGAGGCAGACACATCTGTAACAGGTTTATTACATAAACATCGAGAAACACACATCTGTAACAGGTTTATTACATCAACATTGAGGAAGACACATCTGTAACAGGTTTATTACATCAACATCGAGGAAGGCACATTTGTAACAGGTTTATTACATCAACATTGAGAAAGACACATCTGTAACAGGTTTATTACATCAACATTGAGGCAGACACATCTGTAACAGGTTTATTACATCAACATCGAGAAAGACACATCTGTAACAGGTTTATTACATCAACATCGAGGCAGACACATCTGTAACAGGTTTATTACATCAACATCGAGGCAGACACATCTGTAACAGGTTTATTACATCAACATTGAGAAAGACACATCTGTAACAGGTTTGTGCTCACATGGATGTTAATAACTTGTGCCATACTGGGTGCAAGGTGACATACTGGGTGACATACTGGGTGCAGGGAACTTAGGGTTGTAGGGTGACATACTGGGTGCAGGGACCTAGGGTTGTAGGTTGACATACTGGGTGCAGGGAACTTAGGGTTGTAGGCTGACATCCTGGGTGCAGGGAACTTAGGGTTGTAGGCTGACATACTGGGTGCAGGGAACTAGGGTTGTAGGCTGACATCCTGGGTGCAGGGAACTTAGGGTTGTAGGTTGACATACTAGGTGCAGGGAACTAGGGTTGTAGGCTGACATACTGGGTGCAGGGAACTAGGGTTGTAGGTTGCCATACTGGTTGCAGGGATCTAGGGTTGTAGGCTGACATACTGGGTGCAGGGAACTAGGGTTGTAGGCTGACATACTGGGTGCAGGGAACTAGGGTTGTAGGCTGACATCCTGGGTGCAGGGAACTTAGGGTTGTAGGTTGACATACTGGGTGCAGGGAACTAGGGTTGTAGGCTGACATACTGGGTGCTGGGAACTAGGGTTGTAGGTTGCCATACTGGTTGCAGGGATCTAGGGTTGTATGCTGACATACTGGGTGCAGGGAACTAGGGTTGTAGGCTGACATACTGGGTGCAGGGAACTAGGGTTGTAGGCTGACATACTGGGTGCAGGGAACTTAGGGTTGTAGGTTGACATACTGGGTGCAGGGAACTTAGGGTTGTAGGTTGACATACTGGGTGCAGGGAACTTAGGGTTGTAGGCTGACATACTGGGTGCAGGGAACTAGGGTTGTAGGCTGACATACTGGTTGCAGGGAACTAGGGTTGTAGGCTGACATACTGGGTGCAGGGAACTAGGGTTGTAGGCTGACATACTGGGTGCAGGGAATATAGGGTTGTAGGTTGACATACTGGGTGCAGGGAACTAGGGTTGTAGGTTGACATACTGGGTGCAGGGAACTTAGGGTTGTAGGTTGACATACTGGGTGCAGGGAACTTAGGGTTGTAGGCTGACATACTGGTTGCAGGGAACTAGGGTTGTAGGCTGACATACTGGGTGCAGGGAACTCAGGGTTGTAGGTTGACATACTGGGTGCAGGGAACTTAGGGTTGTAGGTTGACATACTGGGTGCAGGGAACTTAGGGTTGTAGGCTGACATACTGGTTGCAGGGAACTAGGGTTGTAGGTTGACATACTGGGTGCAGGGAACTCAGGGTTGTAGGTTGACATACTGGGTGCAGGGAACTAGGGTTGTAGGCTGACATACTGGGTGCAGGTAACTCAGGGTTGTAGGCTGACATACTGGGTGCAGGGAACTCAGGGTTGTAGGTTGACATACTGGGTGCAGGGAACTTAAGGTTGTAGGTTGACATACTGGGTGCAGGGAACTCAGGGTTGTAGGCTGACATACTGGGTGCAGGGAACTCAGGGTTGTAGGTTGACATACTGGGTGCAGGGAACTCAGGGTTGTAGGCTGACATACTGGGTGCAGGGAACTAGGGTTGTAGGCTGACATACTGGGTGCAGGGATCTAGGGTTGTAGGCTGACATACTGGGTGCAGGGAACTTAGGGTTGTAGGCTGACATACTGGGTGCAGGGATCTAGGGTTGTAGGCTGACATACTGGGTGCAGGGAACTCAGGGTTGTAGGCTGACATAGTGGGTGCAGGGAACTAGGGTTGTAGGCTGACATAGTGGGTGCAGGGAACTCAGGGTTGTAGGTTTACATACTGGGTGCAGGGAACTCAGGGTTGTAGGCTGACATACTGGGTGCAGGGAACTAGGGTTGTAGGCTGACATAGTGGGTGCAGGGAACTTAGGGTTGTAGGCTGACATAGTTGGTGCAGGGAACTAGGGTTGTAGGCTGACATAGTGGGTGCAGGGAACTCAGGGTTGTAGGTTGACATACTGGGTGCAGGGAACTCAGGGTTGTAGGCTGACATACTGGGTGCAGGGAACTAGGGTTGTAGGCTGACATAGTGGGTGCAGGGAACTCAGGGTTGTAGGCTGACATACTGGGTGCAGGGAACTTAGGGTTGTAGGCTGACATAGTGGGTGCAGGGAACTAGGGTTGTAGGCTGACATAGTGGGTGCAGGGAACTCAGGGTTGTAGGTTGACATACTGGGTGCAGGGAACTAGGGTTGTAGGTTGACATACTGGGTGCAGGGAACTAGGGTTGTAGGTTGACATACTGGGTGCAGGGAACTCAGGGTTGTAGGTTGACATACTGGGTGCAGGGAACTCAGGGTTGTAGGCTGACATACTGGGTGCAGGGAACTCAGGGTTGTAGGCTGACATACTGGGTGCACGCAGTGCAGTGCTTCATATGACAAGAGCTCACTAACCTCGTCCAATCATTGCAAGTTTCACACAGATCCTGTGATACATGAAGATAAGTTCAAGATGAAGGTCTCGCACCATGTTCCACACGGCCGTGGCATTCGACTGTTCCTTCTCCGTCTCTTCTCTCTCCCTCTCCCCATCTTCCATCCCTTTCCCTTCCATCCCATCGTTCTCCCCAGGCTTCGTGGGACTGAACAGTTCTTTGTTCAGTTCCTACACAGAACAACCATAAACAATCAATGTTAATTATTATTTTGTCAAATTAAAACGTCAATATCCTTGCTGAAATTTCAGTTTTCTATATTAAACATCAGTTTTTAAACAAAATAATTGATCTGATGATATCAGTAACATGAAACATGGAGGAGCACCCACTGACAACATAAAGTCTGATTAAATCTTAAATTAAATTGCTAAATTTATCACTGGAATAACATGTAGTTGTCAGAGTTTGTCAGTGTTTAATTTCTCTATTGCTATTACTAATATCTTAGCCATTTTAGCTCCTATGTATAAACTAGATAAACTAAAGTAAGCTTACTGTGACCTAGCTAATATCAAATGACCTTGACCAGTTAATATCAACTGACCTTGACCCAACTGATATCCGCTATGGACTTTCCGTCAGTGAGCGCCACCACGCGGCGTGAGTAGGAAACATTTTGTAGTCCCAGCTCCAGGATGTCTCGCGCCTGGATGAGTTGGTCTCGTGCCGCTTGTTCCCTCTGGTGGCGCCACACAGTGATGGAAACTGAGCTTGCATGTTGGCGAGGCATCGCAGCAATATTTGACTCTTTGCCACCATCACTCATCAGAGTGGTGCGTTGGGACTCCGGTCTGGACGACATCAGATCTGTGGGTAGTGACAGGTGTAGTGGTGAAGAAGACAACATGAGACCAGCTCAGAAACAAACATAGAGAAAGGATTGGAACATGACCAGTCCTTGAACTTAGAAACACAAAGCATAAAGTAGTTTGCCAACAAATGGAAAGTCAATGTCAACAAATGGAAAATCAATGTCAACAAACTGAAAGGCAATGTCAACAAACTGAAAGACATTGTCAACAAACTGAAAGGCAATGTCAACAAACTGAAAGGCAATGTCAACAAACTGAAAGACAATGTCAACAAACTGAAAGACAATGTCAACAAACTGAAAGACATTGTCAACAAACTGAAAGGCAATGTCAACAAACTGAAAGACATTACCAACAAACTGAAAGACATTATCAACAAACAGAAAAGCAATGTCAACAAACTGAAAGTCAAAGTCAACAAACTGAAACAACTGGATTGCCCTTATCCTCAGCAAACCTGATATAAATGAAAATGTCTCTAGATCCTGTGGATATTTCAGTTTTGACTTGTTTTTTGACATGTGTAGACCCTGGCATGGCGTGATGGGACGACTGGGAGGTATCCCAAGTGAGAACTGCTCCCCTGACCCATACAAACTTTGACCAATAAAGGTCGAAAGCTCATCATATATTCTGGGGTCTGGGCTCTTCTGTGCTTTGATGCTGATGAATCTACTTGTTTTACTGGCACACGGTCCATAGGAAGTGAAGCCACCTAGAATTAATATTATCACTGGTTAAAGCTAAGTATGTGTGGAAGTCTTGAGGTAAATAACATGGCAGTCATTTAATGATGCGATGCAAATTAGTCTTAAATACTATAACACAATATTATCATGACACAGATTTTGTTTATTTAAGCTTAAAATCTGTCTTGGCCTTCAATAAGCTTTTTAACATGCAGCCTCGTCAGATATAAGCATTTGTCACCTATTAAGACTGAACGTTTGAAGAAACTGTGGAGTAGACATTTGAAAGCTAAGTCCATTTTGAAAGCTATCAATGAACAAATGTGACCAACATAGGCTTTCTCAATAGCTTTCTTCATCTTGAAACTGTTACAATTACTTTTGAAAGCTTTTAGTCCAGTGTTAACCAGCTATTAGATGCTTTCAGAGTAGCATTCAAAAGTTGCCACACTAGATAGTTTAAATGTTTATAATAGCTTTAAAAAGAAATTAAATTTTCATGATTTGTTGTCTTCTAGTAACCTTTGACTGCCTCTGGGAATCATCATAACTTTAGATTTCAAAAGCTTTCAAAGCTGCCACTGAAAATAATTGTTTGTTCATCTTATTTAGAATCATTTTGTGAAAATCAAACCTAGCTAGCATCCAACAGATCATGCTAATCCAATAGGCCATGCTAATCCAACTATTCATGCTAATTCAACAGGTCATGCTAATCCAAAAGGTCATGCTAATCCAACAGGTCGTGTTAATCAAACAGGTCATGCTAATGAAATAGGTCATGTTAATCAAATAGGTCATGCTAATCCAACAGGTCATGTTAATTTATTTGTGCAAATCACCAGACAAAATATTAAATTATTTTTAACAGGGCCCAGTTGAAATTCTGCACAAAAATGGCTTAATATTAGCTGAAGGCTGTTTACTTTTGTAAGTTGCCCAATCATAATCAATTCCTTCGATGATTTTAACAGAAAAAGTCAATGTTTTACTAAGCCTACTTATTGCTAAACTATTACATTTTGTGGATACAATTTGAGTTATGGCAAATAAAAACCTGCTGAGATCAAACCACTGGTAATAATCAAACTGAGAAGAACTAGATGCGTAGTTTCACTTACCAGGCTTTGGTTTACGATCCTGAGATAACTCGAGGATAGCACTGGCCTCAAATACAAGGGCAAGACGAAGTACCACTTCAGCCATGAGCGCTGGATCGACAGCACTGAGACCGCACCAGCCCAGCACTTGGTGGACTATGTCGAGAACGTAGACCCACTGAAACCATGGCCGCCAGCAAACGTTGGTTCAATTATTATAGTCAACTAGAATTACACAGCATCATATAATCTCAATTACAATTATAGCACCTACAAAATCAATTAAATTACATTGTTTAAAAAACACAATTACCAAGAACAATTAGAGCAATTCAAATAAAACATTACAATACTTCAAAAAATCATTTAGAATTACAACATTAAAAAAAATCGCTATTCTTCATTGTTGGGTCAGCAGAAATAGTTCAAAAGTTGACTGCAACTACACTGGTTTATAGAAGTAACATCACAATACCACTACTGCTTATTTTTAAAGTGTTAGACAAACTTTTAGGTGAATCCTTGCATCCTTGTTCCAAGTTGGATTCAGTGGCAGTTGTCAGTTACAATAACACAACGTACCAAACATTCATTTACAATTACAATGTTCTAAACAATTAACTATAATTATATAATAATTGTCATTGATTACAAATTATGCAATTACAATTACAGTTGAGCCCAATCCTGCCAGCAAAATATTAAATATGAAGGCAGAAAAGGTTCGCAGTAAAATCTTTAGATATTTTAATTTGGGTCATATTATTCAAGTCCAGCAAAAAATACCAAAATAAGGATAGTAAATGTTTGTTTGCGTTAACCGCTTTTTTGTATATGAATTCTTCTAATGAAGATTAAGAATTTAAAGTTAAATATCCACTACTAGTTAGAACAATATTATGGGAAATTGTCTTACAATGTACTATAATCCAGACTTTACTACGACTTGATGCAACTGACTGAACATATTGTTTGACGATGTGAGAAGGTGAGATGGTCACCTTGCTCGGGTTATCCATCTTCTGTAGGTAGCGAGGGTTGTCAGCGGATCCTGTCTGGAACTTGGCGAAGATGTTCTTACACTTGTTCCACAACAGCAGACAGGCATCGATCATCATATCCATGTCCATTGTCTCAGTCTGCAGCAAACACACAGTAATACTGAATATATATATATATATATATATATATATATATATATATATATATATATATATATATATATATATATATATATATATATATATATATGTATGTATATATATATATATATATATATATATATATATATATGCATATATATATATATATATATATATATATATATATGCATATGCATATGCATATGCATATACATATACATATATTACATATACATGTGTCACATGATCAAAACATTACACTTTCTTCCATATGAAGATCAAAATTTACAAAAACTTATAAAAAATTTCGCTAACTCCTAGGCAGAGCAATACGTTGACTTTGCACAAGTTTGTATGGTGTCACAACTAATCAACTAAAAGGTACAACCTATATAGCACAACAGTAAGAACTAATAAACAGACTAAAAAGTACAACCTATATAGTGCCACAGTAAGAACTACTAAACAGACTAATAAGTACAACCTATATAGTGCCACAGTAAGAACTAATAAACAGACTAAAAAGTACAACCTATATAGTGCCACAGTAAGAACTAATAAACAGACTAAAAAGTACAACCTATATAGTGCCACAGTAAGAACTAATAAACAGACTAAAAAGTACAACCTATATAGTGCCACAGTAAGAACTAATAAACAGACTAAAAAGTACAACCTATATAGCTACTTGGACTTGGTGCAGCGACTTGAATTTGGTGTAGATCATTTACAGAAATACGCGGAATATCAAATAGAATAAGTATTACTATTGCATATATATTATACACAAACGTATTGTAGACATATATTAGGAAACAGGTTTTGTTAATTATTAGTCAGAGGGAGTATTTTAGAGTAAGTTAGTTTCGGATTCTGTCAGGGAATTCAGCAAGCGTTAATAGGGTTGTTTACAATTCGAAAATTGAGATAGCATAGTGAATAGTAACAGTAACATAGAATATTGGTTAGAATAAGTATTAGTATTATACATGTATTGTTCAACAACTTCTTGTAGACATATATTAAGAAACCGTTTTTGTTAACAGAGGTAGTATTTTTTCCCGGATTCAAACTCAACGAGTGATAAAAGGGAGTTTGTTTACGGGTCGTGAATTCAACCTGTGCATCGAGCTATCGTTTACATTGGCTAATATATATATAAGATAAAGTGATTTATTTACTTAAATTACATACATAAGGTAATATCTGACATAGTGGTAGTAAACGTTTTCGGTAAAAAGGAATTAACAGCAGGATTTTAGCGTAAATTAGTACACACTGACTTCGTTGTTTTGTTACACAGTGTTCTCCGTATTCGCTAGGTGGCAGGTTTTTTTTTTCTCATGCGAGGTTAATAGAAGACACAGTTAACAAGTATATGAGCCTAAAGTGTTCTTTTGATCACAAAAACAGCCTTATTCAAGGCTAACGTAGCAAACTAATTAAAACTAAATTGTATGATGGCGCCGTGCAAACGGCAGTTAAAGGCCACAAGGCACTTAATTTGTGGCAGTTGCAGTAACTGGGTGGACTTCGTCAAGTCTGGGTGCGAGATGTCCTGGGCTGAGGTCTAGGCAGATAGTTTTAGTTTTTAGTGTAGGGGATGCACGAAGATGAAGGAACTAGAAGTGGAGTTGGAAGAGCTGAGGCTGCTCGTTGTGGCAATGGTGGGAAGGGAACAGGGGGGTTGTGCCAGTAGTTCCGGTGGGGGAACAGTAGACGATAAAGTGGGGAAAGACACAAGAGATGCTAGGGAGAGCTCACCTCAGCCTGGGAGGAAGCTGAGAGGAGGGAAGGTGACAGGTCGTAGGGAGACAGGACATAAGGAGACGGGAAGGAAAGGAACGGGAGGGAAGACAACCGGAGTGAAGGAGAGGGGAGTAGGGGAGACAGGAGGGAAGGAGAAGGGAGCGGGGGAGATGGGAGGGAAGACAACCGGAGTGAAGGAGAGGGGAGTAGCAGAGACAGGAGGGAAGGAGAAGGGAGTGGGGGAGATGGGAGGGAAAACAACCGGAGTGAAGGAGAGGGGAGTAGGGGAGACAGGAGGGAAGGAGAAGGGAGTGGGGGAGACGGGAGGGAAAACAACCGGAGTGAAGGAGAGGGGAGTGGGAGAGACAAGAGCAAAGGAGTGGGAAGTGGGGGAGACAGGAGGGAAGGAAACAGGAGGGAAGGGGTCAAGACAGAATGTGATGGAGGGGATCAAAAGGAAGAGTTATTCTGCAGCAGTGATAGAGGGAGTGAGGAAGAGAGCGAGGGTGTTTGTGGGGGATTCGATAGTTAGGAAGACCGACAGAGTCTTAAACAAGGGAGATGATGTGGTGGTCTGCTTGCCTGGAGCCAAAATAGAGGCGATAACTGAGAGGGTAAAAAACATTGTAGGCTCGGGTAAGGGTGGATCTGTTTTAGTACACGTAGGGACAAATAACGTAGAGAGGGAGGGTACAACTGCCATAGTTAGGAAATATAGGCAGTTGGTCAGAACACTAAAACAGACGCGGGTTGAGCAGGTAATACTGTCAGGGATTTTACCTATAATGGGCAGGAGGGGTCACAAATATCGAAACTGTCGGGGGATGGCAGTTAACATGTTAGTCCAGAAGCTATGTAGGGAAGAGGAAGTTGGATTTGTGGATTTATGGGGAAGTTTTGTTGGGAGGGCTGATATGTACATGAAGGATGGGCTTCATTTATGTGGAAAGGGGGCGGCAGTATTCACGGACAAACTTTCAGCAGCAGTAGATAGTGACTTGGGTACAATGACAAATATTTTTGGAAGTAAACATTCTTTAAACTAGAAGTGCAGGGGGGTTACCTAGAGGTGTCTCAAGCAGAACAAGGGGCCACTAGCACAGATAAACCATTATCAAATCATCCGAAAAACATCTCTGAAAAAGGTTATAGATGCGTATGTTTAAATGCAAGGAGCATAGTAAATAAGAAAAACGAATTAAACATTATGGTAGAAGATATTGACCCTCACATAATTGGTATAACTGAATCATGGGGCAACATAGATATAACAGATGCTGAATTAGGACTGACAGGATACGTAATGTTTAGGAAAGATCGAATAGGATGAAGGGGCGGGGGAGTTATTTTATATGTTAAAGAATCTATTCAGGCTTATGAAATAAAACTAGAAAGGGAAGCAGATTGCAATGAAGCTGTTTGGTGCAAAATTGTTTCAGGAAATTAAAAATTAACTATTGGATTAGTTTACCGAAGTCCAAACATAAACGAAGAGGACAACACAAAAATACAAAACGCTATAAAGGAAGTTAGTAAAGGGGAATGTATCATAATGGGAGATTTTAACCATGGACACATACAATGGAATTCTCTAGAGAGCACAGGGATTGAGGATCAACAATTTCTATTTTTAATACAGGATAGCTTTCTTACTCAGCACGTGCTAGAACCAACCAGGAAAGAAAATGTATTAGATATAGTTTTGTCATCACAAAAAGAATTAGTGGACAATGTAAAAATATTTGAACCATTGGGTAACAGTGACCATAATCAAATACATTTTGACATCAATGTAAAATCAGAAAGTAAAAATAAGAAAACGTCAAGAGAAACTTCCACAAAGGTAACTACAAAGATATGAGAAAATACTTAGCAAAGCTAGATTGGAATAACATGCTGATGAATAAGGCTGCAATTGAATGTTGGAATATTCTAAAATATGAAATTGAGAGTATCATCGATAAATTTGTTCCCTTCCAAAAACAAGGAAAACGGTGTAGAAAGAAACACTTGTCAAAAGAGGCAATTAGAAAAATAATGCTAAAACAAACTATGTGGAGGGTTTATAGGCGTACCAGAAAGGAAGAAGACTAAGCAAAATACAAAGAGGCACTTAATGCAGCTACAACTGAAATCAGACAATCTAAAAGAAGCTATGAGCAAAAACTGGCATGTAACATAAAAAATGACAGCAAGAGTTTTTATGCATATGTCAGGAGTAAACAAAATGTACAAGACAAGGTTGGACCTCTAGAAGACAATGCTGGAAATATAATATCACAGGGGTTTTTAATGGCGGAAGACCTAAATGGTTACTTCAGTTCAGTGTTTACCAAAGAAGATATTAGTTTTCATTTCCAGTTGCTGATGTTAAATTTCAGGGGGCTAAATCTGACTATTTAAGTCCGTTAGTTGTAACTCCAGAATTGGTAGCTAAGAAAATAAAGGCAATGAAGGATAACAAATCACCAGGAGTGGATGGGATTCCTCCAAAATTACTAATGGAAACAGTAGAACAAATCAGTATACCACTTGCAAGAGTATTCAACTTGTCATTAAAAGAGGGAGTTGTTCTGTTTGAATGGAAAGAAGCAAACATCATACCATTATTTAAAAAGGGTTCGAGAAATAAGTCAGAGAATTACAGACCAGTGAGTTTAACGTCAGTGATTTGTAAATTATTAGAAAGGTTAATTAAAGACCATATGGTGGACTTCCTCGTTAAGCATAAATTATTAAATTCATCTCAACATGGATTCCTTAAAGCGAGGTCATGCGTAACAAATATGTTATGTTTTTTGGAAGAAATCACTAAGTGGATAGACGTGGGATCGCCAGTAGATATTATCTACTTAGATTTTCAGAAAGCTTTTGACAAAGTGCCACATCAAAGATTACTACTTAAATTAAAAGCCCATGGTATCTGGGATAGCATAACTGACTGGATAGAACAATGGCTGACTGACAGAAGACAACGAATTGTAGTAGATGGAGAAGTTTCAAATTGGAAATCGGTTTTGAGTGGGGTACCTCAAGGATCAGTATTAGGACCTATATTATTCTTAATTTATATCAATGACTTGGACGACAGTATAACAAGTAACGTACTGAAATTTGCGGATGACACAAAACTGTTTAGAAAGGTTAATACTGATGGTGATAAACAACATTTACAAAACGATCTAGACAGATTAGTGAAATGGTCTGAGAAATGGCAGATGCTGTTCAATTTTGGGAAATGTAAATGCCTACATACAGGACATGGGAACTTGAATGTAAACTGTAAAATGGGAGATACTGTTCTGGGTACTACTGTAAAAGAAAAGGACTTAGGAGTTACAATGAGCGCTGATATGAAAGTTTCAGAGCAGTGTGGTATTGCAGCTTCAAAGGGTAATCAAATTCTTGGATTGATTAGAAGAAACATAACATACAAGGGAAAAAAGTTAATTATACCTCTTTATAAAGCAATAGTTAGACCTCATTTAGAATACTGTATACAAGCATGGAGACCATATCATAAGAAGGATATAGATACACTTGAACGCATACAAAGGAGAGCAACTAAAATGATTCCAGAACTTAGAGACCTTAGTTATGAAGAACGCCTGAAAGAATGTGGTTTAACAACTCTAGAGACAAGGAGGTTAAGAGGAGATCAGATTCATCAGGAATCACTCGTTCTCACAGAGGACAATAAATGAAAGGAACAAATTGTCTACAGATTGTGTAACTGCTAGCAGCGTGAATAGGTTGACACATATCTCAGGAGGGCGGGTTATAAGTAGATGAACATTGCTGGACTCTCGATAAGCCAATGGCTTCCTTGTCCACTTGCCATCTGGGCCTTTGGCTTGGATGGCAAATCTTGTTAAATCTTGTTAAATCTAGTGCCACAGTAAGAACTAATAAACAGTCTAAAAAGTACAACCTATATAGTGCCACAGTAAGAACTAATAAACAGTCTAAAAAGTACAACCTATATAGTGCCACAGTACGAACTAATAAACAGACTAAAAAGTACAACCTATATAGTGCCACAGTACGGACTAATAAACAGACTAAAAAGTACAACCTATATAGTGCCACAGTAAGAACTAATAAACAGACTAAAAAGTACAACCTATATAGTGCCACAGTAAGAACTAATAAACAGACTAAAACGTACAACCTATATAGTGCCACAGTAAGAACTAATAAACAGACTAAAAAGTACAACCTATATAGTGCCACAGTACGAACTAATAAACAGACTAAAAAGTACAACCTATATAGTGCCACAGTAAGAACTAATAAACAGACTAAAAAGTACAACCTATATAGTGCCACAGTAAGAACTAATAAACAGACTAAAAAGTACAACCTATATAGTGCCACAGTAAGAACTAATAAACAGACTAAAAAGTACAACCTATATAGTGCCACAGTAAGAACTAATAAACAGACTAAAAAGTACAACCTATATAGTGCCACAGTAAGAACTAATAAACAGACTAAAAAGTACAACCTATATAGTGCCACAGTAAGAACTAATAAACAGACTAAAAAGTACAACCTATATAGTGCCACAGTAAGAACTAATAAACAGACTAAAAAGTACAACCTATATAGTGCCACAGTAAGAACTAATAAACAGTCTAAAAAGTACAACCTATATAGTGCCACAGTACGGACTAATAAACAGACTAAAAAGTACAACCTATATAGTGCCACAGTACGGACTAATAAACAGACTAAAAAGTACAACCTATATAGTGCCACAGTAAGAACTAATAAACAGACTAAAAAGTACAACCTATATAGTGCCACAGTAAGAACTAATAAACAGACTAAAAAGTACAACCTATATAGTGCCACAGTAAGAACTAATAAACAGACTAAAAAGTACAACCTATACAGTGCCACAGTAAGAACTAATAAACAGACTAAAAAGTACAACCTATATAGTGCCACAGTAAGAACTAATAAACAGACTAATAAGTACAACCTATATAGTGCCACAGTAAGAACTAATAAACAGACTAATAAGTACAACCTATATAGTGCCACAGTATGGACTAATAAACAGACTAAAAAGTAACTAAGACTGGGCTAAAAACTAAACAAGACAAACTAAAATGCAACAGAGAATCTAAAAAACTATAAAGTAAGAAACAGCTAAAAAATTATTTTAAAAAGTCAACACTGTTCATGATTACATTCAAATAAGAAATAATATAAAAATTGGATAACTAAATTAACAGCAAAATATTAATGAATATATAAATAGAATAACAAATACAATTATTAGACAGTTAAAAATAATTAATATTATGATATGGGAGTAAAATAGACGGGTAACATAATTATAAAAAACTTGACCTTAAACACAGGCTTAAAATAGTGTGTCTTATAACTGCAAGGGATGGCCCCGCATGGTAATGAATATTGGCTGCGCTGCTGGAGGTTGTGACTTGGCAATAGCGTGCGATCTCTGGACTATAAAGCATGGCGCGGCATGTACAATGTGATCAGCAAAGTGACGGTCTTGAGGGGAGCAGAATCCAAGAAAAAGCATCTTGTACTCAATGTGCCACATCACTGTATACTGGTAGTGAAGAAGTATCTTGTACTCAATGTGCCACATCACTGTATACTGGTAGTGAACAAGTATCTTGTACTCAATGTGCCACATCACTGTATACTGGTAGTGAACAAGTATCTTGTACTCAATGTGCCACATCACTGTATACTGGTAGTGAACAAGTATCTTGTACTCAATGTGCTACATCACTGTATACTGGTAGTGAAGAAGTATCTTGTACTCAATGTGCTACATCACTGTATACTGGTAGTGAAGAAGTATCTTGTACTCAATGTGCCACATCACTGTATACTGGTAGTGAAGAAGTATCTTGTACTCAATGTGCCACATCACTGTATACTGGTAGTGAACAAGTATCTTGTACTCAATGTGCCACATCACTGTATACTGGTAGTGAACAAGTATCTTGTACTCAATGTGCCACATCACTGTATACTGGTAGTGAACAAGTATCTTGTACTCAATGTGCCACATCACTGTATACTGGTAGTGAAGAAGTATCTTGTACTCAATGTGCCACATCACTGTATACTGGTAGTGAAGAAGTATCTTGTACTCAATGTGCCACATCACTGTATACTGGTAGTGAAGACGTATCTTGTACTCAATGTGCCACATCACTGTATACTGGTAGTGAAGAAGTATCTTGTACTCAATGTGCCACATCACTGTATACTGGTAGTGAAGAAGTATCTTGTACTCAATGTGCCACATCACTGTATACTGGTAGTGAACAAGTATCTTGTACTCAATGTGCCACATCACTGTATACTGGTAGTGAAGACGTATCTTGTACTCAATGTGCCACATCACTGTATACTGGTAGTGAAGAAGTATCTTGTACTCAATGTGCCACATCACTGTATACTGGTAGTGAACAAGTATCTTGTACTCAATGTGCCACATCACTGTATACTGGTAGTGAACAAGTATCTTGTACTCAATGTGCCACATCACTGTATACTGGTAGTGAACAAGTATCTTGTACTCAATGTGCCACATCACTGTATACTGGTAGTGAACAAGTATCTTGTACTCGATGTGCCACATCACTGTATACTGGTAGTGAACAAGTATCTTGTACTCAATGTGCCACATCACCATATAGTGAACAAGTATCTTGTACTTGATGTGCCACATCACCATATAGTGAACAAGTATCTTGTACTTGATGTGCGACATCACCATATAGTGAACAAGTATCTTGTACTCAATGTGCCGCATTACCATATAGTGAACAAGTATCTTGTACTCGATGTGCTACACGTCATATAGTGAAAAAATTGCACTTCAGAACTAAATACTAAACAGAGGACGACAAACTTCAGAACTGATCATGAAAATGTGCCACTTAAAACTCGATACTGACCAAAGTTGGGATGGAATTTCAGACCGTATACTTACAGTGAACGGGCCAGTGACAACTGACAGGAGAACCTCAGCTAGTCGAATCAGATCATCTGGTTGTGTGGTGATTGTTGACTTGCTGGCACCTGTCAAGGCAAGTGAACAGTTGACTTGCAAAAATTAAGTACAAAACATATTTTACATTTTTTAGGTAAAAAGTAATTTACATGCCAATCTACATACCACTAATATTCCTCAAAAGAATAACACTATTTTGTGTGTGCCACCACAAACTGTAACATAACAATGACATTAGCAACAACAAAAATTGCACAACACAAAGTGTTAACCACCAAAATCACACACTATTTCTGTGTTGCCCTTTAGTTGACAATGACTGAGCAGAAGTGTTTGGCAGCAATACACGATTGACTGATGAAATGATGGTTTACCCGTCTATCACTATGTGCAATAGAAAGAATTAATTCTCTAAAAATGCAAAAAAAATTAGATAACATGTTTTGTAGATAAACCCTTCAACTATTCTTTGGTTTTGAGAATAAGATAATTATGAATTACATATAATACTTAACTATTATGTCCTGGTGAAATACACAAATGTACTGTGTGCATCAGCAGACTTTATAAATGCCCTTTCCATGATCCCCCTTCCGTCCCCCCTTCCATCCCCCCCCGTGTTGTCTGATACTAACTCTGTGTGGCCGGCAGACTAGTGGCTGGGCCTGCTGTAGCAGCCTCTGCATCATCATCCTCATCTGTGACGATGAAGAGTCTACGATGCTTGAAGCGTGGAGACACGCGGTCATAGGCCTGTGTGATCTCTAGACACTTCCCTTCTCTCAGGAACTTCTTATTCTCCACCTCCTGAAGGAGAACAACATGTAATATCAACACAAGATCTGAAACTCTAAATTGTACATTTAGTATTAGTGTTATTTGAAGTAGGAACTGTGCAACTCGGCCTTCATGGGAAGAGTGATTTGGCAGGAAGAGGGATTTGGCGGGATTGAGAGGGAAGCAGAGAATGAGACCAAGTGGGGAGTGGAGAGTAAGGGATAGTGGGGAGTGGAGACCGAGGGATAGAGGGGAGTGGAGAGTGGGGGATAGTGGGGAGTGGAGAGTGAGGGATAGAGGGGAGTGGAGAGTAAGGGTTAGAGGGGAGTGGAGAGTGAGGGATAGAGGGAAGTGGAGAGTGGGGGATAGAGGGGAGTGGAGAGTGAGGGATAGAGGGGAGTGGAGAGTGAGGGATAGAGGGGAGTGGAGAGTGAGGGTTAGAGGGGAGTGGAGAGTGAGGGATAGAGGGGAGTGGAGAGTGGGGGATAGAGGGGAGTGGAGAGTGAGGGACAGAGGGGAGTGGAGAGTGAGGGATAAAGGGGAGTGGAGAGCGAAGGATAGAGGGGAGTGGAGAGTAAGGGATAGAGGGGAGTGGAGAGTGAGGGATAGAGGGGAGTGGAGAGTGAGGGATAGAGGGGAGTGGAGAGTGAGGGACAGAGAGGAGTGGAGACAGGTGATGGAGATGGCAGTGTAATCGGATCAGTGATGGAAAGAGAAGAGCAATCAAGAAAGTGTTGAAGTCAGCCTGACCCCAGACTTCAGAGACAAAGAGGAGCGCAACATAAGCTCAACTTTAGTCTAACATTAATTGTTAAATTTGCAGGTTAAACACTGACACTCCCACCTTGATGGCAGAGAGAACAGGCTCTATTAAACACAGACACACCCACCTTGATGGCAGAGAGAACAGGCTACATTAAACACTGACACTCCCACCTTGATGGCAGAGAGAACAGGCTCTATTAAACACTGACACACCCACCTTGATGGCAGAGAGAACAGGCTCCATTAAACACTGACACACCCACCTTGATGGCAGAGAGAACAGGCTCTATTAAACACTGACACACCCACCTTGATGGCAGAGAGAACAGGCTACATTAAACACTGACACTCCCACCTTGATGGCACAGAGAACAGGCTCCATTAAACACTGACACTCCCACCTTGATGGCAGAGAGAACAGGCTACATTAAACACTGACACTCCCACCTTGTTGGCAGAGAGAACAGGCTACATTAAACACTGACACACCCACCTTGATGGCAGAGAGAACAGGCTACATTAAACACTGACACACCCACCTTGATGGCAGAGAGAACAGACTACATTAAACACTGACACACCCACCTTGTTGGCATAGAGAACAGACTACATTAAACACTGACACACCCACCTTGATGGCAGAGAGAACAGGCTCTATTTAACACTGACACTCCCACCTTGATGGCAGAGAGAACAGGCTCTATTAAACACTGACACACCCACCTTGTTGGCAGAGAGAACAGGCTACATTAAACACTGACACACCCACCTTGATGGCACAGAGAACAGGCTACATTAAACACTGACACATCCACCTTGATGGCAGAGAGAACAGGCTCTATTAAACACTGACACACCCACCTTGATGGCAGAGAGAACAGGCTATATTAAACACTGACACACCCACCTTGATGGCATAGAGAACAGGCTCCATTAAACACTGACACACCCACCTTGATGGCAGAGAGAGCAGGCTCTATTAAACACTGACACACCCACCTTGATGGCATAGAGAACAGGCTCTATTAAACATTGACACACCCACCTTGATGGCAGAGAGAACAGGCTCTATTAAACACCGACACACCCACCTTGATGGCAGAGAGAACAGGCTCCATTAAACACTGACACGCCCACCTTGATGGCAGAGAGAACAGGCTCTATTAAACACCGACACACCCACCTTGATGGCATAGAGAACAGGCTCTATTAAACACCGACACACCTACCTTGATGGCAGAGAGAACAGGCTCTATTTAACACTGACACACCCACCTTGATGGCATAGAGAACAGGCTCTATTAAACACTGACACACCCACCTTGATGGCATAGAGAACAGGCTCTATTAAACACTGACACACCCACCTTGATGGCAGAGAGAACAGGCAGCTACATTAAACACTGACACTCCCACCTTGATGGCAGAGAGAACAGGCTCTATTAAACACTGACACACCCACCTTGATGGCAGAGAGAACAGGCTACATTAAACACTGACACTCCCACCTTGATGGCAGAGAGAACAGGCTACATTAAACACTGACACACCCACCTTGTTGGCATAGAGAACAGACTACATTAAACACTGACACACCCACCTTGATGGCAGAGAGAACAGGCTCTATTAAACACTGACACACCCACCTTGATGGCAGAGAGAACAGGCTCTATTAAACACTGACACACCCACCTTGTTGGCAGAGAGAACAGGCTACATTAAACACTGACACACCCACCTTGATGGCACAGAGAACAGGCTACATTAAACACTGACACATCCACCTTGATGGCAGAGAGAACAGGCTCTATTAAACACTGACACACCCACCTTGATGGCAGAGAGAACAGGCTATATTAAACACTGACACACCCACCTTGATGGCATAGAGAACAGGCTCCATTAAACACTGACACACCCACCTTGATGGCAGAGAGAACAGGCTCTATTAAACACTGACACACCCACCTTGATGGCATAGAGAACAGGCTCTATTAAACATTGACACACCCACCTTGATGGCAGAGAGAACAGGCTCTATTAAACACCGACACACCCACCTTGATGGCAGAGAGAACAGGCTCCATTAAACACTGACACACCCACCTTGATGGCAGAGAGAACAGGCTCTATTAAACACCGACACACCCACCTTGATGGCATAGAGAACAGGCTCTATTAAACACCGACACACCCACCTTGATGGCAGAGAGAACAGGCTCTATTTAACACTGACACACCCACCTTGATGGCATAGAGAACAGGCTCTATTAAACACTGACACACCCACCTTGATGGCATAGAGAACAGGCTCTATTAAACACTGACACACCCACCTTGATGGCAGAGAGAACAGGCTACATTAAACACTGACACTCCCACCTTGATGGCAGAGAGAACAGGCTCTATTAAACACTGACACACCCACCTTGATGGCAGAGAGAACAGGCTACATTAAACACTGACACTCCCACCTTGATGGCAGAGAGAACAGGCTACATTAAACACTGACACACCCACCTTGTTGGCATAGAGAACAGACTACATTAAACACTGACACACCCACCTTGATGGCAGAGAGAACAGGCTCTATTTAACACTGACACTCCCACCTTGATGGCAGAGAGAACAGGCTCTATTAAACACTGACACACCCACCTTGTTGGCAGAGAGAACAGGCTACATTAAACACTGACACACCCACCTTGATGGCACAGAGAACAGGCTACATTAAACACTGACACACCCACCTTGATGGCAGAGAGAACAGGCTCTATTAAACACTGACACACCCACCTTGATGGCAGAGAGAACAGGCTCTATTTAACACTGACACTCCCACCTTGATGGCAGAGAGAACAGGCTCTATGAAACACTGACACACCCACCTTGTTGGCAGAGAGAACAGGCTACATTAAACACTGACACACCCACCTTGATGGCACAGAGAACAGGCTACATTAAACACTGACACACCCACCTTGATGGCAGAGAGAACAGGCTCTATTTAACACTGACACTCCCACCTTGATGGCAGAGAGAACAGGCTCTATTAAACACTGACACACCCACCTTGATGGCATAGAGAACAGGCTACATTAAACACTGACACACCCACCTTGATGGCATAGAGAACAGGCTACATTAAACACTGACACACCCACCTTGATGGCATAGAGAACAGGCTACATTAAACACTGACACACCCACCTTGATGGCATAGAGAACAGGCTCTATTAAACACTAACACACCCACCTTGATGGCATAGAGAACAGGCTCTATTAAACACTGACACACCCACCTTGATGGCATAGAGAACAGGCTACATTAAACACTGACACACCCACCTTGATGGCATAGAGAACAGGCTCCATTAAACACTGACACTCCCACCTTGATGGCAGAGAGAACAGGCTCTATTAAACACTGACACACCCACCTTGATGGCAGAGAGAACAGGCTCTATTGTGTTGTCAAAGAAGTCCCACTGTTCGTAGCAGTATGCCAACTTGACAAGTTTAATGACTGCACTCAGCGGCACCCCGTCATCACCTGTGAAAGCAAAGCATTAATTTTACATCATTCCTCTGCAATAATCATTGTTACACTTTGTCTCCGGTAGACCTGTTCACACAAGCACCACTTCATCTTCTGTTGAAGCATTCAGCCACGCTGCGATTGCCATTCGTAAGGTGTTCAATCATATAGTTCCATTACAGGAATTACTGTCTATAGCCAGCTACTCATTTCTACAGCTCAGTGAACTGATGCAAACTAAGGTAAACGAAACTCCCAAATTTCGAAAAAGCAGCAGGTGTACTTAAGCTCTGGTGATTGACCATACAGTCGAGCACTCTAAATGACCATCTAACTGACCATCCAGTCGAGCACTGTGACCATCTAACTGACCGTCCAGTCGAGCACTCTAATTGACCATCTAACTGACCGTCCAGTCAAGCACTCTAACTGCAGAGCTAGCCCACCCCACACGTACATGAAACATCCTAGTCAAAGTGCACTTAGTTCATTTACCATAATTACTAATACTGTATAAACTCAACCAAATAATTATGATATCTGTATGACGAGTAATTAGACCATGCTGAAAAAGTTACATGTCTCACCCATGGCAGCCATCTCTGTGAGGGGACGTTCACTGATCACCCCCTTGAGGCTATTCAGTGACTTCAGGTCGATGTCTTTCTTAGAGAGGGCGCCACCTCCTGACATCATACCTCCACCTGGCCAATAAAAACACAGCATCATTCAACCACAACATTTATCCTATCATCCCTGCCACAAATTTTTACACATCTTTATTTAATTTGGTTAACTCGCAATGTTCGTCTTTCACTTTCAATGGCATACAATTGAGGTTTTCATTTTGTGCTGAAATTTTACTAGATACTCGATAACGTTAGTTTTTTGTATGGAACTATTTTTACCTCTGAAGCACACATATGTGATGTGTAACAAGTCATTAACAACAATGGTATCACCCTGCATACTAATCATTTATACCACTCTGTCAGCCAGATATTTTTAATTCATAATCAATCCTACTTCCGGCTACTTGGACTTGGTGCAGCGACTTGAATTTGGTGTAGATCATTTACAGAAATACGTGGAATATCAAATAGAATAAGTATTACTATTGCATATATATTATACACAAACGTATTGTAGACATATATTAGGAAACAGGTTTTGTTAATTATTAGTCAGAGGGAGTATTTTAGAGTAAGTTAGTTTCGGATTCTGTCAGGGAATTCAGCGAGCGTTAATAGGGGTGTTTACAATTCGAAAAATTAGATAACATAGTGAATAGTCAGTAACAGTGAATATTGGTTAGAATAAGTATTAGTATTATACATATATTGTTCACCAACTTCTTGTAGACATATATTAAGAAACCGTTGTTGTTAACAGAGGTAGTATTTTTTTTTCCCGGATTCAAACTCAACGAGTGATAAAAGGGAGTTTGTTTACAAGTCATTCAACCCGTGCATCGAGCTATCGTTTACATTAGCTAATATATATATATATATAAGATAAAGTGATTTATTTACTTAAATTACATACATAAGGTAATATATGACATAGTGGTAGTCAACGTTTTCGGTAAAAAGGAATTAACAGCAGGACTTTAGCGTAAATTAGTACACACTCACTTCGTTGTTTTGTTACACAGTGTTCTCCGTATTCGCTAGGTGGCAGGATTTTTAGCCTAAAGTGTTCTTTTGATCACAAAAACAGCCTTATTCAAGGCTAATGTAGCACACAAATTAAAACTAAATTGTATGATGGCCCCGTGCAAACGACAGTTAAAGGCCACAAGGCACGTAATTTGTGGCAGTTGTAGTAACTGGGTAGATTTCGTCAAGTCTGGGTGCGAAAAGTCCTGGGCTGAGGTCCAGGCAGATAGTTTTAATTTTGAGTGTAGGGGATGCGCAAGGATGAAGGAAATAGAGGTGGAGTTGAAAGAGCTGAGACTGCTCGTTGTGGCAATGGTGGGAAGGGATCAGGGAGTTGTGCCAGTAGTTCCGGTGAGGGAACAGTAGACGATAAAGTGGGGAAAGACACAAGAGATGCTAGGAGAGCTCACCTCAGCCTGGGAGGAAGCTGAGAGGAGGGAAGGTGACAGGTCATAGGGAGACAGGACGTAAGGAGACGGGAAGGAAAGGAACGGGAGGGAAGACAACCGGGGTGAAGGAGAGGGGAGTAGGGGAGACAGGAGAGAAGGGAGTGGGGGAGACGGGAGGGAAGACAACCGGGGTGAAGGAGAGGGGAGTAGCGGAGACAGGAGGGAAGGAGAAGGGAGTGGGGGAGACGGGAGGGAAAACAACCGGAGTGAAGGAGAGGGGAGTAGGGGAGACAGGAGGGAAGGAGAAGGGAGTGGGGGAGACGGAAGGGAAGGGGTCAGGACAGAATGTGATGGAGGATCGAAAGGAAGAGTTATTCTGCAGCAGTGATAGAGGGGTGAGGAAGAGAGCGAGGGTGTTTGTGGGGATTCGATAGTTAGGAAGACCGACAGAGTCTTAAACAAGGGAGATGATGTGGTGGTCTGCTTGCCTGGAGCCAAAATAGAGGCGATAACTGAGAGGGTAAAAACATCGTAGGCTCGGGTAAGGGTGGATCTGTTTTAGTACATGTAGGGACAAATAACGTAGAGAGGGAGGGTACAACTGCCATAGTTAGGAAATATAGGCAGTTGGTCAGAACACTAAAACAGACGCGGGTTGAGCAGGTAATACTGTCAGGGATTTTACCTGTGATGGGCAGGAGGGGTCATAAATATCGAAATTGTCGGGGATGGCAATTAACATGTTAGTCCAGAGGCTGTGTAGGGAAGAGGAAGTTGGATTTGTGGATTTATGGGAAAGTTTTGTTGGGAGGGGTGATATGTACATGAAGGATGGGCTTCATTTAAGTGGAAAGGGGGCGGCAGTATTCGCGGACAAACTTTCAGCAGCAGTAGATAGCGACTTGGGTACAATGACAAATATTTTTGGAAGTAAACATTCTTTAAACTAGAAGTGCAGGGGGTTACCTAGAGGTGTCTCAAGCAGAACAAGAGACCACTAGCACAGATAAACCAATATCAAATCATCCGAAAAACATCTCTGAAAAAGGTTATAGATGCGTATGTTTAAATGCAAGGAGCATAGTAAATAAGAAAAACGAATTAAACATTATGGTAGAAGATATTGACCCTCACATAATTGGTATAACTGAATCATGGGCCAACATAGATATAACAGATGCTGAATTAGGACTGACAGGATACATAATGTTTAGGAAAGATCGAATAGGAAGAAGGGGCGGGGAGTTATGTTATATGTTAAAGAATCTATTCAGGCTTATGAAATGAAACTAGAAAGGAAGCAGATTGCGATGAAGCTGTTTGGTGCAAAATTGTTTCAGGAAATTCAAAATTAACTGTTGGATTAGTTTACCGAAGTCCAAACATAAACGAAGAGGACAACACAAAAATAAAAAACGCTATAAAGGAAGTTAGTAAAGGGGAATGTATCATAATGGGAGATTTTAACCATGGACACATACAATGGAATTCTCTAGAGAGCACAGGGATTGAGGATCAACAATTTCTATGTTTAATCCAGGATAGCTTTCTTACTCAGCACGTACTAGAACCAACCAGGGGAGAAAATGTATTAGATATAGTTTTGTCATCACAAAAAGAATTAGTGGACAATGTAAAAATATTTGAACCATTGGGTAATAGTGACCATAATCAAATACATTTTGACATCAATGTAAAATCAGAAAGTAAAAATAAGAAAACGTACAAGAGAAACTTCTACAAAGGTAACTACAAAGATATGAGAAAATACTTAGCACAGCTAGATTGGAATAACATGCTGATGAATAAGACTGCAATTGAATGTTGGAATATTCTAAAATATGAAATTGAGAGTATCATTGATAAATTTGTTCCCTTCCGAAAACAAGGAAAACGGTGTAGAAAGAAACACGTGTCAAAAGAGGCAATTAGAAAAATAATGCTAAAACAAACTATGTGGAGGGTTTATAGGCGTACCAGAAAGGAAGAAGACTATGCAAAATACAAAGAGGCACTTAATGCAGCTACAACTGAAATCAGACAATCTAAAAGAAGCTATGAGCAAAAACTGGCATGTAACATAAAAACTGACAGCAAGAGTTTTTATGCATATGTCAGGAGTAAACAAAACGTACAAGACAAGGTTGGACCTCTAGAAGACAGTGCTGGAAATATAATATCACAGGGGTTTTTAATGGCGGAAGACCTAAATGGTTACTTCAGTTCAGTGTTTACAAAAGAAGATATTAGTTCATTACCAGTTGCTGATGCTAAATTTCAGGGGACTAAATCTGACTATTTAGGACCGTTAGTTGTAACTCCAGAATTGGTAGCTAGGAAAATAAAGGCAATGAAGGATAACAAATCACCGGGAGTGGATGGGATTCCTCCAAAATTACTAATGGAAACAGTAGATCAAATCAGTATACCACTTGCAAGAGTATTCAACTTGTCATTAAAAGAGGAGTTGTTCCGTTTGAATGGAAAGAAGCAAACATCATACCATTATTTAAAAAGGGTTCGAGAAATAAGTCAGAGAATTACAGACCAGTGAGTTTAACGTCAGTGATTTGTAAATTATTAGAAAGGTTAATTAAAGACCATATGGTGGACTTCCTCGTTAAGCATAAATTATTAAAATCATCTCAACATGGATTCCTTAAAGCGAGGTCATGCTTAACAAATGTGTTATGTTTTTTGGAAGAAATCACTAAGTGGATAGACGAGGGATCGCCAGTAGATATTATCTACTTAGATTTTCAGAAAGCTTTTGACAAAGTGCCACATCAAAGATTGCTACTTAAATTAAAAGCCCATGGTATCGGGGATAGCATAACTGACTGGATAGAACAATGGCTGACTGACAGAAGACAACGAGTTGTAGTAGATGGCGAAGTTTCAAATTGGAAATCGGTTTTGAGTGGGGTACCTCAAGGATCAGTATTAGGACCTATATTATTCTTAATTTATATCAATGACTTGGACGACAGTATAACAAGTAACGTACTGAAATTTGCGGACGACACAAAACTGTTTAGAAAGGTTAATACTGATGGTGATAAACAACATTTACAAAACGATCTAGACAGATTAGTGAAATGGTCTGAGAAATGGCAGATGCTGTTCAATTTTGGGAAATGTAAATGCCTACATACAGGACATGGGAACTTGAATGTAAACTATAAAATGGGAGCTACTGTTCTTGGTACTACTGTAAAAGAAAAGGACTTAGGAGTTACAATAAGCGCTGATATGAAAGTTTCAGAGCAGTGTGGTATTGCAGCTTCAAAGGGTAATCAAATTCTTGGATTGATTAGAAGAAACATAACATACAAGGGAAAAAAGTTAATTATACCTCTTTATAAAGCAATAGTTAGACCTCATTTAGAATACTGTATACAAGCATGGAGACCATATCGTAAGAAGGATATAGATACGCTTGAACGCATACAAAGGAGAGCAACTAAAATGATTCCAGAACTTAGAGACCTTAGTTATGAAGAACGCCTGAAAGAATGTGGTTTAACAACTCTAGAGACAAGGAGGCTAAGAGGAGATCAGATTGAAGTTTTTAAGATATTGAATGGGTATGAAAATATTGATAGAAATATGTTTTTCTCACTCAAGAAGGATAGCAGAACTAGAGGACATGAGGTAAAATTAGTAAAGGATCAATGTAGATTGGACATCAGGAAGCACTCGTTCTCACAGAGGACAGTAAATGAATGGAACAAACTGTCTACAGATTGTGTAACTGCTAGCAGCGTGAATATGTTTAAAAACAAGGTTGACACATATATCAGAAGGGCGGGTTATAAGTAGGTGAACATTGTTGGACTCTCGATAAGCCAATGGCTTCCTTGTCCACTTGCCATCTGGGCCTTTGGCTTGGATGGCAAATCTTGTTAAATCTTGTTAAATCTTGTTAAGTTGTGGATGTGATGATGTATGTGAGTGGCGCCACTGTTGGAGAATTTGAGCATGACACACTGACTGATCACTAGTTCTACTAACATGTTCTATCTATGTCTGTGGTGCAGTGTATGTAGAAACATTGCATGACACACTGACTGATCACTAGTTCTACTAACACGTTCTATCCATGTCTTTTTGGCAAAATAACACATTTGTTTGAGACTTTGCATTGGTTCTGTGTATGCTGGGCTTCCTTAATACATCACTTTAATCTAGGTCACTCCGATGTCTTAGAACTGCACATGCACTTATTGGTCGTGGTGGTTAACATGTCAGCCCTCGGTCATTCAGAGAAATGACTGGTGGTTAACATGTCAGCCCTCGGTCATTCAGAGAAATGACTGGATTCTCCAAACCACAGGTGTGATATTTTTATTTTAGTTGCAATTCAGTGAACAATGAGTCAATCAGTTCAGTGACCTATAAGTCAATCAATGTCCACTCACCGCCACAAATGGTTTCAATGAGTCAATCAGTTCAGTGACCTATAAGTCAATCAATGTCCACTCACCGCCACAAATGGTTTCAATGAGTCAATCAGTTCAGTGACCTATAAGTCAATCAATGTCCACTCACCGCCACAAATGGTTTCAATGAGTCAATCAGTTCAGTGACCTATAAGTCAATCAATGTCCACTCACCGCCACAAATGGTTTCAATGAGTCAATCAGTTCAGTGACCTATAAGTCAATCAATGTCCACTCACCGCCACAAATGATTTCTTGAGCTGCCATAAACAGTTCAGCAAACACGTCTAGTATCTCGACATCGCTGTCCGGTGCTGGGGGGCAACTCAGGAGGGTGCGGCGATTACTGTCGGTCAGTGTCTCAAGCAGACACAATATCTGAGCAGAGCTGCCCTCAAACATCTCAGTGAGAAGTTTCTCACTCTGTGTACGAGGCCAGGGTTGCTGCAAGTATCAGCACTAGAATAACAGTCAGCACTGAGATATGAACTAAACAGTTTCTAATGTGATGTTTTACCAGTTGATCTGTGCATCCAATTCAATTGAGGGGTCATGTTGGGGTGCATATTATATGAAGCAATATAAGAATTCAGTTAGATTTGAGCAATACACAACTTGTAATAACTACAAACCGAGGCTGCATCTTTCAGGTTGGCTCTCGTCTTTGGTCGCAATAGTCCCTTGGGTCTCTTCCTCGTCTCAAACACCGCTCTCTTAAATACCATGATGCCCATCTAAAGAACAACAAGGTCATGCAAGGTCATGAACGTGTCATTGTAGAATGTTCATAAAGCATCTATACAAATGTGAAATGCAGGTAGCAGCACTTATCACAGACTTTACTAAACAAACCTAACTAACAACATCATTTAAAAGAATCAGGGGAAAAGAAGCAGAAGTTGGCAATGAATTAACATCCTTGACGGTCTAACAGCCTGGCAATGAATTATCATCCTTGACGGTCTAGCAGCCTGGCAATGAATTAACATCCTTGACAGTCTAGCAGCCTGGCAATGAACTAACATCCTTGACAGTCTAGCAGCCTGGCAATGAATTAACATCCTTGACGGTCTAGCAGCCTGGCAATGAATTAACATCCTTGACAGTTTAGCAGCCTGGCAATGAATTAACATCCTTTACGGTCTAGCAGCCTGGCAATGAATTAACATCCTTGACAGTCTAGCAGCCTGGCAATGAATTATCATCCTTGACGGTCTAGCAGCCTGGCAATGAATTAACATCCTTAACGGTCTAGCAGCCTGGCAATGAACTAACATCCTTGACAGTCTAGCAGCCTGGCAATAATTTAACATCCTTGACGGTCTAGCAGCCTGGCAATGAATTAACATCCTTAACAGTCTAGCAGCCTGGCAATGAACTAACATCCTTGACAGTCTAGCAGCCTGGCAATGAATTAACATCCTTGACGGTCTAGCAGCCTGGCAATGAATTAACATCCTTGACAGTTTAGCAGCCTGGCAATGAATTAACATCCTTTACGGTCTAGCAGCCTGGCAATGAATTAACATCCTTGACAGTCCAGCAGCCTGGCAAGAAAAGAACATCCTTGACAGTCTAGCAGCCTGGCAATGAATTAACATCCTTGAGAGTCTAGCAGCCTGGCAAGAAAAGAACATCCTTAACAGTCTAGCAGCCTGGCAATGAATTAACATCCTTGAGAGTCTAGCAGCCTGGCAAGAAAAGAACATCCTTGACAGTCTAGCATCCTGACAAGGAAAGAACATCCTTGACAGTCTAGCAGCCTGGCAAGGAAAGAACATCCTTAACAGTCTAGCAGCCTGGCAAGGAAAGAACATCCTTGACAGTCTAGCAGCGTGGCAAGGAAAGAACACAATGGAACTGTTTGGTGACACCTCTGATTGTGGGAATTGGAGCAAAGGTCATAACCTACAACATCTGCAGCAGACAAGGCACTGGGGATAATGATTACTTTCATTAGAGTCACTGCTTGAATAAAATTCAACCACATGCATGCTCACATGCACACGTCATGCACACATGTTGTAATATGCATAAAGTATGTGGAGACAGGTGAAGATGACAGTATGGGCCAATAGAGGGTGCTACTTGCACGACAAATGACTGACCTTGACTGTAGCGAGTCTGAATGTCCTCTCTACGTCAATCGATTGCTTTGCGTTGCTCAAGTACTCCAGCTGACTCAGTTCATTTATTTTTGACAAAGCTCGTCTTGCAAACGCCTACAAAGTCAACATTCTACACTGACACTAGAGGTCTCCAGGTGTGCCTTCAAGCTCATAATTGAGTGTCTACTGCCGGTCTCTGTGGCAGTCAGTACAGCAGCTTCTACTTAATGCCAGATGGTGTGCGTGTGTTTGTCTGTGTGTGTGTGCATGTGTGCATGCATGCATGCGTGCGTGCATGCGTGTGTGTGCGCACACACACCCACACACCCACCCAAATTTCTTATACTTTTTTAAATAGGATCACTTTTTGTCAGGAATAAATTCTTGTGAGCCAAACACCACATTTAGATGCCCTTTGGACTTATTCTTGTGAGCCAAACACCATATTTAGATGCCCTTTGGACACATTTAGATGCCCTTTGGACACATTTGCTCATTCCAGTTGTACCATTTTTTTAAATGATGCGCCAAGAGGGCAAGAGCTCATACTAGCTTGAACCATGATCTTTTACACTACATTTTAACATATGCATGTATTATTAAATTTTCATACACTTCATGTTTTTATTCTGAATGTTATTAATTACATATTGTACAATGGTCCACTTGGACATTTAAAGTTCTTCTGATACAAAATTGATAACATGTCAACTTAAAATTAAATAAAAAATTAACTAAAACAATATAACGAAGAAGCAATGGAAATACATCAAATACAACAAATACATCAAATACAACAAATACAACAAATACAACAAATACAACAAATACAACAAATACAACAAATACAACAAATACAACAAATACATCAAATACAACAAATACAACAAATACAACAAATACATCAAATACAACAAATACAACAAATACAACAAATACATCAAATACAACAAATACAACAAATACATCAAATACAACAAATACAACAAATACATCCAAATACAACAACGAGAAAATGTACAACATCAAATGAGTTATTATTTATACTTGTTATAAGATTCTGTAAGAGGCACTGACCTCGGCGTGTTGTCCTGCCTTGCAGTCGTAGTAGCACTGACACACAGCAGTGTAGAGACTCGTCCTCCAGTGTACGTACTTGACTCCAAGTAGAGGGACACTTGATTCCATACACATGGCAGCCCACAGCAGGAACTCTAGCACCTACAACACAGTCATGATACTTCTTCAGAACAGCTCTACACTGGGCCTAGACTCCATACACATGGCAGCCCACAGCAGGAACTCTAGCACCTACAACACAGTCATGATACTTCAGAACAGCTCTACACTGGACCTAGACTCCATACACATGGCAGCCCATGGCAGGAACTCTAGCACCTACAACACAGTCATGATACTTCAGAACAGCTCTACACTGGGCCTAGACTCCATACACATGGCAGCCCATGGCAGGAACTCTAGCACCTACAACACAGTCATGATACTTCTTCAGAACAGCTCTACACTGGGCCTAGACTCCATACACATGGCAGCCCACAGCAGGAACTCTAGCACCTACAACACAGTCACGATACTTCAGAACAGCTCTACACTGGACCTAGACTCCATACACATGGCAGCCCATGGCAGGAACTCTAGCACCTACAACACAGTCATGATACTTCTTCAGAACAGCTCTACACTGGGCCTAGACTCCATACACATGGCAGCCCACAGCAGGAACTCTAGCACCTACAACACAGTCATGATACTTCAGAACAGCTCTACACTGGACCTAGACTCCATACACATGGCAGCCCATGGCAGGAACTCTAGCACCTACAACACAGTCATGATACTTCTTCAGAACAGCTCTACACTGGGCCTAGACTCCATACACATGGCAGCCCACAGCAGGAACTCTAGCACCTACAACACAGTCACGATACTTCAGAACAGCTCTACACTGGACCTAGACTCCATACACATGGCAGCCCATGGCAGGAACTCTAGCACCTACAACACAGTCATGATACTTCTTCAGAACAGCTCTACACTGGGCCTAGACTCCATACACATGGCAGCCCACAGCAGGAACTCTAGCACCTACAACACAGTCATGATACTTCAGAACAGCTCTACATGGGGCCTAGACTCCATACACATGGCAGCCCACAACAGGAATTCTAGCACCTACAACACAGTCATGATACTTCACAATAGCTCTACACTGAGCCTAGACTCCATACACATGGCAGCCCACAGCAGGAACTCTAGCACCTACAACACAGTCACGATACTTCAGAACAGCTCTACACTGAGCCTAGACTCCATACACATGGCAGCCCACAGCAGGAACTCTAGCACCTACAACACAGTCATGATACTTCACAATAGCTCTACACTGGGCCTAGACTCCACACACATGGCAGCCCACAGCAGGAACTCTAGCACCTACAACACAGTCATGATACTTCACAATAGCTCTACACTGAGCCTAGACTCCATACACATGGCAGCCCACAGTAGGAACTCTAGCACCTACAACACAGTCATGATACTTCACAATA
The DNA here is from genome assembly GCA_033239005.1 of Lamellibrachia satsuma. NCBI lineage: Eukaryota > Metazoa > Annelida > Polychaeta > Sabellida > Siboglinidae > Lamellibrachia > Lamellibrachia satsuma. The sequence continues at coordinate 4,371,209 of BSQZ01000012.1, read as the reverse complement.
GCTCTACACTGGGCCTAGACTCCACACACATGGCAGCCCATGACAGGAACTCTAGCACCTACAACACAGTCATGATACTTCACAATAGCTCTACACTGAGCCTAGACTCCATACACATGGCGGCCCACAGCAGGAACTCTAGCACCTACAACACAGTCATGATACTTCACAACTGCTCTACACTGGGCCTAGACTCCATACACATGGCAGCCCATGACAGGAACTCTAGCACCTACAACACAGTCATGATACTTCACAATGGCTCTACACTGGGCTTTTAGATTGGCTGTCAAGATATACCTCCAACAATCATGTTTCACATGATTCATGTAGATTCTTTGCTATCAACTTGATAGTTTAACTAAATGAATGATCAACATGACTTACCGCAGCTGAATGTCCAAATGACATTAGATGTCTCGAGATACTGTAGATATGGATGGTGCCTGAAATAGAACAATTATGTGGTTTACTGGGTGAGATGTCTCGAGATATTTTAGATATGGATGGTGCCTGAAATAGAACAATTAAATGGTTTGCTGGGTGAGATGTCTCAAGATACTGTAGATATGGATGGCGCCTGAAGTACAACAATTACATGGTTTACTGGGTGAGATGTCTCGAGATATTGTAGATATGGATGGTGCCTGAAGTACAACAATTAAATGGTTTACTGGGTGAGATGTCTCAAGATACTGTAGATATGGATGGCGCCTGAAGTACAACAATTACATGGTTTACTGGGTGAGATGTCTCGAGATATTGTAGATATGGATGGTGCCTGAAGTACAACAATTAAATGGTTTACTGGGTGAGATGTCTCGAGATACTGTAGATATGGATGGTGCCTGAAATAGAACAATTAAATGGTTTGCTGGGTGAGATGTCTCAAGATACTGTAGATATGGATGGCCCCTGAAGTACAACAATTAAATGGTTTACTGGGTGAGATGTCTCAAGATATTGTAGATATGGATGGTGCCTAAAGTACAACAATTACATGGTTTACTGGGTGAGATGTCTCGAGATATTGTAGATATGGATGGTGCCTAAAGTACAACAATTACATGGTTTACTGGGTGAGAAGTCTCGAGATATTGTAGATATGGATGGCGCCTAAAGTACAACAATTAAATGGTTTACTGGGTGAGATGTCTCGAGATATTGTAGATATGGATGGCGCCTAAAGTACAACAATTAAATGGTTTACTGGGTGAGATGTTTCGAGATACTGTAGATATGGATGGCGCCTAAAGTACAACAATTATATGGTTTACTGGGTGAGATGTTTCGAGATACTGTAGATATGGATGGTGCCTAAAGTACAACAATTACATGGTTTACTGGGTGAGATGTCTTGAGATATTGTAGATATGGATGGTGCCTAAAGTACAACAATTAAATGGTTTACTGGGGGTCCACAACAACAGTTCTGCAGGGAAATAATAATAAATTATGAAATATATTCAACTGGAGCTTTTACGTTAATTAATGTTTTGGTAAACTGTGTTGCTAGTACCAGTTGCACTGTATGAGTAAATTAGTTTAAAATAAAATATCCACATAATTATCATTATCATTATACAGAACTGTGTCTTACCATTGTAGACAAGCCAGTAGAGTGATTCCTTGGGTAGAATTACTTGGGTGACAAGTGTGAGAAAACTCAACAGATGGAGACACTTGTCTACGGACTCGGTGTTGAGGAGTTTGGGGTCATACGTTCTGATGACCTCATAGGTACAGATGCTTCGACCCATCAAAGCCCGGAACTGTGACAGGTGAAAGAAGACAATATCATCACACGTGTGACACCAAATGAAAACATGTGTCAGTCCTGTTGTGGAACTGATTGCCAATTACCACCAATTACCACCAATTACCACCAATTACCACCAATTACCACCAATTACCAATTACCACCAATTACCACCAAGGGCAACAGGAGCAGGAAAGCCCTGAAAACATTCATTTCCTGGTGAAATATTGCTGACATTTCATCACTCAATATTGTGTGTTTGGTCTAGTATACAGAGATTAAATAGTTACCTATCATCCATTTGAATAACATTGCTCTTATCTTATCTTATCTTATCCAGACATCAGTATTTTTTGTTTTCTCTAATATAAATATTTTCATACACTTTCCAAGTGCCACATTAATTATATATGTATATATGTTTCTCTTGATCCCATATTTAATTTTTATTCATATACATTGATTTTATACACTAACTTAACGTTTTATAATTATTACTTAAGTAAAGCACTTAGAGCTCTTTAAAGGTATGTGTATTGTTCTTAACATGAATTACATGTAAGTATTACTTGTGACTTGAATAAACTGGTATTAATGTTTCAAATAATTTAAATAAAAAACAGTCTTTACAAATGCAAATAATGTGGCAAAACAAGTATGCTGAACAAGATGTTGAAGGAATAAAAAAATGTATGGCATCCCTTTAAAAAAACTAATGTAGTGTGTGCGTGCGTGCGTGCGTGCGTGCGTGCGTGCGTGCGTGTATGCATGTGACCAAGCATTATGGTCTGTATAATACAAATATTATGTTACATAATGCTATGAGCAGTGCTCATGGATATCGCCTACCTAAATTCCCAGAGTATGAAGTGGTGACATCACATGATCAAGATCACTAGATGTCTGATGTGAATCATGCAGTAACATCACATGATCAAGACCACTAGATGTTTGATGTGGATCATGCAGTGACTTCACATAATCAAGACCACTAGATGTCCGATGTGGATCATGTGGTGACATCACATGATCAAGATCACTAGATGTCTGATGTGAATCATGCAGTAACATCACATGATCAAGACCACTAGTTGTCTGATGTGAATCATGCAGTGACATCACATGATCAAGACCACTAGATGTTTGATGTGGATCATGCGGTGACATCACATATCAAGACCACTAGATGTCTGATGTGGATGATGCGGTGACATCACATGATCAAGACCACTAGATGTCTTATGTGGATGATGCGGTGACATCACATATCAAGATCACTAGATGATGTGGCAAGTGTTTTACATAAACAGTTTCAAGGTCAGCAAAATAACACTGTCAAACCATAAAATCTACCGACTGTGCATTTACCGTGAATCCAGCATCTTCTGTTTCAAAGCCATCAGGGAAGAACTCCTGTTTGAACTGCTCAACAGATGTGATTTCTTCAACGTTGACGTCACCAAATGATGTCAAGTATCGGCCATAGCACTGCCACAAGGCGAGGTAGAACTCCTGAAGATGTACAAATAAAGAACTCACTACTTCTGCTACTTCTTCTACATTTTCCACTGTCAGTGAAGGTGATGGTCTATCACATGTCTGATCTACTGTCAACACAGCAATTAAAAAAGTTGCCCATTACAGATACAAAATATATCATTATGTGTTATCAATATGACTTAGACACCATTAGTAATTATGTTGACTGATAATGTGTTGTTTTTATTTTTCATAATATATAAATACAATCCACTTAATCTACTAATGTAGCATGCATGTAAAACTCAACAGACAAAAAATTATAAAAATATTTAAATTCTGAGATGTGAATGTGGAAAAAATTAGAAACAATAGACTGTATTGTACTGTAAGTGTTTAATGTGTAAACACTGAATTTATGATTTCATTTGTTATTATTTCATCTTAAGCGATACTGTATTTATTTTATATTTATGTTTTAAACTCATGACCCTTAAGAAGATAAAATGTATATTTTATACTGTTTATCTTGAATACATTTTTATTTTTATTACTATTATTATTATGAATGTTACATGGATAGCACTGACACTGGACAAGGCATGGCACAAAGGGAACTGACACTGGCCAAGACATGGCACAAAGGGAACTGACACTGGCCAAGACATGGCACAAAGGGAGTACAGAAAATGTCGGGTAACTGAGGAAAGAGTGCCTGAGACTGCATGAGAGTGCATGAGACTCGAGAGTGCCTGGTAGTACACAAGGGTACCTGAGAGTGCACGAGAGAGCCTGAGAGTACATGAGAGTGCCTAAGAGTGCATGAGAGTACATGATAGTGTCTGTAGGTACCTGAGAGTACACGAGGGTATATGAGAGTGTCTGAGAGTGCATGATAGTACATGAGAGTACATGAGAGTACATGAGAGAGCCTGGGAGAGCCTGAGAGTACATGAGAGTGCCTAAGAGTGCATGAGAGTACATGATAGTGTCTGGGGGTGCCTGAGAGTGCCTGAGGGTACATGAGAGTGCCTCAGAGTACATGAGAGTGCATGAGAGTACATGAGAGTGCCTGAGAGTGCCTGAGAGTACATGAGAGTGCCTGAGAGTGCCTCAGAGTACATGAGAGTACATGAGAGTATATGAGAGTGCATGAGAGTACATGAGAGTACCTGAGAGTGCCTGAGAGTGCCTGAGTGTGCATGAGAGTGCATGAGAGTATATGAGAGTACCTGAGAGTGCCTGAGAGTGCATGAGAGTGCATGAGAGTATATGAGAGTACTTGAGAGTGCATGAGAGTGCCTGAGAGTATACGAGAGTGCCTGACAATACCCAAGAGTGCCTGGGAGTGCATGAGAGTGCTTGAGAGACAAAAGGGAAGAAAAGAAAATGTACAAAAATGGATTGAAAGAATGCAAATCAAAGAAAAGTTTAAATTGTGAAAAGATGATCCACATTGGATAAATGTGATTATGTATGGGAATTATTAACTTTGAAAATGATAAGCCAAAGTGCTTAAATAATAATTATTATAAATAAATATTTATTTATATATATATATATATATATATATATATATATATATATCTGTGTGTGTGCACATGATGATATATACGTATATGTGTGTATTTATAACATAACAAATAGCACAATCATCCACAAGCGGGCAGTTAGCCAGTTACGTACTTTAATGGATGACAGGAAATCTCCCATTTCCAGTAATCTCTTCTGGTAAGACATTTTGGGCAGGCGGAACTCATACTTATTCCAGATGTCAAACAATCGGTCAGCGCTGAAAAATGGAATAAAACTGGTCTTATTAGTATATTTCTATAATTGTACAATTTTGCAATATAATGTTTACTTTACTTGTGATACTACCACAGATGCAACACATGCTAATATAGCATGCATCTAAATAAACTAGATTTAACAAGATTTGCCATCCAAGCCAAAGGCCCAGATGGCAAGTGGACAAGGAAGCCATTGGTTTATCGAGAGTCCAACAATGTTCATCTACTTATAACCCGCCCTCCTGAGATATGTGTAAACTTTGTTTTCAAACATATTCACGCTGCTAGCAGTTACACAATCTGTAGACAATTTGTTCCATTCATGTATTGTCCTCTGTGAGAACGAGTGCTTCCTGATGTCCAATCTACATTGATCCTTTACTAATTTTACATCATGTCCTCTAGTTCTGCTATCCTTCTTGAGTGAGAAAAACATATTTCTATCAATATTTTCATACCCATTCAATATCTTAAAAACTTCAATCTGATCTCCTCTTAACCTCCTTGTCTCTAGAGTTGTTAAACCACATTCTTTCAGGCATTCTTCATAACAAAGGTATCTGAGTTCTGGAATCATTTTAGTTGCTCTCCTTTGTATGCATTCAAGCGTATCTATATCCTTCTTACGATATGGTCTCCATGCTTGTATACAGTATTCTAAATGAGGTCTAACTATTGCTTTATAAAGAGATATAATTAACTTTTTTCCCTTGTATGTTATGTTTCTTCTAATCAATCCAAGAATTTGATTACCCTTTGAAGCTGCAATATCACACTGCTCTGAAACTTTCATATCAGCGCTTATTGTAACTCCTAAGTCCTTTTCTTTTACAGTAGTACCCAGAACGGTATCTCCCATTTTATAGTTTACATTCAAGTTCCCATGTCCTGTATGTAGGCATTTACATTTCCCAAAATTGAACATCTGCCATTTCTCAGACCATTTCACTAATCTGTCTAAATCGTTTAGTAAATGTTGTTTATCACCATCAGTATTAACCTTTCTAAACAGTTTTGTGTCATCAGCCAATTTCAGTACGTTACTTGTTATTCTGTCGTCCAAGTCATTGATATATATTAAAAATAATATAGGTCCTAATACTGATCCTTGAGGTACCCCACTCAAAACCGATTTCCAATTTGAAACTTCTCCATCTACTACAACTTGTTGTCTTCTGTCAGTCAGCCATTGTTCTATCCAGTCAGTTATGCTATCCCCGACACAATGGGCTTTTAATTTAAGTAGTAATCTTTGATGTGGCACTTTGTCAAAAGCTTTCTGAAAATCTAAGTAGATAATATCTACTGGCGATCCCACGTCTATCCACTTAGTGATTTCTTCCAAAAAACATAACATATTTATTAAGCATGACCTCACTTTAAGGAATCCATGTTGAGATGAATTTAATAATTTATGCTTAACGAGGAAGTCCACCATATGGTCTTTAATTAACCTTTCTAATAATTTACAAATCACTGCTGTTAAACTCACTGGTCTGTAATTTTCTGACTTATTTCTCGAACCCTTTTTAAATAATGGTATGATGTTTGCTTCTTTCCATTCAAACAGAACAACTCCCTCTTTTAATGACAAGTTGAATACTCTTGCAAGTGGTACACTGATTTGTTTTACTGTTTCCATTAGTAATTTTGGAGGAATCCCATCCACTCCTGGTGATTTATTATCGTTCATTGCCTTTATTTTCTTAGCTACCATTTCTGGAGTTACAAGTAACGGTCCTAAATATTCAGATTTAGCCTCCTGAAATTTAGCATCAGCAACTGGTAATGAACTAACATCTTCTTTGGTAAACACTTAACTGAAGTAACCATTTAGGTCTTCTGCCATTAAAAACCCCTGTGATATTATATTTCCAGCTCTGTCTTCTAGAGGTCCAACCTTGTCTTGTACGTTTTGTTTACTCTTGACATATGCATAAAAACTCTTGCTGTCATTTTTTATGTTACATGCTAGTTTTTGCTCATAGCTTCTTTTAGATTGTCTGATTTCAGTTGTAGCTGCATTAAGTGCCTCTTTGTAATTTGCATAGTCTTCTTCCTTTCTGGTACGCCTATAAATCCTCCACATAGTTTGTTTTAACACTATTTTTCTAATAGCCTCTTTTGACAAGTGTTTCTTTCTACACCATTTCCCTTGTTTTTGGAAGGGAACAAATTTATCGATGATACTCTCAATTTCATATTTCAGAATATTCCAACATATAATTGCGGTCTTATTCATCAGCATGTTATTCCAATCTAGCTTTGCTAAGTATTTTCTCATATCTTTGTAGTTACCTTTGTGGAAGTTTCTTTTGTACGTTTTCTTATTTTTACTTTCTGATTTTACATTGATGTCAAAATGTATTTGATTATGGTCACTGTTACCCAATGGTTCAAATATTTTTACATTGTCCACTAATTCTTTATGTGATGACAAAACTATATCTAATACATTTTCTTCCCTGGTTGGTTCTAGCACGTGCTGAGTAAGAAAGGTATCCTGGATTAAAAATAGAAATTGTTGGTCCTCAATCCCTGTGCTCTCTAGCGAATTCCATTGTATGTGTCCATGGTTAAAATCTCCCATTATGATACATTCCCCTTTACTAACTTCCTTTATAGCGTTTTTTATTTTTGTGTTGTCCTCTTCGTTTATGTTTGGACTTCGGTAAACTAATCCAATAGTTAATTTTGAATTTCCTGAAAAATTTTGCACCAAACAGCTTCATCGCAATCTGCTTTCCTTTCTAGTTTTATTTCATAAGCCTGAATAGATTCTTTAACATATAAAATAACTCCCCCTCCCCTTCTTCCTATTCGATCTTTCCTAAACATTATGTATCCTGTCAGTCCTAATTCAGCATCTGTTATATCTGTGTTGGCCCATGATTCAGTTATACCAATTATGTGAGGGTCAATATCTTCTACCATAATGTTTAATTCGTTTTTCTTATTTACTATGCTCCTTGCATTTAAACATATGCATCTATAACCTTTTTCAGAGATGTTTTTCGGACGATTTGATATTGGTTTATCTGTGCAAGTGGCCTCTTGATCTGCTTGAGACACCTCTAGGCAACCCCCCTGCACTTCTAGTTTCAACTACAGGAATGTATGCATATGATGCCTGTTGTAAAGTATAATTACAGTCACAATTACCATGAAAAAATCTCTCCACGACATAGACACCAGGTACAAGGGTTCAACAGAGTCTCTTAGTGTTTCATCCGACAGACACACATTTCCTACTTACTATATCCACTGCCTCATGCTAGATGAGTAAGCAAGTTTTTTATTTTCAAAAACACAAGATTAACAGCAAAATGGATTTTTTCGCTGAACACAAAGCCATTTTAGGCAGGGTTGGGTTTAAGGCGGCCTTAAACCTGTTTTTGGCACGGCATGTGCCGCAAACTGCCCTAAAGTGGTTAAAACTGCCTCAAACTGCCTCAAATTGCCTTAAAGCTATCCCTGTCCAAAGGCACACTGAAGATTCTGTTATTATAAAACACATGTACATTGTATATATTAAATCAAACTACAAACAAAAATAAATCTTAAACTTAGTTTTATTTCATGATTTTTTTACAAAAATGACAGGAAGTTTATTGACATATATATTATACATTCCAGCTATTGACTAATCGGTCTTCACATTTTACCAGTCCAAGTCCTTGATTCCACGCAGCACGTGGTAACAATTTTGAGACAATTTTACTAATCAGTATTCACAATTTACCAGTCCAAGTCCTTGATTCCACGCAGCATGCGGTAACAAAAGACAAGCTTGCTTGCTTTTTGGACACCCAGCCGATTCCTGATCTTGTGTATAAAACTGAATGTACAGGTGTAAAGGCAATTGAGTTTATTTTAAACCAACCTTAGTAGACTTCAATACCACACCTTTAGCAGGTGTAAAGCAATTGAGTTTATTTGCAACCAACTTTAGTAGACTTCAATACCACACCTCTACTAGAAATAATAGGCAAGTAAACTGGACATGCTTTTAATGGCTAAATGGCCTTTCTATGCCCTAAACTGCCTTAAACCTGTTTCTTACATCTCTAGCACATATGTAACAATTGAGAAGGGAATTATTAATACTTATGCCATACTTTAGGGCATGTTTAATATAATACTTTTATTGTTTTTTTAATGAAATATGTTTAAGGCATTTTCTATGCCTTAAACTGCCTTAAACCTGTTTTCGGCAGGGCAGTTTTTACCGGTAAAAACCACCCTGCCATAAACCTGCCAACCCTGATTTTAGGCACATTTTATTTCTTTGGTCTCAAGTGATTTCACATGTTGTAGCACATCAAAATGGTAACCCATAAAACAACACGTTAAAAACTGACCAAAAAACGCCAAAACAACAAATTGAATGGAGAGGGTGTTTCCTGCTTTCCCATGAGCACATGGTGACACCCATGCCAAGCACATTTACCAGAAATCCAAAGAACCGAATAATGCAATAGTGTTCTGTGGGGTTCCACTGTGCATATGCAGGTGTGTCAGTAATTCTTTTTTCTTAACAAGATCGATGTAACTAGACTGCCATCTATGGTTTAAAGGTTTTGGAATACAAACACCAGATATAATATTATGTACAAGGATGATTATCGAAGTAATGAAGTTTTCTTGTTCTGATATATATAACTGGTTATAATATTATATATATATATATATATATATATATATATATATATATATATATACATATATGTATATATGTGTATATATATATATATATATATATATATATATATATATATATATATATATATAATATATATATATATATATATACATATATATATATATATATATATATACATACATATTTTTGGGGATAAAATAAACAAATTCCTGATTGGCCGCCAGCTTGTGGGTCAAACCTGGGGTCACGAAGGGTTGAAGCAACTAGTAGTTGAACTACCAAACCACTGAACGGCGTTGCTAATGTTTAAAACTTTATTCTTTAATCTATGAGTGTCTGTGTCTCTCAATGACAATGACAATGTGTCACTCGATCACTCGCTGTCAGTGCCACAAACACTGTCAGGTGACAGTGTCACACTGCTGACCCTCAATGTGAAGAGTCGTAAGATATCGTAATACATACGCGATAGAAGCGGCTTCGTCTTTCGGCCGTTTTGATCGTCGTCCGACTCGTTTCTGCATAAAAGTTTTGTATGCATCCAGCTCCTGTTCCAGCGCTTGAAACACGGGATTCGGTTTGCCTCCAAAACCGCTATAAAACGAACTCTTTGACCCTTTACTGGATGCACTCAAAGCCGAACTTTTCAACATTACAGCCATGATGCCTATTTGTTCTTGTCGCTTTTCAAGAAAGCATATACATATATAATTCTATGATAAACTGCGTTGTAACGATCGCCGATAATACACTGACGGTTTTAAGCCTTAAGAAGCCGCCATATTGAAACCTTTCTGTTGCTACGGCACTCCGCGAAGCCGACGGCCTTGGCAACCAACTCTGATTCGCTCGGTCTCTGCTGTGTTCGCGCCCAAAGACGCAGGTATAGGACAGGCTAGCTGTCTTCGACGATTGGCTTACCACTTCCTCTTCGTCTATCAGTTTAACTATTTTCGAAAGAGAAATACTTGCAGCCCACTTTGCTATTAACTATTAAATTGCATTGTTAGTTTAGTTTACTAAGTGAGTTATTGGGCTTCCCCGCCGTCTCAGTTACACAGTCACATGCGTCGGAACGGTGAAGGCCGGGGCGCCGGGTCGATCCAGTTATTTTGGATGGCTATAATTATGTTATTATGGCTCCCGAGTCCCCAATATGCTCGCACAATCCAACCTCCCATGTTCAATAGCTTTCGTCGTCCATAGCGGATATATAATTTATGTATGACGTCAACTACATATCCAAAAGCTTGAGACGTAATCCTACACTCCTAGCTGTATTAATCGGAGAATTGGTTCTTTTTTGATATTTTGCTAATTGCAACACATTTATTTGCGAAAAACGTAATCACGTGGCGGCTGGAGCGTGAAACGTCATCAAGTTTATGCAGCTACGTGACTGACGCCACATAGCGACGACCTTACGTAATTACTCTTCTTCTCCTGTTGTGTTGAATATTGGCCAACATTTCCAAGGAGTCAGATGGTCAGTGTTGCGTGTATGTGGAGTGATTGCTGTTTAATTGTGTTTGCTTGGCAGTAAGTTTGTTAGCTAATATAATTATAAATATGATTTGATTGAAGCGATATCTTACAAATATTGTGAGAGCGAATATATAGTTATGTTCATGTGTCTATTGCCACAATTGCAGTTAGTGGTAAGACACAATATGTGTGTGTGTGTGTGTGTGTGTGTGTGTGTGTGTGTGTGTGTGTGTGTGTGTGTGTGTGTGTGTGTGTGTGTGTGTGTGTGTGTGTGTGTGTGTGTGTGTGTGTGTGTGTGTGTGTGTGTGTGTGTGTGTGTGTGTGTGTGTGTGTGTGTGTGTGTGTGTGTGTGTGTGTGTGTGTGTGTGTGTGTGTGTGTGTGTGTGTGTGTGTGTGTGTGTGTGTGTGTGTGTGTGTGTGTGTGTGTGTGTGTGTGTGTGTGTGTGTGTGTGTGTGTGTGTGTGTGTGTGTGTGTGTGTGTGTGTGTGTGTGTGTGTGTGTGTGTGTGTGTGTGTGTGTGTGTGTGTGTGTGTGTGTGTGTGTGTGTGTGTGTGTGTGTGTGTGTGTGTGTGTGTGTGTGTGTGTGTGTGTGTGTGTGTGTGTGTGTGTGTGTGTGTGTGTGTGTGTGTGTGTGTGTGTGTGTGTGTGTGTGTGTGTGTGTGTGTGTGTGTGTGTGTGTGTGTGTGTGTGTGTGTGTGTGTGTGTGTGTGTGTGTGTGTGTGTGTGTGTGTGTGTGTGTGTGTGTGTGTGTGTGTGTGTGTGTGTGTGTGTGTGTGTGTGTGTGTGTGTGTGTGTGTGTGTGTGTGTGTGTGTGTGTGTGTGTGTGTGTGTGTGTGTGTGTGTGTGTGTGTGTGTGTGTGTGTGTGTGTGTGTGTGTGTGTGTGTGTGTGTGTGTGTGTGTGTGTGTGTGTGTGTGTGTGTGTGTGTGTGTGTGTGTGTGTGTGTGTGTGTGTGTGTGTGTGTGTGTGTGTGTGTGTGTGTGTGTGTGTGTGTGTGTGTGTGTGTGTGTGTGTGTGTGTGTGTGTGTGTGTGTGTGTGTGTGTGTGTGTGTGTGTGTGTGTGTGTGTGTGTGTGTGTGTGTGTGTGTGTGTGTGTGTGTGTGTGTGTGTGTGTGTGTGTGTGTGTGTGTGTGTGTGTGTGTGTGTGTGTGTGTGTGTGTGTGTGTGTGTGTGTGTGTGTGTGTGTGTGTGTGTGTGTGTGTGTGTGTGTCTATTGCCACAATTGCAGTTAGTGGTAAGTGCTCGTGTGTCTATTGCCACAATTGCCGTTAGTTGTAAGTAAATATATATTTATGCTCATGTGTCTATTGCCACAATTGTGGTTAGTTGTAAGTAAAATTAATTCTTCGCAAACCCTTAACCAGAATTGTAAAATAAATTCAATTTACCCGTTATCACTTTTTATTTACCAGTTATACAAAATAAAAACCAGTTATAAACGTATAGCGGGTTATAGTTAAATAAATATCCGTTAGAATCTGTGGAGAAACGATACCATCACCTATGCAGGGGAAGGTGGGGCATGCCATCACACATAAGGTATTTTATGTCACAACTAATGATCTGTTTTTGTCAGAAGGTTAAAATTATGCCTTGTTAATTTATATTTTTTAGTAGGTTACTACTACTATGAAACTTCAACTCTACTAAGAAAAACGTATGTGTTATCAATATTGTATTGATCACAGATATGTTCCTGGGTTCTGGGTACTGGGCAGGGCTGTAACAAATTGAATTTTTTTTCTACTTGAGTAAAAGTAGAAGTAGATCCTGAAAAATCTACTCAAGTAAAAGTACCCCCCAAAAATCTACTTGAGTAAAAGTAGAAAGTAAAAAAATGTACTTGAAGTAGAAACAAAAGTAGACCACGAATCACGAGCCCACAAGCATAAGAACGTTAACACGTGCAGACAAACACATACTTCCTCACACTAGTAAGACAGCAAAAGATTGTAAGGCACACCAGTTTACACCATCGCTTTATTCAGCTTGGGCAGAAACTGCTGCTCAAACTCTGCATCACCGATGCACGCGCACAGTGCGGACTTTCTGCGAAATAGCGACGACAAATAAGGCCACCGGTGCTGTAGTTTTGTCGACGCCGTCATGACTATAGAACGCTCTCGCAAACAAAGCAAAGTGTACAAAAACAAGTCGCGCAAACGGAAAGTCAAAAGAGAAATGGCGACTATCGGCTACACTCGCAGGTCAGCGATCCTGCTCCGCGGTAAATTTTTAATTAGCGAATCAGAAGACAGATTACGGATTTACGCGCGGTAATTCCGCGCATTGTGTGTATGCCGTTTCTGTATGCAGCGGAAAAAAATCGCTGGGTGTCGGTACTTCGCTGCATTTACAAAAGTAATACGTAATTCTACTTCGTTACAAGTAGAAGTAGATCCGTAAACATCTACTTCATTACGAGTAGAAAGTAAAAAGCTACTCAAGTAAAGTAACGAAGTAGATCTACTTCGTTACTTACCGGCTCTGGTACTGGGCCTGGGGTATATCCACACAGGTATTTGGGAACATACATTGCATATTTCAGGTGTTTGCTAAGAGAATACGAACTGCAATGATACATTTCTTTCTGGCTGCAGAACATCATATAGCTTGTAATCCATGTGTATTACTTGGGGTGGGTCAAAAGACGCCCATATATAAAATATAAACATAACCAGCTGTAGTTTATATAATACAATGGCCAAGTACAAGTTCGGTGACTATGCAACAAGGAAAACCAAAAGACACATAATAAAAACAACTTTATAATTATACTCTTCAAGCTACATAAACATACCATTATGTAAAAAAGGTTCGAGAAATAAATCCGAGAATTACAGACCAGTGAGTTTAACATCAGTGATTTGTAAATTATTAGAAAGGTTAATTAAATACCATATCGTGGACTTCCTTGTTAGGCATAAATTATTAAATTCATATCAACATGGATTCCTAAGGTCACGTGGTCATGCTTAACAAATATGTTTTTTTTGAAGAAATCACTCACTAAGTGGATAGATGGGGGATCGCTAAGTAGTACTTAGATTTTTAGAAAGCTTTCGACAAAGTGCCACATCAAAGATCACTACTTAAATTAAAAGCCCATGGTATCGGGGATGGCACTATTGACTGGGTAGAACAATGGCTGACTGACAGAAGACAGCATGTGGTAGTAGATGGAGAGGTTTCGAACTGGAAATCAGTTTTGAGTGGTGTACCACAAGGATCGGCATTAGGACCTTTGTTATTCTTAATATATATCAATGACTTGAATCAACGTTTAGAAAGGTTAACATTGATGGCGATGAACAACATTTACAAAACGATCTAGACAAATAATTATGTTAAATGGTTTGAAAAATGGCAGATGTTATTAAATTTTGGGAAATGTAAATGCCTACATACAGGACACGGGCACCTGGATGTAAACTATAAAATGTGAGACACTGTTCTATGTACTACTGTAAAAGAAAAGGACTTAGGAATAACAATAAGTGCTGATATGAAAGTTTCAGAACAGGGTGGTATCAGGCTTGTTAACAAATTCATGTCAACGTATTTGAATGCAATTATTTCACTTGATTCACAGGCAAATGCGAGTCCAAATGCCATTTTCCAGAAACGCATTCAAATGCAAATGTTTTGGGGTCGCATTCAAATGCAAATCTTTTGGGTACACATTTGCAAATGCATTTGAATTATTTTCAAATGTTAAGCTTTAGATTAACGTTTTGCTTTATTTGGAGAAAAACAACGTCATTTATACAAATACATTATTAATTTATTTAATAAATACAGTAGTGTATTACTGTAACCACTAAGTACCACTAAATACCAGTCTCACTACACGAACATGTCTGTAGAGTCATACACAGTTCCAGGCCTGCAGAGGTGGTGGAAATGGGAGGGAGGAATAGCCAATTGACAGTTTACTGGGAACCATGGCAGGGAATGAAAGGCTAATCATTCAGGTAGGCCAGAATGGAAGGGAACCCAAGACAATAGACTGTCCACTGGTGGGGTCACTGGGATAGTAACCTGGTGGATAATTACAGTTACCACTAATCAATGCACCATTATGGGATTTATGGGACATTTGAGAGTTTCCATAAATTGTTTTAAATACTGTTACATGTTAATTCTTTCATTGCGTTCAGTCGTCCTACATTTTATAATTATATAAGATAAAAGTTATCTTTTGTGAAGTCCTTTTGCCAAAACTAGTACTTTTTTGTGATCTTGACTCCCCACAGAAAATATGGCAAGTTCTAAGAGACTGTGAACATAATCTCACATAACTGACTTTATACTTCATGAATAGGCCAACAGAAAATATACGTTCTTATATAATGCACTATCAAGTCTGTAGGACCGTTCAAAGCGTTTCGCATTTCATTGCCTGGCAGATCTGTTCATGTCAATACTGACTCGACCTTTCTGGGAAGCATTCAACCTCCCTGCAATTACTGCTGCAATTTTACTGCTCTGACCAGCTGGTGTCCACCACAATGCTTACAGACCTCTTTATTCGTCACGTGGTCGCTCCAGTGAATGCCCAAGATCTTGCGCAGGCATTTAGTGTCGAATGCATCTATTTTGTTTTCTTTGCTTGTTCTGGTTGCCATGATTCGCATCCATATAGTAGGGTTGTACAGTAGGGTTGTATAGTATGGTTGTATAGTAGGGTTGTATAGTAGGGTTGTATAGTAGGGTTGGGAGAACGTTTGAATCATAGAAGCGGAGTTTAGATCTCAGGGTTGTTCTTTTTGTTCCAAATTTTCCTCAGCTGATTGAAGGCTACTGGTGCTTTCACCACTCTGTAGTTTAATTCGTGATCGATGATTCCTTAGTTGTTGATGAAACTTCCAAGGTAGGTGAAGCTTTCAACTGTTTCCACTTTGTTGCTGCTGATCAGAACATCTGTGGATAGTTTATGTTCGACTGTCAGCATGTTTCTAGTCTTCTTTTCACTGACTACAAGTCCCAAGCCATCAGCGTATCTACCGACCGATTGCACGAGACATTGTAGGTCCTGGGTGGTGTCTGAGAGGGCGGCAATGTCATCAGCTAAGTCCACGTCTGACAAAAGCTTCTCCTTAACCCAAGTAATCCCTTCTTTGCATCTGGTTGCCAGCCCCATGACTCAGTCGATGTCCACACCGAAGAGAAGGGGATGGAGAATCTACCTTGTCTGACACCAGTAACCACATGGAACCAGTCACTGTAGCCATCTTCTGTTTTTACACATCTCGATTGTTCATAAATCTTCTCGGTTGCTGATACAATCTTTCGTGGGATTCCGTATGTGGTTAAGATGTTCCACATGGAGGGCCTGTGGATGCTGTCGAACGCTTTGGTGAAGTCTATGAAACTGAGATAACTGATACTCTTGATATTTCTCTATAGTGCGCCTGAATGTGAATATTTGCTCAGCACAAGAGCGTTTAGGCCTAAAGACTGCTTGTTCCTCACGCAATTCGCCGTCTACCATATCTCGCATTTAATTCAGTATCATCTGGCAACACACTTTTCCTTGTATTAACAGCAGTGCCACACCTCTCCAGTTGTCACAAGTTTCCCTTCTTGGGGATGCAGACCACAACATCGCCTATCCAGTCCACAGGAAAGATGCCAGAATCCCAGATCTGGTTGCATAGTCCGCACATCCACAGTACAATTGTTTCACCACCTGCTTTCATCATTGTTTCACCACCTGCTTTCATCATGGTCCTAGGACATGTTCAAAACCAGACCAATCTCCACCGACCTGGGCGTTCATGTCGCCCATGACACTGATTATGTTATGGTGTGGAATATTGTCTACCAGGTCTTGGTGTTGCTCATAGAAGCTGTCTTTCTCAGTCATCGTGGTTGTTTGGAGGTGTATAGTACCGGGTGATGGTGACCTTGGCATGCGATGTTACAAATGTTGCCGTAATTAATCGTTCATTCACTGGTTTCCATTCCGTGTGTGTGCGTGCGTGCTTGCGTGCGTGCTTGCGTGCGTGCGTGCGTGCGCGCGTTACAATGTTACTAGACACTGCGAACGTTTCATACTGTATTATAAGGGCCGTTTAAAACGCATTAAATGTATAGAAATCACGCATTATTAAAAAACACGGCGATCGGTAAAAATGTTACAAAATAAATGGCATAACGAACCAAAACGAAATGGAAACGACAGCGAAAAGATGTGTTAGGAACGAGCTTAGTTTATAAGTAAAACTCGATGTAATCAGAGATAGCAATGGCAAAAGCCTTCGGCAGTCAGATGAACGGTACAATATTGGCCGATCACAACTTGTGAAAATTTTGAGAAACAAGGAAGTATCTCGATGCATTTGAAAACAACGAACCAGCAGAAAGCGACAAGCTATTAACACGGCATTTGACGAGGTTGGTGTAATTTGCATTACCGATTTTTATATCGACTTTGTATTACGAATTCTAATAAATTTCTTGCGTGACTGGATAAAATTTGGTACATATACAATAAAACGATGTGTGATATAGTAGAACAAAATTAAATAATCCTCTGATACGTGGTTATAATAATATAAGCTCCCAAAAATAAACCGTGGCGCCTATGGTGGATCACTTCTGCAAGTCCCATGATGCTTCAGTGCCCATATACACTATTACAGTCACCTCGCATCACGGAGCCATTCAATTGCTTCATGTGGTGATAGCCTCTCCATAGACAAGACTCTAGCACAACTTCCTCGTGGTACACTGCGGATGTTGGGCACCTTGCGGCCCCAGGCGAATGTGCTAGGAATCTTGGAGCAGGTTGGAGCCTTAAAGGTGCAGTGCGCAAGGCCCGCCAGAGTATGGACACGTCCCGGTGTTGCATCATTCCAACCCCCAACTAGTGAATAGTGCTAGGTAGATCAAGCCCATTAGCATTGGTAGGCAGGTGATCTAGGTGAAGGAAAACTCTGACATTAAACCGCAACAGCAGGTCAGCCAGGGCAGCGCTGTTGAGTGGCTAAGTTGTCCCAAATATAATGATGGTACAAATATTGTTGAGCGAGAGGGCTACCGCGTCCGGGGTAACCGACGCGCCGTCTACCTTGGCTGCGGCGAGAAGACAGCGAAGACCAAGGGGACCGTCAGGCCGGCAGCGATACAGATGTGAAGCCCGGCAAGGCAGTCTGAACGTGGGGACGATGAGCGGGAAAGGAGTAGAGGTGGTGGAAATGATGGAAAGAAGGCGATTGGGAGTACAGCATCCAGGAGACTAAGTGGAAGGGAGACAGAGCAATGACGATGATGGGAGGGTAGAAACTACTGCACGCAGGAGGAGATGGAAGAAGTAACGGAGTGGGCATCATTGTATCCGAAGAGATCAGTAAGACGGTGGTCAGAGTGGAGAGATGGAAGGGGCACATAGTGATGTCATGGCTGATAATTAAGAAACAGATGATGTGTGTTATGTCTGTGTATGGGCCACAGACGGGAAGGACGGAGGCAGAGAAAGAGGAGTTCAGGGATGCTTTGGAGAGGATGATGGGATTGGTGGAGCTGGAGGTGATGTTGTGTATTGCGGGAGACTTCAATGCACATGTTGGAGTAGTGGAACCAGGTGAAGAGGAGAGCGTTGGCAAGTATGGATGGGGAGCGAGGAATAGAGAGGGTCGAGCTCTGGTGGAGCTGGTGGCAAGAAATGGGTTAGCAGTGGCTTGCTCTTTCTTCCAGAAGCGAGAGAGCCACAAGATCACATACAGGAGTGGACAGCACAAGACAGAATTAGATCTGCCGATAGTCTGGAATAAGCAGCTATGGAAGATTAAGGATTGTGAAGCTGTGGCTGGAGAGCATGTCACGACACAGCACAAGCCAGTGGTGTTCGTTGTTCGTGTGCAGAAGAAGAAACAAACGGACTATTAAGTGGTGGAGGTGCAAAGACGACGTCGCTGTTGAATACAAGGAGCGGGTGACGGTTAAGTATGAAGAGCTCAGTGAATAAGTTTTTCTTTTGGAGGAAGAATGGTAAAAGTACAAAGAAGCTATGTGGAAGAATATCGGGAAAGAGCGGAGTGTCAAGGAACTAAGGATTGTCGACAAGCAGTTGCAGAGGCAGTATGCGAAAAGAGTGAAGCCTGTAAAAAAATAAAGAAGACCAAGGAGAGAGGAAATCAACCGGATGCAAGGATGATACACACATACGGGCTGTTGATACGGCGGGGAGAGATATGGAAGCAGACGTTTATAGCAAGCTATGGTGGGATGGTGATCAAGGATTGAAATGGGAAGTTAGTGACAGAACAGGAGGCAGTGCTGAAGGTCTGGGAAAGCTACTTCAAGGAGCTAGTGAACCAGGAAGGAAATAACAAAGATCTAGAATTACCATCGGATGTAGCGGGGAAAGTAGAGTCAGCTCATATTACGGATACAGAGATGCAAACCGGGATGAAAGGGATGAAAAGGGGAAGAGCACCTGGTATCGATGAGATGCGTGTGGAGATGGTACTGGCGGCGGGGGGAGAGAGAGGAATCAGCTGTACAAAGTGGCTGCTGTATGAGGCAAGATAAAGTACCAGAGGAGTGGCGGACAGGGCTAATTATCTCAGTGTGGAAGAGGAAGGGAGATGTGCAAGACCCAGGGAAATACCGAGGCATCACACTTCTAAGTCACACCATGAAGCTGGATGGGAGGATACGAAAGAGAGTAGAGCAATAAAGTTGGAGATGCAAGGGAGAATGGCAGTGGGATTTGTGGACCTGGAGAAGGCCTATGACACAGTCCCTAGAGAGATGGTGATGGCAACAGTGAGATGGATGGGAGTGCCAGAAGAAGCCAGGATGGTGGAAGCAATGTATGAGAACAAAAGGAAGAGTTGTGGTTGGATCTGGGTTGTCGTAAGAGTTTCCAGTTAACATTAGTTTGAGGCAAGGAAGTGCCCTTAGCCTTTTACTCTTTATCATTGTGATGGAATAATCAGCAGGAAGATCAGCACAAAGGATGTTCTCAGGAAGATGATGTATGCAGACGATCTGGCCATAATAGCAGAAAGCAAACAAGACCTACAGGAAGTGTTGGAGGAATGGAAGGGGGTGTTCGAGAAGCACGGACTGAGAATGATCCTAGAGAAGACAGAAGTGATGTGGGTTGGGCACCAGAGAGAGGAGTTGAACATCAGGTTGAATGGTAAGGAGATCAAGCAAGTGGATGGCTTTGTGTATTTTGGAGGATGGGCATTCAAAGGTAGAGTGCGACGTCGGACACAAGCGGGAGCGAATGCTTGGAGAAAGGTAGAGGGAGTCATGTTGGACAGAAAAATTTCAAAAAAGCTGAAAGGGAAAGTCGTGAGTGCGTGTGTTACACCAGCATGCCTGTATGGTCTGGAGACAGTGGCGTTGACAGAACAACAACAACCGAAGCTGCAAGTTTGTGAGAACAACTGGGTTCGTCGAATAACAAGAACAAAGAGGGTGGACAGAAGACGGATAAACTACCTGAGGAAAGAGGTTGGGATGAAATGTAGCCTAACAGGAAGATTGATGAGAAGCCGGGTGAGATGGGCAGGCCGCTTAGTAAGGATGGATGCAGGCAAACTAGCAAAGAGAGCAGAGGTGGACACATATCAAGGACACAGGAAAATGGGAAGACCACAGCTGAGATGGGAGGACTGCGTGGGGAGGGATATGAGAAGATCGGGGGAGGATAAAAGACGGAGAGGATGGGGGGGGCGGCCGAGAGAAAACTATGGAAAGAAAGAACAGAAAGAGTGGCTCGACAATACTTTACCTGACCCTACAGCAGGGAACAAGGAGGAAGAGCAAAAAGTTAAATGTGTTGCACGTTTACATTCACCGATGTGTCCCACTACTGAGTCTGTGACTTGTGTTTCATACTGTATCATAAGGGCCGTTTAATTATCTGAGCGTTACAAAATTCCTAGATGCAGAAAAATCACGGCGAACGCCTCAAGAATTTCATAGGTACAGTTTTCATGTTTATGCATGATTAACCTCTCAGGTAGCAATTTTCATTTTATCTAATAGTGATAGTATATTCTCCAAACTAATCGATCACTTCACACTTGCTTGTCCGAACTGCCAGCGCACCTACTGTATTCAGCGAGTCAACGCGCCAGCGCGCTGAATACAGTAAGCCGTTTCAGGCTATACCCCCTGGTTACCGTATTGTTGTCCACCTCAAGTGGCATTCTATTAACTTTATAGTTTCCATGAAGGTATTTGTGGGTTTCAGTGGGTTTGAGGTTTTTCAGTTCGGAGACTAGTTTCGTTGTTCGTCGTTGAACGTTCTCCATCACATGTTGGTCTCTCTTGAGTGTTGAGGCCCGGGCAACTGTTCTAGAATATGTCTGACCAGGTTCGTGTGACCAGTTTTTCATAGTTTGTCTACCCAGGTAGGTAAATGACCTTCATATTAAGGCATAGCATTTTGTTAGCTTTGTTTGGTACCATCTCGACTTGTTGATCAAACTTTAGTTCACGGTCTATATGTACCTCCGTGTCTCTCTCATCTGTGTTCTCCCACAGGGACCTCCGTGTCTCTCTCATCTGTGTTCTCCCACAGGGACCTCCGTGTCTCTCTCATCTGTGTCCTCCCACAGGGACCTCCGTGTCTCTCTCATCTTTATTCTCCTACAGGGACTTCCGTGTCTCTCTCATCTGTGTTCTGCCACAGGGACCTCCGTGTCTCTCTCATCTGTGTTCTCCCACAGGGACCTCCGTGTCTCTCTCATCTTTATTCTCCTACAGGGACTTCCGTGTCTCTCTCATCTGTGTTCTCCTACAGGGACCTCCGTGTCTCTCTCATCTGTGTTCTCCCATAGGGACCTCCGTGTCTCTCTCATCTATATTCTCCCACAGGGACCTCCGTGTCTCTCTCATCTGTGTTCTCCTACAGGGACCTCCGTGTCTCTCTCATCTGTGTTCTGCCACAGGGACCTCCGTGTCTCTCTCATCTTTGTTCTCCCACAGGGACCTCCGTGTCTCTCTCATCTGTGTTCTCCCACAGGGACACCCGTGTCTCTCTCATCTGTGTTCTCCTACAGGGACCTCCGTGTCTCTCTCATCTGTGTTCTCCCACAGGGACCTCCGTGTCTCTCTCATCTGTGTTCTCCCACAGGGACCTCCGTGTCTCTCTCATCTGTGTTCTCCCACAGGGACCTCCGTGTCTCTCTCATCTGTGTTCTCCCACAGGGACCTCCGTGTCTCTCTCATCTGTGTTCTCCTGCAGGGCGTTACTATTCTAATCACCTGGTTCTGTTTGGTTCTTTTAATCCTACATTTCCCATACAATATATGTTGGTGTTTTAATAAAGTTTATATTTCTGACGATTAATGAGTATTTTGCAATTTGAATTTGCTAACAAAAACATGGCTTGTTTTTGTCATGTTCAAGTTATGAAAACTAATCACATGAATCCTGACAATTACGACGATTGGGATAGTTTGCATCCCTAGTTATTAATATATCAATGTACAACCACGTATCAATATAACACGTTATAAATTCATAGCATCCAGCAATTACACAAGTCAAGAACCCGTAAAACTTACCAAGTAGGCGGAACTTGGAATTTATTCAACATTTCAACATAAAGCAGCATAATACAACATTATATACAAACAGTGACATGTCAACACCATTTTGCAGCTATACCTATCATATAGGCAGATTTAAAGAAATGTCGAAGATAAATGCCGGAAGTGCAATATGTATAATAAGCATTTCCCACTATAAATAAACAAATACATAAAAAATTAACACGTAAAGAACACAATAAACATAAATACATACATTAACTAGTACTACTAAAATTGGTATAGGACCTACACATACTACCATACTATTTGCCGAGATCAAACAAAGTTGAGCGACAATTTATATATGAAATATTTATAAGCTAGGATGTGACTAAGTATTATTTTTATTTACCAAATATTGTTTGTGGCTTATGTTAAAGGCACGTAGATTACTACAATTTTTAATATCCTTATTTAAGGAAGTCCACATATTTGGAACCTTTACACTTATACACATAGATTTTAGTCCTGCAGTATTTGTTTTTGAAGTTATTTTCTTTGCGTTTATTATAATCATGACATGTGTTAAGCATTTCAAAATGAGAAAGAATGTTAACTGGCATTAAAGTGTTGTATTTTTTTTACAGTGTAATCGTGGATTTAAAGTTAATCGTGTCAAAAATAGTAAGGGCATTAAATTTCACGAAAGCTGGCTTAGAATGAATTTTACATTCCAGTTGACCACACGTTCTCGTTGCTTGTTCTTGTGAAATGTACAAAGGGGTGTACAGTGATCTCGGCCTGAGTGATCTCGGCCTGTTTTGGTGAACTCGGCCAGTGACCTCGGCCTGTGCGGCAGTGAATTCGGCCTGTACAGCAGTGATCTCGGCCTGTATAGCTATAGTGATCTCGGCCTGTTTGGCGGCGTGATGTTGGTAAGAAATAAGTGCCCGACAGTGAACTCGGCCTGTGCGGCAATGATCTCGGCCTGTAATTTTCTATAAAAACGGACGTTAAATAAAACTTCTTGTCTAGTCAGTGATCTCGGCCTGTTTGAGGGAGTGATGTTGGCCAGAAATAAGTGTTTGTAAAATAAAACTGTGTGTTATGTATTGTGATAACTGCTATATAATCGACTCAATAATGTTCACTATTGCATGGTCGGACTGACTTATATGACAGCGATCTCGGCCTGTATCTATAACGGGCCTTTTTATTATAGTTATGTCCGACATATTTAAATAAAAACTATAAATTATCATCGGCAAAATCTGCGTGTTAAATGTAGCCATTTTAATTCATCAGTTATAAGTAACATTTCATTAGTATGTACAGTCCGTTGCCGTAATATGTACTGATATCATAGTATATATATATATATTATGTATAGACAGTTGTTGGATATAATGTAGATATATATTTATTTTTGTTATTCGAGTGGGACAATGTTTCGACTCGGAATCGTGGCTAGTTTGCAGAAGAAGACAAAAGGCATAATGTAGAAAGTTTCTATTTTTATTTATAATTCCCTCCAAATCAATACATAAATGTCGTGACGTAACCTATGCAAATAAATTAAAGAAAAAATAACAGCAAAGATGGGAACCAAGAAAGAATTAGAAATTATATAAAATTGCTACTATAACCATATACCGCACAGTACAATTAAATGGTAATCACAATATGAAATCCTTAATACAATCTAAAATAGGAATATATATATATATATATATATATATATATATATATATATATATATATATATATATATATATATATATATATATATATATATATATAATTAAATCATAATCACAATATATATTCCTTAATACAATGTATAATAAATCCTTATGTATAATAAATGTATAATGAATCCTTAGTACAATGTATGTAATATACACACACACATTATATATATATATATATATATATATATATATTCGGTTCGGAGATCACACCTAACGCATCACAGGGCCATACAATCGGCCAAATGTCTTCAGGCGCGGCATCGCTGTCTTTTCCCCAGATCGATATAGATCCCACTGCATTGCAACCTTCCCCTGCAGGTGTCGAAATGTCTTTTTTGGTGCCTTCTCAGTTTCCCCTCTGATACCAGTCGCAGGGTGAGTTCGATCTGAGAAACATTATGCTCATACTTTCATATATGGACGTTAGAAATAATGATATTACTCTGTGATCTTTTGGTCCTTCTATATTACAAATGCATGACGTTACTTGAAATGAACATGGCAACATTATGTTAAGGTTTAAATTAAATTACACAATTACATTTATAGTACTGGTATTGTCAGCTACAGTGTGGAATTGCCTACCTGTGCAGCTTCTTCGTACAGCTGACTAGTCAGTTGGTAGAATGGCATCTGCTGCTTGGCCTTGAATCCGTGATGCCAACCTTCTACGTCGTTGTTTGTCCGGACGCTCTGCCCGAACACTGCCCAGCTGGTCGGAGGCCACATTCGACTTGTAATTGGCATTGTCGTCGCATATGGTGAACATGTTGATAATTATAAATAATACTAAGCACCTTCATTGTAATTAACCCTGACCTGGAAGAACTTCGAGAATTGCTTGCAGCACAGCAACGTAGTCGTTCGTGCGGCGTCGAGACATCATACAGAAAAGTAGTGGCACTTGCTTCATATTGTCGCCATCTCTGCCAAGAAGACAATAACTGGTTTTAGTCCTAAAACAATTCGATTAACACATTTGAAGGAATATGCAATTTATTTAATTATTATCTACGTGCCCATTCTCGACAAACAATATTGCCTGGTACAGTTACAGTAAAACATGAATACAACAAGTATTATAACTTATATTTGCAATCACATTATGAAAACTTTTTATAACTACGGATTTTGTGCACAAAATTATTACCTTTGGTGCACAATTGCAGCACCTCCATTGCGGCAAGTCAACCGAACCCTTCACCAGCTGCCTATAGAAGGGTCTGCTGACACCTGCAAATTCACACGAATAAATGTATGCCGTAATTATAATAAAATATTAAGAAACCCAATACTTCTGATGTTCTTAGACAAATTTTGCCATCCCGCCACATAGCAATTAACTT
This sequence comes from Lamellibrachia satsuma, assembly GCA_033239005.1. NCBI lineage: Eukaryota > Metazoa > Annelida > Polychaeta > Sabellida > Siboglinidae > Lamellibrachia > Lamellibrachia satsuma. The sequence continues at coordinate 4,345,429 of BSQZ01000012.1, read as the reverse complement.
TCGGGTTGTCATTATTTATGTATATTATCAATAGTGAAGACGACTGTACAACGCACGCAACATACCTGTCCCGCACACTCTGTGTTGCCATAAATTGCACCCGTCGCACAACAGAGCCTCTTGGCGTTTACGCACGATCCGTAAGCAACTGAGACACGCGGACGACTCGCGATTCATGGCGGGAAAGCAGATTCACGATCACAAACACTTAAAACCTTGGTTGTCGTAATTTTACAAACTATTAAATTGTTATAGTTGTACTTTCATGAGCAATTCAAATATAGTACGTTCGCGATTGTAAGTGAACCCAGTGTTTAGTCATCGATATTCCCCTCTTTATAAAGCTGGGTGGCGGCTATGATTCTGACCAATCTTAGCCTATTCTGACCAATCATCTTTATGGAACACTTCGCTCTTGCTGCGGCCCACGGCGATCTGGGGCCACACAGTTAGTAGGGCTTAACTTCAGCTTTGGTCATGTTCAGACAGACAACATGAAAAGATCAGCTCAATGAAACAATGCACGAGTAGGAAGCCAATTACTACAGCCTACCTCTACACATTCTTAAAGCACACAAATCAAAGAAAGACAACATGAAAAGATCAGCTCAATGAAACAATGCACGAATAGAAAGCCAATTACTACAGCCTACACATTTTTAACGCACACAAATCAAAGATAGACAAAATGAAAAGAGTAGCTCAATAAAACAAAGCAATATATTATATTTGTGACACCTATATCGGCTAAGAATAAAATTCTCACACAAATCAAAGAGACAACATGACAATATCAGCTCAATAAAACAAAGGAACGACAGAAAGCCAACTACAACAGCTCTACACATTCTTAACGCACGCAAATCAAAGATAGAAAAAAATGAAAAGATCAGCTCAATAAAACAAACAAGAGTAGGAAGCACATTACTATGACCATCACTTTTTTAACGTACAAATAATATTTTAAAACCGATTACATGATAAATATTAACGGGATATTATGTTTGTGAAGTCATTGCGCCTATACACCTATATCGGCTAAGAATAAGATCAAGACCGATCGTCTAAAAACATCTTTATTGCATTGAACATTGTTTATCGTAACAATAAATACATGATACAACTTCTTGTACCGATAAATATGGCCTACATTACTATAACAAGGCCCGTAATCAAAGACAGGCCGAGATCACTGCTGTACAGGCCGAATTCACTGCCGCACAGGCCGAGGTCACTGGCCGAGTTCACCAAAACAGGCCGAGATCACTCAGGCCGAGATCCCGACAGGCCGAGATCACTGTGAACCGTACAAAGGTTGTACCATATTTTTGTATGTGTTTCCCCATATTTCACAACAATGTGTCATGTAAGGATCGAAGTATAAGTGAACAAAATAAAGTATACAACGCAGACTCATTCAGAACATGTAAATATCTACTGCACATGACACGAACCTGCCAACCTCATCTGGAACGAGAGCTACAAGGACAGTGATGAATTGATAACATCAAACATTGGACAGATTGTGGACTCGAAGTGGTTAGAGTAGGCCTGTACGCTACATATTGTATCATCAACAATACATACATTCGTTGCATCGGGTTTAACGTGCACACAGAACAACGGGCGGTGTAATTACCTCAACTATACATGTAAAGCGATTTTTCATTGGTGAATCGGGGCCAATAGGAAATGCGTTATTAAATTGGTTTTTCGAAATCACGTGCTTCTAACGTAAACTTACATTCGTTATTTCAACGTTTTGGAAGGAAATTCTGCATCGATACAAGTTGACAGTATCGTTATTCACACATTTTAAGCTCAAAATACAATGCCTCAAAAACTATTATGTATCAGTAGGCTTACAAATGATAAGAAACAACGAACAGCTGATGTTTTAATAAGAGAAAACATTGACTTCGCAGGATTGATGTTGCGTGATGACGTTTTGACAGGTTTGAAACGCGCGGGTTTTAAAAGACCGTCGCCAATACAGCTGAAAGCCATACCACTGGGGAGATGTGGATTAGGTTTGTTGGCAACGTTGCTAAACGCTTTTCTAATTACCATAGCTTAAGGGACAGAACGCCCGAACGTATTGTTGGCTTCGCGGATGCCGGGAAGGTTCGGCCCAGGCCATGATGATGATGGGTTCGGCCCACTCCGGCAGATGCTTCGGCCCACTTCACTGAAATCTGCGTCGGTATTGAATTCGGTCACGGTCGTTTCTACCTACGCTAGTAACGGAATTCAAATTCTACTGGTGATACACTCACGCGGTTTTTGGATTTTCTTTACAAAGTCAGAGACTTCAAAACCCCAAAAAAGCAAAGTCAAAGACAAAAATTATTTGGTGTCATATACATTGAAATGTATTTAAATACAAATACTTGAGGTGTTCAAATGCAGTTACAAATGCTATAAAATGCAAATGCATTTGCTATTTATTGATACCCATGCACAAAGTATTTGGAAGTATTTGAAAATGTAAAATTCTTTTAAAGTAAGTATTTAAATGCAAATACTTTAATTTAATTAAGTGTAAATACAATTAGTAATTACAAATGCTTAACAAGTATTTAAACACTTTAAAAAACAAATGTATTTGACCCCATATCTGGCCTAAGAGTTATAATACAGAGCAATGGGAATCACAATCTTCAAATGACACTGCCATGTGAATAATGTTGAACATGACTTGCCACCCCTCATTCATGCTGAATTCCATTTTCATATGATACCATGCTGAAATTCAGCAAAGCAATACGTGTGTTTTAGTGGGTGCTGTATAGCACGGGGTTAGACCATCTAACTCTCGATCGAAAGGACTGGTTTGAATTCATTTGCTGTTGATTCAAAGCGTCCGCGATTTCACTCCACTTTACCATCCTTAGTTTACTCAGCTGTGTAAATGAGTTCCTGTTTATAGACTGGTGGATATGTGAACGAATAGTCTGTGCAGTAATTGCAGCTTGGCTGACATTTCCCTGAAAACTTCTAAGAGAAGTCGAGTTGGTGTTAGAATGAACATGTATTCCATGTGGTCAAGTGTAAATCGCTTTGAGTGATCCTAAGAGCCCACACACACTACATGCCTCATTAAGACGAAACGGTTTGCAAATCCAGTTGCAATAATAGCTGTTTCCCGGGATTGGACGCTACACAACTTCTTACAACAATTGCTGCTCACACTGACAACTCGACTGTCGGCAACCCACCATAACCCTGGTGTTGTGATTGCGAACTGCATGCACGCACATCCTATCATGGTTTTGTAATTGTGTAAATTTTTTAAGTTCGAATACGTATGATGCAGCGATAGTTGGACAACTCCTTGAACATGTGCACTGCCATCTTAAAATAAACACACCAACCATACAGTTCTAAAGAATTGTGGCTGGGAGTCACTGATTTCTATCAATAATTATTAGAAATCAGTGGGCACGATCAGAAGTCGGCTACTGGCAGAGTGAAGCTGGCCGCCCGACATATGTATGGTGAAACACATTGGCGAGAAACGCTGGCGCGATGTCATGCATTGCCCAGAAACGAAATCTTTTTCCCAATTGAATTCAGGTCAGCTCCTTTAGCTGCTCATCAAAATCCATGTGGCCTTAACCAAGCATGAAAGCCATTGGCCATTGAAAACTGATTAATATTCATGACTGAACTCATTGGGAAACAATTTCACATTCCTGGAATGCCATTGGAACCACGCTGACATGCGCTGTTTCGGATTAACTTATTTATGTAGGAGTTTGGCACAACATAATTTTTGTAGCTGGGCCTAATATGTTTGATTCCATATACAGTAAAACCTGCCTTAATGGACACCTGTGAAAGTCCCAAATTACTTGCTATTAGTTTGTACTGTCCGCTAACTACCCATAGCGGCCAGCTGGCCAATGTGGACAACGGACAGAGAATTTGGACCCTGTCATTCATAGTCACCCTGCCGCTTGTGGACAGGTCAAAGTGCATTGACAATCCTGCCAGTCAGTTTAGCTGAGCTACCGCTGATACTCAGTAACTTCGATAAGTATGTATTCTGTGTCATACCATCTGCATAATGTTGTCAAGCAGTATAAGAAATGTGCGCCAGCTGTGTAAATTTTACCCCTTGGCTTCTCTTCGACATCAAAGCTGTTTCAGCTCGCCTGTCCGTAACCCTAACCCTGCAAAGACTCAAAAGTGTAACTCAGTAGCCAACTCCAACCAAAGTGAATGAACAAGGAGACATTTTTCAATGTTACTATCTGCCCGACAGCAGTGGACCATGTACAATTTGTTTGTTTCAATTACATCACTCGGCGGATCAATCATTTGTTCGTAGAAAGGTCAAAGATATGGTGATTACATGGGACCGATCACAGGCCCCAAATGCCACCTGGTTTCCGTGCAGTAACGCTGTGATTAATTACATTTATGGCCCACATATTGTATATATATATATATATATATATATATATATTGTTTTATTAACCGTAGCTTCGTACTGTTCACAACTAGCGACCATAACAAATTACATTGGCGCCACCTAGTGAGTGTCCACTTAATGAAATTCTCCATAAAAGACATCTGTCCGTAACAGACATAATGCAGTCCCGATGATGTCCGCTGTGGACAGGTTTCGCTGTATTACACCAGCAGACTAACTCGTCCGGGCCAGTGCCAAATGTTTGCAGAAGTGGTTGCATGTTTACTCTTATGCCAAAATGCTGTCCCATGTGCTGCGATTGGGGCATAGCTGGTGCACATGTGGCGCTTATGTCATCAGCACAAATGCTGCTGCCCCAATTTCACTTACGGCAGCAATCAGTCGCTGGTAAGGACGAAGTAGTATGCCACACCTGAATTAGTTAAGTCCTGTAATATACATACATCACTAATACATTCCAATCCAGTGTCAAGCAGGGAGCCTTGATTATGTCACACGATAAATACCACGCTGTTATTGGCTAACAGGTTCCCAACAATCGAGTGGCGTTCTAAGACTAAGAACTGCTCACACTTGGGGTCATGCACACTGGCGACTAATTGGGTTCCCGATTAAATTTTTGAATCGGATCAGACTCCCGGTCGCAGGTTAGATTTGAGTCTTAGCAAGTTGGCAACTGGGAGTTGTAATCACGGTTTCTGGAGTGGATGACTCACTCGCTTGGTCTTCTTCGCCCCCACTGGAGCATAAGGTGCCAACAAGTCTCCAGCCAGCTTGGTCTTCTTCGCCCCCACTGGAGCATAAGGTGCCAACAAGTCTCCAGCCAGCTTGGTCTTCTTCGCCCCCACTGGAGCATAAGGTGCCAACAAGTCTCCAGTCAGCTTGGTCTTCTTCGCCCCCACTGGAGCATAAGGCGCCAACAAGTCTCCAGCCAGCTTGGTCTTCTTCGCCCCCACTGGAGCATAAGGTGCCAACAAGTCTCCAGCCAGCATGGTCTTCTTCGCCCCCACTGGAGCATAAGGCGCCAACAAGTCTCCAGTCAGCTTGGTCTTCTTCGCCCCCACTGGAGCATAAGGCGCCAACAAATCTCCAGTCAGCTTGGTCTTCTTCGCCCCCACTGGAGCATAAGGCGCCAACAAGTCTCCAGCCAGCATGGTCTTCTTCGCCCCCACTGGAGCATAAGGCGCCAACAAGTCTCCAGCCAGCATGGCCTTCTTCGCCCCCGCTGGAGCATAAGGCGGCAACAAGTCTCCAGCCAGCTTGGTCTTCTTCGCCCCCGCTGGAGCATAAGACGGCAACAAGTCTCCAGCCAGCTTGGTCTTCTTCGCCCCCGCTGGAGCATAAGGTGCCAACAAGTCTCCAGCCAGCTTGGTCTTCTTCGCCCCCGCTGGAGCATAAGGTGCCAACAAGTCTCCAGCCAGCTTGGTCTTCTTCGCCCCCGCTGGAGCATAAGGTGCCAACAAGTCTCCAGCCAGCTTGGTCTTCTTCGCCCCCGCTGGAGCATAAGGTGCCAACAAGTCTCCAGCCAGCTTGGTCTTCTTCGCCCCCGCTGGAGCATAAGGTGCCAACAAGTCTCCAGCCAGCTTGGTCTTCTTCGCCCCCACTGGAGCATAAGGTGCCAACAAGTCTCCAGCCAGCTTGGTCTTCTTCGCCCCCGCTGGAGCATAAGGTGCCAACAAGTCTCCAGCCAGCTTGGTCTTCTTCGCCCCCGCTGGAGTATAAGGTGCCAACAAGTCTCCAGCCAGGTTGGTCTTCTTCGTCCCCGCTGGAGTATAAGGTGCCAACAAGTCTCCAGCCAGGTTGGTCCTGGGCGAGTGAACCAAGTTTGATCCAGGTTTTCGCAGCCATCTGCATCTCTTCTTCAACAGTCCTCCAGGTGCTCAGTGGTCTGCCTCTTTTTGTAGGTGGTGTCCATTTAAGAGCGGCGTGTGGAAGGACTGGATACTGCTATAAAAAAGTTACCTCTACCTGGATGTTGATAGAACGTACACTTGTTTCAGATCTGATCATTCAGGCCAAGTCAGGCACAGGCAAGACATGCGTGTTTGCAGTCGTCGCACTCGAGAGCATATGTGTGGACAGTGGCGCCGTGCAGGTGCTGGTTTTGGCACCGACTCGAGAGATCGCTGTCCAACTGTGGGAGGTCATCAACACACTCGGCAGTGCGATGACAGCGCTCCGCTGCTACACATTCATTGGTGGATTGCCACTGTCAGAAGATGTAAAAAAACTACAGTGCTGCCACATAGTGGTTGGTACACCAGGTAAGTCGTAGAGAAGTTGAGCGTCGTAGGTTGGCCATTTTTTGCTAATTAAAAAGACGTGTGGTGATGCGGCCTTAAGATGGTGTAGTGATGCGACCTTGAAACGGTGTAGTGATGCAGCCTTCAGAAGGTGTAGCAGTGCAGCCTTGAGACAGTGTTATATAATTTCTGTCCAGTAACGAGTTGATTAAAGCTACTTTCACAGTTCATTGTTTCATCTTGTTTTAGAATCATTTCGTGAAAAATCAAATCTATCTCAAATATTCACTACAGCGTGCGCCATGCTGGCCCTATATTTAGGTTAGAGTGATCATATTGTTTCTGTGTTAATTTGAATGCACTGTTCCAGCCAAAACCCATGAACCTCTTATCTTTATGACTTGGTAAAGTTGCCATTTGTTGTTCAGTTTTCATGACATCGGCATATTTAATAGAGAATAAGGAGCTGCTTGTGAGCATAGGAAATGCTTAGTTAATGTAGTTGTAAATGTTCAAGTGGTACTGCTGCTGCTAGGTCGGGTGAAGCAGCTGATCGAGGAGAACCTGCTGGACACGTCCACTGTCCGCCTGTTTGTGATGGACGAGGCTGACAAACTACTCGAGGACAACTTCCAGCAGTCTGTCAAGTATGTCTCAACCAGGTTTACTTGGGGGGTTCAGATTCTTCAACTTCCAGCAGTCTGTCATGTATGTCTCAACCAGGTTTACTTGGGGGGTTCAGATTCTTCAACTTCCAGCAGTCTGTCATGTATGTCTCAACCAGGTTTACTTGGGGGGTTCAGATTCTTCAACTTCCAGCAGTCTGTCAAGTATGTCTCAACCAGGTTTACTTGGGGGGTTCAGATTCTTCAACTTCCAGCAGTCTGTCATGTATGTCTCAACCAGGTTTACTTGGGGGGTTCAGATTCTTCAACTTCCAGCAGTCTGTCATGTATGTCTCAACCAGGTTTACTTGAGGGGTTCAGATTCTTCAACTTCGAGCAGTCTGACAAGTATGTCTCAACCAGGTTAACTTGGGGGGGTTCAGATTCTTCAACTTCCAGCAGTCTGTCAAGTATGTTTCAACCAGGTTTACTTGGGGGGGGTTCAGATTCTTCAACTTCGAGCAGTCTGACAAGTATGTCTCAACCAGGTTTACTTGGGGGGTTCAGATTCTTCAACTTCCAGCCGTCTGTTAAGTATGTCTCAACCAGGTTTACTTGGGGGGTTCAGATTCTTCAACTTCCAGCAGTCTGTCAAGTATGTCTCAACCAGGTTTACGTGGGGGGGTTCAGATTCTTCATCTTCCAGCAGTCTGTAAAGTATGTTTCAACCAGGTTTACTTGGGGAGGTTCAAATTCTTCAACTTCAGCCGTCTGTTAAGTATGTCTCAACCAGGTTTACTTGGGGGTTCAGATTCTTCAACTTCCAGCAGTCCGTCAAGTATGTTTCAACCAGGTTTACTTGGGGGGTTCAGATTCTTCAACTTCCAGCAGTCTGTCAAGTATGTTTCAACCAGGTTTACTTGGGGGGGGTTCAAATTCTTCAACTTCAGTCGTCTGTTAACTATGTTTCAACCAGGTTTACTTGGGGGGTTCAGATTCTTCAACTTCCAGCAGTCTGTCATGTATGTCTCAACCAGGTTTACTTGGGGGGGTTCAGATTCTTCAACTTCCAGCAGTCTGTCAAGTATGTCTCAACCAGGTTTACTTGGATGGGGGGGTTCAGATTCTTCAACTTCGAGCAGTCTGACAAGTATGTCTCAACCAGGTTTACTTGGGGGGTTCAGATTCTTCAACTTCCAGCCGTCTGTTAAGTATGTCTCAACCAGGTTTACTTGGGGGGTTCAGATTCTTCAACTTCCAGCAGTCTGTCAAGTATGTCTCAACCAGGTTTACGTGGGGGGGTTCAGATTCTTCATCTTCCAGCAGTCTGTAAAGTATGTTTCAACCAGGTTTACTTGGGGGAGGTTCAAATTCTTCAACTTCAGCCGTCTGTTAAGTATGTCTCAACCAGGTTTACTTGGGGGGTTCAGATTCTTCAACTTCCAGCAGTCCGTCAAGTATGTTTCAACCAGGTTTACTTGGGGGGTTCAGATTCTTCAACTTCCAGCAGTCTGTCAAGTATGTTTCAACCAGGTTTACTTGGGGGGGGGTTCAAATTCTTCAACTTCAGTCGTCTGTTAACTATGTTTCAACCAGGTTTACTTGGGGGGGTTCAGATTCTTCAACTTCCAGCAGTCTGTCATGTATGTCTCAACCAGGTTTACTTGGGGGGGTTCAGATTCTTCAACTTCCAGCAGTCTGTCAAGTATGTCTCAACCAGGTTTACTTGGGGGGTTCAGATTCTTCAACTTCAGCCGTCTGTTAAGTATGTTTCAACCAGGTTTACTTTGGGGGGGTTCAAATTCTTCTAGAACAAATCCTTCTGTTGCATATTGTGTAGAATCAGGAGAGTTGGGAATCAGGAGAGTTGGGAATCAGGAGAGTTGGGAATCAGGATATTAGTGCAGGGTTTATTTAGACAAGAGGCTATGTTATAAAATTACACGTTTCTCAAATTGTAAATACAAATTGGATCCCCAGTGGTGGAGTAACACACATAATTGGATCCCCCTGTGGTGGAGTAACACAAATAATTGGATTCCCCTGTGGTGGAGTATCACAAATAATTGGATCCCCTGTGGTGGAGTAACACAAATAATTGGATCCCCCTGTGGTGGAGTAACGCAAATAATTGGATTCCCCTGTGGTGGAGTATCACAAATAATTGGATCCCCTGTGGTGGAGTAACACAAATAATTGGATCCCCCTGTGGTGGAGTAACACAAATAATTGGATCCCCCTGTGGTGGGGTAACACTAATAATTGGATCCCACTGTGGTGGAGTAACATAAATAATTGGATCCCCCTGTGGTGGAGTAACACAAATAATTGGATCCCCCTGTGGTGGAGTAACACTAATAATTGGATCCCCCTGTGGTGGGGTAACACTAATAATTGGATCCCCCTGTGGTGGGGTAACACTAATAATTGGATCCCACTGTGGTGGAGTAACACAAATAATTGGATCCCTCTGTGGTCGGGTAACACTAATAATTGGATCCCACTGTGGTGGAGTAACACAAATAATTGGATCCCCCTGTGGTGGAGTAACACAAATAATTGGATCCCCCTGTGGTGGGGTAACACTAATAATTGGATCCCACTGTGGTGGAGTAACACAAATAATTGGATGCCCCTGTGGTGGAGTAACACTAATAATTGGATCCCACTGTGGTGGGGTAACACAAATAATTGGATCCCCCTGTGGTGGAGTAACACTAATAATTGGATCCCCCTGTGGTGGAGTAACACAAATAATTGGATCCCCCTGTGGTGGAGTAACACTAATAATTGGATCCCACTGGTGGAGTAACACAAATAATTGGATCCCCCTGTGGTGGAGTAACACTAATAATTGGATCCCCCTGTGGTGGAGTAACACAAATAATTGGATACCCTGTGGTGGAGTAACACAAATAATTGGATCCCCCTGTGGTGGAGTAACACAAATAATTGGATCCCCTGTGGTGGAGTAACACAAATAATTGGATCCCCCTGTGGTGGAGTAACACAAATAATTGGATCCCCCTGTGGTGGAGTAACAAACAATTGGACATGGCCGTAGGTTGCTTTCGATTATTGATGCTACTCTTCCAGCCTTCTAGGACAATTACAGGAGCAGGCAGATTGCAAATGTAGCATTTGATATTTATTTCACGCACCTAATGATTTTAACAAATTCAAAGTTGGGGACAATGTTCCCTATTGCTGCAGTCAGTTGGCATTTGGTTCTAAAACAAGTCAAATGTTCGTCTGCCATTTTGTATGCGATGACTGCATCAAATTTAGGGCAGTTATTTGTAAAATGATAGCAAAGAAAATTAAGGCGATGAAAGATAATAAATCACCTGGAGTTGATTGGATACCACCAAAACTGCGTAAGGAAATTGTAGAACAAATTAGTACACCTCTTGCAAAGTGTCTTGTCACTAGAAGAAGAGATAGTTCCTTCAGAATGGAAAGAAGCAAACATTACGCCGCTATTTAAGAAGGGATCGAGGAACAAGTCAGAAAATCACAAACCAGTGAATTTAACATCAGTTGTAGGCAAATTACTACAAACATTAATTAGAGACCACATGGTGGAATTCATTGTAAAACATAAATTAGTAAATACATCTCAACATGGGTTCCTAAAAACAAGGTCATGTCTAACCAATCTCATATTTTTTGGAAGAAGATGATGGGTCACCAGTAGATGTTGTCTACTTAGATTTTCAGAAAGCTTTCGGTAAAGTGGTTAGTTCCTTACATTTGATTATAATGCAAACAGTAGTAAGAATAAAGTAACATGTAGTTGGTTTTAGTTCCTTACATTTGATTGTAATGCAAACAGTAGTAAGAATAAAGTAACATGTAGTTGGTTTTAGTTCCTTACATTTAATTGTAATGCAAACAGTAGTAAGAATAAAGTAACATGTAGTTGGTTTTAGTTCCTTACATTTGATTGTAATGCAAACAGTAGTAAGAATAAAGTAACATGTAGTTGGTTTAAGTTCCTTACATTTGATTGTAATGCAAACAGTAGTAAGAATAAAGTAACATGTAGTTGGTTATAGTTCCTTACATTTGATTGTAATACAAACAGTAGTAAGAATAAAGTAACATGTAGTTGGTTTTAGTTCCTTACATTTGATTGTAATGCAAACAGTAGTAAGAATAAAGTAACATGTAGTTGGTTTTAGTTCCTTACATTTGATTGTAATACAAACAGTAGTAAGAATAAAGTAACATGTAGTTGGTTATAGTTCCTTACATTTGATTGTAATACAAACAGTAGTAAGAATAAAGTAACATGTAGTTGGTTTAAGTTCCCTACATTTGATTGTAATACAAACAGTAGTAAGAATAAAGTAACATGTAGTTGGTTATAGTTCCTTACATTTGATTGTAATACAAACAGTAGTAAGAATAAAGTAACATGTAGTTGGTTTTAGTTCCTTACATTTGATTGTAATACAAACAGTAGTCATCATCATCATGCTGTCAGTCGCTATGCGACAAAGACTGCTTTCATTTCTTGACCGCCGCACTCCATTTAGTTCTCTGCTGTGAGAGTGATGTCCATGAGTCGGTCTTTATGTCTCTCAGCTTGAGGTTTCTCTTGATGGTATCCTTGAACCGGAGACGAGGGCGTCCTCTCTGTCTGTGACCAGAAGACAATTGAGAGTAGAGGATCTGCTTTGGTAGTCTGTCTGATGACATCCTCATGAGGTGTTCAGTCCACAGGAGATTCTTTTTGATCAGAAGATCTTCCATAGAGGGCAGCCCTATCCGACCGAGTATTTCCTTGTTTGTCACTTTGTCCTTCCAGGTTCACTTCACTGCCTTGTGATACAGGTTCTCGACAAACAGTAGTAAGAATAAAGTAACATGTAGTTGGTTTTAGTTCCTTACATTTGATTGTAATACAAACAGTAGTAAGAATAAAGTAACATGTAGTTGGTTATAGTTCCTTACATTTGATTGTAATACAAACACTAGTAAGAATAAAGTAACATGTAGTTGGTTTAAGTTCCCTACATTTGATTGTAATACAAACAGTAGTAAGAATAAAGTAACATGTAGTTGGTTATAGTTCCTTACATTTGATTGTAATACAAACAGTAGTAAGAATAAAGTAACATGTAGTTGGTTATAGTTCCTTACATTTGATTGTAATACAAACAGTAGTAAGAATAAAGTAACATGTAGTTGGTTATAGTTCCTTACATTTGATTGTAATACAAACAGTAGTAAGAATAAAGTAACATGTAGTTGGTTTTAGTTCCTTACATTTGATTGTAATACAAACAGTAGTAAGAATAAAGTAACATGTAGTTGGTTATAGTTCCTTACATTTGATTGTAATACAAACAGTAGTAAGAATAAAGTAACATGTAGTTGGTTTTAGTTCCTTACATTTGATTGTAATACAAACAGTAGTAAGAATAAAGTAACATGTAGTTGGTTATAGTTCCTTACATTTGATTGTAATACAAACAGTAGTAAGAATAAAGTAACATGTAGTTGGTTTAAGTTCCCTACATTTGATTGTAATACAAACAGTAGTAAGAATAAAGTAACATGTAGTTGGTTATAGTTCCTTACATTTGATTGTAATACAAACAGTAGTAAGAATAAAGTAACATGTAGTTGGTTTTAGTTCCTTACATTTGATTGTAATACAAACAGTAGTAAGAATAAAGTAACATGTAGTTTGTTTTAGTTCCTTACATTTGATTGTAATACAAACAGTAGTAAGAATAAAGTAACATGTAGTTGGTTATAGTTCCTTACATTTGATTGTAATACAAACAGTAGTAAGAATAAAGTAACATGTAGTTGCTTTAAGTTCCCTACATTTGATTGTAATACAAACAGTAGTAAGAATAAAGTAACATGTAGTTGGTTATAGTTCCTTACATTTGATTGTAATACAAACAGTAGTAAGAATAAAGTAACATGTAGTTGGTTTTAGTTCCTTACATTTGATTGTAATACAAACAGTAGTAAGAATAAAGTAACATGTAGTTGGTTATAGTTCCTTACATTTGATTGTAATACAAACAGTAGTAAGAATAAAGTAACATGTAGTTGGTTATAGTTCCTTACATTTGATTGTAATACAAACAGTAGTAAGAATAAAGTAACATGTAGTTGGTTTTAGTTCCTTACATTTGATTGTAATACAAACAGTAGTAAGAATAAAGTAACATGTAGTTGGTTATAGTTCCTTACATTTGATTGTAATACAAACAGTAGTAAGAATAAAGTAACATGTAGTTGGTTTAAGTTCCCTACATTTGATTGTAATACAAACAGTAGTAAGAATAAAGTAACATGTAGTTGGTTATAGTTCCTTACATTTGATTGTAATACAAACAGTAGTAAGAATAAAGTAACATGTAGTTGGTTTTAGTTCCTTACATTTGATTGTAATACAAACAGTAGTAAGAATAAAGTAACATGTAGTTTGTTTAAGTTCCCTACATTTGATTGTAATACAAACAGTAGTAAGAATAAAGTAACATGTAGTTGGTTTTAGTTCCTTACATTTGATTGTAATACAAACAGTAGTAAGAATAAAGTAACATGTAGTTGGTTTTAGTTCCCTACGGAGCCAACTTTGTTTAACAAAACAAACGTAGCACAGCCGGCTTTGCTCACTGCAAGAAAACTAGTTTCGACTGCGATCCGGACCAGAGAAGGTGCAGCCCTGGGTTATCCAGGTGCTAAAGTCTCTTTGAAAGAGGATGATGTGCCCACATTATTCCCAGTAGTGGAAGCTAAGCGAGCTGTCACCGAGTTGTCAGCGCAGATACAGGTGATGGCAGCTCACTGTGAATTCAGCCTGGTGAATTTGGACAGTATTCTTTGGAGAGTTCGGCCCGCAACTCTGGTAACTTTGGCCTCAGAGCACAACGGGCATAGGGCATGTAGGGCATGTAGGGCATGTAGTACATACAATAAAAAAACATCTGATTATGAAATCATAACTGCACCCCTGCGTTGTATGGAGTGTATTGAAGGCGCGTGTTTAATAAACATAATAATTTCTTGACTTAGAATTACGTACCACTGTATAAAATCTACATGAAGCAGACCGTATGCCCGCCTGTGGTAGTAAAGGCATCTCATATGTTGTGATATTTGCCTAAATCAGCTTTATTGTCTAGTTCTGTCAAAGACGCATTGCTCTATGAATTTACATTGACAAACATTGTTTGTAATTTGACAGGCTGAATGTGATGTTGAAACATCTGTTGTGAAAATTGTGTTTTTGTCGCCGGTAGTTGGATTTACTCGGCGCTGCCGGAGAACAAACAGATGTTGGCTGTGTCAGCCACCTATCCTGAAACACTGGCACTACACCTACGTCGCTACATGAGGAATCCTACTTTTGTGCGACTCAACGTCACTGATCCAGCTCTTCTAGGTACACAGATATAGTGGTACAGAAATAACACCTCCGCAAAAACCTTGTAAGAAGTGATAGGACGAATCCCCTCACATTTGTTAAAACAGCCATGTAAAATCCTAATCAATATGCAACCATTCTCAACATAAACTAACCTCAGAAACTAACTCCCCCCACTATGAACTCCCTATGTTATGCTACCTCCTCCTAAACTAACTCCCCCCCCCCACTATGAACTCCCTATGTAATGCCATCTCATAAACCATCTCCCCCCTATGAACTCCCTATGTAATACCATATCATAAACTAACTCCCCCCAATATGAACTCCCTATGTAATACCATATCATAAACTAACTCCCCCCAATATGAACTCCCTATGTAATACCATATCATAAACTAACTCCCCCCCAATATGAACTCTATGTTATGCTGAGTCTAAGAGTATGTGTGAAATAAAAACAGTTCAAGTTCAAGCAGCCATTAAATCCTGTAGCCAATCTCAAACATCAGCTCCAATATGCTAAACCATTTCAAATTATACATTCACAAAATCTTCATACATAATGAGCCTGATAAAAACTTGAGGGGTTTTGTCCACAGTGGTTATGTCCCTCAGGTGTTTTGTCCATGTGGGGTTATGTCCATGAGAAGTTTTGTCCATGTGGGGTTATGTCCCTCAGGTGTTTTGTCCATGTGGGGTTATGTCCCTCAGGTGTTTTGTCCATGTGGGGTTATGTCCCTCAGGTGTTTTGTCAATGTAGGGTTATGTCCCTCAGGTGTTTTGTCAATGTAGGGTTATGTCCCTCAGGTGTTTTGTCCATGTGGGGTTGTGTCCCTCAGGTGTTTTGTCCATGTGGGGTTATGTCCATGAGAAGTTTTGTCCATGTGGGGTTATGTCCATGAGAAGTTTTGTCCATGTGGGGATTATGTCCATGAGGTGGTTTGTCATGTTTATAATTTTAATCTGTCTGTCCGATTAGACTAAAACGTACTTGTAATAATAAATTGTATGATGTTTATACTTCGCTGGCCATGTATGTATTTGGATACTTAGTGTTTTCTGACATGAAAATTAAAAAGTGCCATTTCCTGTAACTTTTCAGACACGTGTAAATATTTATTTTTTCTACCTGTATATTCAGGAATAGCAGCATTTAATTTGCCAGTACAAAAATTAAAACTTTTATTTTGATAAATATGACTTGAATGAGACACAAAAACTAAAACTTGTTGTTTATGAGATTGTTTTGTTGACCCTGTCAGGTATCCGCCAGTATTACGAGGCAGCAGCTTACAACCCTCAGAAGGCCTATGACAACAAGGTGAGGCAATTGACACAACTCTTGTCATCCGTCAACTTCCATCAGTGTCTCGTCTTCTCCAACTATCAGATGAGGTAAGTCACTTGTGTCACTACTGTCTTGTTTTCTCCAACTATCAGATGATGTAAATCACTAGTGTCTCATCTTCTCCACTGCCAAATGAGGTAACTCACTGGTGTCACTTGAGTAATGTCTTTTCCACTGCCACATGAGGTAACTCACTGGTGTCACTTGAGTAATGTCTTCTCCACTGCCAGATGAGGTAAGTCACTGGTGTCACTTGAGTAATGTCTTTTCCACTGCCAGATGAGGTCAGTCACTGGTGTAACTTGAGTAATGTCATCTCCACTGCCAGATGAGGTTAGTCACTGGTGTCATTTGAGTAATGTCTTCTCCACTGCCAGATGAGGTTAGTCACTGGTGTCACTAGGGTCTTCTACTATCAGATATCTTTGAATATGTTGAAATGAACATTGTTTGTTGTTGCAGGGCTCAGAGCCTGTTAGACACATTGAATTGAATATTGTTTGTTGTTGCAGGGCTCAGAGCCTGTTAGATACATTGAATTGAATATTGTTTGTTGTTGCAGGGCGCAGAGCCTGTTAGACACATTGAATTGAACATTGTTTGTTGTTGCAGGGCTCAGAGCCTGTTAGATACATTGAATTGAATATTGTTTGTTGTTGCAGGGCTCAGAGCCTGTTAGACACATTGAATTGAATATTGTTTGTTGTTGCAGGGCTCAGAGCCTATCAGCAGGGTTGACTGAATTACTTTAATTTTGTACTTGACTAAAAGTAAAAGTAACTCATCTAAAAACTACTTGAGTAAAAGTAAAATTACTTTGTAAAAAAGTACTTGATTAAAAAGTAAAAGTACAATACTTAGAAATATCAACAAAATCGTGAGTAATATTATATAAATTGCACAACTTGCATCTGACAACTGTTTTGCAACCACTCTGCCTATAACAATGTGCTCCCAGACAGCCTTGGCTGGTCAGTGGGTCTGCCACCATTGAACACGGTGCTCATTTGGATGCTTGGAAAATTACATTATCTTTAATGAGAGCTCACAACATCAAATAATTTCAGTTAAATACAGAACTTTTTTAATAATGAGGCACAATCTGTCTTTTTATCGACCTGTTCCACTGGGGTATGAGAGGAGCTAGTTTGTACAACAGGATATGTGTACGCAGGTGTGATTGTATCTGAGTACGTAGAAGGTCAATCCAGTACTAGTGGTAGTCTCTCAGGGAAACTGATCAGAGGTAATACAACCTAGCACTGCCCATAGTAAAATTAACATTTGATGTCTAGCTGATGAAGCCATTTGGCTTGTGAGCCCCACCTTCTCATGTCTTCCCTGACATGTCTTATCAGCTCACACAAACATTGAAACAACAGGCTTTAGCAGCTAGCTGTGTTGGTTACCTGGTACCAGCTGGTGCTAGAATTGATCAGAAAACAGACCAGTGCAACAGAGGAATGCTGTTGCTAATTGCAATTAAAAGTGACCTGTCAGGGCCCCTGTCCCTGTCCTTGGTATTATTTATGGGTCAGCTTGAATAAGCCATTGCTGGGAAAAGATGCTGCCAAATGGCAGAGTATCAATTCTTTACAGTTTAGTTCTGTCGAGTAATTATTATTATGAATTTATTAAACATCTCAATATGAATTTTATTCGTGAAAGTAAAATGCTGTTTAATGCTGACGTAAGCCGGTAAGGCCGTTGCTGACAATGCCAATGGGCGAAAATCAGTTTTCATTCTTGACCACGATGCACGTTCGCTCACGAATATCAGAATTGTGTCAGTGTATGGGGATTATCAATACATTGTCGAAATTGCAAATTTTAATATTTATAATACGTATTGGAAACTTACTGATTAATAGTTTATATGGTGCAACGGGGACATTTGCAGCGTGGTTTGAGATGGCGTTCAAGCGTTGTGTGCTCGAAGTGACATTTCATGTCAACGGCCTTGACCTGACCTATGCCAATATTTGGCAGACTTCGTTCACTGACGTAGATATAAAACAGTGGTAGCATCGATTTGCCGAAGAGAGGTATCCATGCAAATATAATCGCGAACTGGCATGCGATTGAATGATATTAATAGCTTTTGGCCTGGCGACTATGAACAGTTTTTGAAATGTCGTTGACGGTGGAGCGCCACCGGCAGTAGTGGTTTTGGGAAAAAATTTAACAACAATATATTGCAAAGTAAATAAAAGTAACGGAGTAAAAAGTCGCATTACTTTAGATAAAACTACTTCGTTACAAGGAAAAAGTATTTAGTTAAAATTCTACTTCGTTACACGCCCATTACTTGAAATAACTACTCAAGTATTGTAATGAAGTACTTTTACTTCATTACATGCGAACCCTGCCTATCAGACACATGAAATTGAATATTGTTTGTTGTTTCAGGGCTCAGAGCCTGTTAGACACATTAAATTGAATATTGTTTGTTGTTGCAGGGCTCAGAGCCTGTTAGACACATTGAATTGAACATTGTTTGTTGTTGCAGGGCTCGGAGCCTGTTAGACACATTGAATTGAACATTGTTTGTTGTTGCAGGGCTCAGAGCCTGCTAGAAACATTGATTTGAACATTGTTTGTTGTTGCAGGGCTCGGAGCCTGTTAGACACATTGAATTGAACATTGTTTGTTGTTGCAGGGCTCGGAGCCTGTTAGACACACTGAATTGAACATTGTTTGTTGTTGCAGGGCTCAGAGCCTGTTAGACACACTGAATTGAACATTGTTTGTTGTTGCAGGGCTCGGAGCCTGTTAGACACATTGAATTGAACATTGTTTGTTGTTGCAGGGCTCAGAGCCTGCTAGAAACATTGATTTGAACATTGTTTGTTGTTGCAGGGCTCAGAGCCTGCTAGACACATTGATTTGAATATTGTTTGTTGTTGCAGGGCTCAGAGCCTGTTAGACACATTGAATTGAATATTGTTTGTTGTTGCAGGGCTCAGAGCATGCTAGACACATTGATTTGAATATTGTTTGTTGTTGCAGTGCTTAGAGCATGTTAGACACATTGAATTGAACATTGTTTGTTGTTGCAGGGCCCAGAGCCTGTCAGACACATTGAACTGACTATTGTTTGTTGTTGCAGGGCTCAGAGCCGGTTAGACACATTGAATCAGAGCGTGTCGGACACATTGAACTGAACATAGTTTGTTGTTGCAGGGCCCAGAGCCTGTCGGACACATTGAACTGAACATAGTTTGTTGTTGCAGGGCCCAGAGCCTGTCGGACACATTGAATGCACATGGCTGGCCAGCCGCATACATCAGCAGCAGTCGTGAGCAGCAGGATCGCCTCGCTGCGATGGCACAGCTCAAGAAGCTCCAGTGTCGTGTGTTGGTCTCCACTGACCTCGTAAGTACAGCCCCAGTCCAAGTCATTATTTGGCACGTGAATAACGTTTAGTTGTTCTTTTGTAGCTGCTTCCGCCATTCATTGAGCCCACCACCATTCATTGAGCCCAGTGCCATTCATTGAGCCCACCGCCATTCATTGAGCCCACCGCCATTCAATGAGCCCACCGCCATTCATTGAGCCCACCGCCATTCATTGAGCCCACCGCCATTCATTGAGCCCAGTGCCAATCATTTAGCCCAGTGCCATTCATTGAGCCCAGTGCCATTCATTGAGCCCAGTGCCATTCATTGAGCCCACCGCCATTCATTGAGCCCACCGCCATTCATTGAGCCCAGTGCCATTCATTGAGCCCACCGCCATTCATTGAGCCCAGTGCCAATCATTTAGCCCAGTGCCATTCATTGAGCCCAGTGCCATTCATTGAGCCCACAGCCCACCACCATTCATTGAGCCCAGTGCCATTCATTGAGCCCACCACCATTCATTGAGCCCAGTGCCATTCATTGAGCCCACCGCCATTCATTGAGCCCACCGCCATTCATTGAGCCCAGTGCCAATCATTTAGCCCACCGCCATTCATTGAGCCCACCGCCATTCATTGAGCCCACCGCCATTCATTGAGCCCAGTGCCAATCATTTAGCCCAGTGCCATTCATTGAGCCCAGTGCCATTCATTGAGCCCAGTGCCATTCATTTAGCCCAGTGCCATTCATTGAGCCCACCACCATTCATTGAGCCCAGTGCCATTCATTGAGCCCACCACCATTCATTGAGCCCAGTGCCATTCATTGAGCCCACCACCATTCATTGAGCCCAGTGCCATTCATTTAGCCCAGTGCCATTCATTTAGCCCACCACCATTCATTGAGCCCAGTGCCATTCATTGAGCCCACCACCATTCATTGAGCCCAGTGCCATTCATTGAGCCCACCGCCATTCATTGAGCCCACCGCCATTCATTGAGCCCAGTGCCAATCATTTAGCCCACCGCCATTCATTTAACCTACCGTGAATCAGGTTTGTTGATGTCCAAATCTGTAGCTCATGAATAAGTCAAATGTGACGTTGGTATAATAAAGGCATACTTTTGTTAAAATCATCAAAATAATTTGATCAGTAGTTCGGATAACTTTCAAAAGTATGGATAACCTTGTTATAGTATATACTTTTTTGCTGAATTTTTATTTAACCCAGTTGAAAATGGCAGTATTTATACCATTGGGGGCAAAGAAGATTGAATGAGAGAGACCAGTTGAAAATAATTAATAGTTCGTCCAATGATTTCATCAAAACTAAATAAAACTTTTGCCCAAATGAGCTAGCATGTCATAGTGGATACTAGATAGGTTTGATTTTTCATAAAACCATTTTATATGTAATGACTGAAAGTGGAATTGAGGAAGCAGCTAAAATTGGTCTGAGTTCTGGTGACAACAGAAATGTCAAAAGATGCTTGTCTCACGCTTGAAATCTGATGTTTATCACTGGAGTGTTGCCCATTTTAACAGAACTCTGCAACAATTACTAAAATTGACACTTTCCTGTCTTGATTCAGGAACCCAATTAATGATGTTATTACAACAGGAATGTAGCTCCCCATATCGATGTCTAGTTTTGACTCAGGAACCCAATTAATGATAGTATTACAAAAGAAATGTAGCTCCCCATATTGGTGTCTAGTTTTGTCTCGGGAACCCAATTAATGATAGTATTACAAAAAGAATGTAGCTCCCCATATTGGTGTCTAGTTTTGTCTCGGAAACCCAATTAATGATAGTATTACAAAAGGAATGTAGCTCCCCATATCGATGTCTAGTTTTGACTCAGGAACCCAATTAATGATAGTATTACAAAATGAATGTAGCTCCCCATATTGGTGTCTAGTTTTGTCTCAGGAACCCAATTAATGATAGTATTACAAAAGGAATGTAGCTCCCCATATTGGTGTCTAGTTTTGTCTCGGGAACCCAATTAATGATAGTATTACAATAGGAATGTAGCTCCCCATATTGGTGTCTAGTTTTGTCTCGGGAACCCAATTAATGATAGTATTACAATAGGAATGTAGCTCCCCACATCGGTGTCTAGTTTTGTCTCTGGTGCCCAGTTAATGATATTATTACAACAGGAATGTAATTCCCCAAATCGGTGTCTAGTTTTGTCTCGGGAACCCAATTAATGATAGTATTACAACAGGAATGTAGCTCCCCATATTGGTGTCTAGTTTTGTCTCGGGAACCCAATTAATGATAGTATTACAAAAGGAATGTAGCTCCCCATATCAGTATCTAGTTTTGCTAATACATGATTCATCTATCATCCGACAGCTTTGTATGTATCATGCAGTGGACAGATTTATAACATAATTAATTTAATGTTATATTTAATATTTGATATAGAAAAAATTTATACAGCAGTATCCTGTGAAAGATATTAATCATTCAGTGTGGTCGCTGACACTGATCCCTATGGTGACCTGTTTGCAGACAGCAAGAGGCATTGATGCTGACCACGTCAACCTGGTGGTGAACCTTGATCTGCCTCACGACCATGAAACTTATCTACATCGCATTGGCCGCGCTGGCAGATTTGGTTTGTGAATTCTGTGATAACTACATAATCTCTTACAAATTTACTTCTGTTTATTATGACATTAATTATAGATGCCAACAAATATTTTACTTAAGCTGTAGCTGGTTAGTGTTACAAAATATATAGGGACTTACGGAGTAGCTGTGTCATTCGTCTGTGTTGGTGTGTATCTCTAAGGACTTAACGAAGTAGCTATGTCATTCGTCTGTGTTGGTGTATATCTCTCAGGACTTACGGAGTAGCTGTGTCATTCGTCTGTGTTGGTTTGTATCTCTAAGGACTTACGGAGTAGCTGTGTTATTCGTCTGTGTTGGTGTGTATCTCTAAGGACTTACGGAGTAGCTGTGTCATTCGTCTGTGTTGGTGTGTATCTCTAAGGACTTACGGAGTAGCTGTGTCATTCGTCTGTGTTGGTGTGTATCTCTAAGGACTTACGGAGTAGCTGTGTCATTCGTCTGTGTTGGTGTGTATCTCTAGGGACTTACGGAGTAGCTGTGTTATTCGTCTGTGTTGATGTGTATCTGTAGGGACTTACGGAGTAGCTGTGTCATTCGTCTGTGTTAGTGTGTATCTCTAAGGACTTAACGGAGTAGCTGTGTCATTCGTCTGTGTTGGTGTGTATCTCTAAGGACTTACGGAGTAGCTGTGTCATTCGTCTGTGTTGGTGTGTATCTCTAGGGACATACGGAGCAGCCGTGTCATTCGTCTGTGTTGGGCCAGAGCTCGATGGACTGAGAAACATAGCAGAGAAGTGCGACACAAAAATCTTGCAGTTGCCAGGTAAGTGGCATGAAGTAGATGCAGAGTTGTTTTATTTAAATCATTTGATTTAAATCACTCCAAGAAATCATTGAATTTTATTTTTTCTTAATTTGGTATCAATTGATGATGTTTTACACGTTTCTGCATACTGGATTTAGTGAAGCGACAAAGACTTATCTTCAAGAGGCAGCATCTTTTTCAAGCCAGGAGCCCTGAGATAAAATCCACCTTTAAACACTTGCACTAGATGTTACCAATTCAGTATGTTGACTCAAGTGAGACCATCTGCACTAGCATAGTGTGGTACCAATTTGCAGTTTCGCTGGAGTACACAGAACCATGGACAGGTGCTAATTCATCCTCTCTCAACAAGCAATGACCACAAAGGTCATTGCTAGCCACAACATGCCTAAGGAATAATCCTTAGGCCATATTTATGGCCTAAGGAACTATAAGCAGCTGTGAGCACTATCTTAATTCAATGAGCCCAACACCAGCTCCAAGTTATCTAATCTGTATAAGCCTGTAGTCTGTTTAGGAGTGTACATTTGATTTTAAGTGGTTATTTTGCTAAAGTGCTTTTAAAGTTATTTAATGATCATATTTCTGAGTTTACAGTTAAACATGACAAAAGGTGTTAGGGATTTAAAGTGATTCTATTTTTTAGCATGTAAATGTTAACACTGGTAATAGACTGCTGACAGTTCTGATACAATATTTTTTAAGTGACATTTATGTTGCTGTTTTAAGTGAATCTATATTATAATTGTATTACCAGTATATATAAAGTTCTACCTGTCTAAAATCATTTACCCTGTGTTAAGACTGATGTATACATCAGATAAAAAAATCTGATTTAAATAAACAAAATCAAATTTTCTTTATTTATTTTTTTAATCATGATTTTTCCAACCCTGGCTAAGAATTCTGGTTCCTATTTTTAAAGGTGTTTCGAAATTATATAGAATTTCCTGATTGGACCAGAAATAGTCCATGCGGTTTTTAAAAGTATTTAAGGATTTTGTCTGAGCGACTGTTTCTGGGAGGGAACTCCAAGGTTCAGTCACTATGATGTTTCTGGGAGGGAACTCCAAGGTTCAGTCACTATGATGGAAAAAGCATTTTTTTATATTTGTTTTTGCTCTCTGAGTAAATAATTTTTAGAGTGTGACCTCTATTTCCTGTCCTGAAGGATACATCCTCCCATTTAGGTGGAGATTCAATGTCGTATAGATTGTGTATAATTTAAAAAAACTTCAATCATCACCTGTTTTGTAAGGATAACATACTGCTATGGCATAGTCAACATGCGTTCTTACCATTGTTTTATATAATGGCAAGAATTTATCAAGAAATTTGAATGTTCTGCAAATTATTTTTGTTGCTTTGTTTACTGCTTGGTTAATGTGGTCATCAAAGGGTAACTTTGTGTCTGTAATAACCCCTAAGTCGTTTTGTTTTTCAATTGTGTCGAGCAGATGTATGGAGTTGGTGTTTACATTTGCTTGGATGAAACTTTAGTAACCATTTGTTGCTCCACTGCTCCAGGGTATTTAGGTCGTCTTGTAAGATGCCCTGGTCATTTGTTGCTCCACTGCTCCAGGGTATTTAGGTCGTCTTGTAAGATGCCCTGGTCATTTGTTACTCCACTGCTCCAGGGTATTTAGGTCGTCTTGTAAGATGCCCTGGTCATTTGTTACTCCACTGCTCCAGGGTATTTAGGTCGTCTTGTAAGATGCCCTGGTCATTTGTTGCTCCACTGCTCCAGGGTATTTAGGTCGTCTTGTAAGATGCCCTGGTCATTTGTTACTCCACTGCTCCAGGGTATTTAGGTCGTCTTGTAAGATGCCCTGGTCATTTGTTACTCCACTGCTCTAGGGTATTTAGGTCGTCTTGTAAGATGCCCTGGTCATTTGTTGCTCCACTGCTCCAGGGTATTTAGGTCGTCTTGTAAGATGCCCTGGTCATTTGTTACTCCACTGCTCCAGGGTATTTAGGTCGTCTTGTAAGATGCCCTGGTCATTTGTTACTCCACTGCTCCAGGGTATTTAGGTCGTCTTGTAAGATGCCCTGGTCATTTGTTACTCCACTGCTCCAGGGTATTTAGGTCGTCTTGTAAGATGCCCTGGTCATTTTGATCTATAATAGTTCTAAATATCTTGATGTCATATGCAAATAGAAATGTATCAGACTTGGTTAGTTGTGGTTAGTACAAATAATAACAGTCCTATAACCGAACCCTGGGGTATCCCAGAAGTAACGGTCCTATAACCGAACCCTGGGGTATCCCAGAAGTTACTTTGTGCCATTTTGATTCTTTATCATTTACAGCCACTTTTTGTTTACTATCTGTGAGAAATGCTTCTATCCAATGTATTATTTCCTTCCTAATGTTGTAACTATCCAATGTATTGTTATCTGTATAATTTCCATTATTTAGTCCCAATGTCCAGTTATCTAAAACTTTTATTTAAGTTGGAGGACTGTTGATCGCCGTGGCGCTTTTTGGCTAAATAGACCATTTTCCTTCATATATTCAATAATATGATTTCTAAAGATCCTTTCCATGCGTTTATATAGAATACTTGTAATGTTTACTGGGCGGTAGTTGTTTGCTAATGACTTGTTTTCTTTTTTATAAATAGCTGAAAATTTCCCATTCCAATCATTCAGAATACTACTAGCTGTTTTTATCGATGTTTCAAATATTGTACGTATTGGTTGAGAGATTGATTTCAAAAGTTCTACCAGAATCCTGGCTCCTATCTCATCTGGACCAGGGGATTTGTTTATATTTAGACTTTTCAATGCCAATAATATTTTTCCTTCAGTTATTGTTAACTCTTCCATCCTTGTATTAGTCTCAACTCTTGGTATAGTTGCTATTTCCCCTGGTTCTTCAGTTGTAAATATGCTAGCGACAGTTTGCAAGACTATTTGCTGTTTTGTTTTGCCTAAGTGTCTTGTCCTGTTACAGATCCCATTATCATAAACTTGTCTAAGTGTCTTGTGTTACAGATCCCATTATCATAGATTTGTCTAAGTATCTTGTCCTGTTACAGACCCCATTCTCATAGACTTGACTAAGTGTCTTGTCCTGTTACAGATCCCATTATCATAGATTTGTCTAAGTGTCGTGTTACAGACCCCATTCTCATAGACTTGACCAAGTGTCTTGTCCTGTTACAGATCCCATTATCATAGATTTGTCTAAGTGTCTTGTGTTACAGATCCCATTATCATAGGCTTGTCTAAGTATCTTGTCCTGTTACAGACCCCATTCTCATAGACTTGACTAAGTGACTTGTCCTGTTACAGATCCCATTCCTGTTGACCTGGCCAAGAGCTCTGGCTTTGTGTACACAGATGACCTTGTAACAACAGAGCAGATCTTCACAGACAATTCACAGGCTTGTGAAACGCTCAGCAGACAAGACACTGCAACACAACTTAACAGCTACAGTAGTGTCTGTGCGAACTCAACAGAGTGCTATGTAGGCATGCTGGATAAACTGAGGAAAATTGTGAAGTTTGGAAAATGCCCTAGTCCTAGTAAAGGCAGCATCACCTTCATGGAGGCTGCAGCTGATTTCAATCGTTTCATGGCTGCAAAGGATGCTGACAAGACGCTGCACAACGCTCAGTGTCATGTACAGAACAACGCTCAGTGTCATGTACAGAACAACACTCAGTGTCATGTACAGAACTTAGAAAACAGTGCTGTTGATGTGCCATTTCTAGAACTCGTTGAGAACGTGTCAAGTCTGCTGGGAACGCTGACACATTCTGATGACAGTCGGGAGACAGCAGTGACCAGTTGTCCTGCCAGACCGGTCGACTCTGGCATTGTCATCTCTGACATGGACAGTGACAGTGGGCAGATGGGAATGTCGGCGGACAGAACAATGCGTCACAAAATGTCAGCCTTGATCGGTGACGCTGATGATGCGAATGTAGTGCAGGTGTGTTCTGGGATAGATAAAGACGGAGGTGACATTCGGTATGTCAATGGTGATAGCCATTCTACGTTCAGTTGTGCGCTACGCCAGTCTAAGTCTGAAAAACTTTCAAGTGACAACAAATCGTTGAATACCGATGTAGAATTTTGCATCGGGTGTAAGAAACGATTTGTTGTGTTGCCAGACGGACTCTCACCGTTGCCAAGCCAATCTGAAATTGGGTTCTTTACCTGTGACGAATGTGCTGAAATTACATCTGCCACATCACAGATGTTTACCTGTGACGTGGATGATTGTCCTGGGACGGAGTGCGAGCAACGTCTATATACAAAGGATTTACCCTTGGTGGAGGAATCACTGTCTGACCCAGACAGTGACTTGTTGGAAGTGTATCAGTCAGTGAGCAGCTATTCCAGTAATAAACAGTCGCCAACAGAATCGGAAGAATGTTGCAAACGTGACACACGGGGAGACATTCCTGACACATGTGACGACACTTGCTGCAGGCGTTGTGTGAGTTCAGGAGATGTTCTAGTGGACACATCTCAAGGTTGTAGAATGCAAGCTGTTACTAACAGCCAGACTGGTCATAATCACAGTGTTGGGGAAGACGCGAAAACAACAGAGAAACCATCTCACTACCAAGAAAAAACCAGTCACATGAACCAAGCAGGGTGGCACAGACCAACCACAGATTTTATGTTCCGGTCATCATGGTCTCCACTCAGTAACTATGGCAACGACAGCGAAACATGGAGCAAACCAACTTATAACCGGTCAGCTGCCAAGAGTTACAGTAAGTGCTGTGATGAATGGCATGCCTTCACTCAACAGTTCTATGCACAGGCGTGCTATCAGAACTACATGTACCACCTAAAGTGTGCACAGTACTACAAGGACGCATGCCGGCAAATTGAACGTGGTGAACGCATGATGGGTATTTACACATCACAGAAACACTACATTGAACAGATGGGAAAGTTTGCTGCCAGGAGGAAGAAAAATGACCAGTCATGAGACGTTGTGAATGAGATATTCTCACCCTCTGTTGTGGATAGATGTACTGTAGCTGAGGGATTGCGACGTTAGTAGGAGACTTAGCTCACTGAAGCAGCGATACATTAGTGGGTGGTTTATTCTGGAGTGCTCCATCTGCTGACTGCAGCCATCACAGAACACTAAAACTGTGCAGTTTAAAAGTCATGCATTTGCACATACACATTTCTTTAGTGTCATCTAAAGGCCAGTTTTGTTACAAGCGATTATTGTTCAAATTTGTTGGCTGACATGTTGCACAATATTGTGCTGCAAGAATTGGCCACGTAAAAACCCTGGTGAGGCTGATTAGCGAGTCCAAGTGTTACACTGATTGTGGGGAGAATTTGGAGGTTCCAGTCTGGATGACAGTCACAGTTGAATCAGTCGCCAACACGCATGCACCTATGGTGATCAAAATGGCTGTTAGAAGCTGCATTCTTGTTTTTTTATTTGTATATTGCAAATAAAATTTCATGAAGAAGCAGCATGTTTGTCATTATATTTTATTCTGACTGAGGAACAGGAGACTGGCCTGTTGTCTGATTACAAAAACCCTCCAACCCGCACTTGAAACTAGTTACAACTTGCAAAGCAAACTCAACATATATAATAGTTATGTGCTGTTAAGTCTTAGTCTCAATTTACTTAATATGTATACTTGTGTATACATATACTTGTGTATACACTGGCCATCACTAGTCAAGTGGAGAAATCACCCAACAAACTTCACCAGAATGTACATCTATTTACACAGATTTACACAGCACAATAATGTGGTTGCAGGGTGTGGCGGTTCAATTGGTTGCAGGGTGTGGCGGTTGCCGGGTGTTGGTTCAATTGGTTGCAGGGTGTGTTGGTTCAATTGGTTCCAGGGTGTGATGGTTGCAGGGTGTGTTAGTTTAATTGGTTGCAGGGTGTGTTAGTTCAATTGGTTCCAGGACGTGTTGGTTGCAGGGTGTGACAGTTGCAGGGTGTGTTAGTTCAATTGGTTGCAGGGTGTGACGGTTGCAGGGTGTGTTGGTTCCAGGGCGTGGTGGTTGCAGGGTGTGACGGTTGCAGGGTATGTTAGTTCAATTGGTTGCATGGTAGGCACAATCTTAAATTGGATCTTGCGGTTCAACAAAGGTGGAATGGACTGCATATAGCTGTAGTATAGCTGTAGTATAGCTCTACTGCATGTGACACCTCCAGTGTCACATGCAGCACCATTTCCAGTACTTTAAGTGGCACCACTTCCAGTACTGCACGTGGCACCACCAGCACCACTTCGAGTGCTCCATGGGGCACCACCAGCACCACTTCCAGTGCTCCATGGGGCACCACTTCCAGTGCTCCATGGGGCACCACTTGCCAGTGCTGGTTATGGCATCAAAAGCCCCACTTCCAGTACTACAAATACAGTTTAAATATCAACAATACCATTTCTGAAATTATAAAATTCACACCTCCAGATACAAGTTAAAATGTAAGCAATGCCATATTAATTGGCTGCATTTTGGTTGTTACAGTGCCAGTGAATGAAATATGGTAATTATATAACAACTCGTTCTATCATCTGAACTTGATAACACAAATACAACATTTCATACCCAATGCCAGGCGTATATTGCAAAACTATTGTTGCAAGTTGTGTGCTTAAAATGTACCATTTGTGCAACGTATGCTGGTCTGCAATACGACAAAACTCCAGTCGAATGGTGTTTTAGCAGTCACAACAGTTGTTGGATTCAACTAATCGAGGCAACAAATGTGTAATGTGCGCTGACCCCATCACACAAACGCACGACTCACAACAAAAGTTTAGCAATGAACACTTGGTATAATATGTATTTGATGTGAAGCGTCATGTGATGTGAAACGTGTGAATAGACGCTTACACAAAGCAGAAGCGAGATCCCACCACAGTAAACTGATTATCAAAACCATAAAACCCACATATACACAGTACATAAACTACCATTACACCAATAGTAGGAACACTCATTGATAGATGCTAAACCGTGATGACGTACTTTAAGCACCCTAATGAGTTTGCTCACAACTCCTGCAATTAAAGATGTCGCTGCCATTCATTTATCACATCGGGTCCAATTACAAAAATCAAAACAATTATACTTATATTTTTAAGATCTATTACTCTTTCAATTATGCAGAATCAAATGTTTATTCTAAAAGGAAGGTATTTTTCTGGTCCATTTGCAATGACTTTGAGTACATAAGCAGCTGTTTGTGTGAGGCAGCACCTAATAGGTTTTTTAGGTAAAGTTTGCGATTTTAAATTCCTGATGTTTTAATTGTACCAATAATTCATGTAATTACTGCAATTAGATTAAACAAATAAATTAATAATTTCAAAATCAATTACAACAGTGTGTCTGCAGTCTGCAATCAATAACGTAATTGGACTCTTGCCTGGACACTGCAATTGACACACTTTCACAGATCTCTTCTGCCTTTAACATTACAGCTTGTGTGCACTGTTCAAGCTGGCAAACAGAGATAAGTAACATTACAGCTTGTGTGCACTGCTCAAGCTGGCAAACAGAGATAAGATGCAGTGTAGACATATTTCTGGGATTCATTCCCATACTCAAACACTGCAGTCTTGCATCAGAAACTAGCACCCACAATACTTCAAGCACAACTGAAGTGAACCTTCACCCAGTCTACAGCTTCAATATCAACACAAGTAGCTTGTATTTGTTGTCCACAGTAAGTACAATTAATTAGACACTATGGACAACTGCGCTAACCTGATTAAACTACTGTCACATCACAGCTAAACCCAATGGAATGGCCTTGAAAAAGTATCAAATATTAAAAATTATACTTTGAGTTTGTCAAATTTTAGAACATTCACAGCACCTTTAGTTTCTGTACAGTTGCTACTATCAGCTTCTCAAATTCCACTTTGCTACATACATTTACCCTTCCCGTATCCAAGGAGAGTAACTACAGCCCCCAACAATGTCAACAAATTAGAAGGTCTTTGACATGCACCAGTCACCCATCATGATTCAGGTAGTTTGTCTAAGCTTTGTGACTCCTTCGCTACCGAAACATCCACCAAAGTCGCAGTTGTTGACGATTCAGACTTCTTCAATGTGTGTGTGCTGACTAAAGGAACACTGGTGGTGCCATCTGTAGGAAAGTTGTCGTTGTTGGTCACTGTTTCACCGTCATCGAGAGATGGCCAGCTGGTGGCCTCCGCTGTACCCAGACGCTCGTTCAATGCCTTCAACGCCACCTGGCTGTGGGAGAAGACAACAAGAGTGGTAGTGCATATAATGGGCTAAAACCAGGTCCTTAGGACCACAAAATCTGGTCCTTAGGACCATTACAAGTTTTCATACAAATATGTATCCGGTCCTTAGGACCATACAAAGCATAGAACATAAATTCACAAAGCTGTAATGTCACTGGAATGTATGTACACGTGTCTTACTGTCGCTGGGTTTCGACATGCTGGGCTATAAAAGAAACTGGATTTTGCCTAATAACTAGTTATTCACCAACAATAAAACTTCTCCGAGCACTAATGTTTCATTGGTACATACCGTCTCTCCGAGCACTGATGTTTCATTGGTACATACCGTCTCCTCTCAGCATCAGCAGGGTCCGTTCCTGGTAGACTGACAGTGATGGTAGTTGGTGCGCTGATGTCGTACTTTCTCTGGGGTTTCTTGCAAACCTTCAACTTGACGAGCAGCAGAAACGTAATGCTTGATATGATGTCAACAAACGGCTGAACGGAATGTGGAAAGAAGCTGCAAAATAAATATTTTCATTTATTTTTATATAAAATGTTTAAATGTACAATTATTTAGCATAAGCAGTATCAGTACATTAAACTAGTAATAATGGTGTGTTGACATACAACGAACCTGTGTTTCATAGGATGAATGACAGAGATCAGAACTGGGGCCGACGTACTCAGTACACATGTACTCGAGTACATTTTTTAAATACTCGTACTCCTAGAAATTAGTCATGTACTTAAACTTGTACTCACTTTCAATGTACTTAGATTTTATGAGTACATTACAAGTACATCTGAGTACTTTTTAAATATGACATTGTGAAAATTATTTAACTTCTTATTTTATCAAATCATTGACAAGTACAATTAAAAAAAGTATGGTATCAAATTGTATTACCTGCATATGTATAAATTTTTTTATGTTGTTACATTCATCTCAAAGTCCTATGTTTTCTAACATAGGATTGTTAAAAACACTTATTATGTCAATTCTATTGCAATAACCATGATATTAATTGCAATTTAATAGCCTTTGATTTGTAATAATTATTATTGTTACATTTAGTGGGTGGTTTCATTTTTACTTGGTATTGATGAGTTTTCACAAATTCACACCATGGATAACTATTCTGCACATTGAATGCACTGAAGCCACAAAAGGCGTCGCTTCAAAAGGCAGCATCTTTTGATTCTTATCCCAGTCAGAAACCCCTAGTTCATATCCATAGCTGTACTAGTCCAGGCCATAATCCTTGTGTTCATTTAATTAAGCCAGGAAGTCCAGCAAGGCCACTAGGAAAGGGTCATTCATCAGTTAGCCATAAAATGCCTTTGTTGCTCTCACAGTACTGCTAGCTGAGTCTTCTTCTGCAGAAGTTTGGTGACTCAATTCAGACAGCCTGCACCAGTATTGTCTGGTGCCAATTTGTAGTGTGATTAAAGTACAAAGGGGATATTGAGCCCTGGACATTGGCAGGTGCTAATCCACCCTCTCAGCAAACATTAGTTGTCGACTTGTGGTCAGTGCCAGCCGCAACATGCCTAACAGTGTTCATTGATTCATATATCATATATATTTAGTGATTATATTTCTTTTCTCTTGTTATGCTGTGCTATAAAATGTATTTTGAAAAGTATTTTCAATTTAAATACATTTAACCCATATTTGAATGCATACCCTGAACATTTGCATTTGCGAATCGCACCTCTGAATGGAATGCAACCCCCAGTTTGGTCCCAAACATAAAGAGGTTTTTACAGTTTTCCTCATAAAAAAGTCTGATCAACTGCCATTGCATAGACAACTCTTCCTGAATTATATAAATTAATTCACTGTTTAACTGTGTTTTATATTTAAAATACATTATTATTATTACTATACAGAGTTACTATATCATACAAGATGTACTCAAACTTGTGGAAATGTACTCGTACTCATAATCGGCTGTGAGCAATGTACTCGTACTAAGCCATCACCAATGTACTCGTAGTTTACTCATGAAAATGTACTCAGCCCCACGTCTGATGCATCAACTTAATGGATGCGATTTACTGATACATAATTAAACGTCATAACTTATTCAACGATGAGTTCTTAGTAGTCACACAACTTGGCATATCTGAAATTTTCAAATTTTGCTGGCTCCAGGTAACATTACGTGATGATGGCACAAAATACAAATGTGCAGTATTACTGATGCTGGTCTATGTTGTAAACATGTTTCTACATGCCTACGATGGCTGTCTGAACCATTTTAGATCTATTTTGACTGATGTATCGATTGTAGCTATAAAGTGGTATTAATTACATCGAACCTAACTACGTATGAATGTATATCACTAAGTATGTTGCTGTACCTGGCAAAAGTGAAGCTCTCTGCCATGTCACCAGAGTTGCCATTACTGTGTCGTTGGTAGAACCGCAGGTAGATCCAACTGACCAGGAGTCCCATGCCAAACATAACAGGGTAGGGTCCGTCAACACCCCCAATCAGTCGAACGAGGATAGTCAATAGCAACAGCCACAATGGCAAGTGTTTATTTCGTAGTTTCCCAAATGGAGAGTTGACAAGGACATTGTCAGGCATCACCTGTTTGACAGCGACTGAAAAGCCAGCCAGGTAACCCGCCAGTCCGTGGATACTCACTTCATACAAATACAGGGGGTTTCGTACAAGGAGATAAGTGAAAAAGTACGTCATTGACGTCATCAAGGCGACGCTGGTGTTAACAACAAGGAAAAATACAACCATCTCGAGTGCTCCCCACAAGGGTTCCAGTAGTTTTCCGTAGAGAATTACGACCACAATGTCAACCAAAACAAGCCAGACGTGCGTCTCTAGGAAACTGTGTGTTAAGTAGGTCCAGACCCAAAAGTTGGGTGGTAGAACACGGCCTGGAGTCACTGCCACGCTCGCTACTGCGGCATCACTGAATGTGAGGAAGTAGCCAACTATCAACCCAACACAAATAAACTTCACCACCACGCTACTGTTCCCCAGTACGGCACCAAACTGTTCTTTTATATACGGGAGGTTCGCCTTCATCTTGGACGTCGCCATGTTGGTTAATTGGTGACGTCATTGCCAGGTACGCTTGAAGCGACTTTGCAAGCCTGTTTCAACTTGGACACATTTTTTAGAAACGTGGACACAATGGAGACTACCCGAAGGTAAAAACATAAAATCATTACTTTTAATCGTCAAATAGAGAATACGTCGGCGATGTTTTACTTTCTGACCTAACCATGAAAACGACCACCTAGAGCACCCAAACTTATCCTACTATATCTACTATCCATATACACAGTCACGTGGTAAAAAAATTACATTTACTTACATCGTACAGTTATGCGTTTCTGCGTTTTAATTGTGGGTGCGTGCTTCGTTCAAGCAACCAAGCACGCACGCACGCACAATGAAAACACAGAAATGCATAACTGCACTGTGTTTGATTTCAACGTAGCAGCGCCGTCGCACGGACTTTTGGTGAAGCTGAACGACGCCTTGTCATATGCATCGATTTTACGGTAGCCTTGGCGCTACGGCGTAGATGCCGTTCTAGGTGGTCGTTTTCATGGTTAGGTCAGAAAGTAAAAGATCGCCAATACGTCATAGACATCACATAGTGCATGGCATTCTGGAATCGTCGTCGACAATATTTTCGTGAAATTTGTGTGATTTGCGTTTCCATTTGAGTTTTAGACACGCGCGTTAGTCGTGTAGGAAACGATTCGGCACTTTGATCACCCGGGCATTGCGTATAGTTATCGGATTCAGCCTACAGTTACATTTCCTATTGGTGGCCATGTTAACCTTTTGCATAATTATAAGAAAACGTGACCATCAAAAATTCTAAAAGTTTTTACCAGCCGCTGTCATCATCCCACTGACGCGCTTGTCAAGTTTTGTCAAAATTAGACATTTCTAACTCTTGTAATATGTATGTGCGATACCTCTCAATGTTTACCAATATTACGACGCACACATGTCTAGTGGCTAAACAAATCACACATACCCTTCCGCCTATTAAAATCATATAACAAATCTACCATTTCACTCTAAACAGCTTCTGCCACCAAACCTGGTAATGTCCCTGCACAAATACACTTATGTCAGATCGTATGAATGTTTTAAAACGTCCTATATCCAAACTTACTATGCCCTACATTCGTGCGTAAACCACCAGACATGACCCCTCTCACATCTACTGTGTGCTGTTTTCATTTGGCTTCGCTGTCTCTACAGTCACTGCTGGCTGCTTTGTTGCGATTATGCACCAGGCTCCGCCCGATGAGTGGTCTT
Source organism: Lamellibrachia satsuma (assembly GCA_033239005.1). Taxonomy (NCBI): domain Eukaryota; kingdom Metazoa; phylum Annelida; class Polychaeta; order Sabellida; family Siboglinidae; genus Lamellibrachia; species Lamellibrachia satsuma. The sequence goes on along the minus strand of BSQZ01000012.1, from coordinate 4,310,101 downwards.
GACTAACCTCTCCGTCGTCTTCTTGAGTGGTCTTGACTAACCTCTCCGTCGTCTTCTTCTTGAGTGGTCTTGACTAATCTCTCCGTCGTCTTCTTGTTGAGTGGTCTTGACTAACCTCTCCATCGTCTTCTTCTTAAGTGGTCTTGACTAACCTCTCCGTCGTCTTCTTCTTGAGTGGTCTTGACTAACCTCTCCGTCGTCTGCTTCTTGAGTGGTCTTGGCTAACCTCTCCGTCGTCTTCTTCTTGAGTGGTCTTGGCTAACCTCTCCGTCGTCTTCTTCTTGAGTGGTCTTGACTAACCTCTCCGTCGTCTTCTTCTTGAGTGGTCTTGACTAACCTCTCCGTCGTCTTCTTCTTGAGTGGTCTTGACTAACCTCTCCGTCGTCTGCTTCTTGAGTGGTCTTGACTAACCTCTCTGTCGTCTTCTTCTTGAGTGGTCTTGACTAACCTCTCTGTCGTCTTCTTCTTGTGCTGAGATGAAATGCTCCTGAGTCTTAGGCAGATGTTTCCTGTTTCTTCTCCGACGCCTACCTCTCTCGAGCTCCACCAGGCACGAGTTGGATGCTACGTGGGTTTTTACTCGCGCCTTCTCACCCCCATAGACCATATGTTCTCACCCTGATCGTATCTGCAGTCTACGTGGGTTTTTACTCGCGCCTTCTCACCCCATACACCATCTGTTCTCACCCTGATCGTATCTGCAATCTCAAGTGGTCTGAGTTGACTACTACACCAGATAAGGTTTTCTAAATTATTTTATTTATTTATTTCTAAAGTACTTTTATTTATTTATTCGGCGTTTACACACGTGGGTTTATAGTTAAATGGTATTTTATACCACATGAATAGTATTTTATACCATGTACAGCGCTTTTAAAAATGCTGTATTATTATTATTATCTGCTGGATTTGTGTTCCGTCTGTAATCATTTTTAACAAATCTGGCAGCAGAGTGTTGTACTTTTTCAAGGCTTTTAATTTGTGAAGTGGTGTGGGTGACGAGTACTCGAGTTTTGGCCGGATTAGCATGTTGTAGACTGTTTGTTTAACTTCGGGTTTACATGGGCCAAGAGTTCGTTTAATCATGCCTAAAACTTTCGAAGATTTTTAAGTTATGTCAGTGACGTGATTTGTCCAGGTTAATTTGGAATCCAATTTTACTCCGAGATATGAGTGGCTGGATACAGTGGATAATGGCTGGCCAAAAAGCGAGTACTTGTGTAGGCTGGGTTTAGTTTTGTTTGAAATTTTACGACATATAATACTATCATCTGCAAAAAGGCGTATAGAAGATTTGATGTTCCCATTTATGTCATTTATGTAGAGTAAGAAGAGGACAGGTCATAGAACTAAACCCTGTGGGACACCAGATGTGACATATCTTATATCCGACAGGGCTCCGTTAACTGAGACTCTCTGTTTGCGGTTGGACAGAAACGATTTGATCCAATTTTTAGTGTTTCCAGTGATTCCGTAGGAGGTCAATTTTGATAGAAGACGTAGATGAGGCACTTTGTTGAAGGCTTTGGCAAAGTCAAGCAGGATTGCGTCAATTTGGGTCTTGTTGTCAGTCGTGGACTGTCTCAGTAAGTTGAGATTCACAAGACAGTCCCGACCGGAATCCGTGTTGGAAGTGGAGAATGATGTTATGCTTGTGCAGATGTTTCCACATGTTGCTTAGGATGATATGTTCCATTACTTTACAGAGGATGCAGGTTAGTGATATGCGTCTTTAGTTAGCAGTGTCAGATTTGTGACTCTTTTTGTGTATGAGAGTTACTAATGCTTGTAGCCAGTCTTTAGGAAGTTCACCTGTGTCGTATGATTGTTGGAAAATTTGGGTGATGATGGGAGCTATCAGCTTTGCAGTTTCTTTAAGGACTCTAGCTGAGAGTTCATCTGGGCCTGTAGCTTTGTTCTGGTCTAGATTTTCGAGAAGGGGGATGTAGGGGTAAGTAGAGGGGCTATTTGGGGGATGGGGTGCTTTTCTTGGGTAAATACAGAGCTAAATTGGATGTTTAGGGCATTTGCTTTATCACGATCATTTATTATTGGCTCGTCGTTTACTCGAAGTGTGGGAATGCCAATGTTTTCTCGTTTACTCGCATACTCTCGTGTACAGTTACTTCAAGGTGTTAAACGCATACTCTCGTTTACAGTTACTTCAAGGTGTTAAACGCATCTTCTCGTGTACAGTTATTTTAATGTGTTACATGCGTACTCTCGTGTACATTTATTTCAATGTGTTACACGCGTACTCTAGTGTAGAGTTACTTCAATGTGTTTCACGCGTACACTCGGTACAGTTATTTCAATGTGTTACACGCGTACTCTCGTGTACAGTTACTTCAATGTGTTACACGTGTACTCTCGTGTACAGTTACTTCAATGTTTTACACGCATACTCTCGGTATAATTACTTCAATGTGTTATACGCCTACTCTCAGTACAGTTACTTCAATGTGTTACACGCGTACACTCGTGTACATTTACTTCTATGTGTTACATGCGTACTCTTGTGTACTGTTATTTCAATGTGTTACACGCATACTCAAGTGTACTGTTGCTTCAGAATGTTACACATGTACTCTCGTGTTCAGTTACTTCAATGTGTTACACATGTACTCTCGTGTTCAGTTACTTCAATGTGTTACACATGTACTCTCGTGTACAGTTTCAGCTCCCATGGTTCCACACACAAGAACACAACAATAGGATCAGTATATAGATCACCAGACCTAAGTACAAGGAATGTATTTATTCAGAATCTTAATAGAATACTCAAACAACTGCAGAATGAAAATATAAACATTGTCATCTGTGGTGACACAAACATCATTATCTGTGGTGACACAAACATCATTATCTGTGGTGATACAAACGTAATTATCGGTTGTGACACAAACACCGTTTTCTGTGGTGACACAAATGTCATTATATGTGATTACACAAACAATATTATCGTTGGTGATGCAAACATCATTATCTGTGGTGACACAAATATCATCATCTGTGGTGACACAAACATCATTATATGTGGTGACAAAAACATAATTATCTGTGGTGATACAAACGTAATTATCGGTTGTGACACAAACACCGTTATCTGTGGTGACACAAACATCATTATCTGTAGTGACAGATATCATTATCTGTGGTGACACAAACATCAAAGCCTACGAGAGTAACTATAAACTCAGCCACACTTATTGATCGCATTTTCTTAAAGTATAACCCTCAAACTACTTTCATTGCTGGATATATTATGACTTACATTTCCGACTACTACCCTAGATGCATATAAAATGGTAAAACATAGAAATGTTAGCGATTCTAGTGTAGGCAATGTTAAACATGCTCTTTTCACAACAAATTGGGATAACTTAGGAAAAAGCTTGTATAATGGGTACTCAACCGTGGCATACAGTATGTTTCTTGTCACATTTGACAGTTTACTTGATGAACACATTCCTGAGCAGTCAGTAAAACTAAATAAATATAAACATAAAAAACATTTTTGGATAACACAAGCTATATTAAAGTCAATACATACTCTTGATTATCTATGCAAAAAACGCATTCACTCACAAAGGTCTCAAAATTTAACTATTCGATAAATTAAAATTGAAATTCACAAAAGCGACAAGAAGATCATTAATTCACATAGAAGATCTACATTGAAGCGATTACGTCTACACAACTGTGCGACTTACGTTGATTCCCATCGTCGAGAAGTTCATCCTGGTGATCGCGTGACATGCGTCGACAAACACCTTCATTGAAGCTTACATCGATCTTCACAGTCGAAGCGTTTATTCTTGTTTCGTTATTCTTGTTTCGTCAGTCATCGTAAGAGTGTTCGTCCGTGAATCAAATCCCTTTATCCAACGATCGTCAAGTGTTATGTGTGCAAAGTGTTAGTATTACCCCTGTGACTACCCAGGGAAGGAGTCGATGTTAGCTTTTAGTTTAACACACATCCAAGGATAGGATGCGTGAACAATATTGGAACTTTCAAAATCTTTTAACTCTATTTCCGGTAAGACTGAACATTTCATTCTAACCTGTAATTATAACTAGATTTTAACTGAACATTGTCATTATGTCATGATGTCAGAGATCATTAATATACTATAAGTGGTATACTTTTTATCCTGTATTACTGTTGATGTTTTGAACACTAAACATATCTTGTTGTACAATTTACGTAACAAATGCGCAAACTTATATATATATATATATATATATATATATATATATATATATATATATATATATATATATATATATATATATATATATATATAAATGTGTGTTCTAGTCTCATATCAATGAGACATATTTGCCATAGTATTGGTTATTATATACATAATCGGAACACGAAAGTAAAGTAAGCCACATCGGCTCATACCCCTGGACTAAAGAGTTGTATCGTTCATACTAGTAAAAATCGTGACGGCGGGGTGGGTCATATATATATATATATATATATATATATATATATATATATATATATATATATATATATATATATATATATATATATATATATATATATTCTATTTAGTCACATCCCATTACAATAATTTGAATTAAAAAGATATCAAAAGAATGATCAGACATTGTACTTCAAATAAAAATAAACACGAACAGTCGGGACGTCACATTCACTACGAGCCAATCCTAATAACGGTTGTTACGCACAAGGACACCAAACGTAACGACAGTTACTATGGATTTGCTAGTCTTGTATCCTGTCAGTGCTTTGTGAAATGTCAATATCTTGATTCTGAGTTAATGATCACACGTAGCTTAGTTTTGTAGCTTAGCATTGTAAATTACTGCCACCACTCGGATAGATGAATTTGGACATGGACGAATAAACTGTTGCACGCGTATACGGTTTGTTCCGTGTTCTAAAGCCCGCATGTTGTGGCGACCCACGGTAGAACTCAGTACACCTCGCAACTGTACGTCACACGTTTCATCACATATGTTTGACTTTTTAATCGAAGAGGGCCTTTTACTATCCTAAGGTTCTCCTCCTTGTCCATTACAAACCCCTGATGAGTCATCTACCTGATGTGTTATCTACCTGATGAGTCATCTACCTGATGTGCATTCCAGGGAAGAATAGTACAGCACTGAATGCATACAAACGTTGAACTTTCGTTATCCCTCGAAGGTTGCGACCAGTACTGCCGTTTGTTCCCTGTAATTCTTATTGACTCCCCCATTATGCCTTAAACACAAATTATAGTGAATTACAACAGCTACTGTCAGGCTTGCAAACCAGTGTGAGAGACAACCGCCTTAAGCTGCAGCTCAGAGTAAAGACGGTAATTATCTGTGAAAAGCTGAGTATCACCCTAAGAAGCATGTCCAGTTTTTTTTAATTACCATAATTTCACCAAACAGTGAAAAGTTCAGCTTTGTCCTGAAAGATAAACAACTGAAAATGGTGAGGAATACTTGGAGTTCCCCTGGAGTCGCATGCACAGCCATCGCCGTAAAGGTCGAGTAGATTGGTTTGGACTTCCGAAAGACGCACGACGAAGCATACGATGGTACTTTGTGTTTGGCAGGGAAGACGAATGGCGTGCAGTGGTCCACCTTTTGTAAGGTCCCTATCACAAGCGGCCATGCAGTGGTCCACCTTTTGTAAGGTCTCTATCACAAGCGGCCATGCAGTGGTCCACCTCTTCTAAGGTCCCTGTCACAAGCGGCCATGCAGTGGTCCACCTCTTCTAAGGTCCCTATCACAAGTGGCCATGCAGTGGTCCACCTTTTGTAAGGTCCCTATCACAAGCGGCCATGCAGTGGTCCACCTCTTGTAAGGTCCCTATCACAAGAGGCCATGCAGTGGTCCACCTCTTGTAAGGTCCCTATCGCAAGAGGCCATGCAGTGGTCCACCTCTTGTAAGGTCCCTATCACAAGCGGCCATGCAGTGGTCCACCTCTTGTAAAGTCCCTATCGCAAGAGGCCATGCAGTGGTCCACCTCTTGTAAGGTCCCTATCACAAGCGGCCATGCAGTGGTCCACCTCTTGTAAAGTCCATATCACAAGCGGCCATGCAGTGGTCCACCTTTTGTAAGGTCCCTATCACAAGCGGCCATGCAGTACATAAGACTTTTCCATGATAATTTCCCGTCACGAGAGGCTACCGCTGTTATAAGGTAATTGTACACTTTCAAAAAGGGTAGCATTCTAAAAAGGTGGACTACTATGTGCGTGCCTGCGTGTATCCTGCAGAAAAAAACTGCCATCTGGTGTATTTTCTGGTAAACTTGGCACCCCCCTTTTTCAGAATCTGGATCCGCCATAAATTGTTACCGTTAATATCGTTGAAAAACTTCAAATCAATAGCTCCAGGTACTTATTAGCGCCTATAGTCCAAACACACCAATCTAGGAATTGTGATTTTGTAAAGATAATAGTTGAATGGAACCAACCAGAATTTTAGACGTCTCTTACCCTTATTCATGAAGATACGAGTGGAAAACATAACAATTTCGATGACTGGTGCAAAGGTACCATTGTACAAAATTATCAAAGAATGGTGATCTTACTAACTGTAGCAACTGAACGAACGAACCATCTTTTGAGAGCATGTTTTTTTAACTGCGACATTTTCAGAAATCATTCCGGAACTCTGCGACTTATTGTCTCTGCGTCTCTTTAACCTTTATTGCTATGACCTCCAAGCTGATATATGTTATGTTTTGTCATCATTTTCCTAGATACCATTTTGGGTGATGCAATTGCCTGCCTTCTGTAATATGGTTGCCACGAAAAACAATACACTCCGGATGGCAAATGGACAACATTGCATTTAGTTTTCTCGAGCAACATTGTTACGTATTTGTGTAACCCACCCTGATGAGATATCTCTCAGTTTTGTTTTAAACATATTCAAAGTGCTAGCATTTAAACAGTTAGTAGATATGTTGCTCATTCATGTATTCTTCTCCGTGAAAACTAACCTTGTATCCAAACAACGCCGTTTTTTTCTGTAAGCCTGCATACGATACACAATATACCCCTATAGAACCTTTCTCTTTAGCCACTTCCAATACAGTTCTGTTTCAAAATAAGTTACTTCGCGTCCACGGTATTTTCTGATGTTCTCTTCGCCCACGAGCCGGTAGTTGACATCAGTTTATTAATAACATGAATATATTATAGCTACGATAATAGGTACTGTATATAATAGCAATGAATTATAACAGAGAATGTCAACCAGGGGGTGTAGGACAAAAACCACCCCGGACAAAAACCATCTGGACAAAAACCACCCGGACTAAAACCCCCCCAGACATAATCCCCCCCGGACTAAAACTACCCTGGACAAAAACCCCCTTTTTTATCTTTGAAATATTCTTTGAAAATTATAACTATATCTTCTTATAATTTATGTATAGAAGTATAGAAAACAAGTGAAATATTAAATAATGAATGATGAGCCTTAACAATGAAAGTTCCTTTGTCAACAATGAAAACATTGCAATTACATGAAACTGACATACATGTATAATTGTAATCCTTTGCATGACAAAAGAATGTTATCCTTTGTCAGGGAGAAGCCAACCTTTAATTGTAATCCAGGCAATCAGGCAATCAATGATAGAAGCCACTCTCTATTGATGAATGTAATCATGTACATGAATAAAGAAAATTTTTCCTTTGTCAGGGAGAAGCCAACCTTTAATTGTAATCCCAGCCAATCAGGCAATCAATGATAGAAGCCACTCTCTATTGATGAATGTAATCATGTACATGAATAAAGAAAATTTTTCATTTGTCAGGGTGAAGCCATCTCAAAATTATTGCATTTATATGAAAGAAAGGTCTTAATTGTAATCAGGATAATCCTTTAATCAGTCCTGAGTTCCTATAAATATGGAAGTCATATCAGTCACATTATCACTTCTCAAAAGATATTATAAGCTACACAACTTTATTACTGAGATACTAAATATTGAATACTATGGAGATCATCAAGAGCCACAAGGGTGGTTCAAAACTTCTATGTGGTGGTTATATGTATACCAAGAAAAAAGATAGCAAGACAACAATCCGCTGGGAATGCTCCCAAAGAGTTTCAAAAAACTGCAAGGGATCTCTCACTAGTGACTTACAGATCCAGACAACAATCCGAACTACTCCGCACAGCCATGACCCCAACCCATACACTACAGCTGCTACAAAGATCCGCTCAGTAATCAAAGAAGCAGCTGGCACTTCCAGGGGCACTCCTGCACAACTACTCGCTGACCACACAGCCGCTGAATCCCTAGAAGTCCGGGTGTCCATGGGTGCTCGCGAGTCCATCAAACGCTGTATACGCCGTGAAAAGGCCAAAGCTTTTCCAAAAAGCCCAGCTGGCCTGACTGACCTCGTTATGCCCGACGAATGGTGCACCACTGATACTGACAATGAACAATTTCTGATCCATGACAGCGGTCCAGATGCAGCTGATCGGATGCTGGTTTTCGCCTCTGATGCTGCATTGACACAGCTTGCGCGATCTGACACCTGGCATATGGATGGCACTTTTGATTCAGCACCTTCCATCTTTCAACAACTCTACGTGATTCGCGCCCCTCTCGGGGAAAGTGCTATCAGCTGTGTTTACGCATTCCTATCCAGCAAGACTCAAGCCACATACGAAGAGCTCATCACAGCTGTACTGGAAAGGTGTAGTGATCTGGGTTTTCAGCCTGATCCAACAACGATCATCACTGACTTTGAACAGGCTACTATCAACGCAGTCAGCAGTACCCTTGGATCCGATGTTCAGAGCAGAGGTTGCTTTTATCATCTCACCCAGAGTACGTGGCGCAAGGTGCAGCAACTTGGACTTGTGACACTGTATCGCTCAGATGATGACGTGAAGCTGTTCTGCGGGATGCTCGACGGATTGGCATTCTTGCCTGTAGCTGATGTTCCAGAAGGACTGAAGTATCTCAAGGAACACACACCTGAAGGTCTAGAACCTCTCATCGATTACTTTGATGCCACCTACATCTCGGGATCGTATCGCCGAATCCAGCGCCCAACTGGTCCAGATGGTAGCATTCCTCCAATGAAGAAGCGCAGGATCGCACCAATGTTCCCACCTGAACTGTGGAACGTTCATGAGGTCACAATCAGCGGTGAATCTCGAACCAACAACATGTGCGAGGCATGGAACAACTCCTTCCGATCACTTGTTGGGTGTTCACATCCCAGCATATGGCGTACCATTGACAATCTTCGTAAGGATCAGAATGATGCTCGCGCCGCCATTCTTCTGGATTCCCGTGGACAGCCTCTCAAGAAGCGGGTACATCGATCCACAGTACAGCTCCAGCAGAGGCTTCACAACCTCTGTACAGATATTCGCGATGGCCGCAAATCTGTTGAGGTTACCCTGAGAGGAATAGGACACTGTATCCGCTGGAAGTAATTTTCATAGACACTGTATCCGCTGGAAGTAATTTTCATAATATATGTTGACTTTTGATATGTGTACATGTATGAATGTGTATAATTGGTTGTAAAATTATGCTATATAAAATCACCCTCACTGTATAAATGTGTATACTCATGATAATTGGTCGTATGATTCTAAATAAATACTCGCAAAAAACGTGGGTGGTTTTTGTCCAGGGTAGTTTTAGTCAGGGGGGATTATGTCCGGGGGGGGTTTTAGTCCGGATGGTTTTTGTCCAGGTGGTTTTCGTCCGGGGTGGTTTTTGTCCGTATACCGAAATAATGAATTAATTTCGACTTTCGGCCGTAAAATATATTCCTCCCCATCTACACACGCAAAAGCGGAAATATATGTTATAAATAATTTCCCCATGCACACACGTTGGTGCAGCTAATTGAATGAATGCTTAAAATTATTTCTTTAGTATTATATAGTTGCAAATTGAGACATTGCATGGAATCTAATGGCCCCATAAGTTCACTTGGCTGAGAGTAGCCAGCCCCAAATGTTTACTTTAGAAATATTTGCAGAGGCAATCAAGCCATGATTAACCATCAACTTATCACCCTTTGACCCTACCAGTGGACATTCTATTGTCTAGGTCTTCCCTCCAAACATTGCCCACCTGAATGACCTGCCCACTGCCAAGTGCCCACTAGGCCACTAGCCCACTACCCAGTACCCAATGCAGTTGGTAATTGGTATTTCTCCCCAGTCCTAATTCATTCACATATTGTCTGAACCCGTCTGTCTCAGGCTAGTGACTGCAGGCCTGCTGGAGATGCCACTGGTTGTCAATGCCAGTGGGTGACATTTAATTGAAATATCATATTAAATTATGTTAACTTAGTTGAGCTAATTCAATTAACAATATAAATTGGGGTTATGGCTTGCATATGGGTTAAGTCAGGGTTAGATAAACAAATCTCCTACCCTAACCATAACCCAATACATTAAAGCCAAATATAACAAATGTTATCATATTTAATAGTAATGACACTAAACATTTTTCTTTATTTTCCTTCAGGATATTTGTTTGAAGAAGTTGGATTTTTAGAACTCATCCTCGTCTTTGCTATAAGATTATAGGTTTATCTTCTCTAAATTTAGCGGGCCGCGGGCTTACCCATCTTTTGCCCGCGGGCATGGGCCTGGCCTGGGCCTGAAACTTGCGGGCCGGGCCGGGCCGGGCCGGGCCGGGCCGGGCCTGAGCCAAACATTCACGGTCTGGGTCGGACCTGGGCCGGACCTGTAGTTTGAGTGCCTGGGCCGGGCCGGGTTTGAAAAATTATTGCGGGCCTGGGCCGGGCCTGGACTCTAACTGCTAATTGCGGGCCGGGCTTGTTATCAAATTCTAGGCCCGCGCAGGGCACTAAATATATATATATATATATATATATATATATATATATATATATATATATATATATATATATATATATATATATATATATATATATATATATATATATATATATATATATATATATATATATATATATATATATATATATATATATATATATATATATATATATATATACGTGCACACGATCTATAACCAGCAACGCCCTTGCTTCAAAATACGCACATGCGCAGATATATCAATTTACATAACTAATTCGAATAAATCAAAAGTGAATAGTAATAAAGTTAAATAAGTTTAAAGTAAATAGCAAAAATGGCATCAATACATTTAAAGAGAACATATCCAGTTTTTAAAGAATAGTCTGAAGCTGCATCTCGAAGCTGTTATGGCACTCTGTGGCAAGCATGGCAAGAGGTAAATTGTTCCAGAGGAGCTGAGCTGCGTACAAGGAAATGTTGTCGCGCCTTGAGTTCGGGTAAGCGCCGGGGGGGGGGGGGGCGGAGAGAGAAACACAGAGACATCTAGTGTCAATATTTGTAAGCACGACGCCGGTACTGCATGTACCTAGCAGCACTGTTCAAACTGAGTAACCTGGCCCTACACAAAACACAAATAGCCCATTTAGGATATCGACAAGTCAATCAGAGTAACTCATTAATTTAACGTACTTCTATGAGGCGGCGCAACAGTTTACACTCGGAAAAAATAAGAGTTCAGCCAGAGGGGTCATATGGCCCAATACCCCGAAGTAATCCACTGTCATATGTATTTTAGCAGCGGATTTCTAAACTTTTAAGTGGGGGAAGTAACCCTAATTTGTGCACTATTATATCGCATGGTTAGTACCTTGAGTCACTCACTAGAGGCCACTACGATAGCAGAGGCATTCCAATATTAACTAGCTGGCCGGGTGAATGACCACCGCAGTGGATCAGCTTTACATTTCTACACCATGGTGAGTTAGTTTTGCCGCATATATACATATATATTTGCTTTTTAATGAAGTAGACTCGGTAAAACTATAGTTTAGATTACGTGTTTGAATTTGCTATTGGGCCCTTCAGCTACGGGCGTGGCAGTGTCGCAAGAAGCTCGCCTATTGATTTCAATGTCGTTCGTGTATGCCTAGGCAGTGTCATACTGTGAAACTTAAATACTTCAATAAATACTTAAATAAATATTTAGTATATAATCTGCATGAAACTAATTGTTTGTTATGTTATATTGTTATGTTTTATCATATATGATTGGTGATTTGTTAAATTAAATTGAAAGTTATTTGTAACCTTGGTTTATGTGTTAAGTATGTCTAGCACTAACTAATGCAAACACGAGGTGCGGTTATTTCTGTTCAACAAGTTAGTAATGTGGCGGTCGTTCCATTACAGTGTCACTGCAGAAAATGGTGGGAAGCATTGAGTAACGCATTAGACAGTTTCAGCAGAGTTCTACTTTGCTAGCTCTACATTGCTAGCTCCATAGCTAATAGGCACCTGTGCTCCATAAGCTTCGCGCCGAGATACTCCTATTTAAACACATATACAGTGGTATCTATTACCATCGTATATCATGATATATCATTGTATACAATGGTATACCATATACCATCGTATATCATGATATATCATTGTATACAATGGTATACCATATACCATCGTATATCATGATATATCATTGTATACAATGGTATACCATATACCATCGTATATCATGATATATCATTGTATACAATGGTATACCATATACCATCGTATATCATGATATATCATTGTATACAATGGTATACCATATACCATCGTATATCATGATATATCATTGTATACAATGGTATACCATATACCATCGTATATCATGATATATCATTGTATACAATGGTATACCATATACCATCGTATATCATGATATATCATTGTATACAATGGTATACCATGGTATATCAGGAATTTACCATGGTTTACCTGTTTCAAAACACAATGGCATGCCATGTATTTACCATGGTATATTTTCATAAGGGTAGAACGCCAGAGTCGGCTGAGGAAACCCGTGTTCAAATCCATTTGCTGCCGTATAAAAGCTTTGACAATTTTGTTCCACCACATTACCACAGTTCACTCAGCTGTAAATGAGTAGACAGGTACAGACAAGTGTGGAAATGTGAACGAATAATCTTCGCACAGTAATTGTAGCATTGCTGAAAGCTTCCCAGAGAAGTTCAGAATGTGTTGGAATGAACTGGTCAGCCAGGGTGTGAACTGTTAAGCACGTTGAACAATCCCAAGGACTGGATACAGTGCTGTGTAAACATAAACATACCGTTACTTGAGGTCTTTTTACAGGTGCTGCGGCAGCCAGGAACAATTTTGGTGGACCAACAGTGAACAATATCAAGGGTCACTTCAATCGGATCGCTCTTACCTATCCCCACTTTGTGAGTTGGTACAGGTTGGTGTCATAAGTAGACATAACCGCCTTGGAAGCAGGACATTCATGGTTCTCCTGGAAATTCATTGGATTATGAGTGGAACAGACATTGCAAAAACTGTAACGATGAATTGTGGGGGAGGGGAGAATGTCACATTAAATTGAGAAACTAACTTTTACATTTGTTCTAATCAATCAGTATTAGCGCTGAGTGGTAACGGCTTTTGTTTTGGTAACCAGCTAGATTGTTCGATGTTGTTATTTATTCTTTTACTCTACATCCTTCTTGTCAAAGGGTATTTTATTTTTATGAGCATGCCAGGAGAACTGTAACAGGATGGCGGCCGCCACCTTCCAGTCCACTATCCAGTTGTGGAGCGTCATGGTCAACAATGATGGCAGCCTCGTCACACGTGAGATAAGTCAGTCAGTGAAATAGGTGTGTCATGAGAAAAAGGCTCTGGAGATATTCATGTCACTGTCATAGGCACCAGTTCTCTAACTGGTGCATCATAGTCACAATTGTCTTACAAAGCGTACTACAGGGGGAGGGGGTCAAGGCCCACGTACTGCAGGGGGAGGGGGTCACGGCCCGCGTACTACAGGGGGAGGGGGTCAAGACCCGCGTACTACAGGGGGAGAGGGTCAAGACCCGCATACAACAGGGGGAGGGGGTCAAGGCCCGCATACAAGAGGGGGAGGGGGTCAAAGCCCACGTACTACAGGGGAGAAGGTCAAGACCCGCGTACTAGAGGGGGACGGGGTCAAGGCCCGCATACAACAGGGGGAGGGGGTCAAGACCCGCGTACTACAGGGGGACGGGGCAAGGCCCGCATACAACAGGGGGAGGGGGTCAAGGCCCGCATACAACAGGGGGAGAGGGTCAAGACCCGCGTACTACAGGGGGACGGGGTCAAGGCCCGCATACAACAGGGGGAGGGGGTCAAGTCCCGCATACTACAGGGGAGGGGGTCAAGGCCCACATACAACAGGGGGAGGGGGGTCAAGGCCCGAATACAACAGGGGGAGGGGGTCAAGGCCCGCGTACTAGAGGGGAGGGGGTCAAGGCCCGCGTACTACAGGGGAGGGGGTCAAGGCCTACGTACTACAGGGGGAGGGGGTCAAGGCCCACGTACTACAGGGGGAGAGGGTCAAGACCCGCGTACTACAGGGGGAGAGGGTCAAGACCCGCATACTACAGGGGGAGAGGGTCAAGACCCGCGTACTACAGGGGGAGTAATACTGTCCGACATCTTGAAAACTTGGTGGAAACTATTATCAATGTGACACGGTGGAGTTGTCATAAAAACACAAATCTTCAATGTAATTATCGACGATAAATGTTAGTACAAATATATTCTGATGGTTATTATTGGTTATTGTTGTGTGTCGTATACGTGCGCCGTGTCATGACATTGTCAAATCAATAGTTTCTCTGGAGAATCATCAATATTTTAAAGGACTATGTCAGGGTGGGGACGTAGACCTGGTAATTAGTAAACGTTGCACGAATAAATAAATGGCGACAACAATGAACGGTCCCTTGGTGACCAACGACTGTCTCCAGGTCCTTCGGCTGTGTACGGTCCCTTGGTGACCAACGACTGTCTCCATGTCCTTCGGCTGTGAACGGTCCCTTGGTGACCAATGATTGTATCCAGGTCCTTCGGCTGTGAACGGTCCCTTGGTGACCAACGACTGTCTCCAGGTCCTTCAGCTGTGAACGGTCCCTTGTTGACCAACGACTGTCTTCGGGTCCTTCGGCTGTGTGTCGTGTTTTCTTACAATGTGACACTGCTCTACGGCTGTGTCCGTGTGTCGTGTTTTCTTACAATGTGACATTGCATTACGGCTGTGTTCGTGTGTCGTGTTTTCTTACAATGTGACATTGCTCTACGGCTGTGTCCGTTTGTCGTGTTTTCTTACAATGTGACATTGCTCTACGGCTGTGTCCGTTTGTCGTGTTTTCTTACAATGTGACATTGCTCTACGGCTGTGTCCGTTTGTCGTGTTTTCTTACAATGTGACATTGCTCTACGGCTGTGTCCGTGTGTCGTGTTTTCTTACAATGTGACACGTACTGTTCTACGGCTGTGTCCGTGTGTCGTGTTTTCTTACAATGTGACACTGCTCTACGGCTGTGTTCATGTGTCGTGTTTTCTTACAATGTGACACTGCTCTACGGCTGTGTTCGTTTGTCGTGTTTTCTTACAATGTGACACTGCTCTACGGCTGTGTTCGTGTGTCGTGTTTTCTTACAATGTGACACTGCTCTACGGCTGTGTCCGTGTGTCCTGTTTTCTTACAATGTGACACTGCTCTACGGCTGTGTCCGTGTGTTGTGTTTTCTTACAATGTGACACTGCTCTACGGCTGTGTCCGTGTGTCGTGTTTTCTTACAATGTGACACTGTTCTACGGCTGTGATGGTTTGTCGTGTTTTCTTACAATGTGACACTGTTCTATGGCTGTGTCCGTGTGTCGTGTTTTCTTACAATGTGACACTGTTCTACGGCTGTGTTCGTGTGTCGTGTTTTCTTACAATGTGACACTGTTCTACGGCTGTGATGGTTTGTCGTGTTTTCTTACAATGTGACACTGTTCTACGGCTGTGTTCGTGTGTCGTGTTTTCTTACAATGTGACACTGTTCTACGGCTGTGTCCGTGTGTCGTGTTTTCTTACAATGTGACACTGTTCTACGGCTGTGTCCGTGTGTCCTGTTTTCTTACAATGTGACACTGCTCTACGGCTGTGTCCGTGTGTCGTGTTTTCTTACAATGTGACATTGCATTACGGCTGTGTTCGTGTGTCGTGTTTTCTTACAATGTGACATTGCTCTACGGCTGTGTCCGTTTGTCGTGTTTTCTTACAATGTGACATTGCTCTACGGCTGTGTCCGTTTGTCGTGTTTTCTTACAGTGTGACATTGCTCTACGGCTGTGTCCGTGTGTCGTGTTTTCTTACAATGTGACACGTACTGTTCTACGGCTGTGTCCGTGTGCCGTGTTTTCTTACAATGTGACACTGCTCTACGGCTGTGTTCGTGTGTCGTGTTTTCTTACAATGTGAAACTGCTCTACGGCTGTGTTCGTTTGTCGTGTTTTCTTACAATGTGACACTGCTCTACGGCTGTGTTCGTGTGTCGTGTTTTCTTACAATGTGACACTGCTCTACGGCTGTGTTCGTTTGTCGTGTTTTCTTACAATGTGACACTGCTCTATGGCTGTGTTCGTGTGTCGTGTTTTCTTACAATGTGACACTGCTCTACGGCTGTGTCCGTGTGTCCTGTTTTCTTACAATGTGACACTGCTCTACGGCTGTGTCCGTGTGTCGTGTTTTCTTACAATGTGACACTGCTCTACGGCTGTGTCCGTGTGTCGTGTTTTCTTACAATGTGACACTGTTCTACGGCTGTGATGGTTTGTCGTGTTTTCTTACAATGTGACACTGCTCTATGGCTGTGTCCGTGTGTCGTGTTTTCTTACAATGTGACACTGTTCTACGGCTGTGTTCGTGTGTCGTGTTTTCTTACAATGTGACACTGTTCTACGGCTGTGATGGTTTGTCGTGTTTTCTTACAATGTGACACTGTTCTACGGCTGTGTCCGTGTGTCCTGTTTTCTTACAATGTGACACTGCTCTACGGCTGTGTCCGTGAGTCGTGTTTTCTTACAATGTGACACTGCTCTACGGCTGTGTTCGTGTGTCGTGTTTTCTTACAATGTGACACTGATCTACGGCTGTGTCCGTGTGTCGTGTTTTCTTACAATGTGACACTGTTCTACGGCTGTGTTCGTGTGTCGTGTTTTCTTACAATGTGACACTGCTCTACGGCTGTGTCCGTGTGTCGTGTTTTCTTACAATGTGACACTGCTCTACGGCTGTGTTCGTGTGTCGTGTTTTCTTACAATGTGACACTGTTCTACGGCTGTGTCCGTGTGTCCTGTTTTCTTACAATGTGACACTGCTCTACGGCTGTGTTCGTGTGTCGTGTTTTCTTACAATGTGACACTGTTCTACGGCTGTGTCCGTGTGTCCTGTTTTCTTACAATGTGACACTGTTCTACGGCTGTGTTCGTGTGTCGTGTTTTCTTACAATGTGGCACTGCTCTACGGCTGTGTTCGTGTGTCGTGTTTTCTTACAATGTGACACTGCTCTACGGCTGTGTTCGTGTGTCGTGTTTTCTTACAATGTGACACTGCTCTACGGCTGTGTCCGTGTGTCGTGTTTTCTTACAATGTGACACTGCTCTACGGCTGTGTTCGTGTGTCGTGTTTTCTTACAATGTGACACTGCTCTACGGCTGTGTTCGTGTGTCGTGTTTTCTTACAATGTGACACTGCTCTACGCCTGCGTTAGTTCAACAGCGGTAGGACCGGTGACTTGTCTCGGTGCGCGAGTAACCAGTCAACGGCTCATCTTACCTGTGATCGGTGGACACGGCTGACTACACAGCGGCAATCACAACAACTCTTGCTTGGTTGATTCCAGGCGTCAGGTAGGCCTATGGCTACGGCGCCTATGACCAGCATTGGTAGTTGTTCGACAGTAGGCAAATACCCCTTCTGCGTGCTAAATAGGCATATAGGAAATATATGTCATGATGACGTAGCTGGTGGTGTTTTTTGTCTAGAAAAGGAAGCAGTTCAGCTTTTAGAGCTGTCATCCCATTATGTAGAAGAGAACAAGACCAGAGGGAAGATTTTAGAGCTGTCATTCCATTATGTAGAAGAGAACAAGACCAGAGGGAAGATTTTAGAGCTGTCATTCCATTATGTAGAAGAGAACAAGACCAGAGGGAAGCTTTTAGAGGTGTCATTCCATTATGTAGAAGAGAACAAGACCAGAGGGAGGCTTTTAGAGCTGTCATTCCATTATGTAGAAGAGAACAAGACCAGAGAGAGGCTTTTAGAGCTGTCATTCCATTATGTAGAAGAGAACAAGACCAGAGGGAAGCTTTTAGAGCTGTCATTCCATTATGTCGAAGAGAACAAGACCAAAGGGAAGCTTTTAGAGCTGTCATTCCATTATGTAGAAGAAAACAAGACCAGAGGGAAGCTTTTAGAGCTGTCATTCCATAATGTAGAAGAGAACAAGACCAGAGGGAAGAGTTTAATAAATTACCAGCATCAACGAGAACCACGGGAAAGAGAGTTGGTGCAATTACACTGCCCTGTGTAATTCCTGTCTTAACAACGACAGTTTTCATCATTGTACAAGTTGTCAGTGAAGTTGACAAACTTAATAAACGTTTAACCCTTTAAGGTTTTCTTATAACATTTACTTGTCCTCTTCGTTCCCTGGTTGGTGCATAATGCCACAATGCTTTGTTATACACATATGATATACTGAAGGTTCACAGCCGCTTTTCCCAGGGATGACGGTCGAGTAGGAGGATCAACTTATGTCTCCGTTGACAGCGGGGCATTCTCTTTTGTTTTATTTCGACTTCAAAATCCACCAGATTACAAATTATCATAATTTAGCTATGAGCAGTGGACTCCACTCTTAGATTGGTGCGTCCATATGAATTTATGCCTAGCTACCCCCCTAGTTAGTTATAGGTTGGGCGAATATTTTTATGTCATTCCGTAATCTCAAACTAATCACTTGTCTGAGATGGTAACATCATTCATGCGTTATAATATTAAAACATATGAAACTTTGTTGATACTCTTTGCTTTTGTCAATTTATAAAAATTAAATTAACGTGCATTTCTCGAAAACAGCCCCACCCCCCGGGCCAGTGACAGTGTTGTGGTGGTAACCTGTTGTGACCTTTTGCCAAAGACTATACGTCCACGTATCACTGTCTACAATCAAGTAGTATTTATACAACTGAAGCAGTGTGGCGTGAATTAAATTGCCCACGATTCGAAACAGCATCATAATGATTGGAACTCGGGTTCTCTCGACTGAGAGTCTGGTGGTCTAACCATGACGTCACTGTGCCCCACTGACAGTAGCTGACATAAATAGTCCTATTTTTTGTATTTAAATGGGAATTTCATATTAACATTTTTATATTTACAAAATGTATGTTTAAACATTTTGCTATTTTTGCATCGACCTAAAGCAGTAATCAATATTATAATTAATTAGATGATTTTTTTGCAATCATAATAATTCTTTAATGTTAAATTTAGACTGGCTTGTTACCAAAGCAACACATCGTGGTAAAACAAGCATGGATGACATTTTTGTGACAAAATGTAGGCGGAAAATCTAGTCTAACACTGTCTTGTCAAGTAATGGCAGTTGCATGTTATGGACTGGGTGTTATAATAGAGTATAATGGGCTAACACAGTGCAGTGTCTTATGGGTGAAATGTCCAGCTGCCGGTGGTAATGCTGGGAAATAGAAGACAGTTCTTGTACATAGATTAATGTACATGTACAACGTCAGCTGGTAATTTAATCCTCGGCACATCTGGAGCCGCTGCTGATAAATAACAATATAAGACAGTGTATGAGAGAGCAGCATAGTTTCGGTCACGGTCATTACCCTCAGTGTATTTAGTACAGTTGTACAGTTGAACAGGTGAGAGACAAGTCAATTAATTACGCCAGTCAGATCATTACTCACCAGTTTGTGTGTTTTGATATACTCTGCTACTTGTCTGTGTGTCCATGTTTCACTGTGGTCGCAGGGCTAAGGGGTAATCCTATCTTGAACTCCCCACACATGGATGTCGAGGGAGCGTGTGGCATGTAATCCTCCTGGTGCCAAACATGTGATAAAATATATAATTAAGAAATGTCAAACAGGACATGTCACATGCGACAAATGTATGTGTGATCATCAGTAGATCTGTCACGCAGGAAGTAAGGGTGGTCACTGGAAGAGTGAGTTACTGGCTTCTTCCGTTTTCTTTTCACAGCAGTTGTAGCTGTGCATTTTGTTTGTTTTAATGTTGCCCCTTACGGTACTGTTTCTTTAGGGTATCTTTTATCGTGTCCCTGGCTGATTGTCTGCGCCCCTTAGATGCACGTGCAGCACTGAAGGGTGTCCACATGTTGTACCTTAGCCGTCTTCGCACAGAACTCTATGATCTGTATATCCTGTTGTATGTTGTTACAAGTTGCACCTGTCTAACAGCTTTGGCCACTCTTCCTCCTTTACTAATCGGAGCTTTACTTGTTTATAATTTCCACAGTAGAGAGTCCCCCGCTCCATAATTCAGCCTGTTAATGGCTGCACAGGCAAGTCCCTTGATGTTGCGACTGAAGTTCACATTTTTTGGTAGAGAAGCACTCAACCCTCTGTTCAGGCCCTCATTTCGGTTTGTGTTAAGACACAGTTTTGTTAAGGCTAGTGCATTTTCCCCTAATCTTCGTTGCAGAATCTTTCTCGGTGTAATCCTATCTGCACTGGTCATGCTGAGATAGTGGAGAGTACCTGTCTGCAGGTACATTGATTTTTTCCACCAGTTTCCTTTCCCACCTGAGCAGACTACGGAGGATACCTGCATTTCTTGCAGTCACCTCCATAGTAATCCAATGTTGTTTCAATGACACGTAGCATCAGTGATGCTACCTTTGTCACATTACCATTGTACATTCTGTGCATGTCACTGTGTATTCTATGGCACCTGACTTTCACATCCAGAGCAAACATTTTCCTCTGCTCTTTTCGTGTGGCTGCTGTCGCCCCAGGAAACATTCGCTCACTGAATGTAGCCTTCATGACATTTCAAAATAAAGCTTGTTCTAAGTGTGTAATGTCTGCTTGTCGGTCTATTTGTTCACATGGCATTCCTGCAACAGACATACCAGCCCGTAGGCATGTCTCAGTGACACATCAATTAATGGGTAGTGTTGCGATGTGGATCTCTTTCGAGATAAATATTTTTCTTTGATTTGACATAATTGTTGTGACGGTTTGTAAGACGGTCCCCGTGTATGTGGGGCAAGGCGGTCTCCATGCATGTGGGGCAAGACGGGCTCCATGCATGTGGGCCAAGACGGTCCCGTGCATGTGGGGCAAGACGGTCCCCGTGCATGTGGGGTAAGACGGTCCCCGTGCATGTGGGGTAAGACGGTCTCCGTGCATGTGGGACAAGACGGTCCCCGTGCATGTGGGGTAAGACGGTCCCCGTGCATGTGGGACAAGACGGTCCCCGTACATGTGGGGCAAGACGGTCCCCGTGCATGTGGGGCAAGACGGTCCCTGTGCATGTGGGGCAAGACGGTCCCCGGGCATGTGGGGTAAGACGGTCCCCGTGCATGTGGGGTAAGACGGTCCACGTGCATGTGAAGCAAGACGGTCCCTATGTCTTATCCCACACGCACACGGTCACAATGTGTCAAATGTATTACACATAACCAATTGTTTATTAAATATGATATGAACATTGCATGTTTTACGTTATGTTAGCCTGTTGGCTGTAATTATTATGATGGAATATTACTAAGGCAATATTATATTATTTATGGATTGCAAGGTTTGTATTATATGTTAACTCCCATTTAAATGTAACAACCACAATGACCTGATATATTACTATCACAACATTTGTATATATACATTTTAATTTCACGCAGTAGTTCGTTCATGTAAGCGCAAACCACGGGGAGGGGTTATAGACCGTGTTGCCCCAGATAGAGCACCGTGTTGCCCCAGGTATGGGGCAAGACAGCTTTTTGGGGTATATTTAAATGCAATTCATACTTTCCCATATGGCAACACACACATATGTCCGTAATGTGAACATACTAAAGTAGTTTAATGGTGTAGGCCTACAATTTGAAAGTTTTCCTCCCAGGGGGATACTCCCTATACTGAGGTATACATGTATGTGCCGCGCAAATGCCCCTGTTTTTGGCCAGTTTTCTCTCTCTGTCCGAAGAAAAAATGTAAATTTTCTCTCTTTGTGCCCCAATTAAACCTGATAATTCTCTCTTTCACCGAAGAGGACATTTCCCAATGAAAACGTTCTGCCCAGGCTTACCTTACACTTGTAGATATTAGATCAATTGTCCAATAATTCTCTCTTGGTGACCATAAATTTCTTGATTTCTCTCTCTCTCTCTCTCTCTCTCTCTCTCTCTCTCCATGTGCTCCATGGGGCTCTGGCGGCACACCCCCACCGCTTTGGTATGGCAGTACCCCCCGGGGTTTTACTTGGGGGGCCGCTGCCCCATGTTACCCTACTACATATATTTATAATTGTATTTCGTAACTAATACTGATGTTCATATTTTAATGAACTATTGTTATATGTAGCATAGCATATTAGCTTGTTATATGTAGTATAGCACATTAGCTTGTTATATGTAGCATAGCATATTAGCTTGTTATATGTAGTATAGCACATTAGCTTGTTATATGTAGCATAGCATATTAGCTTATTATATGTAGCATAGCACATTAGCTTGTTATATGTAGCATAACACATTAGCTTGTTATATGTAGCATAGCACATTAGCTTGTTATATGTAGCATAGCACATTAGCTTGTTATATGTAGCATAGCATATTAGCTTGTTATATGTAGCATAGCATATTAGCTTGTTATATGTAGCATAGCATATTAGCTTGTTATATGTAGCATAGCATATTAGCTTGTTATATGTAGCATAGCATATTAGCTTGTCATATGTAGTATAGCACATTAGCTTGTTATATGTAGCATAGCATATTACCTTATGATACCTTATGACGATTCTGATCGCAGGATCCAGTTGGTTCCTCCATGATCAGATCTTCAGAATCAAATATTTTTATATCATAATTTCCGGTTCCATTAGTTATTGTTAAAGGAGATTCATAGTCGTATATTATTGCCTGGGTAGACCAGAATTTGTCTAATTTGTTTTTAAATGAGTTAATTGATCTAGCTTGCACTACAGAGTTTGGGAGACTATTCCATGGTTCAGCCACTCTAAGAGGGAATGCATTTTTTCTTAAATTTATTTTTGCTCTTTGGGTAAATATTTTAAGGGAGTGTCCTCTATTTCCTGATCTAAGTGTGATATCCTCCCATTTCAGGAGGTTTGGTGCAGATTCATTATCGTACAATTCGTGCATTATTTTATAGACTTCTATCATGTCTCCTCTTAGCCTTCGGTATGCTAATGTGGGTAGCTTCAGTAATTTTAGTCTTTCTATATATGATAAATCCCTCATACCAGGAAGTTCTTTTGTGGCCCTTCTCTGGACGTTTTCTATTGCTATTTTATGTTTTATCTTATATGGATACCATACTGCTACGGCATATTCTAGGTGAGATCTAACCATTGTCTTATATAGTGGCAAGAAAGTGTGTGTGTCTAGGAATTGGAAGGTTCTTCGGATTATTTTTGTCATTTTGGTTGCTTTATTTACCACTTGGTTTATGTGATCATCAAATGACAATTTTGAATCGATAATTACACCTAAGTCAGTTTACTTATCTGTGGTGGCTAGTGAATGTTTAACATTATTACTTGTCATGAAATATTCATTTTCACCTATATTATTTTTTCCAATTTCCATGTGTTTACATTTGTCTGGGTGGAGTTTTAATAACCATTTGTCGCTCCATTGTTCTGGGATACATAAATCTTGTTGTAGTATATCCTGATCATTTTTATTTGTTATGGCTCTAAATATCTTAATGTCATCAGCGAACAGGAATGTATTGGATTTAGTTAAATCTGGCAGGTCGTTTACGTATAGAACAAACAGTAAGGGTCCTAGGACAGATCCCTGCGGTATCCCTGATGTTACTTTGTGCCAGTTTGATTCTTTTCCATTTACTGCTACCTTTTGTCGTCTGTTTGTGATGAATGCCTCAATCCAGTTAACTAAATCATTCCTAATGTTAAAACTTTTTAATTTACTTATTAGTCTCGTATGTGGCACAGTATCAAAAGCCTTTTGAAAATAAATATAAATAACATCTATGTAATTACCTTTATCCATTTCTGAGGTCCATTCATCTAGTATTTTAATTAGTTGGAGAACTGTTGATCTGCCAGAGATAAGCCATATTGTGTTTACTGAACAGACCATTGACTTTCATGTAATTGATGATCTGATTTCTAATAATTTTTTTCCATGCATTTACAAACTACGCTTGTTAGGCTTATTGGACGGTAATTGCAAGCTAATTTCTTGTTTCCTTTTTTATATATTGCTGATATTTTGGCATCCTTCCATTCATCGGGAATACTTGATGTTTTTATAGATGTTTCAAATATTTTTTGTAATGGGAGACAGATATTTTCTGACAACTCAATTAGTAATCTGGCACCAATTTCATCAGGGCCAGGCGATTTGCTTATATTAAGTTCTTTTAATGTTAATTATATTATGTTTTCAGTTACTTTTAGCTCATCCATTGCTAATTTAATGTTTACTTTGGGTGTAGTTGGGATAGACCCTGTCTGTTCAGTAATGAATACACTGGAGAAGTAGTTGGCAAGAATATTTGCTTTTTCTTCGTCTTCAGTTGTTGTTTGGGATTTCGGATTTGTGTGGTCTATATTAAGTTCCCCAATTCCTTGTTTAACTGTAGTTTTTGATTTATAATAGTTCCAGAAGACTTTATGGTTTTTCTTAGTTTGAATGGCTAAATTTTTTTCAAACTCCTTTCGGAGCTTTCTGGTTAAAGCTCGGATTTTATTCCTGCTTTTACAATACTCTAGATATTTTGTCCCATCCCTTGTTTCAGTGTATCTTGCCCATAGTCTATTTTTACGTCTAATTAGTTTTCTGGTGTTTGCATTTAGGGGGAAATTTCCCTTTCTGTAATTTGAAACTTCTTTTTGAGGTACGTATTTATCTTCTAATAATCTTAGTACTGTTTTAAGGATTTCCCATTGGTCGTTAACATTGTCTTTACAGTCTTTAAATTTCTCTTCCCAATTTATATCTGAACACTCTTTCCTCATTTCTTCATAATTTGCCTTATTAAATAGCTTCCGTTTTTTAGTGTATTTATTTGTTATAACTTTGCACAAAATATTGAATGTAATGACACAGTGGTCACTTTTACCTAGAGGGCTGAGGTACTCTATTTCCCCTATGTTGTCTTCTTCATTTGATAAAATCAGATCTAAAAGGTTTGTGTTAGTTGTGGCTCGTCCTCTAGTGGGATTTGAGACATGTTGATACATGAAAGTGTCTCTAAGGCATTCTACAAATTTAAAATTTAGGTTACTGGGGTTAATTGATTTGGTCATCCAATGTTTCCAGTTAATATCTGGGAGATTGAAATCTCCTGTAATTACAATGTGTGAATATTTAAGTCCTGATGTGGATCTAATCATATTTAGAAGTTCTGCATTATTTTCTTCTGACCCCCCATCGCTCCTATATATGCATCCAAAGAGAAGTTTGGTTTTATTTTTAAGTTTAATTTCTATAAATAAGCATTCCTTGAAGATTGAGACCAGGTTTATATTTTCTGTGTATAGGGAATTTAAGACGTATATTATAATACCCCTACCTTCATTATTTTCTATATTCTTAGAGAACAATGTATAGCCTTCTAAGTAAAATTCTGGTATGGTTACAGTGCATTTGGGGTTTTTTGGTTTTACCTCGTTAATTGCTATTATGTGGGGTTTCAGTTCTTTAATTCTTTGTTCAAATTCATTTTGCTTGTTCCTTAGTTGGTTAGCATTGGTATAAAAACACAGAATGTTGCCTATGTCATTAAGGTTATTTTTATTAACATTTGTTTTACCATCCGTCACTCTAGGTGTAGTCTTTACTGGCTTTTCCTTATCTTTCTTATTTTTCTCTCCCATGGTGGACCCCTGACTCTGTACAGGTATTCCCCCGATTTGTCTGCAGCTTCCTGCCTCTTTGCTTCTTCATATAGCTTTTTTGATTCCTCCCTTTCTTGTTTAGTTTTGTCATGATCAATTTTTATGTTTTTGAACTTGTCATTTTCTCTGATGTGATGGAACCTTCGAAGAAGGGTTCGTTTTTTGTCAATATGTGTTAATATGATTAGAACCGGTCTGGGACCAGTTGCATTTTCCTTGGCTTCCCCAAGCCTCCTTGTTTCTGTGACATCAGTGTCTGTGAAGTTATTGTTTATTTCTGTACACATTTCTAAAATTTGTTCTTTGTCATGTTGTTGTCTCGTAGTTTTTAGTTGTGACGTAGATTCTGGTAAGTTGAAAATTATTACGTTGTTGAGTCTTTTTTCTCTGTCTTTTGATTCCATGTTCTGTTCTTTTACCTGAATTTGTACGACTTCCTTAACTTCATTTGGGATGATGACTTTGCTTGGGTTTTTTTCCAACTTAGCTTCTTTGATCATTTCGATGACTCTTGTTTCATCCACTTTGGTTCTGATTTCTTTCTCTAGTTCAATGATTCTCTCTTCCACTTTCTTAAGGAACTTCTGACACCTTTCTTCGCAGCTTTTTTCATTTTTCAAGTTTTTCATTACTTTTGTGTCACATGGTGGACAAAACCAGTGAATTTGTGGTTTATCCGTCATGATTTTGTATTCTTTATCAGTTATTTCGACACATTCAATGCAGTAATGTTTGTCACAATACTCACATTCCAACAATTTGTGGTTAGGTCCTTTGAAATTTTTTTTACACCCTGTGCATATCCATACGTCATCATCATCGGTCATCCATACAGATTCATTTTTAGTTTTTGTCCTTCGTTTTTTTTTACTTGCCATAACCTGGCTACTTTAGTTTTATTTATTTTATGTCTACTTTAAGACTGAGTTGGAGTAACTTTTTTTTTTATTGCTTACATATAAATTTTTAATATTAAAGTGTTGTGCAAGGGATCAAGGCAGTGCTGGGAGAAAGAGTTACAGAATTGAAGAGCGATACCCAGGGCGACTCTGGGTATATTGAGTTGCCTTGATGAAAGGGCCGAATTAGTATAAGGTCAAGATTATGTGCAGGACGGTTGAAGAAATGTATTTATGTCTAACTAATTTCTAGTGTTTTGTCTAACTAATGTTTATGTGTAGCTAATTTCCTATGTCTAAGTTTTGTATGTGGAGCGTTGCTTGGGGTTCTTTTTTCCTTTGTTTACTTTAATATGGCGGGAAACATTCGATTTCAAAGTTAAAGTTATTTTGGGAATCCTAGAAGGTAGCAGTTATTTAATAATTTTTGGCACTGTTAACAGTATCTAGTTTGACTTGTGCTATAAATTGAACTATTAGTTAAAGAACTTTGAATGGTTAGTTAGGATTTAGATTTTGAGCAGCTGTTACTACGTACGCTTGTGCACCTGAACCGGAACCGGAAACACCTCGAGCTTAGCTTGTTATATGTAGCATAGCATATTAGCTTGGTAATATGCACTAAATAAACGATGATACAACGACACCGCATTCTTCCAAATGTACAGACATGTACATAGCACAGGCAACTCGCGGGTACTACGGTAGGGGCGCTGCTGCATGCGCTTAACCACAGGACCGAGCAGAGTCACGGTCATTTCACCGGTACAGTGTAGGCAAAGTCGATCGCCGTACAATGTTTTTCTATCTGGCTGTTGCTACAATGTTTTTCTATCTGGTTGTTGCTACAGAGACGAAGAGCGGGGCGAAAATTTTTGCCTAGTACAGTTGCCTCAAAAAGAGCTAATATGATACATAGGCACTAAAATAATAGGCACCGCATTAAATGTATAAAAATCACCGGACGATTCTATTACTTTCCTGATTATTATAAATATAACAATATTGTACATTTGTGTCCCATAAAGTGAAATACGGCGCATAGTGTCACAACAGTGCTTCCACCTGGCGACCAGTGAAGTATAATATTAGATATACGAACATATGTCTGAGAAACCTGTTTATGCATCATCAAGTCTTCAAAACTACAAGATCCAGATGGTAAATGGACAAGGATGCCATTTGCTTATCGGGATTCCAACAATTTTATGTAGAGCTCTTATAAGATATGTCAATTTTATTTTTAACATATTCACACTACTAGCATTAACACAATCATTTGATAGTTTGTTCCTTTCAATTATCATCTTTTGTGAGAATGAGTACTTTCTCATGTCCAACCTACACCTTAACCAATGCTGCTCATAACCAGTCACTGTTTTAAACACTTTTATTTGGTCTCCTCTTAGTTTCCTGGTCTCTAGTGTTGTCAAACCACATTCTAATAAGTTCAGTTCAGTTCATCCGTTGACCGGGCCGATTGTAGGAGTGCGCGCTTCGAGGCTTCCACAGAGATCTTTCTCCATCTGGGACGGTTGTGGGCAGCATCGCATAATTCCTGTGGCTCCAGATCCGTCCACTCTCGAATGTTGTCCAGGTACATTTTCTGTGGTCTTCCTCGTTTTCTGCCGCCTTTGACCGCGCCTTGTAGTAGTTCTTTGGCAAGTGTGTTGTCTGGTTGTGTGATCAAACCATTGGAGTTTTCGGCGTTTTACTGTGGCCAAAAGCAGTTCTTGTGGTCCTGCGGCTTCGGTGATGGCTTGCATTACTGATACATTTGTTATGTGTCTCTGTAAGACTTTTTCAGGATCCTTCTGAAAAATGTCATCTCAAATGCGGCTAATCTTCTTTCGGACTCGGCTTTCAGGGTCCAACGTCCTCATCCGTGTGTCAGCACTGACACAACCAGGCTTTTAAAGAGTCGTATCTTTGTTGACGCGTTGATGCTGTTGTTGCTCCACATCTTCTTGAGTTTTGCTATCGCTGATGTTGTCAGGTTTATCCGTGTGCCTATTTCCTCTGTGCAGTCGCCCTCAGAGGAGATGATTGACCCGAGGTACTTGAATTAGTTTACTTCTTCGAGGCGTTCTCCATTCATTAATATAGTACTTCTTGGCGCTGTTCTGTTGTTGACCATAATCTTGCTCTTTTCTGCACTTATTTCCATTTCGTAATCACGCGCTCTCCTCTCCAGTGTTGTAAGTTCTTGTAGCTCCTCCTCTGTTCCAGCGATTAGGTCAATGTCATCTGCGAATCGGAGGCTGCTGGTGTATCTTCCGTTTATCAGTATCATGCCATTGAAATTGTGTAGAGCTTCTTGCATGGTATTTTCAAGGTATAGGTTGAACAGCACTGGCGATAAAAGGCATCCCTGGCGTACCCCGACCGATGTTAGAAACGATTGTCCAACTTCTCCTTCATGTAACACTACACTCGTTGATGGTTCATATCGAGTAGTGTCACAATGTTATATCGCTAGAGTCCTTTGTGCCACACACGATCAAATGCCTTTTTGAAGTCGATGAAATTGTGATATAGGTCTTGATGGTGATCAACTTGTTTCTCGATGAACAGTTTATGTTGAAGATTTGTTCGTTTGTGCTTCTTTTTGGCCAAAAGCTAATAAGTGGATTTCATAATTAAGGTCTCTCAATTATGAAATCCTTTTAGTTGCACTTTGCATATCAGCATGTATATTTCAATAGTGTTCAAATATTTTTTTCCATTCATTCTGGTGATGGATTATGTTAGTCTTGTGTACAACACAGCATATTAATTAATACTGAATATAATTCATCAGCAATTTATAAGAAGACGAAAAACCGTTAGGGACGTGGCACTCTACTACGCGACACTCTACTACGTGACACTCTACTACGTGGCACTCTACTACGTGGCACTCTACTACGTGGCACTCTACTAAGTGACACTACTACGTGACACTCTACTACGTGACACTCTACTACGTGATACTCTACTACGTGGCACTCTACTTCGTGGCACTCTACTACGTGGCACTCTATTACGTGACACTCTACTACGCCGTATTTACTGTGCGTCTTTGGTGTTTTCAATGATTATGGGCTACTTATGTGGGTGATTCTGCTGATAATTACGTACCCTTTTGGTGATGTTATCGCCTGTGACTTCGAGTCCTGCGTCACGCTGTCGACTTGTTCTATCGTTTAGACGGTGTGTGTTGTTCTTGTTGGTCCTCCGTGTCTGTGTTTTTGTACAGCACTATATTTGGGTCGACACGGGTGGTGTTTGTACAGCACTATACTTGGATCGACCCGGGTGGTGTTTGTACAACACTATATTTGGGTCGACACGGGTGGTGTTTGTACAGCACTATACTTGGGTCGACCCGGGTGGTGTTTGTACAGCACTATACTTGGGTCGACACGGGTGGTGTTTGTACAACACTATACTTGGGTCAACACAGGTGGTGTTTGTACAGCACTATACTTGAGTCGACCCGGGTGGTGTTTGTACAACACTATACTTGGGTCGACATGGGTGGTGTTTGTACAACACTATATTTGGGTCGACCCGGGTGGTGTTTGTACAACACTATACTTGGGTCGACACAGGTGGTGTTTGTACAGCACTATACTTGGGTCGACAAGGGTGGTCTTTGTACAACACTATACTTGGGTCGACACGGGTGGTGTTCATACAACACTATATTTGGGTCGACCCGGGTGGTGTTTGTACAACACTATACTTGGGTCGACACAGGTGGTGTTTGTACAACACTATATTTGGGTCGACATGGGTGGTGTTCATACAACACTATATTTGGGTCGACCCGGGTGGTGTTTGTACAACACTATATTTGGGTCGACCCGGGTGGTGTTTGTACAGCACTATACTTGGGTCGACCCGGGTGGTGTTTGTACAACACTATATTTGGGTCGACCCGGGTGGTGTTTGTACACCACTATATTTGGGTCGACCCGGGTGGTGTTTGTACAGCACTATACTTGGGTCGACCCGGGTGGTGTTTGTACAGCACTATACTTGGGTCGACCCGGGTGGTGTTTGTACAACACTATATTTGTGTCGACCCGGGTGGTGTTTGTACAGCACTATACTTGGGTCGACCCGGGTGGTGTTTGTACAGCACTATACTTGGGTTGACCCGGGTGGTGTTTGCACAACACTATATTTGGGTCGACCCGGGTGGTGTTTGTACAGCACTATACTTGGGTCGACCCGGGTGGTGTTTGTACAGCACTATACTTGGGTCGACACGGGTGGTATTTGTACAGCACTATACTTGGGTCGACACGGGTGGTGTTTATACAACACTATACTTGGGTCGACACGGGTGGTATTTGTACAACACTATATTTGGGTCGACACGGGTGGTGTTTATACAACACTATACTATGGGTCGATACGGGTGGTGTTTGTACAACACTATATTTGGGTCAACACGGGTGGTGTTTGTACAACACACAGAGGGGTGGGGTGGGGGTGTAAAAGTTGTACATCTTTGAGCTGGAAGATAACATATTAGTTGTTGAAACAGGTTAATTGGTGGGGCGAAGCAGAACCGAGGAGACGGCAGAAGGAACTGTCCTGTTGGTTGTAATGACGATAATGTTCAATAAGACGTGGTTGTTTTGACCATAGCCGGACTTTGATTCTCCTTAAGAAAGAGTAAGTAACTTTCTCTTATTTCTAATGAACCTGCCAATCAGGAGGGTGACTGCTGATCATTTGTAAGTATGACCCCAATGGGTGGTTCTCTGGAGCGAATCTAAGTGGGTTATACTTGAATATTATCAGGGGTTAAGTCTCATTCAGAAGTTCCTACCCTTACAAAATGTCTCGGACCATTCTCCATGTTGATGTTATCGAAAACAAAATAATAGGATTTGACGAACACGCCGCTACACGTCAGTAGTAAGATCAAAATCAAGCATTTAAATTGGGTTTCAACAGGAAAATGTCACCTCTTTCGGCCGTTGCAGTGGCGTCGTGGCGAGTAGACGCCACCGGAAGTGACGCCAGACACCGAACTCGCGACGTTCTTCCGCCAACAATGTTATTTCAGTGATAGCACCAATCACGTCTGAGTTTTACCACGATCAAACTCTGCATCCGCCAAACCACATTATTTATTATAGAGTGTTATACTTCTGCCATAAAACTATCATTGCTGTTTCCATATGGTATCATCGTGTCTTGCAAATAGATGGAACAAACAATAAATGTGTAAATGATTTTAATTATTTCAGTACCACAATAAATAGTTCGATTTGGACAGAATAAAAATAGGTCATCAAATCAGAACAATTAAAGGAATTTTTAATAAACTTAAAATTTATTTAAATTAAAAATTTATTGGCGCCGCTGAGCGGGAACCACGGGCGACGTCAGCAATTTTATTTAAGTTCGCCTTTCGATCGATAATGCGGCGATAAAATGAAGCAAACACCTCACGGATATGCACGTGTGAATGAACTAAGATTATATGTTCTGATTTCATGTGCCAGACAGGTAGGTCGAATAACAAAATACAGCGACCTTCCGTGTGTACAGCTGCCTATTGCAGTTTCGTGCAAATACGCTCGTTACGACGGCGGCGAACACACGCAGTTGAGCAAGTAAGACACACATTCATGAAGAACTCTTTCCAGTTGTAAAACACCCCCTCTCATAGGTCGATACGTAAGTGGAACTTTACATAGGGCATGTCCCCACACGGACATGTCCCCACACGGACTTGTCCCCACACGGACATGTCCCCACACGGACATGTCCTCATACGGACATGTCCTCACACGGACATGTCCTCACACGGACATGTCCCCACACGGACATGTCCCCACACGGACTTGTCCCCACACGGACATGTCCTCATACGGACATGTCCCCACACGGACTTGTCCCCACACGGACATGTCCCCACACGGACATGTCCTCATACGGACATGTCCTCACACGGACATGTCCTCACACGGACATGTCCCCACACGGACATGTCCCCACACGGACATGTCCCCACACGGACTTGTCCCCACACGGACATGTCCCCACACGGACATGTCCCCACACGGACATGTCCTCATACGGACATGTCCTCGCTCTGTCATATTCTCACACGGACATGTCCTCACACGGACATGTCCTCACACGGACATGCAGAAGTCAAATCGTCGTTTCTCGTTTTCCATGAAGTCGCCGATCAACGCGCAGTTCCGGGTTGTAGGTGGAAGCTTGCCGCTTGCTAACGACGTCGCCAAGAAATGACGTTAAGTCAGATCTCAAACGATTCCGTTTTTTAATTACTCGTGTATATTTGCAAACACGATCAGCCACATAAATGCGAACAGATCGTCAAGTAGAATTGTATTGTAAAGGGCGCATTCTGGTGCGCCTTTAATTCGACAATGATGTTAAGAATCCATTACGTATTTCAGACGTTGTTTGTACAGTTATTGTTGTATAGTTTATTCGTCGTCTGTGCAATAAGTATTCTCGAATGATCTCACGCCGACTATAAACATACGATAATGTGATCGAAAAACGTTTTTATTATTGCTTTTCAACCTCAATGTTCTACTGTGTGTGACGACTATACGGGCGGCCACTCGTGTCAGTGCGGTGGGCGTGACGACGACGGGCGGCCACTCGTGTCGGTGCCGTCGGCGTGACGACGACGGGCGGCCACTCGTGTCGGTGCGGTCGGCGTGACGACGACGGGCGGCCACTCGTGTCGGTGCGGTCGGCGTGACGACGACGGGCGGCCACTCGTGTCGGTGCGGTCGGCGTGACGACGACGGGGGCCACTCGTGTCGGTGCGGTCGGCGTGACGACGACGGGCGGCCACTCGTGTCGGTGCGGTCGGCGTGACGACGACGGGCGGCCACTCGTGTCGGTGCGGTCGGCGTGACGACGACGGGCGGCCACTCGTGTCGGTGCGGTCGGCGTGACGACGACGGGCGGCCACTCGTGTCGGTGCGGTCGGCGTCATCAGATACGGTCCCGACGACCGTCGGCAAGGCACCTCTTTCGGCCGTCGTGGCGATTCAAAGCTATACTGGACGTGACATCAGACACCGAACTCGTGACGATATTCTGCCACCAATTTTATTTCAGTGATACCACCAATCATGTCTGAATTTTAACACGATCAAACTCTGCTTGTCGGCATTCGCCAAACCACATTATTCACTATACAGTATTATAAGTCTACCAAGTTGAAACATGATACACGGAACGATAGCAGTCTAACCTAAATGTGCCCGCAGCCATCGGTCAGTGGGAGACGCTGTCAAGTGACGACTACGGGGCGACTACTACCTGAGGTGATTGGGGACTGGGTCCGTGGGTAGGGTGGGGTCAACGGCCGCAACCCTCGTCACAGTCCGGGGTAACTCCCCGAGACTGTGGGTCACAATCCGGGGTAACTCCCCGAGACTGTGGGTCACAGTCCGGGGTAACTCCCCGAGACTGTGGGTCACAGTCCGGGGTAACTCCCTGAGACTGTGGGTCACAGTCCGGGGTAACACCCCGAGACTGTGGGTCACAGTCCGGGGTAACTCCCCGAGACTGTGGGTCACAGTCCGGGGTAACTTCCCGAGACTGTGGGTCACAGTCCGGGGTAATTCCCCGAGACTGTGGGTCGTATGAGAATACACTAGCCTTCCTCCGTCTGTCGGGCATGCGAATGTCGCCTAGCTACCTTTCCAAACACATCATTTACCCTACATGCCGGACGAATTTTCGACGCACACGAACAAATGTGTGATTAACAATACCAAACTAACCGCCCGCCCGCCCACCCCTCACCCCCCCCACCCAACCACAATTTCTGCTACTTTAACCGTGACAATTCCTGTTTACGCAAAACAGCCGCAACTTTTGACAACCAATTGTCGCTTGCACAGGACAGTCAACGTTTAAGTTTCATACGCGATACGCATACTTTGGAACTGTCTTTTCGGATGGCCAAATTTCAAAGTTTCTCGCGATCATAAAATGTGAGGTACAAAGTGTATATCTCGAGGGTATATTCACAGTGCAGAATGTGGACGCAACGCCAGACGAGCTGTCTCTATAACTCGACAGGTGGCAGCCCGTGTCTTGTCGGCCAACACAACCAGCGCCGTTATCTTGAAACTGCAGCCGGGCAACAGGCTATGTTTCTTACAGAACACGCGTATGTACAAACCACACTGACTGCCTAACGAACTGATGCCATATTACATAGCAAAGTGATGCTAAAACTTCGTCCGTGCACCTTCAGTGTGAGGCCATCCTTTTAATATTTTCTCATTTAGATTGTTAAGTGTATCGAATGGTTACTTTCATGTTATGTAACACTATTATTTAATTGGATATGTTTTAATGTAAAATACCACGCCAATCACCGCCGGGGCAAATGCGAGATCTGTCGACCAGAAAGAGGCTGCCACCAGTCGGGACTTAGTCGCGAGTGAGGGTATATAGACATAGGGGCGGGTTGTGGGTCTGGCGAGGGTATCGACCTCGCTCGCTGTGTAAGAGCTTTCATAACAAGAGCGTCTGTTTCGTAGTCTCCGTGTACTGAGACGTCACGTGAAGACACCGCGTAGTGACGACGTCGCCATTGTTTCTCGCTCGACCACCGTTACATCCGAACGGCCGCCACGGAGCTGACGCGCGTTCTCGTCATTGATATCCAACACATACATTAACAATACTCCCGTTCTGCCTTGGCCATTTTATATTATAACACATCGGACTGGAGGCCGTGATAGATGCAGTTTTGTGATTCGTACATGTCCTTTAGCAGTGAACAATCTCTGCACTATTTCGTCAAACGACGTCGATATTTCTCCTCTACACTCTACATGACGTATAGTTATATTTTGACGGAATCGGCCCAGGGTGGTTGGCGATGTTCTTTCCCACAGCCCAGGATGGGTGACGATGGTCTTTCCCACAGCCCAGGGTGGATGACGATGCTCTTTCCCACAGCCCGAGCATCAAATGAACGGCCGCTTAGAAATGAACAACGAATACATGAGTTTGATGGAACAGCTAACAGTTACTTTGGTGGATGGATTCGGGTGGACAGACCAATGCTGCAGTGTTACTGTAAGACACATCCGTAACACGACGTGACGTGCAACCGAAACCACGAACACGTAGAGTTATACGTGACTACACATACAAATAGACCACACGCATAACACACACCCAGACTACACACACAAATAGACCACACGCATAACACACACCCATATTATCAATGCTCAGACTTGTGGCGGACACACTGAAAATCAGTTAAACTCAACGTTGGACGGAAAACAAAGCTACCGACAGAAACTGCTTGGACTACACACGTGCATTAAATAAGCATTTCACAAAAACACGTTCAAATGAGATTCTAGACATGTCAACACGAACAATCTCTACAAATGTGGCAGTGGTGATTAGCTGCCATGACAGTTTGGCTGTGCTAGGTGGCAGCACCTGCTTGCATGTTGCACACGACCGAGATATCACCCATTGGCAACCCCCGGAGAGGAACGTTTGTTAGTATATATATATTAATACAATTATTATTACTATTACGTGGATTTTTAGACGAAAAATACAACCAGTTACTCTTTGAAGCGCAGTAATGTAGACTTCATTTTGAGCAGATATTCCCAAAGAAGGTTTAATATTTTAAGTGGCCCGGTCTGGGCATCAGTTGTTTCCTTGTGGGACACCCCATCTAAACATCAACGCAATCGTCACGCGGGGGGGGGCGTTATTCGAACAATCAAAGTGGTTGTCCGATACCCAATAAGCCGTGTAGTACACTCGAGTACAGACAACCGAATACAAGCAGCGTGCGAGTGCGCGACAGTGTACGTCCTTCTGTGTCAGCAACTGGCGCTTTGGCTTCTGTCTCACGCCAACGACACCAATGTCAGTCCGGTGCCTTTCCCGACGTGTCAGTGCCACGGGGTTAGTCCGCTTCAACCGACGGTCAACACATCGCAGTGTGCCTTAGACAACGTCTCTCGCTGCAACCTTAGACACGGTCACTGGGTCAACACATCGCAGTGTGCCTTAGACAACGTCTCTCGCTGCAATGTAATCTTTGACACGGTCACTGGGTTAACACAAGGACACGAAGAGAACGAAAGGACGAGGACGTTCCTTCTCTGGCTTCAGAAGAGGACAGTCGGATAACGAAGGGAGACAATACCCACTCCGACAGACATCGCAGCATTAACTAAGCATTATCAAAATACCTCTGATTCTGGGGAAGAATTTCGAATTTCTAGACGTCGAATAGCAATCGAACAGAGTTGATGATTACCGCAGACGGAATCGAGTACGCGGGGCAAGACCGAGGAAAGAGGCAAACAGAGACGGGCAGTCGGTGAATCAACCGTGTGAACCGCAAAACCTGGCGAGAGCGTGCAAGGAAGACGGGTTGTTGACGGGGTGGAGGGTCCGTGAACCGTAGTGATGCAAGCGGTGGCGGCAGCGGCTACAGACAGAAGCCAGGAAGGCCGTGCTGGCCCAGGGTAGCAGTAGCAACGACTAGGACGTGCTGGCCCAGGGTAGCATGTAGTGGTAGCAGTAGCAACAACAACGACTAGGACGTGCTGGCCCAGGGTAGCATGTAGGGGTAGCAGTAGCAACAACAATGACTAGGACGTGCTGGCCCAGGGTAGCATGTAGTGGTAGCAGTAGCAACAACAACGACTAGGACGTGCTGGCCCAGGGTAGCATGCAGTGGTAGCAGTAGCAACAACGACTAGGACGTGCTGGTCCAGGGTAGCATGTAGTGGTAGCAGTAGCAACAACGACGACGACGACGACCCTGACAGATCACCACAAACAACGTGTCAGTTTTCTGTACAGTCCGAGTCAAAGCCGTTGGCAACAAGCGAACACATTACACGGGAGACGGTGTTTCCCAAAAGGGAAACGACCGGCCTTTAGATGATTCTATCATACAAATCATATTTACAAATCGACTAGTCCTGATCATGTTAATTCGCTATGTACAGTCGAGCAAGTGAATCTTTGGAACAATTTCAGCAAATGTACAAGTTTACAAACACATGTGGCTAGCGTACGTCTAGTGGCTGCTAAGACTTGCTATCAACCGATGGAGACTCGCTTGGAGAAAGCAGATGATGTGCACGCGCAGTAGTAGTGCAATGGGTGTCGTTGCTCTCATGTCTCACGCATGCGCACACAGACACTCTTCGGGTCGCAATATGATACAGTAATATTTACATTTGTTCACACGCACACGTAGTATGTACCTACTATAGCCGCTTCCGATCGTACCTATTTCACACGCTTTGGACGACTCACACATGACAGTCATCGGAAGAAGCAAAACGAGAAAGAAATCAGGAAACATAACGTATCGAGTATTTGGCATTAAAAGTAACAGGCGCGCGTGTGTGTGGTAAACGGCATAGTAACAGGTGCTACGAAGCTTTGCGGTTCGGCTGACGGTACTGGCAGTGTGGATGTGTACTCTAGTGCCACGCCACCGTCAGCCGCAATGTGTCCTGCGCGTGGATGGCAGGTTGACAGAGTTTCGTCGTCCGACCGACCGACACACCGCCAGTTGCCCCCATTCAAACTTTCGACTCATCAACTCTGCTTGAAGCCTGCTCAGTCTTGGCGGTGTCGGCCTTCGCGGCGGCACTAAGGATAGAGGCAAGCGACATTCGGCCATGGTAGGCCCGCTGGGCAGCGGCCGGGTCTTGGAAAGCATTAACTACTCGAATCTGAAAGCAAAAGAAGAATATTGGCGAATGTCGAGTGAAGATAGCCGGTTTCGTGAACCAACTGAACACAAGCGAAGGTTTAACTCGTCCTTTCTGCGGCGACTCAATTACTACGGCACGTTTTGGTAAGAGTTTATAGGCCAGAAGATGGGACCTTACCCATGACGTCATAACTACGGCACGTTTTGGTAAGAGTTTATAGGCTAGAAGATGGGACCTTACCCATGACGTCATAACCAATTTGTTAACATATTAAACGGTTGAGCCGAGATAGTTTCACAGCAGGCGACGTAGTTGTGCCTGCCAGAGCCACGACAACAGTGCCTTAGATCTTAGGTCAGGTTTCCACCAAACACCTGTGGGTAAAGGGAGTATTCCAAAAACCCGCATTCAGATGCTTTAGATGCATTTTTGAATTTACTATTATGTCAGTAGCAGATGCTAAATTTCAGGAGGTTGAATCATACTATTTAGGGCAGTGAATTGTAACTCCAGAAATGGTAGCTAAGAAAATAAAGACAATGAAAGATAATAAATCACCTGAGTGGATGGAATTCATCCAAAACTACTAAAACAGTGGAACAAATTAGTATACCACTTGCAAAAGTGTTCAACTTGTCATTAAAAGAGGGATAGGTTCCTGTTGAATGGAACGAAGCAAACGTCATACCATTTTTTAAAAAGGGTTCGAGAAATAAGTCACAGTATTACAGACCAGTGAGTTTAACATCAGTGGTTTGTAGATTATTATACAGGTTAATTAAATCCCATATGGTGGACTTCCTTGTTAGCCATAAATTATTAAATCCGTCTCAACATGAATTTGTTTTAGAAGAAATTACTAAGTGGGTAGATGAGGGATCACCAGTAAACATATTTCTAGACAGACCTTGTTGAACATTTGTGAAATAATGTGTATGTTACGTTCCTATCTTTACGTGACGTTGGATATTACTTAGCAAACATCTTCGTGAAACATGGAACGTAGCAGATTAGAATTCAAACTACGGGAACATCTTATAATGAATTGTTAAATTAGAAACGTCGCGGCTTTTAAGAATTTAGACGATAAATGACGTCATTCAGTTACACGTAGCTTAGAACAGTCAAGCAGTGCACGATGCTACACACGGCAAACGACAACACCCTACCAATGTCATGCAAGAGAACTATACTGATGCAATTAGTTAAAACAATGGATGCACACTTAGCAGACTAAACGACACGCGTCACGTTACTGCTGTAAGACAAGTGGAGTCTAGTGTGACGTCACTGTTCAACTAAGTACGACTCGGACATGTGTTGGTGGTGTGTGGATTTGTTTTGTTTATAACTGCTCGTTCTATTCCAGTCTTCAGAACGTCGATTGCGGCCGACCGATTTCGAGGCATCCGTATGGCCGACACTCGCACACGTCCACCGACCCACCCTCTCCCAAGCACCCCCCCCCCCCACAAGGCTCTCCTGGGCGACTGGCCACTTAGAAGAAGCAGACAGTTTACAAATAAGGTAATCAGTACTAGTAAAACATTTTATTCATAAAACCATTTCGAGAGTCAACAGTCATTTGAACAAAACCAAAATAGTAGTAATGAAGTAAAAAAAATTAAAATTGTTTCCCATGATCTTCGATCTTCTGTCGTCTCGTGATTAATCGTGAAGTAAAAAGAACAAGGCTAAAATAGCATCGTTACGTGCCCGACTACCTAACATGTCTGTCTAGATAATAACACACACATAGACAATAAGTATAGTTCACATCGATTTACCAGTTGCGTAATATGTACAGACACACGAATAACATAATAATATATTCGAACCGTGTCTCGCCCTATTTTACACTAATTGCTGGACCGCTACTTATCTTTTGTACACGTCTTAACTTCCTGTACACAACAATGTTCAATACAAGCCTATGTATAGCACTATAATGTATAGCACTATAATGTATAGCACTATAATGCATAGCACTATAATGTATAGCACTATAATGGCTACGGCGCGTCATTAGTAATACGTATTGCACATTAACTTCGTGCAAGGATTGTGCATCACATGTCCTCCCCTATACGACAATGTGTCACCTGACAACATCACATGTCCTCCCCTATACGACAATGTGTCACCTGACAACATCACATGTCCTCCCCTATACGACAATGTGTCACCTGACAACATCACATGTCCTCCCCTATACGACAATGTGTCACCTGACAACATCACATGTCCTCCCCTATACGACAACGTGTCACCTGACAACATCACATGTCCTCCCCTATACGACAACGTGTCACCTGACAACATCACATGTCCTCCCATATACGACAACGTGTCACCTGACATAAAATCGACTGTTAACTACATCATACAACTGATATCAATATCGTGGTCATTTCACGTGTGAATACATCGATGACCGATCATCAGGTGTATAACATGTCACAACTGGACTCCACATATTAATCGTGTCCTTACATTACAGTCACCAACAACAGGTTAATGACCGTTCGGCGCAATTAGATTTTCGTAGAACAGACCAACAAACTGCTGAGATCGTGACATAGTCTACGTAACTTGGACAACTCACTCGAGGCTGTACTGAGGCTGTCGACAACAGACAACGCTCGACAACATTTGGAATGGCTACACCGTAGGTAGATGTAGGATTGTGACAGTGGAGAGAGGCAAATAGCAAACTCGCCGTTAGAGACCAGCACTGTGGCTGTTTTCTTTGCCAAAAGTGTCCGGTGGCACACAATCAGGATGCAACAACGGAACCGCACGAATCCACTTATACGTGTACATGTTGGCATGACGCCATGTTGGCATGACGTCATGTTGGCGTGACGTAATGTTGGCATGACGACATGTTGACGTGATGTAATGTTTGCGTGACATAATGTTGGCATGACGTCATGTTGGCATGACGTCATGTTGACGTGATGTAATGTTGGCATTACGTAATGTTGGCGTGACGTATTGTTGGCATAACATACTGTGATGACGTAAAGAGGCAAACTGCACGAAGAGAAAACAGCGTAAATGGAATGTTAGAAATGCAGTCCAGTCTGCCTAACACACAAATGTCGATACGCGGACATACAACACCTTAAAGACTAACCTATCTGCTTCGACTTCGATAACACTACGTCATGTTCAACCGAGATCGGAGAAACTCGCCGTTGCAATGACAACCTTCTCACTGTTGTAGTATGTTTGTTGAGCCTTAATTCTATCTTCACACCTGCTTAGCAGGTTTATTTACTGTTGTACTCCATATGTTCAACTTACAAGGTTTTGACACAGCACTTGTAGACCAGAGATGTGCATCGGCCGAGAAAGACACAGCAGTTGATTGACGCATTGCACACGTATGGAAACACTGAGCTTTGTAGAGCTGCGCCAACATTCGCAGTAGAGCATTTGAGCAAGACGACAGACAACACGGGTCGAAGGCTTTCCACAGCAGACATTGTCGTCTCCGGCGGCCACCACATACAAGACGTGTATAGAAAGAACAACATCCAGTAACATTAGCATCAAGCAGCACAGTTCCTATGAGGGCACGCACGCACGCACGCACGCACGCACGCACGCACGCACGCACACAGACAGAGCATTGACGATATATTGTTACTTTGCCCCGTAACGCTGACTTGCTTTGGTGTAGAATGTTTCTTTTCCCCGACAATCGCGTCACACATTCGACTACATGACACCATCAATGACGTGACACTACATGACACCATCAGTGACGTGACACTACATGACACCATCAGTGATGTGACACTACATGACACCATCAGTGACGTTACACTACATGACACCATCAATGACATGACACTACATGACACCATCAACGACATGACACTACATGACACCATCAATGACGTGACACTACATGACACCATCAATGACGTGACACTACATGACACCATCAATGACATGACACTGCCCGTGTCGCCACCTGTCTTCTCGCTGAACATGGAAGAGGCTAATGCCAAAAATATGCCCATCACCGTTGGCAAACGTTTTTTCTTTCATTATCGTAGCATTTAACTACACCAGTCAATTAATATTTTTGAAGACAACCATAGTTTCGAGGAATTGAGGGAAGTCCATTACTACGTTATTGTAGTGTCACTGTTAAAGTTACCATCATCATTGAACAGAGAAACAGGTTTGTTAGCAGGAGGAAGTACAACGGTTTTCGCAGCTTTGACGTGATGGGCTTTCTATACGACACACGTGTCATGGACGATGCCACAGAGATTTCGTAAACATACAAAAGCCTAATCGGAATTAGAAGCTACATATAACAATGCGTGAGGAAACGACATTCTAAAGAAGTTCCCAACAGTCAACGAAAATAAGCTATGAGCTTTCACAGCAGCAAGTGATTAAGACAACGATTAAACTTACACAGGACAGTGAATATATCTTTATCCGTTCAACAATGTCATTGCAGAAAACAAAAGTTCAAGATATGTGTATAGATACCCACACATCGTGGATGTACGTGTCTAGATGTACGTGCCTAGATGTACGAGTCTAGATGTACGTGTCATTTATTATGTACATGCCATTCGTATTGCGACGATCCGAGCTTAAGTATTGCCTCGACAAAGTAGCAGTACAACAAGATACGACTCAGTCGTAACTGCTGACACCTCTTTAGTACACTATAACAGCTAACAACAATGTTCACGCACACGCACGCATGCATGCACAAGCGCGCACACACGCGCACGCGCGCACGCACGCACGCACGCACACACACACAAACGCACGCGCGCTCGCTCGCACGCACGCACGCACGCACGCACGCACGCACGCACACACACACACACACACACACACACACACACGCACGCCAGCATCTACAAGTCGCCGTTGTGACCCGTAGATGCTGGTGACAATGCGTCGAAACCGGCGTGACACGGTGGATGCATCATGACGGCTGTGCACGAGATCTCCGGCGCGTGACGGAACGTGAACGCATGCTCGTGCGCGCGTGCTTGCACACGTGCGTGCGT
Source organism: Lamellibrachia satsuma (assembly GCA_033239005.1). NCBI lineage: Eukaryota > Metazoa > Annelida > Polychaeta > Sabellida > Siboglinidae > Lamellibrachia > Lamellibrachia satsuma. The sequence continues at coordinate 4,266,388 of BSQZ01000012.1, read as the reverse complement.
GTACATGCAAGAGACCACAATTGAAGTACTGTAAGTAGAACACATTGCAGGGACGACGACAAAGCATGACACGACGTCGCATGCTGAAGACCGCGCATTCAACAGTGACGAACGATGCCAGTCAGTCTACCAGTCAGTCAGCATTCGACGGGTTAGGAGTTGTGCACACAAACACATACGCGCGTGGACAGGCACATATCAGCCGGCCGACTCAGGCTGCCTACAGTCTTGTGACGTCTTGATGCTCGGCCGGGTGACTTCGATTACTCTGCATGTCAGCGTTGTGTGACACGGATTTTTTAAGTGCTTGCAATCGGAGGTTTTGCATTGAATGCTGACTGTGGAGTGAGGATAGACTACGTTTATCAAAGCTGTCAGCCTCTAGGCCCATGCGGAAAGCATTAACTACGCGGATCTGAAAAACAAGAAAAACAGAAAGGGAAATCACACTTGACGGCAACACACACACACGCACATGTAAATGATGAACAATCGGAGAGCCAAGTGGTGAATTCTGTTAGTAGACGAATGAAACTGAGGGATAGGTTTAAAATAATAAAACAACAGTAACAAGAACGCAACGACAGCTGAAACGAAAGTGACAGTTAGTACATAGCGATAACAAGACGAAGCATAACGAAACTGTCAAAGTACATGCCAAGAACATCGACCATCACGAGTTGACACCAATAACCTGTCAGCGGGTCGATCAATGCATGCACTGCACGTTGCACTCTGGCCATGTATTCCATCATACTTTCAAATAACGTGCACAACGTGACGTGCACAACGTGACGTGCACAACGTGACAGGCACGGTTCTGAGTTCTGTGTATGTTTATATTATGCGTACTCAGTAAATGTTACTTATGCATGGTTTAGAAGGTACTGTGTGTAATTTCGTTAAAACACTGTTAAACTAATAAAATGCATTCTTCATATTGTAGCCACAATCAAATGGCTGCAGACATACACTGCAATCTTCCTGTGTGCATTATTCTTGACGTGCGCATTATGCATAACCCACTATCAGGCCAATAGTGTCCTCAAGATGGAATGTTGTGACAAGGAAATGATGTCATCAAGATGGAATGTTGTGAGAAAGAAATATCATCAATATGGAAAGTTGTGAGAATGAAATGATGTCACTAAGATGGAATGTTGTGAGAAGGAAATGATGTCATCAAGACGGATGTTGTGAGAAAGAAATATCAACAAGATGGAATGTTGTGAGAATGAAATGATATCATCAAGATGGAATGATGTGAGAAAGATGATGTCACCAATATGGAATGTTGTGAGAAGGAAATTATGTCACCAAGATGGAATGTTGTGAGCAGGAAATGATGTCATCAAGATGGATGTTGTGAGCAGGAAATGATGTCATCAAGATGGATGTTATGAGCAGGAAATGATGTCATCAAGATGGATGTTGTGAGCAGGAAATGATGTCATCAAGATGGATGTTGTGAGCAGGAAATTATGTCATCAAGATGGAATATTTTGAGCAGGAAATGATGTCATCATGATGGAATGTTGTGAGAAGGAAATGATGTCATCAAGGTGGAATGTTGTCAGAAAGAATGTGAAGTCACTGAGATGAAATGTGTGGAGACATTATTGTCATTCGTGATAGCTGTATTTATTACATTATGATAACATAAATTTTATTTATTATTTTATGCAGAAATACAAAACGTGGATGCAAACAAAGGTCTGCATTACAGTACTTAAGCACTAGGTGAAGAGCACTGTAGGCATATATACAGAACACATTAGAATATTAACCAACACTGTGCTGAGGAGTTTCTTTGGAAATCTTAAAGGAAGCTTCAAATTAGTTTACGTAAATTTGGGGCACACATTGAAAGGTTTCCAATGTGGTCTTCAGTTGTCAAAAGAAAGAGAATATCCCTAATGACATCATCACTGAGTGTCACCAGCAGAACAGGGCTGCATTGACAATGGAGAGCAAACAATATCAAGATAGTTATTGATGCGGTGATGAGAAGACACCAAAGACACAGCACGAGATGGTGACACGTCAAAAAGTGATGGTCACGTCATCACGGTTGACGAAATGTAGTTGTCTCTGTGTCTATGAGAACCTGATAGCTTTTGAACATTCCTGGCTTACAAAACTGAACGACACACTGCGAATGGAAGAAACAGTTGTAACATCCACTGTGTACTTTCAGAATAAACTGAATTAATCAGTCAATTTGATCAATACTGAGCACCACAACTGTCCCACTCATCAGAGTGTCACAAGTTTATTTCTCTCACACAACTTGTTGGATGACGTGCAGCTTCACAGCATTTCTATAGTTTAATTTAACTTAACTGCAATGTTTCCGTGAATGAACATCAGAAGTAAACAAACTTTCCCTGAGATGTTTTTTGAAGATATGCCAGCAAAAAAATATGCCTTCTGTTATCAGGGTCTCAGTTACAACAGAGCAGTCTATTGGTGTGGCTTTGTGGGTCTCATGTTCGCTTTGTGTCCGGGTGACTTGCCAGCATGGCAAATGTAAAACAACAAAACTTCACTACTGACACCGTCGTCTTACTAGGGATCTCGTAGAACTACATTGATTTTAATAAAGGCCAAAATAGAGAAATGAATGGAAGCAAATGTATCAGCACAGTGTTACTGTATCTCAATATTATGTGGTTAATAAGTGATTAGTAGATTAGTAGCAAATACATAATGTTTCATAACCTGTTGCAGAGATGCGTTCAATGTTATACTGTTCCTCCTTAATGGTATAGCGCACCGATCATATTGCACTGGCCACTAGAATCAAGTTATAGACGTTTACAAATGGCATTCTTGTGTTACAAAATGTCTAACAGAACACTAGCAATGATTGTGATGTGTTTCTTGTCAGCAACACTGTGTAAAAAATATATTGGAGCTACAAAAAAAGAGCTACAGAAAGAATGAGTAATGAAATAAAACTGTCGTTACGTTGTTATGGTTTCCTTTCTGGAAGTGCACAAGAGGTATATTACAAAATGCAGGTTACATGCAGCATGCAGATGTGCACGTGCAAAGCAAGCGTGGACACAGGCAACAGAAGCAGGTCTACGGAGACAGGAGGCTCTCTACAAAAGTTTCCCAGCCACCAATACAGTAACACACACCAAAGACACAGTCGACAAACGACCTACGGTACTGCTAGATCAAACATGACTATAGATGCCTGCGTGAAGAAACGCTCACTTCATGAGAAGACCACGCACAAAATGTTACCATATACATTTACAATACACAGACACACTGGCACATTTCATAGGTTTGATAAAACGTCCATATACAAAAACACCTCTGCACAGCCAAGTTTATGTGCAGAAAAAGGTATATCGATCAAGAAATATATGCTGTAAAAAGGTTCACAGAGATAAAGAATTACGACATGTGCAGAGACTTGCACTTGGATAACATTGAAAAAAATATATTTACATACATGTACCAATTGTGGGAAGATACAAGCGCAGAAAATGTACTTTAATAGAAGTCTATGTACAAGAGTGGCTGACTGATTGTATACAGAGCACAAGAATTGTATGAAGAAAACAACAATCAATAACTGTATGTACAAGAAATGTAAACGACTCTCCGGGAGGCAACAACTGTCACGAGTGAGTATACTTGCAAAGGATTGTTGTACAATCACAGTTTCTTCAGCTTCCACTGCTAATAACGTCAAGTCTCTTTTATGTCATCTGCTGGCCTAAATGCTTGTTTCGCGTAGTCGCATGTTTGGGGAGCTGCGGTTATGTGGTGACACTGACAGCAGAACACCACCTGGTGGCATTGCTGCACATGGCAAGGTGGCACCACTATCTGTCACACTGACATTGTCGGCCGATCGACTGCGAATGCTCAATCTGCACACGTTGTCTGTGAGACTCTCGTGCGCACACATCGCCATGTTTGTGTAGGAGCCGTTTTGTTCACGCAGGCGACTTCCATTCCAGTCAGCACCGACAGTAGTGCCAATGTAGTGGCAAAGTTCATCGGACAGGGGCCGGTGGTGCGCCAGGTGGCTACCACGCAAACTACGGATGCTGTGTAAGCTCTGAAAACTGCGAGTACTACGGATATCCTCTATATCTTCCAGTGTTCTGCGAAACGCTCGCACTACGCGCAGCTGTCGTGGAGAGAAAAAGCAGAGGAATCTTATTAACATATGACATAAGACGGTGCAACCATCAACTGTCATAAGGCTAGTAGCTAGGCTAGTAGCTAAGTTAGTAGCTAAGCTAGTAGCTAGGTCTCTTGTTACGAATACAACTGTCGCTGTAAGTATGTGTTACAATTAGTGTCTATACAACTACAGCTAGGTTAATGAACTGACTGAGCACAACTGTTGACTCTTCTCTTACCGATGAGCCATAATCTCTGCTACGACTACATGAAAGTGGCGAGGGTTAAAACTAGGTGTTATTCTCTACAACAGAACCACTCGTCTGTTACGAGCAGTGGGAAGTTTGCAGCCACACACACGTGCAGCCACACACACGCACACACATGTGCAGCCACATACGTGCGCAGCCACACACACGTGCAGCCACACACATCCGCAGCTACATACACGTGCACGCATGTGCAGCCACACACACGCAAACCCAGCAGTGAAGGATTTGTCATTTGATTTCCAATCGAGTGTTGCCACCAAGCTACGAAATGTACCAACATCAAAGGTAATCCACTAGGTTTTCCCAGAAATCTGCTGTGCATCAAAAAAGTATCATTTGATTTTATACTTATATGATAAACAAAAGAAAATAATACTTCATCACAATTTTTCTATTTGAAACAAATCTATACAAAAATGATATAGCTCTATATTCCCCCAAAAATGTATATTACACACGGATAAAGCACACAATGTGGCAGGTTTTTGTGTTGTCAACAGCAGTACTTTAACTGTGGCCTATCAATGATCAATCACAAAGGTAACATCCAATGATATACTTCAAATGATTACAAAACATTTGAACGCAGTTACCTCGTCTACAGCGATCAAACAATCACAGCAACACATATGTAGTGAAAATGTGTCGAACAGTAGAACTTTGGAAGAAGATCAATGGGCCCATTCAAAAGACAGCTGCCAGTAATTACGTGCAGCAGCTTGCTAAATTGTTAAACGTGTTTTATTCGAAGACGCAAATCATAGCACGATCTGATGCTACTAAAATTTAACTGCACGGCACTTAAAGCAAACACAGATTGCTGTAACAATTTAAGCTTAAGCTGTTAAGTGAAACAAGTCATGAAGACTGTCTGCAGCGAATCATAACTATCATTACTGCCAGAGTTGAGTTTGATTATAATGTTTTATTACAATTATCTCTACTATAACAACAACTACTGACAACTACAACAATCAATGTAGATATGTTGTTAGCCATTGCTTACAGAGCAAAATCCCCCTAGCAAGAATTCTAGTCAATATAAACAGTTACAACTTTGTAAACATTAATCAGGCTACCAGCAGGGCATACAATAATGGAAAACATATTTTTTCTCTTCTTTTATTCCACTGGTTTTTTGTGTGCTGAAATTACATAAATTTACTACCTGACTTAACAAAGTGCAGAGAATTTTGTCCAGGGGGATTTTGTTGCTATTCAGTTGTAGTAAATGTGGTTAGGCAGCGAAGCATTGTGAAAGAAAGTAAATGTGGTTAGGCAGCCAAGCATGGTGAAAGAAAGTAAATGTGGTTAGGCAGCGAAGCATTGTGAAAGAAAGTAAATGTGGTTAGGCAGCCAAGCATGGTGAAAGAAAGTAAATGTGGTTAGGCAGCGAAGCATTGTGAAAGAAAGTAAATGTGGTTAGGCAGCGAAGCATTGTGAAAGAAAGTAAATGTGGTTAGGCAGCCAAGCATGGTGAAAGAAAGTAAATGTGGTTAGGCAGCCAAGCATGGTGAAAGAAAGTAAAGTGGTTAGGCAGCCAAGCATTGTGAAAGAAAGTAAATGTGGTTAGGCAGCCAAGCATGGTGAAAGAAAGTAAATGTGGTTAGGCAGCCAAGCATGGTGAAAGAAAGTAAAGTGGTTAGGCAGCCAAGCATGGTGAAAGAAAGCAATGAAGCAGCCAGAGAGAAACAAAGTACACCTGTATGCAAAGCACAAGATAAATAGTGTAAGGGCAGCCAAAGTAGATATGTGTAACGGATGTAAGGTGGACACACCTACACAGCAGGATGTGAATGGTCCATAACCCAGGCCCAGTCTGTGACAGTACAACTATGTCTACTGGCCGTATAACTGTCTATGGTTGCAGTGTTGAGATGTAGTAATGATGACGTCACTTCATGCTTCTGGATCGCAGCTCCACATAATCACCCTGGCAGTAATACCAACTGCTCCACATAACCACCCTGGCAGTAACACCAACTGCTCCACATAATCACCCTGGCAGTAACACCAACTGCTCCACATAATCACCCTGGCAGTAACACCAACTGCTCCACATAATCACCCTGGCAGTAATACCAACTGCGAGATGCCACCCTAGCAAGTACACCAGGAGCTTATCTATGTTCTCTTTGTTTCTTCCTTGGTTGAGCAGCTGTCCCTCTCCACTCCACTGGTATATCATGGTATATCGTGGTATATCGTGGTATATCGTGGTATATCATGGTATATCATGGTATATCATGGTATTGTGGTATATCATGGCATATCATGGTATATCGTGGTATATCATGGTATATCATGGTATCGTGGTATATCATGGTATATCATGGTATATCATGGTATATCATGGTATATCGTGGTATATCCGATGGAACAAGGTGAGTCCACCAACTAGTCTCCTGTGTGCTAGTGGTTGGATGCCATTCCTGCCCAGAGAAGCCTCTGGCAGCTATAATTTGACAGCTCTGGATGGCATCAAGTCTGCGTAGCTTGTTCATGTTGTCCATGTGGTTATAACATCAAAGACCTATAAATACATCCCTTTTGCTTTTGTCTTCCACTGCATGTTGTAATGCTCCTTCTAACTCCCTGCTATCATTATCCCTCAAGTTCACTGCACGTTGTAGTGTTCCTTCTAACTCCCTGCCATCATTATCCCTCAGGTTCACTGCATGTTGTAATGCTCCTTCTAACTCCCTGCTATCATTATCCCTCAGGTTCACTGCACGTTGTAGTGTTCCTTCTAATTCCCTGCTATCATTATCCCTCAGGTTCACTGCACGTTGTAGTGCTCCTTCTAACTCCCTGCTATCATCATCCCTCAGGTTCACTGCATGTTGTAGTGTTCCTTCTAAATCCCTGCCATCATTATCCCTCAGGTTCACTGCACGTTGTAGTGTTTCTTCTAGCTCCCTGCTATCAATATCCCTCAGGTTCACTGCATGTTGTAGTGTTCCTTCTAAATCCCTGCCATCATTATCCCTCAGGTTCACTGCACGTTGTAGTGTTCCTTCTAACTCCCTGCCATCATTATCCCTCAGGTTCACTGCACGTTGTAGTGCTCCTTCTAACTCCCTGCTATCATTATCCCTCAGGTTCACTGCATGTTGTAGTGTTCCTTCTAACTCCCTGCCATCATTATCCCTCAGGTTCACTGCATGTTGTAGTGTTCCTTCTAACTCCCTGCCATCATTATCCCTCAGGTTCACTGCATGTTGCAGTGCTCCTTCTAACTCCCTGCCATCATTATCCCTCAGGTTCACTGCATGTTGTAGTGTTCCTTCTAACTCCCTGCTATCATTATCCCTCAGGTTCACTGCATGTTGTAGTGTTCCTTCTAACTCCCTGCCATCATTATCCCTCAAGTTCACTGCATGTTGTAGTGTTCCTTCTAATTCCCCGCCATCATTATCCCTCAGGTTCACTGCATGTTGTAGTGCTCCTTCTAACTCCCTGCCATCATTATCCCTCAGGTTCACTGCACATTGTAGTGTTCCTTCTAACTCCCTGCCATCATTATCCCTCAGGTTCACTGCACGTTGTAGTGTTCCTTCTAACTCCCTGCCATCATTATCCCTCAGGTTCACTGCATGTTGTAGTGTTCCTTCTAACTCCCTGCTATCATTATCCCTCAGGTTCACTGCACGTTGTAGTGTTCCTTCTAACTCCCTGCTATCATTATCCCTCAGGTTCACTGCATGTTGTAGTGTTCCTTCTAACTCCCTGCCATCATTATCCCTCAGCTTCACTGGATTTTCTACTCTGTTTGACGTCGTTTCATGTTCCTTACAAATCATTCTACTTACTCTAGTCCCTCTCTGTCTTTCTGTCCACATTCATCAAAAATCCTTCCTGTACCTAACCTAGACATTCTTTCAGAACCAAGCTAAGTGTTTCCATGTTTTTGTCAGTAGGTAAATCTACTGTATTCAACTGGTTCTTGTGCAATTAAAGTGGCCAATTTACAGCAGTTGTTTAGTACTTTACACAGTCAATTTATTGTAGTCAGCTTGTGATTTGGCCAATTTCTTGTAGTCTTGTTTTTTTCTTTCATGACCAATAAACAATAGTTGGCTTGTTTTTTACAGTGCTTCTTTACATGGGAAAGTTATGCAGTTTTAACTCAGTCTGATTTTCTATATCTTAGAAATATCCTGCAGTTGAGTGCGTAGTTCCAGTGCTGGGTGAGGCCAGTTGAGTGCGTAGTTCCAGTGCTGGGCGAGGCCAGTTGAGTGTGTAGTTCCAGTGCTGGGCGAGGCCAGTTGAGTGCATAGTTCCAGTGCTGGGTGAGGCCAGTTGAGTGCGTAGTTCCAGTGTTGGGCGAGGCCAGTTGAGTGCGTATTTCCAGTGCTGGGTGAGGCCAGTTGAGTGCGTAGTTCCAGTGCTGGGCGAGGCCAGTTGAGTGCGTAGTTCCAGTGCTGGGTGAGGCCAGTTGAGTGTGTAGTTCCAGTGCTGGGTGAGGCCAGTTGAGTGCGTAGTTCCAGTGCTGGGTGAGGCCAGTTGAGTGTGTAGTTCCAGTGCTGGGTGAGGCCAGTTGAGTGCGTAGTTCCAATGCTGGGTGAGGCCAGTCAGAGAACTATTGTAATGCTCTTCCTATTTGCAGGATACTGCAGTGTATCATTGCCTCATTAGATGTACAAAACCACTCATATAGACTGAACAAACAAAGTATGTAACAAATGTTTAGGCCTGCAAGTTGAAAGGAAGATTACAACACAGTAAAAGAAGAAATCACTTCCCCACAGACACAACTCAACACTAAACATAGTTTGTTTAGTTGATAAACACTAGTGAAGGTTAAGAGCACAATACTAGAGCAGACAAGCCGCACCTTCTCATGCTGCCACAGTGCCCTCTAGTGGACATGTCTTGCACTAGCTGACAGAGCGAAGAGATGCTGTTATCAGTCTTGCATACACTCAAGCGAGCCCCTTCGTTACATTCAACAATACAACGCTGTAGATAACTTGCAATTCAACTGCGAAGGCCTCGTATTTAAAACAGGTCAGCAGGTGTGAATTATTCAGAGTAAATATGCCTTGGACCAAAAGGAAAGCTTTGCAACAACAAACCAGTCCACTTACACACAAAAATGACAGCTGGTGCTGTTTTTGTAACAATTTCCAGACATACTGAAACAAACCTCACTGAATAATAGACCAACATATATGACGTCATGAACACATATATGATGTCATGAACACATATATGATGTCATGAACACATATATGATATCATGAACAAATATATGATGTTATGAACACTTGCAACAATCTCAATTAATGTTGCATGTTTCTAGATTCTAGAGACTGGACAAGTCGTAAACCATCAACAAGGGTAACTACAGGCTGGGGTGTTGAATGTAAGAAGGTGACAGGGTGTTGACAGTGGCCGTGCAAGTGACTGGACACTGTGGTCAAGTAAAAAGCAAACAGGTCAGTGGTGAACTACAAACGTTAGACTAACTTGGGCTGAAACAACGGCTGGTGAAACTAAAACTAACCAAGCATGTGCGTGTGTGTGTGACCATGCACACACCATCCATGCTTGACCATGCTGGCAAATCAATCGAACGTCAAAGTGGTCAGTCGTGACAACGTTTGCATGAGCGATGAATGGGGAGATGAACAAGAACAAGGGAACGCTGACTGACCTGATGTTGGAGGCGCGTGAGACCACGTATCCACAGGATCTGCCCCCTACGACCCATCTCGTCCAAATCATCCTCATCACTGCTCTCCGCGTTCTCCGCGTCCAACTGCCTCTCCTTCTTCCGGCCGATCGTGCAAGACTTTGGCAGTTTCGCTGTTGGCACAGACGTGACCACCTGCAACACAAGTGACCACTACCCTGCACAATATTGACCACTTGACACATGACAATGTGCATGATGGAACTGTGATCTTATAATGGTACATGACTTCAGATACTGTTCATCGGTTGTTCTCCTCCTGTCGCTCAGTCAGTGCAGGTCTGTCTCTCTGTCAGTGCAGGTCTGTCTCTCCATCAGTGCAGAAGTGTCTCTCCATCAGTGCAGGTCTGTCTCTCCATCAGTGCAGGTCTGTCTCTCCGTCAGTGCAGGTCTGTCTCTCTGTCAGTGCAGGTCTGTCTTTCCATCAGTGCAGGTCTGTCTCTCCATCAGTGCAGGTCTGTCTCTCAGTCAGTGCAGGTCTGTCTCTCTGTCAGTGCAGGTCTGTCTTTCCGTCAGTGCAGGTCTGTCTCTCCATCAGTGCAGGTCTGTCTCTCAGTCAGTGCAGGTCTGTCTCATCATCAGTGCAGGTCTGTCTCTCTGTCAGTGCAGGTCTGTCTTTCTGTCAGTGCAGGTCTGTCTCTCCATTAGTGCAGGTATGTCTCTCAGTCAGTGCAGGTCTGTCTCTCAGTCAGTGCAGGTCTGTCTCTCCATTAGTGCAGGTCTGTCTCTCTGTCAGTGCAGGTCTGTCTCTCTGTCAGTGCAGGTCTGTCTCTCCGTCAGTACAGGTCTGTCTCTCCATTAGTGCAGGTCTGTCTCTCTGTCAGTGCAGGTCTGTCTCTCCGTCAGTGCAGGTCTGTCTCTCCGTCAGTACAGGTCTGTCTCTCCATCAGTGCAGGTCTGTCTCTCTGTCAGTACAGGTCTGTCTCACCATCAGTGTAGGTCTATCTCTCCGTCAGTGCAGGTCTGTCTTTCAATCAGTTCAGGTCTGTCTCTCAATCAGTGCAGATATGTCTCTCCATCAGTGCAGGTCTGTCTCTCCGTCAGTGTAGGTCTATCTCTCCATCAGTGCAGGTCTGTCTCTCTGTCAGTGCAGGTATGTCTCTCCGTCAGTACAGGTCTGTCTCTCTATCAGTGCAGGTCTGTCTCTCCATCAGTGCAGGTCTGTCTCTCAATCAGTGCAGGTCTGTCTCTCTATCAGTGCAGATCTGTCTCATCATCAGTGCAGGTCTGTCTCTCAATCAGTGCAGGTCTTTCTCTCAATCAGTACAGGTCTGTCTCTCCATCAGTGCAGGTCTGTCTCTCCATCAGTACAGGTCTGTCTCTCAATCAGTGCAGGTCTGTCTCATCATCAGTGCAGGTCTGTCTCTCCATCAGTGCAGGTCTGTCTCTCCATCAGTACAGGTATGTCTCTCAATCAGTGCAGGTCTGTCTCTCTATCAGTGCAGGTCTGTCTCTCCGTCAGTACAGGTCTGTCTCTCAATCAGTGCAGGTCTGTCTCTCTATCAGTGCAGGTCTGTCTCTCAATCAGTACAGGTCTGTCTCTCAATCAGTGCAGGTCTGTCTCTCTATCAGTGCAGATCTGTCTCATCATCAGTGCAGGTCTGTCTCTCAATCAGTGCAGGTCTGTCTCATCATCAGTGCAGGTCTGTCTCTCCATCAGTGCAGGTCTGTCTCTCCATCAGTACAGGTCTGTCTCTCAATCAGTGCAGGTCTGTCTCTCTATCAGTGCAGGTCTGTCTCATCATCAGTGCAGGTCTGTCTCTCCATCAGTGCAGGTCTGTCTCTCCATCAGTACAGGTCTGTCTCTCAATCAGTGCAGGTCTGTCTCATCATCAGTGCAGGTCTGTCTCTCCATCAGTGCAGGTCTGTCTCTCCATCAGTGCAGGTCTGTCTCTCTGTCAGTGCAGGTCTGTCTCTCCATCAGTGTCTTCCAAACCCATCTACACACGCACTACCACATGTCTCCGACATTTTCCCTTTAGCTGTGTCTTCAACTTTCTGTCCCAGTTATGCCTTCACTTTCCTCCGTGTTACTGCTCCTTATAGAACCTTCTGTCCCAGTGATGCCTTCACTCTCCTCTGTGCTACTGCTCCTTATAGAACCTTCCTATGCAATTCCTCCTATTCCTATGTCCTTAAATACTGTTCCCCCAAGTATACTGTCAACTTGTTAATAACCTTTCCATCAATAACTGTCTTCACCATTGATCCTCTCCATGACATTACACAGAATCCTTTTATTGTAATCAATTACAAAGGTTGGCTACAATGATTACACATACACATTGTGGCACATATTTACAGCTTATTGTGTACTATAATTATAACTGAATACATGTTATTGTATTACAATTAAAATTACCAAACGATACCCAAATATAACACGAATGCGGGAAAGTAATATTTGACATTTCCGACATACCTGACCCCAGAGAAGTTCTCCAATTCCAAACAGCAGACAGTACAACCACTGCTCTAACGTGAGGGCCTCAGTGGCGAATGCAAAACCACCCAACTGCACGATGCAAATCTGAAAGAAGATAACAGAAACATTATATAACACTGCATGCAATGGTGACATCGCTTGCAATAGAAACGTTCCTAATTTGGATGCATAGTCGCCTTATCTGATTTGTCCAATCAGAGGCAGCACATGTGACAATTATGTGACATGTCCTGTAAACATGGCTTTGTCAAAGGGCGAGAGTGTGTGGAAGAGGAACATTTTGTGTTGAGTTATTCCAAGAAAAAGAATGCTACTTAATTTTTTTACTGTGACGTGTATCATCACATGACTTATTTAGTCATATGATTTATCATATCTCGAGCAAGCATATTGCATTGTGTATATGCATGACTGGTATCGTGTGCAAGTGTCGCCTCGTGGAACACTGGCTTTAAATATAACCTAACATAACTATGGGTGTGAGTGGCCTGTCTGCACGTCTGCCAGTGCAGACAGGACTGCTAGATGGGAACAATAAGTGGCCTGTCTGCACGTCTGCCAGTGCAGACAGGACTGCTAGACGGGAACAATAAGTGGCCTGTCTGCACGTCTGCCAGTGCAGACAGGACTGTTAGACTGGAACAATCAATGGCAATCTAATCAGAACAAGACATTAACCCTTTGCAGGTGGTACATGGGGCGGGCACCATCGGTTTTATGAGGTCTTTTGGAGATTTGTCTTCAAATACTAAAGAATTACATTTGTAACTTTGCCCAGAATAAAAAAATAATGCTCCCTTTATATTAAATTGACTCAAACATATTTTAGTGACAATGGAGCCATTAACAAAAACATTCTAATTAAAACCATTAAAATCATTAAAATTGTAACTGTTATGATAAAAATGATGTTTATATCACCACGGTGTCACCATCTTTACATTAATACAAAGCTTTTGAATTTACAACAATGCTCCTGAATTGATACAGATCCTGCTTATTTGACATTACTTGTGCAATAAGTTGACAATACCTGGATACCAATGATGGTTCTTGTCAATGTGACTTGGACAGCCATGACAATTCAATAAACACTGACAGTTCTCAAGCTGATTTGACCAGTACCTGCGCAGCAAATGTGCCAATCCAGATACCGATGAAGACGTGGTTTCTCTGCAGCCCGGTGAACACGTTGCGTTGGCCGTGAATCTTGCGAGCATTGATCTCGTTGAAGAGCGTCATCATGACAAACGTGTTGAAGATCATCGTGAAGTGCTGAGTTGGAATCTGGTCAAGGTCGTCCTGTTGTCGGCCATTGTCAATGTCAAACGCAACCTCACCTGGCAACAGAAACACCCTTAATCATGGACACATTTGGTTTAATTAAAGTTGTCTCCTCAATAAAAAATTTTTTTCGTCTTATTTCAGACTCATTTTGCAGAACATTTAATTTATACAGCATCTACTATTTACTTTTGGAAGAAATCTTTGGACAAACTCTTAAATTATTTTTGACAGGATGCGGTAAAAAATATTTTTTTGGCAAAAAGTGGTCCAGTTGTACACACTATAGCATAAGTAATACACACTATAGCATAAGTTGTACACACTATAGCATAAGTTGTACACACTATAGCATAAGTTGCACACACTATAGCATAAGTTGCACACGCTATAGCATAAGTTGTACACACTATACCATAAGTTGTACACACATTGTATGGTGTACACAGGATAGCATAAGTTGTACACACCATAGCATACGTTGTACACACTATAGCATAAGTTGTACACACATCGTAAGTTGTACACACTATAGCATAAGTTGTACACACTATAGCATAAGTTGTACACACTATAGCATAAGTTGTACACACACCGTAAGTTGTATACAGTATAGCATAAGTTGTACACACCATAGCATAAGTTGTACACACCATAGCTTAAGTTGTACACAATATAGCATAAGTTGTACACACTATAGCATAAGTTGCACAAACTATAGAATAAGTTATACACACAATAGCATATGTTGCACACACCATAGCATATATTGTACACACTACAGCATAAGTTGCACACACAATAGCATATTGTACACACCCTATAGCATAAGTTGCACACACTATAGCATCAGCTGTACACACTATAGCATATGTTGTACACAATATAGCATAAATTGTACACACAACAGCATAAGTTGCACACACCATAGCATAAGTTGCACACACAATAGCATAAGTTTCACACACTTTAGCATCAGCTGCACACACTATAGCATCAGCTGTACACACTATAGCATCAGCTGTACACACTATAGCATAAGTTGTACACACCATAGCATAAGTTGTACACACCATAGCATAAGTTGCACACACTATAGCATAAGTTGCACACACTATAGCATTAACTGTACACACTATAGCATACGTTGTACACACTATAACATAAGTTGCACACACTATAGCATAAGTTGTACACACTATAGCATACGTTGTACATACTATAGCATAAGTTGTACATACTATAGCATAAGTTAGAGACAAGAGGAATATGTAAAATTACAAAAGATGATAATGGAGGTGAGCAAGGGGGAATGTGTTATAATGGGTGATTTTAACCATGGCCATATACAATGGGAATCATTAGAGAGTGCTGGAGGTGACGACCATCAGTTTCTACTTCTAACACAGGATTGTTTCCTTACTCAACATGTCTTAGAACCAACCAGAGGTCGGAATGTGTTAGATTTAATTTTGTCTTCTCAAAATGAATTAGTTGACAACGTTAAAGTACACGAACCTTTGGGTTCAAGTGACCATAACCAAATCCATTTTAATATAAAAGTAAAAACAGGGAATACATATAAAAAACAATGGAGGAGGAACTTCAACAAAGGCAAATATAAAGAGATGAGACCATATCTAGCAAATATAGATTGGAATAACTTGCTGAAGAACAAGACAGCAACAGAATGCTGGACTTGTTTAAAATATGAGATTGAGGGAATTATTGAGAAATGTGTTCCATTAAGAAAACAAGGGAAAAGGTCCAGGAAGAAACACCTGTCAAAAAGGCTATTAAATTTTTTTTCACAAACAGATGCTGTGGAGGGTCTATAAACACACTGGAAATGTAGAAGACTACAAAAACTACAAAGAGGCACTTAACATCGCTGAAACTTAAATTAGAAAATCTAATAGAACCTTTGAAAAAAAATTGGCAGGCAATAAAAAAAATGACGGCAAGAGTTTCTATGCTTATGTAAGGAGTAAACAGAAAGTTCGAGATAAGGTCGGACCACTGGAAAACAACAGTGTAAACATAATTTCAGACGTGTTTCAAATGGCAACGGTCCTGAAAGAGTATTTCAGCTCAGTTTTTACTGATTTGAGGGCAATAAATCAGAACATTTAGGGCAGTTATTTGTAACTCCTGAAATGATAGCAACAAAAATTAGGAAGATGAAAGATAATAAATCACGTGGAGTTGATGGGATACCACCAAAACTGCTTAAAGAAATTGTTGAGCAAATTAGTAACCACTTGCAAAAGTGTTTAACTTGTCACTAGAAGGAATAGTTCCTTCAGAATGGAAAGAAGCAAACATTACGCCGCTATTTAAGAATGGATCGAGGAACAAGCCAGAAAATTACAGACCAGTGAGTTTAACATCAATTGTATGTAAATTACTCGAAACATTAATTAGAAACCACATGGTGGAATTTCTTGTAAAACATAAATTAATAAATACATCTCAACATGGGTTCCTAAAAGCAAGGTCATGTCTAACCAATCTCTTATGTTTTTTTGGAAGAAATTACAAAGTGGGTAGATGACGGGTCACCAGTGAATGTTGTCTATTTAGATTTTCAGAAACCTTTCGATGAAGTGCCACATCAAAGATTGTTACTTAAACTAAAAGCCAATGGTATAGGTAATGATGTAATCAACTGGACAGAAAAGTGGCTTACACACAGAAGACAGAAAGTAATAGTAGATGGTGAAATTTCAAACTGGAAATCTGCTTTGAGTGGGGTACCACAGGGATCAGTATTAGGCTCTATACTGTTTTTATATATATATATATATATATATATATATATATATATATATATATATATATATATAAATGATTTGGAAGATGACATATCTAGCAAAGTACTGACATTTGCAGATGACACAAAAGTATTCAAAAATGTTACTAATGATACAGATAAACAAAGTTGACAGGATGATCTAGATAAATTAGTTAAATGGTCAGAAAAATGGTAAATGTTATTCAACTTTGGGAAGTGTAAATGCATACACATAGGACATGGACACAGGGTCGAGGAATATAGTGTAGGGGGTGCTGTACTAGGTAGAACAACACAAGAAAAGGACTTAGGAGTAACATTTAGTGCTGACATGAAAGTTTCAGACCAATGTGGGATTGCTGCTTCGAAAGGAAATCAAATTCTAGGGCTAACTAGGAGAACTATCACGTATAATGAGAAACAGCTAATTGTACCCCTGTACAAAGCAATTATAGTTAGACCACATTTGGAATATTGTATACAAGCATGGATACCGTATCATAAGAAGGACATAGACAAGCTAGAAAGAATACAACGAAGAGCAACTAAAATGATTCCAGAAATGCGAGACCTTAGTTATGAAAGCCGCTTATTACAATGTGGTTTGACAACACTAGAGACCAGGAGACTAGGAGGAGACCAAATAGAAGTGTTTAAAATAGTGAACGGTTATGAGGATGTTGATAGGAATATGTTCTTCAAACTTAAAGAAGGCAGTAGAACCAGAGGACACAAAGCAGCATTAGTTAAGGAGCAGTGTAGGTTGGACATGAGAAAGTACTCTTTCTCACAGAGGGTGATAAATGAATGGAACAAACTGCCAAATGACTGTGTTAACCCATTAGACCCCACAACGGCCGCGGCTGGCCGCTCTGTGCAGTCCTGGAATGGCTGCCGCCGGCCGCATACAGGACCCTCTATAAAAAGAAATCCTGATGAATAACTACTGAACTAAACGCTACCAAATTTTGCCACACCCTAGCGGGTACATTTTGCAACAGCAACAGCTCGTTACGTGCATGTGTTGGCCTTTCGGAAATCTTGATTTTCATTGGTTTTGTTCATGCTATCTCGAAAATTTTTATTTCTATATTTGTCATGATAAAATATGGTGTAACCTGAAAAATAACCGTCAGAATTTGATAATGTTTTCAGTGGTGCAAAGCTAACACATATAGCTACATTTTCTTTGCTGAGTTGCATAGGGTTATAGCATGGGATCATTGTCAAATGTCAGTGGCAACTTTCAAAGTTTTAACAAATGTACTATTTTGTCTTTGCAAGTTGTGATCAAATGTCAACATTTTATTAATATATCCTATTTCTATGTATACATGCATGTGGAGAAATTACTACTCTTCAAAATAAACACAACTTGTAACTGTCAATATTGAATAGTTTTTTCTACAGATTTTTTAACACAAGGAGGTAAAATCGCTCGAAATTTGCCAGAAATCCTGGGAACAGGGGCGCATGTTTTAATAAAATCCTGGGGCCTAATGGGTTAATGCTAGTAGCGTGAATATGTTTAAAAATAGAACTGACAGATATCTGATAAGGGCAGGCTACACATAGATAATAAAATTGTTGGACTCTCGATAAGCCAATGGCTTCCTTGTCCACTTGCCGTCTGGAACTTGTTGTTTGGGATGGCAATCTTGTTAAATCTTGTAAAAAAAATTGCACACACTATAGCATATGTTGTACACACTATAGCATATGTTGTACACACTATAGCATAAGTTGTACACACTATAGCATAAGTTGCACACACCATAGCATAAGTTGTACATACAATAGCATAAGTTGTACACACTATAGCATAAGTTGTACACACTACACCATACGTTGTACACACTATAGCATAAGTTGTACACACTATAGCATACATTGTACACACTACAGCATAACTTGTACACACTATAGCATACGCTGTACACACTATAGCATAAGTTGAACATACTATAGCATAAGTTGTACACACTATAGCACAAGTTGTACATACTAAAGCATAAAGCTGTTCACATTTTCGCAAGTCCTGATCTAAGGAATGTAGTAAATTCTTTCGATGATTTCAACAAAACTATGTATTCTTTTATTAAAATTGACTATGCATATAAATTAAAGTTTTGATGGACATACCAAAGAAGAGCAGGAAAAAGATAATAGCGAGCTGATAGATGGCATGGCCAATTATGTTCTTCATCATTGTGCGAGAGATGAGCGGCTTCGTGCGTCCGTATGGCCGGCGTTCCAGCAGCTCCTCCGACGGCAGCTCAGTGGCGAGAGCAAGCGATGCGAATGTGTCCATAATTAGGTTCACCCACAGCATCTGGATGGCCTTCAGCGGGATCGCCTGCAACAGCACCGCTCAAGGTCATACAGAGGTCACTCAGTCGTCCACTGGCGAAGAACAAGGAGAAGAATTTACAAATCTTAAACACTAATTGATGCCAAGAAGAAGAAGGAACAAGAAGTGTGTCGTCTGTCATGTTACCTTCACAGCGCAGGCTCCAAGAAATGCTACAATCACAGCAACAATGTTGACAGTGAGTTGGAATTGAAGGAACTTAGCGATGCTGTCATAGACATTGCGTCCCCACATCACAGCCTTCACAATGCTCGTGAAATTGTCATCAGTGAGGATGATGTCAGAAGCCTCCTTTGCCACATCCGTACCTGCGATGCCCTGTAATAATACACATTTATTTGTCATGTTCACTGGTCTACCACGCTTCGTATGTCTGGCACGTTTCTTCTCGCTGTTATGTAACTGTATTACACCAATCATACTTCATTTGATCATGACAACCTATAAAATGACAATGCTTTAATAACTGTCACGCCACTATACGTCATTTAGTTATCAACATACCACATTCCTTACAATGTATATGCTTCATTTATCCTGGCAATGGCTGGGATTTTTCCTATAGACAATATTATTTATCTTGAAAAAAGCCAGATATCTACCAAACTAACAAAGGATGACACTGCTATGATAATTTTTTATTCTTAGGAGTTGCCTTGACCCTTCGAAATAACACAGTGAGCAGCTGGTGAATGTGTCAGCTAAGGATTAAGTTCTTTCAAATCTATCCATGTAAATATGAAAAGTTTATGTTACACAAGATATATGAATTGATATTTAGTAATTGTTATGAAAGACACTGTTTTGAATGGTGACCATTTTATGTTGGATATCTTTGGGTTGTATAAACATTTCTGATTCGATGACAGACACAGGGCAACACTGAATGCCTTCCTACCATAGCAAATCCAACATCGGCTTTCTTGAGAGCCGGTCCGTCATTGGTGCCATCGCCTGTGACGGCCACGACCTCGCGGTTTGGGTTCACACGACTGTCGATGATGCCCTTCACAAGTATGTACTTGTCTTGGGGCGAGGACCGGGCCAACACGCGCAGGCGAGGCCACACCTTGTCCAACAGGTGTTGTTGCACCTGTAGACACAAGCACAACATTCATTAGTGATTCATTAACCAAGTGTATGACAACTCCCTGCTCAATTCATTTAGCATACCGTCAATCAGGTGCATTGATGCAGTGTTACAGATTTGTATGATTAGTCAATGTAATGTGCAGTCAGTTTAACAAGAGTCATTTTGATAAAGTCATTGAAACACTTGACTTTGATCATTATATCAGGTAATTTGTATGATTAGTCAATGTAATGTGCAGTCAGTTTAACAAGAGTCATTTTGATAAAGTCATTGAAACACTTCACTTTGATCATTATATCAGGTAATTTGTATGATTAGTCAATGTAATGTGCAGTCAGTTTAACAAGAGTCATTTTGATAAAGTCATTGAAACACTTGACTTTGATCATTATATCAGGTAATTTGTATGATTAGTCAATGTAATGTGCAGTCAGTTTAACAAGAGTCATTTTGATAAAGTCATTGAAACACTTGACTTTGATCATTATATCAGGTAATTTGTATGATTAGTCAATGTAATGTGCAGTCAGTTTAACAAGAGTCATTTTGATAGTCATTGAAAGATTTGACTTTGATCATTATATCAGGTAATTTGTATGATTAGTCAATGTAATGTGCAGTCAGTTTAACAAGAGTCATTTTGATAAAGTCATTGAAACACTTGGCTTTGATCATTATATCAGGTAATTTGTATGATTAGTCAATGTAATGTGCAGTCAGTTTAACAAGAGTCATTTTGATAAAGTCATTGAAACACTTCACTTTGATCATTATATCAGGTAATTTGTATGATTAGTCAATGTAATGTGCAGTCAGTTTAACAAGAGTCATTTTGATAAAGTCATTGAAACACTTCACTTTGATCATTATATCAGGTAATTTGTATGATTAGTCAATGTAATGTGCAGTCAGTTTAACAAGAGTCATTTTGATAAAGTCATTGAAACACTTGACTTTGATCATTATATCAGGTAATTTGTATGATTAGTCAATGTAATGTGCAGTCAGTTTAACAAGAGTCATTTTGATAAAGTCATTGAAACACTTCACTTTGATCATTATATCAGGTAATTTGTATGATTAGTCAATGTAATGTGCAGTCAGTTTAACAAGAGTCATTTTGATAAAGTCATTGAAACACTTCACTTTGATCATTATATCAGGTAATTTGTATGATTAGTCAATGTAATGTGCAGTCAGTTTAACAAGAGTCATTTTGATAAAGTCATTGAAACACTTGACTTTGATCATTATATCAGGTAATTTGTATGATTAGTCAATGTAATGTGCAGTCAGTTTAACAAGAGTCATTTTGATAAAGTCATTGAAACACTTGACTTTGATCATTATATCAGGTAATTTGTATGATTAGTCAATGTAATGTGCAGTCAGTTTAACAAGAGTCATTTTGATAAAGTCATTGAAACACTTCACTTTGATCATTATATCAGGTAATTTGTATGATTAGTCAATGTAATGTGCAGTCAGTTTAACAAGAGTCATTTTGATAAAGTCATTGAAACACTTCACTTTGATCATTATATCAGGTAATTTGTATGATTAGTCAATGTAATGTGCAGTCAGTTTTACAAGAGTCATTTTGATAAAGTCATTGAAACACTTCACTTTGATCATTATATCAGGTAATTTGTATGATTAGTCAATGTAATGTGCAGTCAGTTTAACAAGAGTCATTTTGATAAAGTCATTGAAAGACTTCACTTTGATCATTATATCAGGTAATTTGTATGATTAGTCAATGTAATGTGCAGTCAGTTTAACAAGAGTCATTTTGATAAAGTCATTGAAAGACTTCACTTTGATCATTATATCAGGTAATTTGTATGATTAGTCAATGTAATGTGCAGTCAGTTTAACAAGAGTCATTTTGATAAAGTCATTGAAAGACTTCACTTTGATCATTATATCAGGTAATTTGTATGATTAGTCAATGTAATGTGCAGTCAGTTTAACAAGAGTCATTTTGATAAAGTCATTGAAAGACTTCACTTTGATCATTATATCAGGTAATTTGTATGATTAGTCTATGTAATGTGCAGTCAGTTTAACAAGAGTCATTTTGATAAAGTCATTGAAACACTTCACTTTGATCATTATATCAGGTAATTTGTATGATTAGTCTATGTAATGTGCAGTCAGTTTAACAAGAGTCATTTTGATAAAGTCATTGAAACACTTCACTTTGATCATTATATCAGGTAATTTGTATGATTAGTCTATGTAATGTGCAGTCAGTTTAACAAGAGTCATTTTGATAAAGTCATTGAAACACTTCACTTTGATCATTATATCAGGTAATTTGTATGATTAGTCTATGTAATGTGCAGTCAGTTTAACAAGAGTCATTTTGATAAAGTCATTGAAACACTTCACTTTGATCATTATATCAGGTAATTTGTATGATTAGTCTATGTAATGTGCAGTCAGTTTAACAAGAGTCATTTTGATAAAGTCATTGAAACACTTCACTTTGATCATTATATCAGGTAATTTGTATGATTAGTCTATGTAATGTGCAGTCAGTTTAACAAGAGTCATTTTGATAAAGTCATTGAAACACTTCACTTTGATCATTATATCAGGTAATTTGTATGATTAGTCTATGTAATGTGCAGTCAGTTTAACAAGAGTCATTTTGATAAAGTCATTGAAACACTTCACTTTGATCATTATATCAGGTAATTTGTATGATTAGTCTATGTAATGTGCAGTCAGTTTAACAAGAGTCATTTTGATAAAGTCATTGAAACACTTCACTTTGATCATTATATCAGGTAATTTGTATGATTAGTCAATGTAATGTGCAGTCAGTTTAACAAGAGTCATTTTGATAAAGTCATTGAAACACTTCACTTTGATCATTATATCAGGTAATTTGTATGATTAGTCTATGTAATGTGCAGTCAGTTTAACAAGAGTCATTTTGATAAAGTCATTGAAACACTTCACTTTGATCATTATATCAGGTAATTTGTATGATTAGTCAATGTAATGTGCAGTCAGTTTAACAAGAGTCATTTTGATAAAGTCATTGAAACACTTGACTTTGATCATTATATCAGGTAATTTGTATGATTAGTCAATGTAATGTGCAGTCAGTTTAACAAGAGTCATTTTGATAAAGTCATTGAAACACTTCACTTTGATCATTATATCAGGTAATTTGTATGATTAGTCAATGTAATGTGCAGTCAGTTTAACAAGAGTCATTTTGATAAAGTCATTGAAACACTTGACTTTGATCATTATATCAGGTAATTTGTATGATTAGTCAATGTAATGTGCAGTCAGTTTAACAAGAGTCATTTTGATAAAGTCATTGAAACACTTCACTTTGATCATTATATCAGGTAATTTGTATGATTAGTCAATGTAATGTGCAGTCAGTTTAACAAGAGTCATTTTGATAAAGTCATTGAAACACTTCACTTTGATCATTATATCAGGTAATTTGTATGATTAGTCAATGTAATGTGCAGTCAGTTTAACAAGAGTCATTTTGATAAAGTCATTGAAACACTTCACTTTGATCATTATATCAGGTAATTTGTATGATTAGTCAATGTAATGTGCAGTCAGTTTAACAAGAGTCATTTTGATAAAGTCATTGAAACACTTCACTTTGATCATTATATCAGGTAATTTGTATGATTAGTCAATGTAATGTGCAGTCAGTTTAACAAGAGTCATTTTGATAAAGTCATTGAAACACTTCACTTTGATCATTATATCAGGTAATTTGTATGATTAGTCAATGTAATGTGCAGTCAGTTTAACAAGAGTCATTTTGATAAAGTCATTGAAACACTTGACTTTGATCATTATATCAGGTAATTTGTATGATTAGTCAATGTAATGTGCAGTCAGTTTAACAAGAGTCATTTTGATAAAGTCATTGAAACACTTCACTTTGATCATTATATCAGGTAATTTGTATGATTAGTCAATGTAATGTGCAGTCAGTTTAACAAGTCATTTTGATAAAGTCATTGAAACACTTCACTTTGATCATTATATCAGGTAATTTGTATGATTAGTCAATGTAATGTGCAGTCAGTTTAACAAGAGTCATTTTGATAAAGTCATTGAAACACTTCACTTTGATCATTATATCAGGTAATTTGCGAAAGTGTCAATAACCTTATGTTATGGCGTAATTAAACAGCCAATTTTGCACCAAATTTTTATCCAATGATTTAACGTAGCTGGGGTGGCTAGCATGTCAGTTGGTGTTTTCATATTTTTCTTCATAACATGCTAGGATATCCTGAACTAAACGTCAACACCACAAAAAATCACCCAGTACTAATGTCATATTTCGCCAATCCATCCTTTAAAAATGCAGTCTTTTTGGAAATCCCAGAAATGCGACAATGTTTCCATAGTAACGACCGCGCGTGCTACGATGTTCGAACCAGCTATATTCGTTCGCCGTGAAAGCGGACCACATCGTCTGGTTACTGTAATGCTAGTACACATCACTATTATATCTACCTAACTAAATCATGTACTTAAACCAACAAATATCAGCGTTTATTTTTTCGTGCCTTTGACACAAATGGAAACGCTGATGCATATGTGACCTGGGGACCACTCGGGATTATGGGCCAATCAAAATGACCGTACACACTCCTTGCCACGTGTTTGTTAGATGGCTGGCGTAACCTGATACCATAGATGACAACGTTACAAGTTCAAGGGATATCGTGGTGACAAATTAAGGGGACGTCAATATTACAAACGGCCATTATGTTTTGCCAGCAATACATAAAACTGTAAATTTCAACACAAAAACAAGCATTTTTGAGATTGGGTTTATCATTAACCAGGAAATGAAGATACTTTTGAGAAAAACTACAACAACACTCATGTCATATGTCATTGCAATTTTGCATATGAATGCATCTTAACCTGATGCAACCCTGAACACCGAAATTTCGGTGTTGGGATGTAGTGTTCATATTGATCGCTATGTGGCGCCACGCTCGTTCGCTTTGGTTATGCTGTTGGTGCCCGGATGAAAACAACACATGTGCGGACGTTTTGAGCCATTTCTCGAATCGATCCGTCAATTATTAGTATTTTTGTGAATTTTTTTAAAGTGACCGATATTTTGTCAACGTTTTACGATTCATGGTTATGAAAACTATGAGCGGGCATTGCATCTGTTGGGTTTTACATCCGATAATTCGGATGTAAATGACATTAGTAGCGGCCAAGACAACAACATCGATGTGTCAATGATGTGTTTTTACCGTATTCATTGTCTTTTGACGTAACATTTGCAGAATTACTGCATTTATATTCCTTGAATTTTTCTTTTCTTTTCTATCAGTTATTATACTACAATACATGGTGTGCTCTGATATATATGTCAATAGATTACATGTACCTATGAAACATTCATTATTATGCATTTTGTGAACAGTTTTGTGTGCTTTATATGTATATATGCGATCATACAAAATCATAGTACTTGCATGCTAATTGTAATATTTCACAGGTAAATGCAGATATTATTATAATTTCTCTTGCTGCTCATAGAGGACATATAGCCCTACCTTGCAGTACCAAACTTGCCTCATTTTGTACTTTATTGTGTCCATGAGTGACGAAATAAAACTAGATTTCGTATTTAATTTTTCACTTTGCGATTGTTTACATATGCTAATTATATGCTAATTAGCCACAGTTAATCATAACATTGATAGTGTTATTACCACTGGTAAGATAAATATTATGTGATTCAGAATATGTATATATTGTAAGGGTTTTGATGAAGACTTTACGTCTTACAGTGCATTTCATAATCCCATGGGTTGAAACAAAATCAACTCCCCCAGAAATTCAGGGCTTATCAGGTTAAGTGCACGCAACGTAATACAGCAGTAAATTATGATTGGTGAAGGGTTTGTCAAAAATCCACTGCTACTTTAGGCTGTCATTCAACGTTTGCTCAATTCATTCAGTGGTGTAGCAGACATAACTGGTTTATGTTAACCAAAATCTGCCATGAAGTTATCAGTTATACTGTCATATTTATGTGAATGTCCTTTATTTCTTCAGTGATTTTCTCAAAATGATTAAACTTTGTTTTTAGTGACTATTTTTTAACATTTACAAAAATGTTTTTAAAAACTTGTAACTTAAGTGTGTGTGTGTGCGTGTGTGTGTGCAAGACTGTGTGCGTGTGTGTGCGTGAATGCGTGCATGCATGTGAGCGTGTGTGTGAGCGTGTGTGTGAGTGCGTGTGTGTGATGGCGTATGTAGGAATGTTTGTGTGTGTGCGAGTGTGTGCATGTGCGTGGGTGCACATATGTACACACATGCATTTCTAAATAATAAATACATGTTGATTCTGACTGACTGAGCGTGTGAATGTATCCGTTTGTCCAGTAGCACTCACCTGGTCCTGTTCGTCCCGGATCAGTTTGTTGAACTCCTTGCCCTCGAGCACGAGGAAGTCACTGCCAGGTTTGATGATGCCACACTTCAAGGCAATGGAGCGCGCCGTGTTCACGTTGTCACCTGTCACCATGCGCACGGTGATGCCCGACCTCTGACACTTGCGAATGGCGCTTGGCACCTAAATTCACACACAGCAAACTCTCAAGGCCTCTTGCACACATATAAATTAATTCTGCTAAACCAGATCAATGCAGATGTTAACCAAATATTTATGCAGATAACATGTGTCATTGGTAGTGACCATTACTTATACTGACCTACTTGAAAATGCTTGGTGTGTTAAAGGCGTGGGAACAATTGAAGACAGATCCCATAGAAACAGAAGACGATTCCGTCTTACACATCTGCTTCAAAACCAGAACCTTTCAAATCCCTTTTACGATTGCAAAAATATGGCTTTGGAACAAGTTGTTGTATATATGTGACCCACCATGCCAAAATGACACTTCTCTAAAAAATTATCATTGTCTTTTATTGCATTTTTGAATGTCAGGTGGAAAAAAATGATACCTCAGTGTTATCCATATTCACATTATTTCCGGAGATATAGCAATTTAATGTAAAAAATGTGAAAAGTATGGTTTCGAGAAAAACAGCTTCAAAGTTTTCACTCCGTATTTTCAATAATTACGATACAAGTCCTTGAGTACATAGTTTTATTTGTGTTGAAGCTACATGCATGACATTTTTGTTAGTTCTCAAATACTAATGTCACTGCAAACTTGACTTAAATTTTGGTATGAACGTCATTTTTTAAATAGTAACTAATTATATTAGTTAAAAATATAAAAAATCAATAAACCATGCTCGATAACAATTTTACCATTTGTTTTAAGATACACTAACATACATAGTATCGAACGAAAGAGGAAACATGGACATTTAAGAAAAAACATATTTTGCATAAATTATGTAAATTAGTATCCAAGATGGCAGCCAAATGTAATATATCTAAATAATATCGAGAAGCGTTTACAAACACGTACACAATGTGCATATACAAAACAAAATTTTTGAATGACAAGATGATTCATGCTAAATCTTGTCGAGTTGAAAATATATACCCTGGTAATTATATAATTATAATAAAGAATTATGTAAATTAAGTTAATTAAGAGATCCATGCTAACCAAACTTTTGTTACTAGATACATTAACATCCATGATATCAAACGAAAGAGGAAACATGGACATTTAAGAAAAAACACATTTTGAATAAATTATGTAACTTGGGATCCAAGATGGCCACCAAATCTAATTTATCTAAATAATACAGATATTTCATTGCATTCAGAATCATCAAATTGCTAAATGCAAGGCTTGCCGTCCCAGAGACGGCAGTTGCACTGGCATCGCATTTCTGGTGGGTGAATCTTTGCATTCATATAGCATTGCAGCACGTTGTATGGCATCTTCTTCTGCAGCAGACGTGCTGTTGAGAATGCTGTCATCAGATGTGCTGTTGAGAATGCTGTCATCAGATGTGCTGTTGGGAATGCTGTCATCAGATGTGCTGTTGGGAATGCTGTCATCAGATGTGCTGTTGGGAATGCTGTCATCAGATGTGCTGTTGGGAATGCTGTCATCAGATGTGCTGTTGGGAATGCTGTCATCAGATGTGCTGTTGGGAATGCTGTCATCAGATGTGCTGTTGGGAATGCTGTCATCAGATGTGCTGTTGGGAATGCTGTCATCAGATGTGCTGTTGGAATGTTGTCATCAGATGTGCTGTTGGGAATGCTGTCATCAGACGTGCTGTTGGGAATGCTGTCATCAGACGTGCTGTTGGAATGTTGTCATCAGATGTGCTGTTGGGAATGCTGTCATCAGATGTGCTGTTGGGAATGCTGTCATCAGATGTGCTGTTGGGAATGCTGTCATCAGATGTGCTGTTGGGAATGCTGTCATCAGATGTGCTGTTGGAATGTTGTCATCAGATGTGCTGTTGGGAATGCTGTCATCAGACGTGCTGTTGGAATGCTGTCATCAGATGTGCTGTTGGAATGTTGTCATCAGATGTGCTGTTGGGATGCTATCATCAGACGTGCTGTTGGGAATGCTGTCATCAGACGTGCTGTTGGAATGCTGTCATCAGATGTGCTGTTGGGAATGCTGTCATCAGATGTGCTGTTGGGAATGCTGTCATCAGACGTGCTGTTGGAATGTTGTCATCAGATGTGCTGTTGGAAATGCTGTCATCAGATGTGCTGTTGGAAATGCTGTCTTCAGATGTGCTGTTGGAATGCTGTCGTCAGATGTGCTGTTGGGAATGCTGTCATCAGATGTGCTGTTGGGAATGCTGTCATCAGATGTGCTGTTGGGAATGCTGTCATCAGATGTGCTGTTGGAATGTTGTCATCAGATGTGCTGTTGGGAATGCTGTCATCAGACGTGCTGTTGGGAATGCTGTCATCAGACGTGCTGTTGGAATGTTGTCATCAGATGTGCTGTTGGGAATGCTGTCATCAGATGTGCTGTTGGGAATGCTGTCATCAGATGTGCTGTTGGGAATGCTGTCATCAGATGTGCTGTTGGAATGTTGTCATCAGATGTGCTGTTGGGAATGCTGTCATCAGACGTGCTGTTGGAATGCTGTCATCAGATGTGCTGTTGGAATGTTGTCATCAGATGTGCTGTTGGGATGCTATCATCAGACGTGCTGTTGGGAATGCTGTCATCAGACGTGCTGTTGGAATGCTGTCATCAGATGTGCTGTTGGGAATGCTGTCATCAGATGTGCTGTTGGGAATGCTGTCATCAGACGTGCTGTTGGAATGTTGTCATCAGATGTGCTGTTGGAAATGCTGTCATCAGATGTGCTGTTGGAAATGCTGTCTTCAGATGTGCTGTTGGAATGCTGTCGTCAGATGTGCTGTTGGGAATGCTGTCATCAGATGTGCTGTTGGGAATGCTGTCATCAGATGTGCTGTTGGGAATGCTGTCATCAGATGTGCTGTTGGAATGTTGTCATCAGATGTGCTGTTGGGAATGCTGTCATCAGACGTGTTGTTGGGAATGCTGTCATCAGACGTGCTGTTGGGATGCTATCATCAGACGTGCTGTTGGGAATGCTGTCATCAGACGTGCTGTTGGGAATGCTGTCATCAGACGTGCTGTTGGAATGCTGTCATCAGACGTGCTGTTGGAATGCTGTCATCAGACGTGCTGTTGGGATGCTGTCATCAGATGTGCTGTTGGAATGCTGTCATCAGATGTGCTGTTGGAAATGCTGTCATCAGATGTGCTGTTGGAAATGCTGTCTTCAGATGTGCTGTTGGAATGCTGTCATCAGATGTGCTGTGGGGATGCTATCATCAGACGTGCTGTTGGGATGCTATCATCAGACGTGCTGTTGGGAATGCTGTCATCAGACGTGCTGTTGGGAATGCTGTCATCAGACGTGCTGTTGGGAATGCTGTCATCAGACGTGCTGTTGTAATGCTGTCATCAGACATGCTGTTGGAATGCTGTCATCAGATGTGCTGTTGGGATGCTATCATCAGATGTGCTGTTGGAATGCTGTCATCAGATGTGCTGTTGGAAATGCTGTCATCAGATGTGCTGTTGGAAATGCTGTGTTCAGATGTGCTGTTGGAATGCTGTCATCAGATGTGCTGTTGGGATGCTGTCATCAGATGTGCTGTTGGGATGCTATCATCAGGAGGTCCATCATCCAATTCTTCATTGCGAGATACCTCAACGACAAGTGGCATTTCCTCCTCACTCTATGAAGCGCTATCTTCATCCTCATTTTCCTTTTTTTTAAATTATAGACTGATTATGCACTAAAACTGAATAAAATAGTATAGTATTATTACGGCCAAAATATGTTTTCATTTGTTACGATTATTCATTTTTAGTCAGCAGTGGCCTAATCAGGGCTGGGTCCAATTACGTAATTGTAATTGATTACAGCAAAATTGTGTAATTGTAATTGATTATGGTTTCAAATTTGTGCTGTAATTGTAATTGTTATATTTTGTATAATTGAAAATTTATTTCAATTACAATCAATTACAATCAATTACAGTACGTTTCGTATCACAAACTACCTGAACAAACTGTCAATAAAATATAATTTAAGTCTCATACAGGTTCAGGGTTGTTTGATTTAAATCATTTTATTTAAATCATGATTTAAATCACTCCAAAAAATCATTGATTTATGATTTTTTTTTACTTCTGATTTTTGTAATCGGTAATTTATATGAATTTAGCACAAATAATTGTTTACAAGCATTGAGATCAACAGTTTTGTATGTCTTTTAATACAAAAGCACAAAGTGTGCACACTTGTGTAGCTGTATTGACACCAGATAGCCTGACAGTAAAATATTTTATGACATTGTGTATGTCTGAGCTATTCCCTTTTTGAATGCAATGAAGCTACACAAAGTTATCTTCCAGAGGAAGTATCTTTTCAAGTCAGAAGCCCTGAGTTAAAGTCCACTTAGAGCTTGTGCTAGTTGTTCTCAATTCAGTATGTTGACTCAAGTGAGACAGTCTGGGCTACCAATGTTTATTACTGTACCAGTTTGCAGTCTGGTTAGAGACCCTTAGAGTACACAGGTACGGTCATGTATCACGATCATGTGGCCTTGCAAAGATTATCTTGCAAGGTACCGTAAGAGGGGGGAGACGAAGAGGTAGACAGAAGAAGAGGTGGGAAGACAACATCAAAGAGTGGACAGGAATGGAGTTCGCTGACTCCCAGAGGGCTGTAGAGAACAGGGAAACGTGGAGAGAGCTGGTTAGAAAGTCATCAATGGTGCCCCAACGATCCTTACGGGTTATGGGAAAGTGAAGTGAAGTGAAGTGAAGAGTACACAGGGCCATGGACAGGTGCTAATCCACCCTCTCAGCAAACAATAATTAGCACTGCTACAGCCACAGACACACAGCATGCTTTCCTTTCCAAGACAGATTATGCAACTACAGGAGGTGAAGCCTTGTGGACATTGTCTAATGTCTTTATATAAGCAAAAATCATGTATCCTTTGTTAAGACAAGTACCTACATTGATTTGAAAGAGTTTATAAATACATCAACATATATATATATATATATATAACATTTATTAATGTCTATATACCAGATTTAAAATATATATTTATATAATAAAAATATCTTTAAACGGCTGTCTTTTTATTTAGTACAATTCAAAATTCAAGCCACAATTCTTCAACAATTTACAATCATTACCGTTATATTTGTTTATCAATTGTGTACAAAATATTGAAATTCAGCAAAAGTGCAAAACTATATAATTAACAAATGCTGAATATATTTGGTTCCGCATAATGTAATTGTAATTGTAATTGAAATTGAAACAGTGTAATTGTAATTGTAATTGAATTGAAAAATTATGAGTGTAATTGTAATTGAACTAAAAATTGAAATGTAATTGTAATTGATATAATTATGTGTAATTGAACCCACCCCTGGGCCTAAATGCCCAGAATAATTTTATTTGGCCATGACATGGACATGGCTATCAAATATATAAAAATTGTCATAGTATATGCATATGCTGCACAGCCTATAGCCATTGTAGGGGACATATGCTGCATAGCTTATAGCCATTGTAGGGGACATATGCTGCATAGCTTATAGCCATTGTAGGGGACATATGCTGCATAGCTTATATCCATTGTAGGAGACATATGCTGCATAGCTTATATCCACTGTAGGGGACATATGTTGCATACCCTATAGCCATAGTAGGGGACATATGCTGCATAGCTTATAGCCATTGTAGGGGACATATGCTGCATAGCTTATAGCCATTGTAGGGGACATATGCTGCATAGCTTATAGCCATTGTAGGGGACATATGCTGCATAGCTTATATCCATTGTAGGAGACATATGCTGCATAGCTTATATCCACTGTAGGGGACATATGTTGCATACCCTATAGCCATAGTAGGGGACATATGCTGCATAGCTTATAGCCATTGTAGGGGACATATGCTGCATAACTTATAGCCATTGTAGGGGAAATATGCTGCATAGCTTATAGCCATTGTAGGGGACATATGCTGCATAACTTATAGCCATTGTAGGGGACATATGCTGCATAGCTTATAGCCATTGTAGGGGACATATGCTGCATACCCTATAGCCATAGTAGGGAACATATGCTGCATAGCTTATAGCCATTGTAGGAGACATATGCTGCATAGCTTATAGCCATTGTAGGGGACATATGCTGCATAACTTATAGCCATTGTAGGGGACATATGCTGCATAGCTTATAGCCATTGTAGGGGACATATGCTGCATACCCTATAGCCATAGTAGGGAACATATGCTGCATAGCTTATAGCCATTGTAGGGGACATATGCTGCTTACCTTATAGTCATAGTAGGGGACATATGCTGCATACCCTATAGCCATAGTAGGGGACATATGCTGCATAGCTTATAGCCATAGTAGGGGACATATGCTGCATAACTTATAGCCATTGTAGGGGACATATGCTGCATAGCTTATAGCCATTGTAGGGGACATATGCTGCATACCCTATAGCCATTGTAGGGGACATATGCTGCATAGCTTATAGCCATTGTAGGGGACATATGCTGCTTAGCTTATAGTCATAGTAGGGGACATATGCTGCATAGCCTATAGCCATAGTAGGGGACATATGCTGCATAGCTTATAGCCATAGTAGGGGACATATGCTGCATAGCCTATAGCCATAGTAGGGGACATATGCTGCATAGCTTATAGTCATAGTAGGGGACATATGCTGCATAGCCTATAGCCATAGTAGGGGACATATGCTGCTTAGCTTATAGTCATAGTAGGGGACATATGCTGC
This sequence comes from Lamellibrachia satsuma, assembly GCA_033239005.1. Taxonomy (NCBI): domain Eukaryota; kingdom Metazoa; phylum Annelida; class Polychaeta; order Sabellida; family Siboglinidae; genus Lamellibrachia; species Lamellibrachia satsuma. The sequence goes on along the minus strand of BSQZ01000012.1, from coordinate 4,232,964 downwards.
ATAGCCTATAGCCATAGTAGGGGACATATGCTGCATAGCCTATAGCCATTGTAGGGGACATATGCTGCTTAGCTTATAGTCATAGTAGGGGACATATGCTGCATAGCCTATAGCCATAGTAGGGGACATATGCTGCATAGCTTATAGCCATAGTAGGGGACATATGCTGCGTAGCCTATAGCCATAGTAGGGGACATATGCTGCGTAGCTTATAGCCATAGTAGGGGACATATGCTGCGTAGCCTATAGCCATAGTAGGGGACATATGCTGCGTAGCCTATAGCCATAGTAGGGGACATATGCTGCATAGCCTATAGCCATAGTAGGGGACATATGCTGCATAGCTTATAGCCATTGTAGGGGACATATGCTGCATAGCTCATAGCCATAGTAGGGGACATATGCTGCATAGCTTATAGCCATTGTAGGGGACATATGCTGCATAGCCTATAGCCATAGTAGGGGACATATGCTGCATAGCTTATAGCCATAGTAGGGGACATATGCTGCATAGCTTATAGCCATTGTAGGGGACATATGCTGCATAGCTTATAGCCATAGTAGGGGACATATGCTGCATAGCTTATAGCCATTGTAGGGGACATATGCTGCATAGCTTATAGTCATAGTAGGGGACATATGCTGCATAGCTTATAGCCATTGTAGGGGACATATGCTGCATAGCTTATAGTCATAGTAGGGGACATATGCTGCATAGCTTATAGCCATAGTAGGGGACATATGCTGCATAGCTTATAGTCATAGTAGGGGACATATGCTGCATAGCTTATAGCCATTGTAGGAGACATATGCTGCATAGCTTATAGCCATAGTAGGGGACATATGCTGCATAGCTTATAGTCATAGTAGGGGACATATGCTGCATAGCTTATAGCCATAGTAGGGGACATATGCTGCATAGCTTATAGCCATAGTAGGGGACATATGCTGCATAGCTTATAGTCATAGTAGGGGACATATGCTGCATAGCTTATAGTCATAGTAGGGGACATATGCTGCATAGCTTATAGTCATAGTAGGGGACATATGCTGCATAGCTTATAGCCATAGTAGGGGACATATGCTGCATAGCTTATAGCCATTGTAGGAGACATATGCTGCATAGCTTATAGCCATAGTAGGGGACATATGCTGCATAGCTTATAGCCATTGTAGGAGACATATGCTGCATAGCTTATAGCCATTGTAGGAGACATATGCTGCACAGCTTATAGCCATAGTAGGGGACATATGCTGCATAGCCTATAGCCATAGTAGGGGACATATGCTGCACAGCTTATAGTCATAGTAGGGGACATATGCTGCATAGCTTATAGCCATAGTAGGGGACATATGCTGCATAGCTTATAGCCATTGTAGGAGACATATGCTGCATAGCTTATAGCCATAGTAGGGGACATATGCTGCATAGCTTATAGCCATTGTAGGGGACATATGCTGCATAGCCTATAGCCATAGTAGGGGACATATGCTGCATAGCTTATAGTCATAGTAGGGGACATATGCTGCATAGCTTATAGCCATAGTAGGGGACATATGCTGCATAGCTTATAGCCATTGTAGGAGACATATGCTGCATAGCTTATAGCCATTGTAGGGGACATATGCTGCATAGCCTATAGCCATAGTAGGGGACATATGCTGCATAGCTTATAGCCATAGTAGGGGACATATGCTGCATAGCTTATAGCCATTGTAGGGGACATATGCTGCATAGCCTATAGCCATAGTAGGGGACATATGCTGCATAGCTTATAGTCATAGTAGGGGACATATGCTGCATAGCCTATAGCCATAGTAGGGGACATATGCTGCATAGCTTATAGCCATTGTAGGGGACATATGCTGCATAGCCTATAGCCATAGTAGGGGACATATGCTGCATAGCCTATAGCCATAGTAGGGGACATATGCCACAGCCAGGCATATGCCATTATGATTACAGGCGTGCCATAGCCTGGCCATAGCCATGTAACGATGTTGCTTACTTAATAAACATCACTCATTTGAGCATCAGGAAAGTTTATAAAATGCAGTTTTGTACACTCAAAATGTTTAATAATTTACACATTCAACATATTACTATTCGTTTGACCACTGTACGTGATTGTTGTACTTGTTGAATCTTTACAAGGGCGAAAATGAGGTGGGCCCGGATTCTAGAAGTTCCAAAAATACTCACCTGGTCACTGTCATGCGTGAAATAATCGATCGCCACATCTCTAAGGCTTGCATCACAACGTCCACAGTGAGCTGCTTCATTTAGCAGATTGGAAACTCTATTCTCTTTGTTCAAATCCATATCAAATTAGTAAAATGGTAGCAAAGATGGAAGCAATAGCTACGTAAACAAGTAACCGGAAGTTGACCAGACCGGGCTTTCAGGGGCAATTGACCAATCGGAGACACAGAATGTGGTCACGAGGGAAAGCTTAGCTGTCAGGAAATCCTCATTAACATGCATATTTGAGGGAAAGACTTCATTGAAAATAATGTCAGTGAATAGAAATCCCCCTGTTCGGTGATATCTGACATGGCACGCTCGAAGAAAGTTTACTTGGGGTACTCTTGAAGAGAAAATGGACCATTTTCATGCCTAAAACAATGCCAGTCATTAAAATGAAGTTTCACAAATATAAGCACATTTGAGCAGCATATATGACAGTTACACCACTAAGACATGAAAAATTAGTCTATTTGGGATCGTTTCCCAATGGAAACTCATTTTAAAAAAATATGTCAATGAAGTGTTGTTTTGGCTCATAGCTCATAATGAGCTTTGCAGAGAAGCGTCTCATGTTGGAATGGCAGGTCACATATGTGATCCCACTGATACTAGCTCTTACCTCATCTTTCACAGGGTCCTCAATGCCAAGCACACACAGACAGGTGAGGTCATACTAACTGTCGCCTCACTGACATTGGTCCTTACCTAATCTCTCATTGGGTCTTCAATGCCAAGCACATAGACAGGTGAGGTCCTACAAACTGTCGCCCGACATTGGTCCTTATCTCATCTCTCACTGGGTCTTCAATGCCAAGCACATAGATAAGTGAGGTCCTACTAACTGTCGCCTCACTGACATTGGTCCTTATCTCATCTCTCACTGCGTCTTCAATGCCAAGCACACAGCTAAGTGAGGTCCTACTAACTGTCGCCCGACATTGGTCCTTATCTCATCTCTCACTGGGTCTTCAATGCCAAGCACATAGATAAGTGAGGTCCTACTAACTGTCGCCTCACTGACATTGGTCCTTATCTCATCTCTCACTGCGTCTTCAATGCCTAGCACACAGCTAAGTGAGGTCCTACTAACTATCGCCTCACTGACATTGGTCCTTATCTCATCTCTCACTGGGTCTTCAATGCCAAGCACACAGACAGGTGAGGTCATACTAACTGTCGCCTCACTGACATTGGTCCTTATCTCATCTCTCACTGCGTCTTCAATGCCAAGCACACAGATAAGTGAGGTCCTACTGTCGCCTGACATTAGCCTTACCTCACCTCTCACTGCGTCTTCAATGCCAAGCACACAGACAAGTGAGGTCCTACTAACTGTCGCCTGACATTGGTCCTTATCTCATCTCTCACTGCGTCTTCAATGCCAAGCACACAGATAAGTGAGGTCCTACTGTCGCCTGACATTAGCCTTACCTCATCTCTCACTGCGTCTTCAATGCCAAGCACACAGACAAGTGAGGTCCTACTGTCGCCTGACATTAGCCTTACCTCATCTCTCACTGGGTCTTCAATGCCAAGCACACACAGACAGGTGAGCTTCGAGACTATCTCGTTCTCCATTTCCCAGTCTGGTTCCTCACTGAATAGGGTTTCATTCTCTTGTGGATCCTCTGTCAGACAAAATTAAAATAACAATTATAAAACTGTTTTTGAAAATACTACGATACCAATGGCAGCTTGATAGCAGTGACCGAATGATAAACAAGCATTCTTTTTGAAAACAAAACGTTTCCATCACTTTAAAATGTTTCCATTATAACATCTTTCCAAATAATCAGAACTAGGATGTGTACGTAGAGGTGTGTGTGTGCCCCTACGTAGAGGTGTGTGTGCCCCTACGTAGAGGTGTGTGTGCCCCTATATAGAGGTGTGTGTGCCCCTATATACACACTGGAATATAATGTAAGAAATACAACAGTTGGAACAATTTCTCTGCCATTACACCACTGGGTAGTTACAAACCTTGTCTGTGACTCTGAGAGTCCGACACAATGATTTGTTTTTTAAATAAGAAGAATGTACAAATTACACTGTTTCTAGAATATCTTCACTTGCTAGTCACATTGGTTGAATAAATGTCCTAGGCTAGCGCTGCCGATCGCCAATTGCACCATAAGCGAAACGGTTTCCCATTTGGCGAAAGGAAAAACTCTTCGCCAATTTGGCGAAACACTTTTACGGCCACGTTAATGGCGCATTATCGTGTAAGTGGCCGCCACCCGTGGAATTGCCACCCGTGGAATAATTGCCCAGCAATAAGTCAACGATTTAATTGCTCTCGGCAAAAGTTTGTGTCCTGCTGGGCAGCCTGCAGGGCAGCTAAAAAATTAATAATATTATAACGTGTAAAATGTGGGAGCTCACTTCCTCACAGTTTTTCAATTTGTTATCGGTTAATATGATTCGTAAATGTACTTCGGCGGACGATGATCGCGGAAAGAAATGGCAGAAAACGACACAGCCACGATTGATCAAGGCAGACTGGTTCATACGTTTTGTGTGGCTTATTCACTATAGCAAAAGTCACGTTTTTTGCTGAAAAGTTTGAGCACATGTGAAAGCAAATAACGTGTTTGTCACTGGGAAGGATTGCGCCAAGCCCAAGAAAGACAACTTGGCAAAACATGAAATATCTGCCAACCACCGGAGATCGACGTTGCTGCCAAAGCACCAGATGGACGTCGTGACTGTGAACAATCACGCGAAGTCAGCGATTATCACCATTATGCGGACCTTGTTGATTCAAGCGAAGCACTGTCTCCTGACAGTTAGGCATGATTTCATACGAGGAAACCTTCAATATCTGGACGCTGAAGGAGCAGCGTCCTGGATTCACTGGTTTAGTGAAACGGGTGGACACTGTCGCAGAGACGAGAGTAGTGGTGGTGGACACTTGGGGCGACACTTGTATGGTGACATTCTCTGTGTTGGAAATTTGCAATGTGATCGATTTTCTTGATTTATATTTATGAGTAAACGTTGTTCTATTAATTTATATTGGTGTAATGTTTTCTTGTGACTATCAATATGTTTAATATATGTATATTATGTTTATATAATATGTCGTATATTAGGCCTAATAAAAAAGAAACTAGTTTCTCGTCCGAACTTTTTGTAAAGGAAGAGGGAGGCCCTTAGTATTTATTATTCATGAATTTTGTGCTATTAGTTTAGAAGATGGCTGCCACGTCTTAGAAGCTCACTGTGGTTGATTAAAGGACAAGCTGTAGGTTTCACATGCCTGTGATGTATATTACTATATGGAACATGCCAGTGATGTATATTACTATACAGCCTGCCATTCCATTATCAAATACATTACTTTTCAGCGGGAATGGCAGATGAATAGAAACATTTACATAAATATTACATGGCACATACCTGTTGCACCGGAAAACTACTTAAATTGACTGGAAAAAAAAAAGACGCAAACACAATGTTGAATGTATTGATGAATGTCATGTGTAGGTTTGGCCATGGGTTCATTAGTTTGTATCAAAGGCTTACATCTGAATGGCATTTATACTGATTGAGACTGGTATTATGTAAATGAGTCTGCCAAGACTATTTAATGCAAGGCATCATCATTCGAATCTTATTTTAGACTCTGTAGAATGCACATACATCCCTACACCTTGTATGATGAATAACGAGTGAACTGAAAGAGTATAACAGTACTTTGTACAGCAAATTTTGGAAAAAGATTACATCACAGAACTGGAAAAAAAAACTAAAAAATAATCTTTTTTTAATAGTAAATAAAAAAGGAGGCATGGACAAAAAAGGAAGTGGGCGGGGATGGGAAACTAGTTTCTGTTTTACTAGGCCTTATTACTTTATTTTATGTCATGATTTGCATTTTGACGTCATGCCATCTTAGTGTCTACTAAAAAAATGGCTAAACAAAATCTCATTTGGCTAAAGAAAATTTGAACCTTTACCCAAATTGGCTAATCAGATTTTACGCCCAGCACTAGCCTAGATGTCTGTAGTAAACAAGCATTACCTTTAACAAAGTCGCGATAGGCAACACAGATGGTACGCAGACCTTGTGACGCCATAGGCTCAATCACATCGTCCACCATCGAGTGCAGCTCAATCTTTGGGAAACTGTGAAACTTGCCGTCCTGGCCTATAATGAACTTGCACCTATCGACAAAACAGATACACGTGTATTTCTTTCTCAGATCAGCCTATTGGTGCCTATCAAGATGCAACCGAAACGTGATATATTTTGTTTACATCAATTTAAATTCTAGTGAAGATATGATACAAATATAACTGATAAAGTCCAAGAATCGTGATCTGCAGTTAACTTTTCAAAAGTATTATTGTCAATTTCACAAACAATTTTAAATATTTTACTTGTCCAAATGGAAGAGCAAGGTATCTGTTTCAACAAATTAATGCTGCTACAAATGTAAAATTCACACAGGTATAAAAGAAACACATATTTAACAATGTTCTTAGCCTTCCAAGAATATGTTGCATGCAAGCTTTCATTTTCGTTTTACTGGTGTGAAATGAAGTAAGAATTGCACTGACTTCTTGAGCAGTATCTCAGAGGCGCCCTTGGTGAAGACGCGGAAGTTGCCGTTGTTGAGTTGTATCACAGTTGTCATTGACTTGCGCTGGGAGTTGAAGGTATACACCTTGTAGAGAGTGTCCTCAGGGATCTCTTCGCGGATCATTGAGTAACTCTTGCCAATGTCAGTGACAAAGCCGAGCAGTGCACACTCCGTCTTGTTGCCCACCTGTGTGGGGTAACCACCCTTTTCCCTCGGCGGCTACAACACATGTAGATGGACAGTGTGACAGTCGGTCAGTCATTTTCTGCCTCACATACACGTGTTAGTTCCCTTCATTAGTGACACGTCTTACAACCGGCTGGCTCTTCTCCCAGCTCACCCGATCAGGCATGATGTCGACTGAGGCAGTTTCTCCTAGTAGAACATAACAAAACAATCGGCCGGCTCATTTGTTGGCCTCAACGAAATAAAAACTGAGTACAGCTGGTTCAACCAGAGCATGGAAAGAGTGGGGCTGGCCATCTGCATCTAGTACAAAACATCAGCCTATACGAAACACCATCCAATACAAAACATCACCCAATATAAAACATCACCCAATACAAAACATCACCCAATACAAAACACCATCTAATACAAAACATCACTCAATACAAAACATCACCCAATACAAAACATCACCCAATACAAAACACCATCTAATACAAAACATCACTCAATACAAAACATCACCCAATACAAAACATCACCCAATACAAAACACCATCCAATACAAAACACCAGCCAATATAAAACACCATCCAATACAAAACATCACCCAATACAACACACCATCCAACAGAAAACATCACCCAATACAAAACATGATCTAATACAAAACATCACCCAATACAAAACATGATCTAATACAAAACATCACCTAATACAAAACACCATCCAATACAACACACCATCCAATACAAAACATCTCCCAATACAACACACCATCCAATACAAATGAGAAATGGCCAGAATTGCAATGCCTAATCACCAATCTGTAACCACGAAATCGGCAGAGAACATTACATGCTGGTTTTGCAATTATGGCTGCCCCATAGTGCACCAGGATTAGTGCGATGCTTCAGTCCACACGCTGTTATAGACAGTCAACCTCCAACATATATGACAGGGTTTATCACATACAGTTGGACCCTGGTGGGTAGAACTACTTGCTACTCTATTAGTGTGATGCTTCAGTCCACACACTGTTATAGACAGTCAACCTCCAACATATATGACAGGGTTTATCACATACAGTTGGACCCTGGTGGGTAGACCTACTTGCTACTCTATTAGTGTGATGCTTCAGTCCACACGCTGTTATAGACAGTCAACCTCCAACATATATGACAGGGTTTATCACATACAGTCGGACCCTGGTGGGTAGACCTACTTGCTACTCTATTAGTGTGATGCTTCAGTCCACACGTTGTTATAGACAGTCAACCTCCAACATATATGACAGGGTTTATCACATACAGTCGGACCCTGGTGGGTAGAACTACTTGCTACTCTATTAGTGTGATGCTTCAGTCCACACGCTGTTATAGACAGTCAACCTCCAACATATATGACAGGGTTTATCACATACAGTCGGACCCTGGTGGGTAGAACTACTTGCTACTCTATTAGTGTGATGCTTCAGTCCACACGCTGTTATAGACAGTCAACCTCCAACATATATGACAGGGTTTATCACATACAGTTGGACCCTGGTGGGTAGAACTACTTGCTACTCTATTAGTGTGATGCTTCAGTCCACACGCTGTTATAGACAGTCAACCTCCAACATATATGACAGGGTTTATTACATACAGTCGGACCCTGGTGGGTAGAACTACTTGCTACTCTATTAGTGTGATGCTTCAGTCCACACGCTGTTATAGACAGTCAACCTCCAACATATATGACAGGGTTTATCACATACAGTTGGACCCTGGTGGGTAGAACTACTTGCTACTCTATTAGTGTGATGCTTCAGTCCACACGCTGTTATAGACAGTCAACCTCCAACATATATGACAGGGTTTATCACATACAGTCGGACCCTGGTGGGTAGAACTACTTGCTACTCTATTAGTGTGATGCTTCAGTCCACACGCTGTTATAGACAGTCAACCTCCAACATATATGACAGGGTTTATCACATACAGTCGGACCCTGGTGGGTAGAACTACTTGCTACTCTATTAGTGCGATGCTTCAGTCCACACGCTGTTATAGACAGTCAACCTCCAACATATATGACAGGGTTTATTACATACAGTTGGACCCTGGTGGGTAGACCTACTTGCTACTCTATTAGTGTGATGCTTCAGTCCACACGCTGTTATAGACAGTCAACCTCCAACATATATGACAGGGTTTATCACATACAGTTGGACCCTGGTGGGTAGAACTACTTGCTACTCTATTAGTGTGATGCTTCAGTCCACACGCTGTTATAGACAGTCAACCTCCAACATATATGACAGGGTTTATCACATACAGTCGGACCCTGGTGGGTAGAACTACTTGCTACTCTATTAGTGTGATGCTTCAGTCCACACGCTGTTATAGACAGTCAACCTCCAACATATATGACAGGGTTTATCACATACAGTTGGACCCTGGTGGGTAGAACTACTTGCTACTCTATTAGTGTGATGCTTCAGTCCACACGCTGTTATAGACAGTCAACCTCCAACATATATGACAGGGTTTATCACATACAGTCGGACCCTGGTGGGTAGAACTACTTGCTACTCTATTAGTGCGATGCTTCAGTCCACACGCTGTTATAGACAGTCAACCTCCAACATATATGACAGGGTTTATTACATACAGTTGGACCCTGGTGGGTAGAACTACTTGCTACTTTATTAGTGTGATGCTTCAGTCCACACGCTGTTATAGACAGTCAACCTCCAACATATATGACAGGGTTTATCACATACAGTCGGACCCTGGTGGGTAGAACTACTTGCTACTCTATTAGTGTGATGCTTCAGTCCACACGCTGTTATAGACAGTCAACCTCCAACATATATGACAGGGTTTATTACATACAGTTGGACCCTGGTGGGTAGAACTACTTGCTACTTTATTAGTGTGATGCTTCAGTCCACACGCTGTTATAGACAGTCAACCTCCAACATATATGACAGGGTTTATCACATACAGTCGGACCCTGGTGGGTAGACCTACTTGCTACTCTATTAGTGTGATGCTTCAGTCCACACGCTGTTATAGACAGTCAACCTCCAACATATATGACAGGGTTTATTACATACAGCTGGACAGAACTACTCTATTCATGGCTAGTCCCTCGAGTGGTGCTCACAGAAATCACCTACCAGTAAGCGTGACGTGTAGCCACTGTTGATGGAGATGGAATAGATTATGAGATCGACCAGTGGTTTTGGCAGACTGGCGTGGTTGGGCAGGGACTTGTACGTCTTCCCTGCAACAGGACAGGGGCGTGTAAGAACCACTGCAGTAGGTTAACTCACCCAACTTACACATAACACATCAGGCTTAAAGTGCCTATAACTCAGGTGCTGCAATTCTTTATGATGATGCAACTATTAGCCAAATAAAATATGTTCACAGTTACACAATCCACAACTTTCTCGCAGCTGCTTTCTCTAATCAGGTTGTGATTTCTGATCAGGTTGTGATGTCAGCAGGGGTATATCTCCCAGAAGGCACCTGTTCACGATGCGTTTGACGAGATTTAGTAACTTGGCATTACAAAAACTTTTACACAACTAATTCCTGGCCTGTGCTGATGTCATTTCAATTTCATTCTCACTCAAAAGAAAACACTTGTTTTCTGCTGGTAATTGCAATTAACTATTTACATATCTAATTTGCCAAAAATGAGCACATGAATTAGTTTGGATTTTTTACTTGGAAAAGGAGCAAAAATAACAAAAAGTTTGAGCTCTCAAAGCTAGTCGCAAAAATATCTCAGTTAATTTTGTGTATTTAACTATCATGACAGTATTTATGAACAACTTATAACATTAACTAAACATACGTTTCACTTATATCTCTCCCATTCAATGTGTTCCAGGTCAATAACTACGAGACACTACCCCACCCTCTGTGACTCTAGTCTTGTCCAGAGAGAACCATCCACTCACCAGCCAAGAAGCATTGGACGACGGTCATCCTGTTGGTGGTGAGAGTGCCCGTCTTGTCGGAGCAGATGGCCGTTGCGTTGCCCATGGTCTCGCACGCGTCCAAGTGTCGCACCAGGTTGTTGTCAAACATCATTTTCTGTAGCGTACAATAAACAATGTCCCAGTCTGCTCACAACTTGCTGACAGGTTTCATGTAACATGTGCTCAGATGAGTCAGTACAGAGCTCCCAGCCTTTGACAATGTGTGAAAGTCATAACTGTGCAATTTGTTTTTAATTTCAACAACTTTTAGACAGGTGTTTAAAACAAATTAACACCTAAACTACCCTAATACAAGACACTGTCACCTAGATCATAACTCACACCATTTGCGATTTGATGAAAGGTGCAATTCTGACAAAATTGTAAAAAATTTGCCTCACTAATTAGTCTAGTTTCAGCCACACTCTGTCAACCACACCGAGTTAGCCACACCCTGTCAACCACACCGTGTCAGCCACACTCTGTCAACCACACCACGTCAGCCGCACTCTGTCAACCACACCGCGTCAGCCAAATGTTTAATTCTTGCTGCACTGCATTCCATGACACACTGTCAGCCACACCGTGTCAGCCACACCACGTTAGTCACACCGTGTCAGCCACAATGTGTCAGCCACACTCTGTCAGCCATACTCTGTCAGTCACACTGTATCAGCCACACTGTCAGCCACACTGTGTCAGCCACATGGTGTCAGCCACATTGTGTCTGCCACACTCTGTAACAGGGATTTTACCTGTAATGGGCAGGAGGGGTCACAAATATAGAAATTGTTGGGGAATGGCAATTAACATGTTAGTCCAGAAGTTATGCAGGGAAGAGGAAGTTGGATTTGTGGATTTATGGGGAAGTTTTGTTGGGAGGGCTGATATGTACATGAAGGATGGGCTTCATTTAAGTGGAAAGGGGGCGGCAGTATTCGCGGACAAACTTTCAGCAGCAGTAGATAGTGACTTTGGTACAATGACAAATATTTTTGAAAGTAAACATTCTTTAAACTAGAAGTGCAGGGGGGTTACCTAGAGGTGTCTCAAGCAGAACAAGAGGCCACTAGCACAGATAAACCAATATCAAGTCATCCGACAAAACATCTCTGAAAAAGGTTATAGATGCGTATGTTTAAATGCAAGGAGCATAGTAAATAAGAAAAACGAATTAAACATTATGGTAGAAGATATCGACCCTCACATAATTGGTATAACTGAATCATGGGCCAACATAGATATAACAGATGCTGAATTAGGACTGACAGGTTATGTAATGTTTAGGAAAGATCGAATAGGAAGAAGGGGCAGGGGAGTTATTTTATAAGTTAAAGAATCTATTCAGGCTTATGAAATAAAACTAGAAAGGGAAGCAGATTGCGATGAAGCTGTTTGGTGCAAAATTGTTTCAGGAAATTCAAAATTAACTGTTGGATTAGTTTACCAAAGTCCAAACATAAACGAAGAGGACAACACAAAAATAAAAAACGCTATAAAGGAAGTTAGTAAAGGGGAATGTATCATAATGGGAGATTTTAACCATGGACACATACAATGGAATTCTCTAGAGAGCACAGGGATTGAGGACCAACAATTTCTATTTTTAATCCAGGATAGCTTTCTTACTCAGCACGTACTAGAACCAACCAGGGGAGAAAATGTATTGGATATAGTTTTGTCATCACAAAAAGAATTAGTGGACAATGTAAAAATATTTGAACCATTGGGTAATAGTGACCATAATCAAATACATTTTGACATCAATGTGAAATCAGAAAGTAAAAATAAGAAAACATACAAGAGAAACTTCCACAAAGGTAACTACAAAGATATGAGAAAATACTTAGCAAAGCTAGATTGGAATAACATGCTGATGAATAAGACCGCAATTGAATGTTGGAATATTGTAAAATATGAAATTGAGAGTATCATTGATAAATTTGTTCCCTTCCAAAAACAAGGAAAACGGTGTAGAAAGAAACACTTGTCAAAAGAGGCTATTAGAAAAATCATGCTAAAACAAACTATGTGGAGGGTTTATAGGCGTACCAGAAAGGACGAAGACTATGCAAAATACAAAGAGGCACTTAATGCAGCTACAACTGAAATCAGACAATCTAAAAGAAGCTATGAGCAAAAACTGGCATGTAACATAAAAAATGACAGCAAGAGTTTTTATGCATATGTCAGGAGTAAACAAAATGTACAAGACAAGGTTGGACCTCTAGAAGACAGTACTGGAAATATCATATCACAGGGGTTTTTAATGGCGGAAGACCTAAATGGTTACTTCAGTTCAGTGTTTACCAAAGAAGATATTAGTTCATTACCAGTTGCTGATGCTAAATTTCAGGGGGCTAAATCTGACTATTTAGGACCGTTAGTTGTAACTCCAGAATTGGTAGCTAAGAAAATAAAGGCAATAAAGGATAACAAATCACCGGGAGTGGATGGGATTCCTCCAAAATTACTAATGGAAACAGTAGATCAAATCAGTATACCACTTGCAAGAGTATTAAACTTGTCATTAAAAGAGGGAGTTGTTCTGTTTGAATGGAAAGAAGCAAACATCATACCATTATTTAAAAAGGGTTCGAGAAATAAGTCAGAGAATTACAGACCAGTGAGTTTAACGTCAGTGATTTGTAAATTATTAGAAAGGTTAATTAAAGACCATATGGTGGACTTCCTCGTTAAGCATAAATTATTAAATTCATCTCAACATGGATTCCTTAAAGCGAGGTCATGCTTAACAAATATGTTATGTTTTTTGGAAGAAATCACTAAGTGGATAGACGTGGGATCGCCAGTAGATATTATCTACTTAGATTTTCAAAAAGCTTTTGACAAAGTGCCACATCAAAGATTACTACTTAAATTAAAAGCCCATGGTATCGGGGATAGCATAACTGACTGGATAGAACAATGGCTGACTGACAGAAGACAACGAGTTGTAGTAGATGGAGAAGTTTCAAATTGGAAATCGGTTTTGAGTGGGGTACCTCAAGGATCAGTATTAGGACCTATATTATTCTTAATTTATATCAATGACTTGGACGACAGTATAACAAGTAACGTACTGAAATTTGCAGATGACACAAAACTGTTTAGAAAGGTTAATACTGATGGTGATAAACAACATTTACAAAACGATCTAGACAGATTAGTGAAATGGTCTGAGAAATGGCAGATGCTATTCAATTTTGGGAAATGTAAATGCCTACATACAGGACATGGGAACTTGAATGTAAACTATATAATGGGAGATACTGTTCTGGGTACTACTGTAAAAGAAAAGGACTTAGGAGTTACAATAAGCGCTGATATGAAAGTTTCAGAGCAGTGTGGTATTGCAGCTTCAAAGGGTAATCAAATTCTTGGATTGATTAGAAGAAACATAACATACAAGGGAAAAAAGTTAATTATACCTCTTTATAAAGCAATAGTTAGACCTCATTTAGAATGCTGTATACAAGCATGGAGACCATATCTTAAGAAGGATATAGATACGCTTGAACGCATACAAAGGAGAGCAACTAAAATGATTCCAGAACTGAGAGACCTTAGTTATGAAGAACGCCTGAAAGAATGTGGTTTAACAACTCAAGAAAAAAGGAGGTTAAGAGGGGATCAGATTGAATTTTTAATATATTGAATGAGTATGAAAATATTGATAGAAATATGTTTTTCTCACTCAAGAAGGATAGCAGAACTAGAGGACATGATGTAAAATTAGTAAAGGATCAATGTAGATTGGACATCAGGAAGCACTCGTTCTCACAGAGGACAATAAATGAATGGAACAAATTGTCTACAGATTGTGTAACTGCTAGCAGCGTGAATATGTTTAAAAACAAGGTTGACACATATCTCAGGAGGGCGGGCTATAAGTAGATGAACATTGTTGGACTCTCGATAAGCCAATGGCTTCCTTGTCCACTTGCCATCTGGGCCTTTAGCTTGGATGGCAAATATATATAAAAATAACACACTCTGTCAGCCACATTGTCGGCCACACTATGTCAGCCACACTGTGTCAGCCACACTACGTCAGCCAACCAACTGGACAAACGTTGGTCATATAAACTAGATTTAACTACAGACACGTGACAGTGAATGACGCACCCTGACGGAGTAGGCGAGAGCAAGGGTGACAGCGAGGGGAAGACCTTCAGGCACGGCCACCACAAGCACGGTGACACCAACAATGAAGTGGTTGACATAGTGGCGAATGTGGCTCACGTGCCACGGCTCCTTCTTGATCACAAAGTGCGTGATGCTGTAGCGCAGAATGAGGATCATCACGGTCATCACCGCGATCACCGTACCTACAACCAAAGACAGGCTGTGAAGGGCTGAATGCTGAATAAGGCCAAGTGATGCTACTGTGATTGTCAGGTCAAACATGTCAATTACCCTTATCATGCATACAGCATATACAAATACCTTTACTTCTGTTTACAAACCCATATACACACAAATATGCATTAAAATTTGTGTATATTCGTGTCCAGCAGGCAGTTAGAGAAGCCTACCATACTAACCTTGCTGTTGTTTAACCCTATATTCGTGTCCAGCAGGCAGTTAGAGAAGCCAACCATGCTAACCTTGCTGTTGTTTAACCCTATATTCCTGTCTAGCAGGCAGTTAGTGAAGCCTACCATGCTAACATTGCTGTTGTTTAACCCTATATTCGTGTCCAGCAGGCAGTTAGAGAAGCCAACCATGCTAACCTTGCAGTTGTTTAACCTATATTCCTGTCTAGCAGGCAGTTAGTGAAGCTTACCATGCTAACATTGCTGTTGTTTAACCCTATATTCGTGTCCAGCAGGCAGTTAGAGAAGCCAACCATGCTAACCTTGCTATTGTTTAACCCTATATTCGTGTCCAGCAGGCAGTTAGAGAAGCCAACCATGCTAACCTTGCTGTTGTTTAACCCTATATTCGTGTCCAGCAGGCAGTTAGAGAAGCCAACCATGCTAACCTTGCTATTGTTTAACCCTATATTCGTGTCCAGCAGGCAGTTAGAGAAGCCAACCATGCTAACCTTGCTGTTGTTTAACCCTATATTCGTGTCCAGCAGGCAGTTAGAGAAGCCAACCATGCTAACCTTGCTGTTGTTTAACCCTATATTCGTGTCCAGCAGGCAGTTAGAGAAGCCAACCATGCTAACCTTGCTGTTGTTTAACCCTATATTAGTGTCCAGCAGGCAGTTAGAGAAGCCAACCATGCTAACCTTGCTGTTGTTTAACCCTATATTCCTGTCTAGCAGGCAGTTAGAGAAGCCTACCATACTAACCTTGCTGTTGTTTAACCCTATATTCGTGTCCAGCAGGCAGTTAGAGAAGCCAACCATGCTAACCTTGCTGTTGTTTAACCCTATATTCCTGTCTAGCAGGCAGTTAGAGAAGCCTACCATACTAACCTTGCTATTGTTTAACCCTATATTCGTGTCCAGCAGGCAGTTAGAGAAGCCAACCATGCTAACCTTGCTGTTGTTTAACCCTATATTCCTGTCTAGCAGGCAGTTAGTGAAGCCTACCATGCTAACATTGCTGTTGTTTAACCCTATATTCGTGTCCAGCAGGCAGTTAGAGAAGCCAACCATGCTAACCTTGCAGTTGTTTAACCCTATATTCCTGTCTAGCAGGCAGTTAGTGAAGCCTACCATGCTAACATTGCTGTTGTTTAACCCTATATTCGTGTCCAGCAGGCAGTTAGAGAAGCCAACCATGCTAACCTTGCTATTGTTTAACCCTATATTCGTGTCCAGCAGGCAATTAGAGAAGCCAACCATGCTAACCTTGCTGTTGTTTAACCCTATATTCGTGTCCAGCAGGCAGTTAGAGAAGCCAACCATGCTAACCTTGCTGTTGTTTAACCCTATATTCCTGTCTAGCAGGCAGTTAGAGAAGCTTACCATGCTAACTTTGCTGTAGCTTAACCCTGGAAGTGACCACTGGGCCGAATTCGGCCTCCACAAACATTGCAAAAAGTGTTCCGGCTGATTTTGGGGCGATTTTTACATCATTCATTCTGTAGGAACAATTTTTGTTTCCATCACCAGTACCTCACATAGGAACTAATGGTATCATTGGAAAGCTGAATCACTCTTCGTTTTGATTCATATTTATTCATGAGCATAGTCGATGACAGCTAATGATGATCTAGCTTACAAAACGAGTCACATAGTTGGTGCCCATATTTGGCTGCTTTCACTATGCTACACAAAATAAATTTACGTTTCCATTTATAGTACCTAAATATGTAACACGTTACACCTTTGGGAAGCTCTATGATTGGCCTATTCGAATACATGTGAATGAATGAGTGGGCTACATGCAGCGAATGAGCATTGCCGTTACAAACACGTGTTGTCTGGGCCATCTGAGCTTTTTATTTACTAATTTGCCATTTTGTTTTCGCACTTCATTCTGTGTCAGTTCACTTTAGGCCAGATTATTTCAAGTTTTCGTGTCAATATTTCAGCAAATTGAATTTCAGCATTAGTGAATCACGTTATTATACTAGTTCAGACAGTTAGAACTATGTTGCGCGGTTTTTTGAGGTAAATATCAGCAAGTTGGAATCGTGATTTCCACCGGTTTCGACAGCCCGCACTGCCATGGTAAATGACACGGGACCAATGGGCCTGTCTGAATCGGCATAGTCCGGTGTTGGAAAAAATCATAAAAATAAACGTTCTCAACATATTTGTTTCATTTTTGTTTTATTTTGTAGCTGATATGTATGGCTACATTTTCCCAGATAGATACAGGGACATACATCCACTCAGTAATTATCTGGAAGCAAGGTGAAAAAAAATTTTGCTTTCTTTTTTTGATGAAATTCAAAAAGTAATATCCCCATGACAAGATTATGTGCTGTAGTTTTATAATTTTATTATAATAAAGAGTCTTTTTAGCAACAAAATGATTCCTCAGTCACATTTGTGTGATAATTATTAGTGATGTTATGATGTTTTAAAAGCACCCTTATGAATAACTCTGATTTGTGTACAACGTGTAACTTTATCATTGGTCAATTCTAGGATTAACCTTATTCAGCAGACAGTTAGTGAAGCTTACCGCCATATCCTATCTGGATGGCAAGTTTGGTGAGTTTCGCCTGCAGAACAGACTTCTCCTTCTTATTGACAGTGACGTTCTTTACTTCAGGCTCTCCTTCCCCACTGGTGGTGGTCGGCTCCTCAGTGGTGGTTGTCACTGCCTCACTCAAGTGCTGCAACAAGACAGGACATTGAAACTCATAAGATTCAGCTAGACTCCCAGAGCTAGACTCCCGGAGCTAGATTCCCGGAGCTAGACTCCCGGAGCTAGACTCCCGGAGCTAGACGCTCTGAGCTAGACTCCCGGAGCTAGACTCCCAGAGCTAGACGCCCGGAGCTAGACTCCTGGAGCTAGACGCCCTGAGCTAGACTCCCGGAGCTCACTCACCCAGCAGCGACAGAATAACAAATTTATAACCTCTTATTAAAAATACTCAATTCCAGTCAGAATTAATGGGCAGTGTCTGTTACGAATATTGGTCACATTAATGTAATAACTTTCATTATAATTATGATTACACTGTCATTGTGTTTACAATAATGATTACAAAATATTGATTTATTGTAACTTATTACAAATGTATTACTATTCATGTTGCTCAAATAGTTGACCACAGTTTTTAAGCAGTGACCCATCAGTGACCCATCAGTGACCCATCAGTGACCCGTCAGTGGCCCGTCAGTGACCCATCAGTGACCCGTCAGTGACCCGTCAGTGGCCCGTCAGTGACCCATCAGTGACCCATCAGTGACCCATCAGTGACCCGTCAGTGGCCCGTCAGTGACCCATCAGTGACCCATCAGTGACCCATCAGTGACCCATCAGTGGCCCATCAGTGACCCATCAGTGACCCATCAGTGGCCCGTCAGTGACCCGTCAGTGGCCCGTCAGTGACCCATCAGTGATCCATCAGTGACCCATCAGTGACCCATCAGTGACCCATCAGTGGCCCATCAGTGACCCATCAGTGACCCATCAGTGGCCCATCAGTGACCCATCAGTGACCCATCAGTGACCCATCAGTGGCCCATCAGTGACCCATCAGTGACCCATCAGTGACCCATCAGTGGCCCATCAGTGACCCATCAGTGGCCCGTCAGAGACCCATCAGTGATCCATCAGTGACCCATCAGTGACCCATCAGTGACCCATCAGTGATCCATCAGTGACCCATCAGTGACCCATCAGTGACCCATCAGTGGCCCATCAGTGACCCATCAGTGACCCATCAGTGACCCATCAGTGACCCATCAGTGACCCATCAGTGGCCCGTCAGTTGCCAGATTGAGTTGAGATCTAGAATACAAAGTCTAGACATGTCGTTAATCTAAGCACACACATCATTTAGTTGTACAACACGGTGTCGCCCGACAAAATCGGGGCAAATATCTCCGAAGTAAATTGCCTTTAGACTTGTGGAGGTAAAATAACGTCCTACCGACTTGTTCTTAAGTTTGATGTCTTCTGAGGGTGCCAGGGGAGCGGCAGGGTTGTTCTTTTTACCCTTGTTCTTTTCTGCTGCTGCAACAGACAAGAAGATTGGTATGACGTAAACGTACATCACAGTACAACATCAACAACATCACAGTACAACATCAATGACATATCACAGTACAACATCAACGACATATCACAGTACAACATCAACAACATCACAGTACAACATCAATGACATCACAGAATAATATCACCAACATCACAGAACATCAATGACATCACACTACAACATCAATGACATCACAGAACATCAATGACATCACAGAACATCAATGACATCACAGTACAACATCAATGACATCACAGAACATCAATGACATCACAGAACATCAATGACATCACAGTACAACATCAATGACATCACAGAACATCAATGACATCACAGAACATCAACAACATCACAGTACAACATCAATGACATATCACAGTACAACATCAACGACATATCACAGTACAACATCAACAACATCACAGTACAACATCAATGACATTACAGAATAATATCACCAACATCACAGAACATCAATGACATCACACTACAACATCAATGACATCACAGAACATCAATGACATCACAGAACATCAATGACATCACAGTACAACATCAATGACATCACAGAACATCAATGACATCACAGAACAACATCAACAACATCACAGTACAACATCAACGACATCACAGAACATCAACGACATCACAGTACAACATCAACAATATCACAGTACAACATCAACGACATCACAGAACATCACCGACATCACAGCACAACATCAACGACATCACAGAACAACATTAATGCCATCACAGTGTCACTGCATTGCTAAATGACACTCAGTTGTTGATAAACGTTTATGGACATAAAGTGATTTGTAAAACAAAATTAGGACACTAAATATGGTATGTTTACTGTGTCAAAGACCCAAAGCAACATGACTGTTAGTAACTATAAGTGACTGTGAGTGAATGCAAGTGAACAAGTCCCTGCAAAACTTGTGCGAATTCATGGCAGTTAGCAGAAATATACTGATTACCAAAACATCAAACCAGCCTTATAGCCAGTTGGTTTTCAAATTTAAGAAGCAAAACGCTTGAGAACTTACAAATAATTTAACCTCCCTGAAAAATTCCAAAACTACTGTGCACATGATTCAAATACACAGCTGTCATGTGACAGTCAGGTGATGTCACATGACACCTGGGTATCACAGACTAAAGTAGCAGCACAGGCAATGCAGCCAAATTACAGTGCCATGTCTAAATGTGCTTTGTTGATTTGTGCAAAAAAAATACTACCCCCTAATAAAGAGCCACTGATCAACTACCCCCTAATACAGAGCTACTGATCAACTACCCCCTAATACAGAGCCACTGATCAACTACCCCCTAATACAGAACCACTGATCAACTAAAAAGGATTTGGATGTTACCTACTGATTAATGGAACAACTAACAAATTAAGTGTCATATGCGAGCACACAACAGTGCACTAATAAACATCGCCTCGGTGCATTGCACTGCACACAACATGGACTCCCCTGAAGTCGCAGCACCAAACAAAACAAATCGATATGTATTGTGCTACATTATACTGAAGCGCATTATGAACGAGCCCACTGTGACTGGCTCCATTTCACACACCACAGTCACTCTTTTTCTTAATCAAAATCTGACAGCATCAACAAGATAATGTGATAGAGGAACAACACAGACACATATGATAGAGGACTACTGGTACAACACAGACACATATGATAGAGGACTACTGGTACAACACAGACACATATGATAGAGGACTACTGGTACAACACAGACACATATGATAGAGGACTACTGGTACAACACAGACACATATGATAGACGACTACTGGTACAACACAGACACATATGATAGACGACTACTGGTACAACACAGACACATATGATAGAGGACTACTGGTACAACACAGACACGTATGATACAGGACTACTGGTACAACACAGACACATATGATAGAGGACTACTGGTACAACACAGACACGTATGATAGACGACTACTGGTACAACACAGACACATATGATAGAGGACTACTGGTACAACACAGACACATATGATAGACGACTACTGGTACAACACAGACACGTATGATAGACGACTACTGGTACAACACAGACACATATGATAGACGACTACTGGTACAACACAGACACGTATGATAGAGGACTACTGGTACAACACAGACACATATGATAGACGACTACTGGTACAACACAGACACATATGATAGAGGACTACTGGTACAACACAGACACGTATGATAGAGGACTACTGGTACAACACAGACACATATGATAGAGGACTACTGCTACAACACAGATACATATGATAGAGGACTTCTGGTACAACACAGACACATGATAGAGGACTACTGGTACAACACAGACACATATGATAGAGGACTACTGGTACAACACAGACACATATGATAGAGGACTACTGGTACAACACAGACACATATGATAGAGGACTCTGGTACAACACAGACACATATGATAGAGGACTTCTGGTACAACACAGACACATGATAGAGGACTACTGGTACAATACGTACACATATGATAGAGGACTACTGGTACAACACAGACACATATGATAGAGGACTACTGGTACAATACGTACACATGTGATAGAGGACTACTGGTACAATACGTACACATGTGATAGAGGACTACTGGTACAACACAGACACATGTGATAGAGGACTTCTGGTACAACACAGACACATGTGATAGAGGACTACTGGTACAATACGTACACATGTGATAGAGGACTACTGGTACAATACGTACACATGTGATAGAGGACTTCTGGTACAACACAGACACATGATAGAGGACTACTGGTACAATACGTACACATATGATAGAGGACTACGGTACAACACAGACACATGTGATAGAGGACTACTGGTACAACACAGACACATGTGATAGAGGACTTCTGGTACAACACAGACACATGATAGAGGACTACTGGTACAACATAGACACATGTGATAGAGGACTACTGGTACAACACAGACACATATGATAGAGGACTACTGGTACAACACAGACACATGTGATAGAGGACTACTGGTACAATACGTACACATGTGATAGAGGACTACTGGTACAACACAGACACATCTGATAGAGGACTACTGGTACAATACATACACATGTGATAGGACTACTGGTACAATACGACACATATGATAGAGGACTACTGGTACAATACGTACACATGTGATAGAGGACTACTGGTACAATACGTACACATATGATAGAGGACTACTGGTACAACACAGACACATATGATAGAGGACTACTGGTACAATACGTACACATGTGATAGAGGACTACTGGTACAATACGTACACATGTGATAGAGGACTACTGGTACAACACAGACACATGTGATAGAGGACTTCTGGTACAACACAGACACATTTGATAGAGGACTACTGGTACAACACAGACACATGTGATAGAGGACTACTGGTACAATACGTACACATGTGATAGAGGACTACTGGTACAATACGTACACATGTGATAGAGGACTTCTGGTACAACACAGACACATGATAGAGGACTACTGGTACAATACGTACACATATGATAGAGGACTACGGTACAACGACACATGTGATAGAGGACTACTGGTACAAACGACACATGTGATAGAGGACTTCTGGTACAACACAGACATGTGATAGAGGACTACTGGTACAACACAGACACATGTGATAGAGGACTACTGGTACAACACAGACACATGTGATAGAGGACTACTGGTACAACATAGACACATGTGATAGAGGACTACTGGTACAACACAGACACATATGATAGAGGACTACTGGTACAACACAGACACATGTGATAGAGGACTACTGGTACAATACGTACACATGTGATAGAGGACTACTGGTACAACACAGACACATGTGATAGAGGACTACTGGTACAATACGTACACATGTGATAGAGGACTACTGGTACAACACAGACACATCTGATAGAGGACTACTGGTACAATACGTACACATGTGATAGGACTACTGGTACAATACGTACACATATGATAGAGGACTACTGGTACAATACGTACACATGTGATAGAGGACTACTGGTACAATACGTACACATATGATAGAGGACTACTGGTACAATACGTACACATGTGATAGAGGACTACTGGTACAATACGTACACATATGATAGAGGACTACTGGTACAATACGTACACATGTGATAGAGGACTACTGGTACAATACGTACACATAGGATAGAGGACTACTGGTACAATACGTACACATGTGATAGAGGACTACTGGTACAAATACGTACACATATGATAGAGGACTACTGGTACAATACGTACACATGTGATAGAGGACTACTGGTACAATACGTACACATATGATAGAGGACTACTGGTACAATACGTACACATGTGATAGAGGACTACTGGTACAATACGTACACATATGATAGAGGACTACTGGTACAATACGTACACATGTGATAGAGGACTACTGGTACAATACGTACACATATGATAGAGGACTACTGGTACAATACGTACACATGTGATAGAGGACTACTGGTACAATACGTACACATATGATAGAGGACTACTGGTACAATACGTACACGTCATAGAGGACTACTGGTACAATACGTACACATATGATAGAGGACTACTGGTACAATACGTACACATATGATAGAGGACTACTGGTACAACACTTCTGATAGAGGACTACTGGTACAATACGTACACATGTGATAGAGGACTACTGGTACAATACGTACACATGTGATAGAGGACTACTGGTACAATACGTACACATGTGATAGAGGACTACTGGTACAATACGTACACATGTGATAGAGGACTACTGGTACAATACGTACACATGTGATAGAGGACTACTGGTACAATACGTACACATATGATAGAGGACTACTGGTACAATACGTACACATGTGATAGAGGACTACTGGTACAATACGTACACATATGATAGAGGACTACTGGTACAATACGTACACATGTGATAGAGGACTACTGGTACAATACGTACACATATGATAGAGGACTACTGGTACAATACGTACACATGTGATAGAGGACTACTGGTACAATACGTACACATGTGATAGAGGACTACTGGTACAATACGTACACATGTGATAGAGGACTACTGGTACAATACGTACACATATGATAGAGGACTACTGGTACAATACGTACACGTCATAGAGGACTACTGGTACAATACGTACACATATGATAGAGGACTACTGGTACAATACGTACACATATGATAGAGGACTACTGGTACAATACGTACACATATGATAGAGGACTACTGGTACAATACGTACACATATGATAGAGGACTACTGGTACAACACAGAAACATGTGATAGAGGACTACTGGTACAATACGTACACATGTGATAGAGGACTACTGGTACAACACTTCTGATAGAGGACTACTGGCACCCCGTTATTACGCACCCCGTTATTACGTGCCCCGTTATTACGTGGATTCGGATATAACGCAGTTTGTCGTGGACCCCGATTTTCTGCCGTCAGGGGAAAATGCCAAATGGGCCTGCTTAAACCTACTTACAATTGCTTTGACAATTCTCAAGAAACATTAGGCGAACAATGTCAATGAACAAGTATCAACGTGTTGTTTGTTCTGCGCTATCACCGACATCAATCGCTGTCGCTGGCTTTGCTTCGGCGGTTTGTAAATTGCAATCGATATTCACAAATACTTTGATTCGTAGGCCTATTGGTCCAGTACATCATCATCATAGTATATCTATTCCATAACGGTATACATACATGTGGTTTATTCAGTTCAAGAGGGTGTGACATTTAAAAATAATACACGTTGATGCTAGTATAAGTTTAATAAGTTCCATAAACTGCATGTTGGCGTATAGGACAGTGCTGCAAGCACATGGGGCTTCGACAGCGTTCATGAACTTGGTGCAGCGGGCGGCAATTGCTGTTGTTTAGTAGCTCCCTGGTGGCAGATACGAGAACACCTAACGTGCCTCGTGTACGGCGCAATCCAAAGTCGTGGACCCCGACCACCGCGTTATAATGAGGCTCGACTGTATCAGGACAAGCTGAATGCCTACAAGGCACAATATGTCTAGAGCAGCATCAGTGCATGTACACGGATGCCTACAACGGACTAAATGCCAACATTGGGTGAGTGCACGTACACGGATGCCTACAAGGCACAAAATGCCAACACTGGGTGAGTGCACGTACACGGATGCCTACAACGCACAAAATGCCAACATTGGGTGAGTGCACGTACACGGATGCCTACAAGGCACAAAATGCCAACATTGGGCGAGTGCACGTACACGGATGCCTACAAGGCACAAAATGCCAACATTGGGCGAGTGCACGTACATGGATGCCTACAAGGCACAAAATGCCAACATTGGGTGAGTGCACGTACACGGATGCCTACAAGGCACAAAATGCCAACATTGGGTGAGTGCACGTACACGGATGCCTACAAGGCACAAAATGCCAACATTGGGTGAGTGCACGTACATGGATGCCTACAAGGCACAAAATGCCTATAGGGGTAAGACCACTGTTGACCTTCCTGTTTATTGTTTCACACGAATGTAGGGGGCATTAAATTGTGATATGTGAATTTAAATAATTCATATGATGTCATACAAGTGCAATTGAGCAGGCATATTCACAGGTTTGTTTGTAGAAGCTATTGGCTATGAAATGGTGCAGTTTTTGAGAGTTTAACAGGCAGAGGGATTTATGGGAATTTTCTGCTATGGGCCACGTGGGTGCATGAATACATGTCTATTTTCGTCAAAATTGATGGGCATCGCACGTCACGGCTTTTTAAAAGAGCTTGAGGTATGTGATTTTGAAAAAATTTGGTCAGCATGTCAATGAGATGATGGCAGTTGCTGTGAAAAATTTTCAGAATTTTTGTTGGTTACGTTTTCTTATAATCAGACAAAACGTTTACATGGCCACCAATGCAATTCTCTACAGTGGTCTCACTTCTACATTGGGTGAATGCATATACACAGATGCCTACAAGGCATAAGATGCCTACATTGGGTGAGTACACATACATAGATGCCTACAAGGCACAAGATGCCTACAGTGTCATGAGTGGACGTACTTTCAGTGACGGCGATTGTGTTGCTCTTCTGTTTCGACCCTTCCTCCTCCAGTTCGATCTCGGCGGCCCCGAGTAGGGCGAAGATGATGCCTGCCTGGGAATTGATCCCCACTGCCGTCGCCAGCATCTTCCCGCTCCCCTCCATAACGTGGGTTCCTAAATGGAAAACCCCAAATCAAGCCACAATAACAAACACCAGATTTCAGTAACTGCATGGGAGCTCTTTGCATTTACTTCTTAACAAATGACCTTCAATGTACGTATATATTGAGATGTAAATGCAGGTTTAAGGACTTTCACTGTTATTACCGAAACAACATTTTACTCAAAATATAATTATGTAAGAGTTAATTATAACACTGCATTTACTATCTATTATATTATACACTGTCATAACATTTGTTAAATTATCATTATTATTATGTAGGGTTCCAACTGTTTTTATAATATAAAATTCCATAACTTTTCATGACCTTTTTCCATGAACAATCAATATTGTGTTACGTGGTGTTTGTGAGTATTGTAAGTATATATCTTATATATTATTTAGATTTAATAAAAATGTAAAAGATTGTCTTTTAATTGCACAAAAAAGCCAAGAGAACTATCACCCTTTTGTTACACTTATGCACCCCTTTCATATACCACTCTATGTGTCATTGCAAATCATTTTTGAATCTGCTTTTTAAAACATTAGTTACTCTGCTGCCATAAAGAAATGTGTTGCATACATTACAGCACACATGCCCATCAACCAGCGCCTGGCAATGTGCTGCATACATTACAGCACACATGCCCATCAACCAGCGCCTGGTAATGTGCTGCATACATTACAGCACACATGCCCATCAACCAGCGCCTGGCAATGTGTTGCATACATTACAGCACACATGCCCATCAACCAGCGCCTGGCAATTGATTCCATGCAGCAGAACAGTAACAACAAGTTGTTAATTAAGCAATAACACGTGTGTCATAATTAGTTATGGGCATAGAAATTATCACCATCTTAGCTTGTTCCTCAAACATTTCATCCTTTGTATTGCTAGAATGCCAATTGCCACACAGCAATTAGTAATTGCGAACATGTTAATACACACGGGGTGTGAACATGTTGGTACACACAGGGTGTGTCCACCTATGAACATGTTGGTACACACAGGGTGTGTCCACCTATGAACATGTTGGTACACACAGGGTGTGAACATGTTGGTACACACAGGGTGTGAACATGTTGGTACACACAGGGTGTGTCCACCTATGAACATGTTGGTACACACAGGGTGTGTCCACCTGTGAACATGTTGGTACACACAGGGTGTGTCCACCTATGAACATGTTGGTACACAAAGGGTGTGTCCACCTATGAACATGTTGGTACACACAGGGTGTGAACATGTTGGTACACACAGGGTGTGAACATGTTGCTACACACAGGGTGTGTCCACCTGTGAACATGTTGCTACACACAGGGTGTGAACATGTTGCTACACACAGGGTGTGAACATGTTGCTACACACAGGGTGTGTCCACCTGTGAACATGTTGGTACACACAGGGTGTGAACATGTTGGTACACACAGGGTGTGTCCACCTGTGAACATGTTGGTACACACAAGGTGTGTCCACCTGTGAACATGTTGGTACACACAGGGTGTGTCCACCTGTGAACATGTTGGTACACACAGGGTGTGAACATGTTGGTACACACAGGGTGTGTCCACCTGTGAACATATTGCTACACACAGGGTGTGTCCACCTGTGAACATGTTGCTACACACAGGGTGTGTCCACCTGTGAACATGTTGCTACACACAGGGTGTGTCCACCTGTGAACATGTTGCTACACACAGGGTGTGTCCACCTGTGAACATGTTGCTACACACGGGGCGTGTCCACCTGTGAACATGTTGTTACACACAGAGCATGTCCACCTGTGAACATGTTGCTACACACAGGGTGTGTCCACCTATGAACATGTTGGTACACACAGGGTGTGTCCACCTGTGAACATGTTGGTACACACATGTGAACATGTTGGTACACACAGGGTGTGAACATGTTGCTACACACAGGGTGTTTCCACCTGTGAACATGTTGGTACACACAGGGTGTGAACATGTTGGTACAAACAGGGTGTGAACATGTTGGTACACACAGGGTGTGAACATGTTGGTACACACAGGGTGTGAACATGTTGGTACACACAGGGTGTGTCCACCTGTGAACATGTTGCTACACACAGGGTGTGTCCACCTGTGAATATGTTGCTACACACGGGGCGTGTCCACCTATGAACATGTTGGTACACACAGAGCATGTCCACCTGTGAACATGTTGGTACACACCGGGTGTGTCCACCTATGAACATGTTGCTACAAAAAGGATGTGTCCACCTGTGAACATGTTGCTACACACAGGGTGTGTCCACCTATAGGCTCATCACATTTAGGACCTTTAATAGACCTTCTTAAGACAAATACTTTGCGAAAATATAACATCTTTCCCATGACAAAATAATACAGAATTTTTTTCAAAACACTCTCAAACAGCCATTTAATTTATTTTGTGATTAAACTTATTTTATTAATTAAAAAAGCATGTCGCTCAGTGATGTGCAGTCCATTCCACTGTTATAAAATTATTGTCTATGGCCAAGGTCAGGTTTGGTGATGCAAATTTTAAGACCGTTCTTTGAAAAATAAAATTTTTATTTTTTTTTTTTGTATTTTCTTAACCTTTACAGACCTGGATTTTTCCCCAGAAATGTTTATGCATATTTTAAAACGCCTGTGATTTCATTATTACCAAGACTTTCCCTACACATGGATACATTTTTGGAAAGGTAACATCCTCACAGATATGTTGGTGGAGAAAAAGTCATGTTGAAGTTATGTGACATAATAATTATATTAAAAATGGCCACAAAATATTAGGAGTACTAGCATACTATTGAACATCACATGCAGTAACATGAGAACTAATAGTCACAGATGAACAATTATGGCATATTTAGAAAGAACACTAATAATATACACAGAGGCAAAATATGAATGCAATCAGTACATTATTTGATATTTTATACAGACATCAATGACAAGTGTAAACATCCAGATGATTTCTATATGTACACACTTGCCAGCCTATCTACCAAAATAAAAGTAATAGTGACAGATTAATGATGATTTCATATTTAGAAAGAACTTTGACGGTAATCAATACATCATATGATATTTTGGACAGACACCATTGACAAGTGTAAAAATCCAGACGATTTCTATACTAGTCCATGACTTTTAGGCCAAAATACCATTGAAAATAAAAAGCTGATTTCTGCACCACCGGTCCCTGAAAGTGTCTCGAGTAACATACTAAGTACCCAAGAATCCTCCTTGAGCTAACCGCAGAATTCCAGATGGCGTCTGAGAGGCCAGAAACCCGTGTTTAACTGTAACTTCTTAATCACTAGAGCTAGAGAGCAAATGTTAGTGTCTATGGTGCGTTTTTCAACCATGCTCAATCTAATTAACACCACTAAAACATCATGGAGTCATCAGAACAATCATGTATTTAGTTCTATTTACCATAATCGGGTACAAAGCCACAGGAAAAGAATAGATTAGAGTCAAAAACAATGTTTGTTATTGAAGGTTCATATTCCTTTAATGATGTTTACTGTTTTCACTGAATATCCTCATTGTGAGGCTTTCACTGGGTGATGTCCTCATCGTGAGGCTGGGAGGCTTTCACTTGGTGATGTCCTCATTGTGAAGCTGGGAAGCTTTCATTTGGTAATGTCCTCATTGTGAGGCCGGGAGGCTTTCACTTGGTGATGTCCTCATTGTGAGGCTGGGAGGCTTTCACTTGGTGATGTCCTCATTGTGAGGCTGGGAGGCTTTCACTTGGTGATGTCCTTATCGTGAGGCTGGGATTCTTTCACTTGGTGATGTCCTCATCGTGAGGCTGGGAGGCTTTCACTTGGTGGTGTCAACTGACACCAGCTGGGAGACGGTCTATGCTGCAAAGTCAGTGCCCCACGTGATGACAGGCCATGCATACTCACGGGCTCTTGTGGCACACTTGTCTACAACTGCGTCGTTGATGTCAGTTCTACAGATGCTCTTAAAGGAGTTGACATATGTGACCTGAAGTGGCTGCTTGAGTCTGATCGGGACTCTCAGGACCACACTGTGGTGACAGTTGATGAGCAGCTGGTTGCATTCAGTACATATGTCCAAGAGGTGTTATACAAGGCGGCTGGGAGGAGCTGGTTGCATTCAGCACACAGGTCCAAGAGGTGTTAGACGAGGCGGCTGGGAGGAGCTGTGGGTACAGTATATCAAGTTGGTCGGCTTGTATAGCAGAAATGATTCCAATATTCAACTCCGCTGGCCACTTTGCCTACGCCAAATGTACCTGTCTATATTTTCAGCAAATGGGGAAACTGAAGCAGGTGATGCCTGAAGCTGAGTTTAAGATGTTTGCTGAGAAGGGAATGTTCGTTGCTAGGAGGACAGATCATTTCTATGGTGGTAACTTCATGGATCAGCTGATCGAGCAGTGTCTGATGAGACTGTTGAAGGTGAATGGAGGCATTACCCTCGGTCGAGGCATCACAGATTCTACTATGGCAAAGTTCACAGGAGCACTACCCAAATACATTCCGATATGTGCAGCGCTTCAGGTGTTTGCTCTGGTGTGAACTTATCAACGTCTGACCAGCACAGGGATTTGAGACTCGAGTCTGTGCATCTCTCTCAGAAGCACATCAAGTTGTTCACTGACTTCTTCACTGCTCATCCACCTTCATATCTCACCACAACACTCTCATCTCAACAGGAGTAGTCGCGGCTCCAAACGTCAACTGTGATGACACTTTTAAAGTGTCATCACAGCCCCCGGCTCTATTTCAGCATTGTCTGCTCAGAAAGAACACCAAGAGTGGCCCTGAAAGAACACCAAGAGTGGTCCTGAAGGACACCAAGAGTGGCCCTGAAAGAACACCAAGAGTGGCCCTGAAAGAACACCAAGAGTGGCCCTGAAAGAACACCAAGAGTGGCCCTGAAAGAACACCAAGAGTGGTCCTGAAAGAATCTGTGGAGGAACGTAGTCTGTCTACTTCTGACATCTCTGTGGTCATTGATGGTGGTCATTTGTTGAACACCGTCAAGTGGCCGACTGACGCAACCTACCACGAGATTGCTACTAACTACGTGAAATATGTCTGCACCCAATTCACTGGTATGCCAGTTATTGTGGTGTGACTGCTATGGCTCGGCCGTGACCTCCACAAAGAACACTGAGCACCAGCATTGCTCGCATTGCTCTTGATATCCTGTTTTATGCCAGCTTGAAGCCGTTCGTCCTTCAGCACAGCTTTCTCAGGAACCTGACCAACAAGACGCGCCTTATCTCCATCATTACACAATATTTTGCATAAGATTGTGTCCACTGCAAGCAGGCCGGAGGGGACACGGACAGGCTTACTGTCTCAACAGCCATGGAGGTTTCCAATCTTGCTTGTTGTTGCCACCGACACTGACATCCTGGTAATGCTGGTGAACCAGGCGAGTGGTGTGTACGTGGGGCGAGGTCTGACATCCTGGTAATGCTGGTGAACCAGGCGAGTGGTGTGTACATGGGGCGAGGTCTGACATCCTGGTAATGCTGGTGAACCAGGCGAGTGGTGTGTACATGGGGCGAGGTCTGACATCCTGGTAATGCTGGTGAACCAGGCGAGTGGTGTGTACATGGGGCGAGGTCTGACATCCTGGTAATGCTGGTGAACCAGGCGAGTGGTGTGTACATGGGGCGAGGTCTGACATCCTGGTAATGTTGGTGAACCAGGCGAGTGGTGTGTACATGGGGCGAGGTCTGACATCCTGGTAATGCTGGTGAACCAGGCGAGTGGTGTGTACATGGGGCGAGGTCTGACATCCTGGTAATGCTGGTGAACCAGGCGAGTGGTGTGTACATGGGGCGAGGTCTGACATCCTGGTAATGCTGGTGAACCAGGCGAGTGGTGTGTACATGGGGCGAGGTCTGACATCCTGGTAATGTTGGTGAACCAGGCGAGTGGTGTGTAGGGTCTGACTTCATGTGTCAATGTTTTCGATATCCAGGAAAAGATCGGAACTGTTAAGACCCACCTGCTCTTCGTCGATGATGGATGGCTTAGAGAACGTTGGCTACCTGGAGGTTTTCAATCACATTGACAGCACAAAGGAAGACATCGCAGTAGCTGGTGAACAGTTCCTGATAACCTGGTATGGAGGTGATCGGCTGACCACACTGGATGCCTGAGATATAAGGTAGATTCTTATTACACCTGTAGGAATATTGATTATAAACAGGTAAGTTCCTATGTAGCCCTGTATCCTGTCCTTGGGATTGCTCAAAACGCTTTATTCTTACACATGTATCCATTATTCTTACCCATGGCACCCATTGCAACATGTGTCTGTCAATGTTTGCAAATGTTTGGCAGCTCTATGGGAGAGCCATCAAGAAATGCAAACTGTCTTCAGAGTTCAGACCGCAGACACTGCCGGCAGGCAACAACTGCAGGTGCCTGGCAGCATTCCTTCCGCACCTATCACACTGTGCAGCCGTGGAGTAGAAACAGCCTGCCTCCCACTGACTGGCAGCATTCCTTCCGCACCTATCACACTGTGCAGCAGTGGAGTAGAAACAGCCTGCCTCCCACTGACTGGCAGCATTCCTTCCGCACCTATCACACTGTGCAGCAGTGGAGTAGAAACAGCCTGCCTCCCACTGACTGGCAGCATTCCTTCCGCACCTATCACACTGTGCAGCCGTGGAGTAGAAACAGCCTGCCTCCCACTGACTGGCAGCATTCCTTCCGCACCTATCACACTGTGCAGCAGTGGAGTAGAAACACCCTGCCTCCCACTGACTGGCAGCATTCCTTCCGCACCTATCACACTGTGCAGCAGTGGAGTAGAAACACCCTGCCTCCCACTGACTGGCAGCATTCCTTCCGCACCTATCACACTGTGCAGCAGTGAAGTAGAAACACCCTGCCTCCCACTGACTGGCAGCATTCCTTCCGCACCTATCACACTGTGCAGCAGTGAAGTAGAAACACCCTGCCTCCCACTGACTGGCAGCATTCCTTCCGCACCTATCACACTGTGCAGCCGTGGAGTAGAAACACCCTGCCTCCCACTGACTGGCAGCATTCCTTCCGCACCTATCACACTGTGCAGCAGTGGAGTAGAAACAGCCTGCCTCCCACTGACTGGCAGCATTCCTTCCGCACCTATCACACTGTGCAGCCGTGGAGTAGAAACAGCCTGCCTCCCACTGACTGGCAGCATTCCTTCCGCACCTATCACACTGTGCAGCAGTGGAGTAGAAACACCCTGCCTCCCACTGACTGGCAGCATTCCCTCCGCACCTATCACACTGTGCAGCAGTGGAGTAGAAACACCCTGCCTCCCACTGACTGGCAGCATTCCTTCCGCACCTATCACACTGTGCAGCCGTGGAGTAGAAACAGCCTGCCTCCCACTGACTGGCAGCATTCCTTCCGCACCTATCACACTGTGCAGCAGTGGAGTAGAAACAGCCTGCCTCCCACTGACTGGCAGCATTCCCTCCGCACCTATCACACTGTGCAGCCGTGGAGTAGAAACAGCCTGCCTCCCACTGACTGGCAGCATTCCTTCCGCACCTATCACACTGTGCAGCAGTGGAGTAGAAACAGCCTGCCTCCCACTGACTGGCAGCATTCCCTCCGCACCTATCACACTGTGCAGCAGTGGAGTAGAAACACCCTGCCTCCCACTGACTGGCAGCATTCCTTCCGCACCTATCACACTGTGCAGCCGTGGAGTAGAAACAGCCTGTCTCCCACTGACTGGCAGCATTCCATCCGCACCTATCACACTGTGCAGCAGTGGAGTAGAAACACCCTGCCTCCCACTGACTGGCAGCATTCCCTCCGCACCTATCACACTGTGCAGCAGTGGAGTAGAAACACCCTGCCTCCCACTGACTGGCAGCATTCCCTCCGCACCTATCACACTGTGCAGCAGTGGAGTAGAAACACCCTGCCTCCCACTGACTGGCAGCATTCCCTCCGCACCTATCACACTGTGCAGCAGTGGAGTAGAAACACCCTGCCTCCCACTGACTGGCAGCATTCCCTCCGCACCTATCACACTGTGCAGCAGTGGAGTAGAAACACCCTGCCTCCCACTGACTGGCAGCATTCCCTCCGCACCTATCACACTGTGCAGCAGTGGAGTAGAAACACCCTGCCTCCCACTGACTGGCAGCATTCCCTCCGCACCTATCACACTGTGCAGCAGTGGAGTAGAAACACCCTGCCTCCCACTGACTGGCAGCATTCCCTCCGCACCTATCACACTGTGCAGCAGTGGAGTAGAAACACCCTGCCTCCCACTGACTGGCAGCATTCCCTCCGCACCTATCACACTGTGCAGCAGTGGAGTAGAAACACCCTGCCTCCCACTGACTGGCAGCATTCCCTCCGCACCTATCACACTGTGCAGCAGTGGAGTAGAAACACCCTGCCTCCCACTGACTGGCAGCATTCCCTCCGCACCTATCACACTGTGCAGCAGTGGAGTAGAAACACCCTGCCTCCCACTGACTGGCAGCATTCCCTCCGCACCTATCACACTGTGCAGCAGTGGAGTAGAAACACCCTGCCTCCCACTGACTGGCAGCATTCCCTCCGCACCTATCACACTGTGCAGCAGTGGAGTAGAAACACCCTGCCTCCCACTGACTGGCAGCATTCCCTCCGCACCTATCACACTGTGCAGCAGTGGAGTAGAAACACCCTGCCTCCCACTGACTGGCAGCATTCCCTCCGCACCTATCACACTGTGCAGCAGTGGAGTAGAAACAGCCTGCCTCCCACTGACTGGCAGCATTCCCTCCGCACCTATCACACTGTGCAGCAGTGGAGTAGAAACACCCTGCCTCCCACTGACTGGCAGCATTCCTTCTGCACCTATCACACTGTGCAGCAGTGGAGTAGAAACACCCTGCCTCTGTGGGTAGTTTTAACAGGTCTGGTTCTACAGGGCTGGTCGTTGGAGGATGGACAACTGGGCCCTGTAGCAAGCGAGAGAGCCCCACCTTCAAGCAAGCTCCTCCGCATGGTGTCGTGTCGATGTACAGGCCAATGTGGAAAGGCATGCAGGTGTCGGAAGGCGGGGTTATTTTGCACTGCCATCTGTGCATCCTGCAGTGGAGAGTCCTGTACAAACACCTGCACACAGGATGAAGGCGCACTCGGTCTGGGGTTGGTGCAGTTGGTTTTGAATAAAAGAAGTTTGTTTATATCAGTGTATATCCTGCTGACTTTGCCTATTATTTTAGTATTTAGTGTCATAATAAAGCAACTGGTATTAGAACCTTTAATCGCTCTTTTCCTATGCATTTTACCATGAACAAGGTGAAATATTGTTTAAAAAGCATGTTCTGATGACTCTATGATATTTTAACTGTGTTAATTGGAGAGCATGGTTGAAAACTCAACCCTAGATATCTATATGTGCCTTCTATCCCTAATGGTTTACAAGGTACAGCAGGTTTATCGAGTTGCTGCAGTTTCGGATGACATCTTGAATTCTGTGGTTAGCTCAAGGAGGATTCTTGGGGACTCTTAGTGTGTTACTTAGTGTTTTACTTAGTGTGTTACTTAGTGTGTTACTTAGTGGAATGTTGGGTTCCAACCTGAGGGCCCTACCCCTTACCTGAGGGCCCTAATCCTACCACTTACCTGAGGGCCCTACCCTTACCCATTACCTGAGGGCCCTACCCCTTCCACTTACATGAGGGTCCTACCCATACCTATTACCTGAGGGCCCCACCCTACCGCTTATCTGAGGGCCCCCCTACCCCTTACCTAAGTGCCCTACCTCTAACCCTTGGCTGAGGGCCCTACCTCTAACCCTTGGCTGAGGGCCCTACCCGTACCTCTTGCCTGATTGCCCTACCCCTACCCCTTACCAGAGGGCCCTGAGGGTCCTACCCCTACCTGAGGGCCTACCCCTAACTGAAGGCCCTACTCATACCTGAAGGCCCTACACCTACCTGAAGGCTTACCCCTACCTGAGAGCCCAACCCCTACCTGAGGGCCCTACCCCTACCTGAAGGCCTTACACCTACTTGAAGGCCTACCCCTACCTGAGAGCCCAACCCCTACCTGAGGGGCCTACCCCTACTTGAAGGCCTACCCCTACCTGAGGGCCCTACCCCTACCTGAAGGCCCTACCCATACCCCTTACATGAGGGCTCTCCCCCTACCTGAGGGCCCTACCCCTTACCTGAGAGTAGAGCAGGATCTCTCTTCTCTCCTTTCTTCACAAGATCTGATTCGCCCGTGAGTGAACTCTCGTCTACTTTGAGGTCGTTACTTTGTATTAATACGCCATCAGCAGGTAATAAATCACCTGTGACAGAGAGAAACGATGGACAGTCCATATCAACACACAGCAAACTAAACCCGGCCAGATCTATGGCAGTTTTGACGTATTTAATGTACACTTGACCATAAAGTGCTTTGTAGACTTTAAATGTGGTTTTCTTTATATTACAACAGCAAAACTTGTAAATGTACCATAGATTTACACCAGATTTGTTTTTGTACAACAGAAAGTCCTTAAGGCAACAAATATACATATAAAAGTTGCCTCTATGCTGAATATAGTCAGACATGATAGAAATGCAGCCAAAATATTAATTTTAAATGTTGGCACATTGTTAAGATTCTATTTGATTCTAAAACGTTAATAAGCATAAAACAACAGATCAGGGCACTTACAATAAACATAAAAACATTTCATTTATATGGTTAACTATTTTAACAATAAATTCTAAGCCTTATTAACTGAAGGTACATTAAAACATGGCATATAGTAATCAATGGTCTAAAATGTACATATTTCAGACCCAGCTGCTCTCACGTTGTTCCTAGCCCTGTCCATCATGGACAATTGCCCATATTTCCCCAAGTCCAAATTTCCAATTGCATACACATAATAGACAGCCTTACACTGGTCACAGTCTAATAATTTTATGACCACCCAAGTGTCTTTTACTGAACCACATTAAATATTTCTACTCCGTCAAGATGTTGCAACAGATCAGAGCAGTCAAGTTGTTGGAACAGATCAGGGCGGTCAAAATGTTGGAACAGATCAGAGCAGTCAAGATGTTGGAACAGATCAGAGCAGTCAAGTTGTTGGAACAGATCAGGGCGGTCAAAATGTTGGAACAGATCAGGGCAGTCAAGATGTTAGAACAGATCAGGGTGGTCAAAATGTTGGAACAGATCAGAGCAGTCAAGATGTTGGAACAGATCAGAGCAGTCAAGTTGTTGGAACAGATCAGGGCGGTCAAAATGTTGGAACAGATCAGGGCAGTCAAGATGTTAGAACAGATCAGGGCGGTCAAAATGTTGGAACAGATCAGAGCAGTCAAGATGTTCGAACAGATCAGGGCGGTCAAAATGTTGGAACAGATCAGAGCAGTCAAGATGTTAAAACAGATCAGGGTGGTCAAAATGTTGGAACAGATCAGGGCAGTCAAAATGTTGGAACAGATCAGGGCAGTCAAGACGTTGGAACAGATCAGGGCAGTCAAAATGTTGGAACAGATCAGGGCAGTCAAGATGTTGGAACAGATCAGGGCAGTCAAGATGTTGGAACAGATCAGGGCAGTCAAGATGTTGGAACAGATCAGGGCAGTCAAATTGTTGGAACAGATCAGGGCAGACAAGATGTTGGAACAGATCAGGGCAGTCAAGTTGTTGGAACAGATCAGGGTGGTCAAAATGTTGGAACAGATCAGAGCAGTCAAGATGTTGGAACAGATCAGGGCAGACAAGATGTTGGAACAGATCAGGGCGGTCAAGATGTTGGAACAGATCAGAGCAGTCAAGTTATTGGAACAGATCAGGCCGGTCAAAATGTTGGAACAGATCAGAGCAGTCAAGATGTTGGAACAGATCAGGGTGGTCAAAATGTTGGAACAGATCAGAGCAGTCAAGTTGTTGGAACAGATCAGGGCGGTCAAAATGTTGGAACAGATCAGGGCGGTCAAGATGTTGTAACAGATCAGGGCGGTCAAGATGTTGGAACAGATCAGGGCGGTCAAAATGTTGGAACAGATCAGGGCGGTCAAGATGTTGGAACAGATCAGGGCGGTCAAGATGTTGGAACAGATCAGGGCGGTCAAGATGTTGGAACAGATCAGGGCAGTCAAGATGTTGGAACAGATCAGACAAAATCGCATGATTTTACAATTAAAATTGTCTAATTCAGTTTCTTACTAAACAGGTAATTGTACCAAGTGACAATGACGTGCACAGTACTCACCATACTTTACTTGGCAGATATCTCCTACAACTATTTCTGAAACTGGAATTTGTTGTACTTCATTGTTGCGAATTACGCTAAACTTATGTTCATGTTCTATTTTATCCTGCAGTCCACGGAACTGTTTCTCCTTCCGCCAATCGTTGAAGGCCGTCACAAGCACTACTACCAAGACGGCCAATAGGATTGCTAGGCCTTCGATCCAACCCGCCTCCGAACTCGAGTCCGACCCTTCCTCTCCTACAAGGGAACAACAGTTCTTAGGTCATAACTAATTTCATTACAATGTATTGTTATTAATCCACAATGAAGGAAAAACAACAAGAGTGCAAGTTTGCTTGGGATGGGATGGAAGGAGAGCGTGAAGGGGAGGAGAGCGTGAAGGGGAGGAGAGCGTGAAGGGGGAGGAGAGCGTGAAGGGGAGGAGAGCGTGAAGGGGAGGAGAGCGTGAAGGGGAGGAGAGCGTGAAGGGGAGGAGAGCGTGAAGGGGAGGAGAGCGTGAAGGGGAGGAGAGCGTGAAGGGGGAGGAGAGCGTGAAGGGGAGGAGAGCGTGAAGGGGAGGAGGCGTGAAGGGGAGGAGGCGTGAAGGGAGGAGAGCGTGAAGGGGAGGAGAGCGTGAAGGGGAGGACAGCGTGAAGGGGAGGAGAGCGTGAAGGGGAGGAGAGCGTGAAGGGGAGGAGAGCGTGAAGGGGGAGGAGAGCTTGAAGGGGGAGGAGAGCGTGAAGGGGAGGAGAGCGTGAAGGGGGAGGAAAGCGTGAAGGGGAGGAGAGCGTGAAGGGGAGGAGAGCGTGAAGGGGAGGAGGGCGTGAAGGGGAGGAGGGCGTGAAGGGAAGGAGGGCGTGAAGGGAAGGAGGGCGTGAAGGGGAGTAGGGCGTGAAGGGGAGGAGAGCGTGAAGGGGAGGAGGTGTGAAGGGGAGGAAAGTGTGAAGGGGAGGAGAGCGTGAAGGGGAGGAGGGCGCGAAGGGGGAGGAGGGCTTGAAGGGGAGGAGGGCGTGAAGGGGAGGAAAGTATGAATGGGAGGAGAGCGTGAAGGGGAGGAGAGCATGAAAGAGGAGAGCGTGAAGGGAGATTTGGCTGGATTTGTCGGGAGTGGAGAACGAGGGGGGGTGGAGACAGGTGGCGGAGGCAGCAGTGAAATGGGAAAAGTGATAGAAGGAAAAAAGTCGAGGACCAGTACTGACATCAGCCTCAGCCTTGTGGATAAAGAGGAGAGCAACAACAACTTATCTTTATAATATTTTCAATCCCGGTTGAATAAAAGTATAATACGCACAGTCTATAAATATCTAGAGCAGTTTTCTTGGACATGCATTCACTTTCAAATTATATGGTTCTTATGCTTTACATTTTAGAACAGACCACAACCGCATTTCATCTGCTGACCAAAATAACCCTTCTTTCTATGGCTCCTTGCTAATATTGATTAAAATCTTCTGACAACAAATCAATTCGCTTACACCATTCATGAAATTTGTGAAATTGACAAATGCAGTTTATTTCATAAAATTAGTAGATAACTTGCAAATAATAATATAATGCAAATAAATATGACCCCAATGTGCGTACAAGCGCTTCTGTTTGTGTGTGCTTGTGCATCTTTTCAAAGTCAGCATGCATATTACTCTTACATAAATATTGCAAAAAATAACTTAAAATATGCACTGGTCATGCTAAACAACCATTTCTCCTGTGATTGTTATATCGGTTCAGAAACAAATATGCTTTTTGTTATCTGACTATGACATTTGTAATGACCAACGTGACTTGTACACATGCAGAACTTCTGCTTTGGTAGAAATGGAAGTATGACAACCATGTATGCAGGCTGTAGGACAACCTCCTATATCTGGATGGACCCCCCTCACAGCTCACTGTGCCTTACTCCAATGTCGCTGTTCACTGCATTCACAGTGAGTCAGCAAAGTGCCTGCTAAATCATCAA
The DNA here is from genome assembly GCA_033239005.1 of Lamellibrachia satsuma. Lineage (NCBI taxonomy): Eukaryota > Metazoa > Annelida > Polychaeta > Sabellida > Siboglinidae > Lamellibrachia > Lamellibrachia satsuma. The sequence goes on along the minus strand of BSQZ01000012.1, from coordinate 4,191,867 downwards.
ACACACAACTGAGTTGCGCATATGACAAGTACATGGCTAGACCATCGGGCAAGTACATGGCTAGACCATCGGGAAAGTACATGGCTAGACCATCGGGCAAGTACATGGCTAGACCATCGGGCAAGTACATGGCTAGACCATCGGGCAAGTACATGGCTAGACCATCGGGAAAGTACATGGCTAGACCATCGGGCAAGTACATGGCTAGACCATCGGCAAGGGTCGTAAAACATCATGGCTTCATGGGAAACCATAGCTATGTTGTTGGTCAAGTATGTCTCAGACGGGAGTTTGGCTATACTGGCCAGTGTGGATCACAAATATGACATAGCTATGTGGTTGGTCAAGTATGTCTCAGACGGGAGTTTGGCTATACTGGCCAGTGTTGATCACAAATATGACATAGCTATGTGGTTGGTCAAGTATGTCTCAGACGGGAGTTTGGCTATACTGGCCAGTGTGGATCACAAATATGACATAGCTATGTGGTTGGTCAAGTATGTCTCAGACGGGAGTTTGGCTATACTGGCCAGTGTTGATCACAAATATGACATAGCTATGTGGTTGGTCAAGTATGTCTCAGACGGGAGTTTGGCTATACTGGCCAGTGTTGATCACAAATATGACATAGCTATGTGGTTGGTCAAGTATGTCTCAGATGGGAGTTTGGCTATACTGGCCAGTGTGGATCACAAATATGACATAGCTACGTGGTTGGTTAAGTATGTTTCAGACGGTAAAATAGTGAAGTGAAGTAGTGAAGTGAAGTAGTAAACAGTCAATTGTAAAATGTATGGCTACACAGTGAAGTAGTGAACAGTCAATTGTAAAAAGTAAGGCTACACAGTGAAGTAGTGAACAGTCAATTGTAAAAAGTATGGCTACACAGTGAAGTAGTGAACAGTCAATTGTAAAAAATATGGCTACACAGTGAAGTAGTAAACAGTCAAGTGTAAAAAGTATGGCTACACAGTGAAGTAGTGAACAGTCAATTGTAAAAAGTATGGCTACACAGTGAAGTAGTAAACAGTCAAGTGTAAAAAGTATGGCTACACAGTGAAGTAGTGAACAGTCAATTGTAAAAAGTATGGCTACACAGTGAAGTAGTGAACAGTCAATTGTAAAAAGTATGGCTACACAGTGAAGTAGTAAACAGTCAAGTGTAAAAAGTATGGCTACACAGTGAAGTAGTGAACAGTCAAGTATAACAAGTATGGCTACACAGTGAAGTAGTGAACAGTCAATTGTAAAAAGTATGGCTACACAGTGAAGTAGTAAACAGTCAATTGTAAAAAGTATGGCTACACAGTGAAGTAGTAAACAGTCAATTGTAAAAAGTATGGCTACACAGTGAAGTAGTAAACAGTCAATTGTAAAAAGTATGGCTACACAGTGAAGTAGTAAACAGTCAATTGCAAAAAGTATGGCTACACAGTGAAGTAGTGAACAGTCAAGTGTAAAAAGTATGGCTACACAGTGAAGTAGTGAACAGTCAATTGTAAAAAGTATGGCTACACAGTGAAGTAGTAAACAGTCAAGTGTAAAAAGTATGGCTACACAGTGAAGTAGTGAACAGTCAATTGTAAAAAGTATGGCTACACAGTGAAGTAGTGAACAGTCAATTGTAAAAAGTATGGCTACACAGTGAAGTAGTAAACAGTCAAGTGTAAAAAGTATGGCTACACAGTGAAGTAGTGAACAGTCAAGTATAACAAGTATGGCTACACAGTGAAGTAGTGAACAGTCAATTGTAAAAAGTATGGCTACACAGTGAAGTAGTAAACAGTCAATTGTAAAAAGTATGGCTACACAGTGAAGTAGTAAACAGTCAATTGTAAAAAGTATGGCTACACAGTGAAGTAGTAAACAGTCAATTGTAAAAAGTATGGCTACACAGTGAAGTAGTAAACAGTCAATTGCAAAAAGTATGGCTACACAGTGAAGTAGTGAACAGTCAATTGTAAAAAGTATGGCTACACAGTGAAGTAGTAAACAGTCAATTGTAAAAAGTATGGCTACACAGTGAAGTAGTAAACAGTCAATTGCAAAAAGTATGGCTACACAGTGAAGTAGTGAACAGTCAATTGTAAAAAGTATGGCTACACAGTGAAGTAGTAAACAGTCAATTGTAAAAAGTATGGCTACACAGTGAAGTAGTAAACAGTCAATTGTAAAAAGTATGGCTACACAGTGAAGTAGTGAACAGTCAATTGTAAAAAGTATGGCTACACAGTGAAGTAGTGAACAGTCAATTGTAAAAAGTATGGCTACACAGTGAAGTAGTGAACAGTCAATTGTAAAAAGTATGGCTACACAGTGAAGTAGTGAACAGTCAATTGTAAAAAGTATGGCTACACAGTGAAGTAGTAAACAGTCAAGTGTAAAAAGTATGGCTACACAGTGAAGTAGTAAACAGTCAAGTGTTAAAAATCTGTAAAAACATAGTTTAATCTACACAGGACTGCTGTGTGAGGGTCAATCCACTCACCAAGGTCATCGATGACTTCTTCATCTGGTGGATTATAGAACGATAGTCCGAGTGAGATGATTGCAGCGACTATGAGGATGATTAGAGTGACGTCTTGGAGCGCCTCCCACACGAGCTGCAGAAATGACTTGGGCGGTTTTGGTGGGATCACGTTTGACCCAAACACGTCTTTCCTATGTTGCAGTTCTTGCTGCGTGCCACCCATACCTGCAGAGTTCATCATGACTGAGGATGGTGATGTAAAAATTTAACAACACTGATGCATCATTTAAAGATAGTGACACATCGTTTAAAGACAGTGACACATAATTTAAAGACACTGATGCATCATTTAAAGACAATGACAAATCGTTCAAAGACAGTGACACACCGTTCAAAGACAGTGACACATCATTTAAAGACACTGATGCATCATTTAAAGATAGTGATAAATCGTTTAAAAACAGTGACATATAATTTAAAGACAGTGTAACATAATTTAAAGACAGTGTCACATCATTTAAATACAGTGACACATCATTTAAAGAGTGTCACATCATTTAAAAACACTGATGCATATTTTAAACACAGTATCACATGATTTAAACAGTGTCACATCATCTATCAAAGACAGTGTCATATCATTCAAAGACAGCGTCACATAATTTAAAGACAGTGTCAAATCTTTTATAGACAGTGACCCATCATTTAAAGACAGTGTCACATCATTTAAAGAGTCACATCATTTATAGACAGTGTCACATCATTTATAGACAGTGTCATTAAAGACGTTTAAAGACTGCATGGGTGGGCACATTGTAGGTGTAGCACACTGTACGTGTGGCACAGTGTAGGTGGGGCACACTGTATGTGTGGCACAGTGTAGGTGTAGCACACTGTATGTGTGGCACAGTTTAGGTGGGGCACACTGTATGTGTGGCACAGTGTAGGTGTGGCACATTGTAGGTGTAGCACACTGTACGTGTGGCACAGTGTAGGTGGGGCACACTGTATGTGTGGCACAGTGTAGGTGTGGCACAGTTTAGGTGTAGCACACTGTATGTGTGGCACGGTGTAGGTGTGGCACAATGTAGGTGTAGCACACTGTATGTGTGGCACAGTGTAGGTGTGGCACAGTGTAGGTGTAGCACACTGTATGTGTGGCACGGTGTAGGTGTGGCACAATGTAGGTGTAGCACACTGTATGTGTGGCACAGTGTAGGTGTGGCACAGTGTAGGTGTAGCACACTGTATGTGTGGCACAGTGTAGGTGTGGCACAGTGTAGGTGGGGCACACTGTATGTGTGGCACAGTGTAGGTGTGGCACAGTGTAGGTGGGGCACACTGTATGTGTGGCACACTGTAGGTGTGGCACAGTGTAGGTGGGGCACACTGTATGTGTGGCACACTGTAGGTGTGGCACAGTGTAGGTGTAGCACACTGTATGTGTGGCACAGTGTAGGTGTGGCACAGTGTAGGTGTGGCACAGTGTAGGTGTGGCACACTGTATGTGTGGCACAGTGTAGGTGGGGCACAGTGTAGGTGTGGCACACTGTATGTGTGGCACAGTGTACGTGTGGCACAGTGTAGGTGGGGCACACTGTATGTGTGGCACAGTGTAGGTGTGGCACAGTTTAGGTGTAGCACACTGTATGTGTGGCACAGTGTAGGTGTGGCACAATGTAGGTGTAGCACACTGTATGTGTGGCACAGTGTAGGTGTGGTACAGTGTAGGTGGGGCACACTGTATGTGTGGCACAGTGTAGGTGTGGCACAGTGTAGGTGTAGCACACTGTATGTGTGGCACAGTGTAGGTGTGGCACAATGTAGGTGTAGCACACTGTATGTGTGGCACAGTGTAGGTGGGGTACAGTGTAGGTGGGGCACAGTGTATGTGTAGCACACTGTATGTGTGGCACAGTGTAGGTGGGGCACAGTGTAGGTGTGGCACACTGTATGTGTGGCACAGTGTAGGTGTGGCACAGTGTAGGTGTAGCACACTGTATGTGTGGCACAGTGTAGGTGTGGTACAGTGTAGGTGTAGCACACTGTATGTGTGGCACACTGTAGGTGTGGCACAGTGTAGGTGTGGCACAGTGTAGGTGTAGCACACTGTATGTGTGGCACAGTGTAGGTGGGGCACAGTGTAGGTGTGGCACACTGTATGTGTGGCACAGTGTAGGTGTAGCACACTGTATGTGTGGCACAGTGTAGGTGTAGCACACTGTATGTGTGGCACAGTGTAGGTGTGGCACAGTGTAGGTGTAGCACACTGTATGTGTGGCACAGTGTAGGTGTAGCACACTGTATGTGTGGCACAGTGTAGGTGTAGCACACTGTATGTGTGGCACAGTGTAGGTGTAGCACATTGTATGTGTGGCACAGTGTAGGTGTGGCACACTGTATGTGTGGCACAGTGTAGGTGTAGCACACTGTATGTGTGGCACAGTGTAGGTGTAGCACACTGTATGTGTGGCACAGTGTAGGTGTAGCACACTGTATGTGTGGCACAGTGTAGGTGTGGCACACTGTATGTGTGGCACAGTGTAGGTGTGGCACAGTGTAGGTGTAGCACACTGTATGTGTGGCACAGTGTAGGTGTAGCACACTGTATGTGTGGCACAGTGTAGGTGTAGCACACTGTATGTGTGGCACAGTGTAGGTGTAGCACATTGTATGTGTGGCACAGTGTAGGTGTGGCACAGTGTAGGTGTGGCACACTGTATGTGTGGCACAGTGTAGGTGTAGCACACTGTATGTGTAGCACAGTGTAGGTGTAGCACACTGTATGTGTGGCACAGTGTAGGTGTAGCACACTGTATGTGTGGCACAGTGTAGGTGTGGCACACTGTATGTGTGGCACAGTGTAGGTGTGGCACAGTGTAGGTGTAGCACACTGTATGTGTGGCACAGTGTAGGTGTGGCACAGTGTAGGTGTGGCACAGTGTAGGTGTAGCACACTGTATGTGTGGAACGGTGAAGGTGTGGCACAGTGTAGGTGTAGCACACTGTATGTGTGGCAGTGTAGGTGTGGCACAGTGTAGGTGTGGCACGGTGTAGGTGTGGCACGGTGTAGGTGTGGCACAGTGTAGGTGTAGCACAGTGTAGGTGTAGCACACTGTAGGTGTGGCACAGTGGAGGTGTGGCACAGTGTAGGTGTGGCACAGTGTAGGTGTGGCACAGTGTAGGTGTGGCACAGTGTAGGTGTGGCACAGTGTAGGTGTGGCACAGTGTAGGTGTAGCACACTGTATGTGTGGCACAGTGTAGGTGTGGCACAGTGTAGGTGTGGCACAGTGTAGGTGTAGCACACTATATGTGTGGGGAACGGTGTAGGTGTAGCACACTGTATGTGTGGCACAGTGTAGGTGTGGCACGGTGTAGGTGTGGCACAGTGTAGGTGTGGCACAGTGTAGGTGTAGCACACTGTATGTGTGGCACGGTGTAGGTGTAGCACACTGTATGTGTGGCACGGTGTAGGTGTGGCACAGTGTAGGTGGGGTACAGTGTAGGTGTGGGACAGTGTAGGTGTAGCACACTGTATGTGTGGCACGGTGTAGGTGTGGCACAGTGTAGGTGTAGCACACTGTATGTGTGGCACAGTGTAGGTGTGGGACAGTGTAGGTGTGGCACAGTGTAGGTGTGGCACAGTGTAGGTGGGGTACAGTGTAGGTGTGGGACAGTGTAGGTGTGGCACAGTGTAGGTGTGGCACAGTGTAGGTGGGGCACAGTGTAGGTGTGGGACAGTGTAGGTGTGGCACAGTGTAGGTGTGGCACAGTGTAGGTGGGGTACAGTGTAGGTGTGGGACAGTGTAGGTGTGGCACAGTGTAGGTGTGGCACAGTGTAGGTGGGGCACAGTGTAGGTGTGGCACACTGTATGTGTGGCACAGTGTAGGTGTGGCACAGTGTAGGTGTGGCACAGTGTAGGTGTGGCACAGTGTAGGTGTGGCAGGGAAGTTGACTACAGGAACTAGAGCAAGGAATCTCCAAGCACCAGTGATCAAGGCTGAGAACATAAGCTCCAGACAGGAGATAAAACAAGCTGAAATGGTGAAACATTAAAATATGATGAGCCAGCAGACGACGCAGGCCTGCAATATAACAGTACTGACAGGTGATAGGTACTCACATTTCACCTTTGATGGAAACAACCGAAGGATTGAGATGGGAGATGGTCCCTTCATCCTGCTTAGGTTAACCCTGGTTATGTGGGCATGCACCAGTCTGCAGTCTGGGGGGGGGGGCAGCGGGGAGGATTGGGGGGAGGTCATGTAGTGATGTTGGCAGTGTGCATCTTTTGGGCGAGACACTAAAAGCTGGTGGTCCCTTCTACCTGGTGTCTATGCCGGGGGAAGTGGACTCGCTGAGCTGGTGGTCCCTTCTACCTGGTGTCTATGCCGGGGGAAGTGGACTCGCTGAGCTGGTGTTCCCTTCTACCTGGTGTCTATGCCGGGGGAAGTGGACTCGCTGAGCTGGTGATCGCATCTACCTGGTGTCTATGCCGGGGGAAGTGGACTCGCTGAGCTGGTGATCGCATCTACCTGGTGTCTATGCCGGGAGAAGTGGACTCGCTGAGCTGGTGATCGCATCTACCTGGTGTCTATGCCGGGGGAAGTGGACTCGCTGAGCTGGTGGTCCCCTCTACCTGGTGTCTATGCCGGGAGAAGTGGACTCGCTGAGCTGGTGGTCCCCTCTACCTGGTGTCTATGCCGGGGGAAGTGGACTCGCTGAGCTGGTGGTCCCCTCTACCTGGTGTCTATGCCGGGGGAAGTGGACTCGCTGAGCTGGTGGTCCCCTCTACCTGGTGTCTATGCCGGGGGAAGTGGACTCGCTGAGCTGGTGGTCCCCTCTACCTGGTGTCTATGCCGGGGGAAGTGGACTCGCTGAGCTGGTGGTCCCCTCTACCTGGTGTCTATGCCGGGGGAAGTGGACTCGCTGAGCTGGTGTTCCCCTCTACCTGGTGTCTATGCCGGGGGAAGTGGACTCGCTGAGCTGGTGGTCCCCTCTACCTGGTGTCTATGCCGGGAGAAGTGGACTCGCTGAGCTGGTGGTCCCCTCTACCTGGTGTCTATGCCGGGGGAAGTGGACTCGCTGAGCTGGTGGTCCCCTCTACCTGGTGTCTATGCCGGGGGAAGTGGACTCGCTGAGCTGGTGGTCGCATCTACCTGGTGTCTATGCCGGGGGAAGTGGACTCGCTGCGCTGGTGGTCCCCTCTACCTGGTGTCTATGCCGGGGGAAGTGGACTCGCTGAGCTGGTGGTCCCCTCTACCTGGTGTCTATGCCGGGGGAAGTGGACTCGCTGAGCTGCTTGTGTCTAACCCATTAATGGTACCAGAATACTCAGTATAGAAGGACGCAGATGAACGGAAGAAAGCAAGAAAGCCTACCTTCGTTTGGTGATGTTTTCAGCCGCTTACACAGTTCTAGTACACCCCCGTAGTCAGCTTGAAGCTTTGCGTAGGCTTCCCGGCCTCGCACCTCCATCAAGTCACGCAGCTCCTTCACTGTCACGGTGTACCCCTCCATCTGGTCCTCTGGCGCCATCATGTGGAACCTCTCCTGTAACACAACACCACATGGAATCTCTGGTACAAGACACAGTATTGAGTGGAACCTCTCCTGTAACACAACACCACATGGAATCTCTGGTACAAGACACAGTATTGAGTGGAACCTCTCCTGTAACACAACACCACATGGAATCTCTGGTACAAGACTCAGTATTGTGTGGAACCTCTCCTGTAACACAACACTACATGGAATCTCTGGTACAAGATACAGTATTGTGTGGAACCTCTCCTGTAACACAACACCACATGGAATCTCTGGTAAAAGACACAGTATTGTGGGGAACCTCTCCTGTAACAGAATATCACATGAAATCTCTGGTACAAGACACAGTGTTGAGTGGAACCTCTCCTGTAACACAACACCACATGGAACCTCTGGTACAAGACACAGTATTGTGTGAAACCTCTCCTGTAACACAACACCACATGGAACCTCTGGTACAAGACACAGTATTGAGTGGAACCTCTCCTGTAACACAACACCACATGGAATCTCTGGTACAAGACACAGTATTGAGTGGAACCTCTCCTGTAACACAACACCACATGGAATCTCTGGTAGAAGACACAGTGTTGAGTGGAACCTCTCCTGTAACACAACACCACATGGAACCTCTGGTACAAGACACATTATTGTGTGAAACCTCTCCTGTAACACAACACCACATGGAACCTCTGGTACAAGACACAGTATTGAGTGGAACCTCTCCTGTAACACAACACCACATGGAATCTCTGGTACAAGACACAGTATTGAGTGGAACCTCTCCTGTAACACAACACCACATGGAATCTCTGGTAGAAGACACAGTATTGTGTGAAACCTCTCCTGTAACACAACACTACATGGAATCTCTGGTACAAGACACAGTATTGAGTGGAACCTCTCCTGTTAAACAACACCACATGGGATCTCTGGTAAAAGACACAGTATTGTGTGGAACCTCTCCTGTAACACACCACATGGAATCTTTGGTACAAGACACAGAATTGTGGAGAATCTCTTTAATCTCAGAACACAGCATCAAGTGGAATCTCTGTTACACAAGACACCGCTGTGTAGAATCTTTGTAACAAGACACATCATTGTGTTACAAGACAAAGTATCCTCAGGTCAGCCAGTGTTACTCCATGTTTAAAGTAGTAAATGCATATAAAGATGATTGTACTGTATGTATGTTTCGCAGTAGAAAGTGTGCATGTAACATGTCAGAATAGAGCTTGGTATTAATTGAAAACTGAGAGCAGAACGATGCAAAATAAGTTCTAAGCACAGATTTAATCAGTTGCGCAATGGTCAAGCTAAAATGCCGCTGACAAGGCGATATATCGTCACATGTGACCAGCTGGCGGCAATGCCGTAAGTTGTGTGACATGTTTATGATTCTGAGATGGATTCAAGGATCATCACACAAACTTTGATGAAATGACAGTGGCCAAATGTGAGTCGCGCTTCAAGCAAACTATCAGAATCTGGAAAATCAGGAGTCAATGTAAAAAGTTGGGGTGCATATTTTACATGGTAATATAGAAATTCTATCAGAATCATAGGCGTATTATACATGGAAACTTACGGTACATGCAACATGGAGTGTGCTGTTTAAAATTGTGCTAAAATCTCTGCTAAATAAAAAAATCAGGCTAAGAATAAAAGAATATTAAAAAGGTCAAATTTGTGCTAATTGCTTAAGTGTCCAGATTGGCCAACCCTCCCTTGAAGGTGTCTCGAGTTGGGGAAATGATTATGCACTCAGTCAGCTGGTTCCATAGTCAGATACCAGTTGGGAAGAAAGAGTGCCTATGCACATCTGTCCTGCAGTAGGTCTTGTAACACTGTGCCTTGATACTGGTTGGACAGCTAGAGAGGTTTCTCCTGAGGAAAACAAGGCTGTTGTTGGCCGTCTCTGTGACAGCATCGACATGGGAATTCCAGGTCAAATTTCCTGCTATTGTAACTCTAAGGTACTTTCCTGTCTTCACAAGATTGCTACCACGGATGGCATAGGTGGCTGCAACAGGGTTCCGTTTCCTAATGACTCTGATGACCTCGCATATTTGCTTGGGTTGAATGACATCTTCCAGTCTTTTTCCCACTGTTGCAGTTTGTTGAGATCTTCTTGCAGAATCTGTCATGTATCGTCTGTATGTTCCTGTACAAGAGGGTATCGTCTGTATGTTCCTGTACAAGAGGGTATCGTCTGTATGTTCCTGTACAAGAGGGTATCGTCTATATGTTCCTTTACAAGAGGGTATCGTCTGTATGTTCTTGTACAAGAGGGTATCGTCTGTATGTTCCTTTACAAGAGGGTATCGTCTGTATGTTCCTGTTCAAGAGGGTATCGTCTGTATGTTCCTGTACAAGAGGATATCGTCTGTATGTTCCTGTACAAGAGGGTATCGTCTGTATGTTCCTTTACAAGAGGGTATCGTCTGTATGTTCCTGTACAAGAGGGTATCATCTGTATGTTCCTGTACAAGAGGATATCGTCTGTATGTTCCTTTACAAGAGGGTATCGTCTGTATGTTCCTGTGCAAGAGGGTATCATCTGTATGTTCCTGTGCAAGAGGGTATAGTCTGTATGTTCCTGTACAAGAGGGTATCATCTGTATGTTCCTTTACGCTGATATGAAAGTTTCAGAGCAGTGTGGTATTGCAGCTTCAAAGGGTAATCAAATTCTTGGATTGATTAGAAGAAACATAACATACAAGGGAAAAAAGTTAATTATACCTCTTTATAAAGCAATAGTTAGACCTCATTTAGAATACTGTATACAAGCATGGAGACCATATCATAAGAAGGATATAGATACGCTTGAACGCATACAAAGGAGAGCAACTAAAATGATTCCAGAACTGAGAGACCTTAGTTATGAAGAACGCCTGAAGGAATGTGGTTTAACAACTCTAGAGACAAGGAGGTTAAGAGGAGATCAGATTGAAGTTTTTAAGATATTGAATGGGTATGAAAATATTGATAGAAATATGTTTTTCTCACTCAAGAAGGATAGCAGAACTAGAGGTCGAGGTAAAATTAGTAAAGGATCAGTGTAGATTGGACATCAGGAAGCACTCGTTCTCACAGACGACAATAAATGAATGGAACAAATTGTCTACAGATTGTGTAACTGCTAGCAGCATGAATATGTTTAAAAACAAGGTTGACACATATCTCAGGAGGGCGGGCTATAAGTAGATGAACATTGTTGGACTCTCGATAAGCCAATGGCTTCCTTGTCCACTTGCCATCTGGGCCTTTGGCTTGGATGGCAAATCTTGTTAAATCTTACCAGAGGGTATCGTCTGTATGCTCCTGTACAAGAGGGTATCGACTGTATTTTCTTGTATAAGAGGGTATCGTCTGTATGTTCCTGTGCAAGAGGGTATCAACTGTATGTTCTTGTATAAGAGGGTATTGTCTGTATGTTACTGTGCAAGAGGGTATCGTCTGTATGTTCCTTTGCAAGAGGGTATCATCTGTATGTTCCTGTGCAAGAGGGTATCACCTGTATGTTCCTGTACAAGAGGGTATTGTCTGTATGTTCCTGTACAAGAGGGTATCATCATCTGTATGTTCCTTTACAAGAGGGTATCGTCTGTATGTTCTTGTACAAGAGGGTGTCGTCTGTATGTTCCTGTACAAGAGGGTATTATCTGTATGTTCCTGTGCAAGAGGGTATTGTCTGTATGTTCCTTTACAAGAGGGTATCGTCTGTATGTTCCTGTACAAGAGGGTATCTTCTGTATGTTCCTTTACAAGAGGGTATCGTCTGTATGTTCTTGTACAAGAGGGTATAGTCTGTATGTTCCTTTACAAGACGGTATCGTCTGTTTCACTGTACCAGACATCCTTGTGGGACAACTGAGGTGACTTGGGCAGGAACGGATGTCTGTACTTCTACCACTCGTTACCTCCTACCAGCAAGGAAGCTCCTCATCCTCATGAGGAGGTTGCCCCTGACGCCACAGTGCTGCAGTGTGGTGGTCAGCAGCTTGTGGGACACCTTGTCGAACGCCTTGCTGAAGTCAAGCCGGACAGCATCGATCTGCTCTCCCTGGTCTAATGTAGCTCATAGGTCTTGTAGGGTTATGATCAGCTGGCTTTTGCATGATCTCCTCTTTTTGTTGCTGGTCGGAGAGGATCTTATGTGCGTCAAAGTGTTGCATAATGTGGCTATGGATGTTGTGTTCCATTACCTCGCTGCATACTGATGTTAGTAATATGGGTCGGTAGTTTGCCGGACCCTTCTTGAATACTGGGGTGATATTAGGTTTCTTCCAGTCATCTGGTGTTGTGCCCTGGTGCAGTGATGCTTGGAAGATTAAATTAAGTGCTCGGTTGATTTCTCGTGTGAAATCTTTCAAAAGTCTGGTCATGTTGTCTGGTCATGTTGTCTGGTCATGTTGTCTGGTCATGTTGTCTGGTCATGATGTCTGGTCATGTTGTCTGATCATGATGTCTGGTCATGTTGATGTCTGGGCCAGCAGTTTGTGTGGGATAAGGCCTTGCTTGATCTACTGTGAACTGGTGCATATCCGGGGATGGAAGTGATCATTAAGTATAGTGGCTTTCTTCTGTGGGTGCCTTGGTTTTCACCATTGCTACCACTACTTCAACAGTTACACTGGCTTCCTGTTACTTATTGAATTAATTTTAAGATGTCCACCCTTACATATTACACAACAACCGCCCTACATGGCTAGTCTCCTGCATCTTTCAAATATCCCTAGGCAGCTCAGATCATCACTTTTATAACTTATTGTTCCTAAAACAAAACTTAACTTGGGCAAACGTACTTTCTCTGTCGCCGCGCCTAGGGACTGGAATGAACTCCCTATCACTTTGAAAACATCTGAAACTATAGCTATTTTCCGAAAAAAAACTCAATACAGTGTACATATTTATTCCAAATTGCATTTTCCCTATAAATATTTGTGTTTTGTTGCACCTCTAAGCTATCTCTTCCCTTTGATGAAGTTGTACAGTTTCTTTGGGTTCCATCACTGGTGACAATGTCCTTGATATAGTTGTTATATACATTCCTGCATTAATATCTGGAATCCTTCTTCAGCCTTTCATATCGGTAATTATCATCTGTGTCACCAGTCAAGTGAGCCTTGCGGAAGGCTCTATTCATCTGCTTGGGTATTCTCTTCACTTGCCTGGTGACCCAGGTTTGGCTGTATCTTGGGGAAGATATCTTTGATGGAACTCTGGCTTCTATCAACTCCAGACACGAGTCTCTGAAGAGGTTCCATAAGTCATTGATGTTAGTTTGGTTTGTTTTGGGTGAAGAAGCTAGTAAAGATGTTTATATCAGCCCTCAATGTATCTGTGTCAGTGTTCTTCCATAGGAAGATCTTCCTTCGTGGTGGTCTGTTTCTCGTGGCACGAGGGCTGGTCTCAACAAACACAATGTCATGATCACTAATTCCAGGAATGGTTTTACACTCCTGAATTAGGCTTGGCCGGTTTGTGATGAAGACATCTAAGATGTTGTTGCCTCAAGTTGGGAGTCTGACAATCTGCTCAGACCTATGTCGTGCATAGTATCGAGGAAGCACCAGCAAACTTGCAAGGGGTTGCTGTTCCCGCTGATCTGGTGTCGGGCTACCGATATCAGACATTTAGAGTGTCCTCAATGACGCGTTACTCAGGGTTCACCATGGACTGCCCAGTGTCCATGAGAGTCACAAGTATCTGCCAGACAAATTGATGTGTCAGGAAGCCAACGTAACAGTTACTAATGGATCCCGGTGAAAATCAATTCTGTATGAGGGGCATTTCACCGGAGAACAGCCAACTGCTATTTATGTAAGGATCTGGGCCTGACAGCACACCGCTGGAGACATTATGACCCTGGAGACATAATGACCCTGGAGACATTATGACCCTGGAGACATAATGACACTGGACACACAACAGTGCCGGAATGTCAAAGATACTAACTGCACTAGAGGGTGCACAAGTAAGTGATGTGGCTCCCTTCGTGTGATAATCACCAAAACTGGGAATTAATTCCACAATATGGTCACAATAATTCGGACAAAAATAGATTTTCACATTACCCATTTTGTGGTATTTTTCTAAACCTATCCATAAGCCAAGTAGTATAACCATATGCAGTATTTATACCTGTCTATATGCCTCCAGGTAGTATATAGTAAAAATGTGGTTCTTGTACCTGCCTCCAGGTAGCATAGTCCAAACACGGAATTTGTACCTGTCTATATGCTCTAGTCAGCATAGTCCAAATACGGTATTTGTACCTGTCTATATGCTTCCAGATAGCATAGTCCAAACACAGTATTTGTACCTGTCTACATGCCTCCAGGTAGCATAGTCCAAACATGGAATTTGTAACTGTCTATATGCCTCCAGGTAGCATAGTCCAAACAAAAAATTTGTACCTGTCTGTATGCCTCTAGTCAGCATAGTCCAAATACGGTATTTGTACCTGTCTATATGCTTCCAGATAGCATAGTCCAAACACAGTATTTGTACCTGTCTATATGCCTCCAGGTAGCATAGTCCAAACATGGAATTTGTACCTGTCTATATGCCTCCAGGTAGTATAGTCCAAAACATGGTATTTGTACCTGTCTATATGCCTCCAGGTAGCATAGTCCAAACACGGAATTTGTACATGTCTATATGCCTCCATGTAGTATAGTCCAAACAAAGTATGTGTACCTGTCTATATGCCTCCAGGTAGTATAGTCTAAACAAAGTAGTTGTACCTGTCTATATGCCTCCAGGTAGTATAGTCCAAACAAAGTATTTGTACCTGTCTATATGCCTCCAGGTAGTATTGTCCAAACAAAGTATTTGTACCTGTCTATATGCCTCCAGCTAGTATAGTACAAACAAAGTATTTGTACCTATCTATATGCCATCAGGTAGTATAGTCCAAACAAAGTATTTGTACCTGTCTATATGCCTCCAGGTAGTATAGTCCAAACAAAGTATTTGTACCTGTCTATATGCCTCCAGGTAGTATAGTCCAAACAAAGTATCTGTACCTGTCTATATGCCACCAGGTAGTATAGTCCAAACAAAGTATTTGTACCTGTCTATATGCCTCCAGGTAGTATAGTCCAAACAAAGTATTTGTACCTGTCTATATGCCTCCAGGTAGTATAGTTTAAACAAAGTATTTTCACCTGTCTATATGCCACCAGGTAGTATAGTCCAAACAAAGTATTTGAACCTGTCTACATGCCTCCAGGTAGTATAGTCCAAACAAAGTATTTGTACCTGTCTACATGCCTCCAGGTAGTATAGTCCAAACAAAGTATTTGTACCTGTCTATATGCCTCCAGGTAGTATAGTCCAAACAAAGTATTTGTACCTGTCTATATGCCACCAGGTAGTATAGTCCAAACAAAGTATTTGTACCTGTCTATATGCCTCCAGGTAGTATAGTCCAAACAAAGTATTTGTACCTGTCTATATGCCTCCAGGTAGTATAGTCCAAACAAAGTATTTTCACCTGTCTATATGCCTCCAGGTAGTATAGTTTAAACAAAGTATTTGAACCTGTCTACATGCCTCCAGGTAGTATAGTCCAAACAAAGTATTTGTACCTGTCTACATGCCTCCAGGTAGTATAGTCCAAACAAAGTATTTGTACCTGTCTACATGCCTCCAGGTAGTATAGTCCAAACAAAGTATTTGTACCTGTCTACATGCCACCAGGTAGTATAGTCCAAACAAAGTATTTGTACCTGTCTACATGCCACCAGGTAGTATAGTCCAAACAAAGTATTTGTACCTGTCTACATGCCACCAGGTAGTATAGTCCAAACAAAGTATTTGTACCTGTCTATATGCCACCAGGTAGTATAGTCCAAACAAAGTATTTGTACCTGTCTATATGCCACCAGGTAGTATAGTCCAAACAAAGTATTTGTACCTGTCTATATGCCACCAGGTAGTATAGTCCAAACAAAGTATTTGTACCTGTCTATATGCCACCAGGTAGTATAGTCCAAACAAAGTATTTGTACCTGTCTATATGCCACCAGGTAGTATAGTCCAAACAAAGTATTTGTACCTGTCTATATGCCTCCAGGTAGTATAGTCCAAACAAAGTATTTGTACCTGTCTATATGCCACCAGGTAGTATAGTCCAAACAAAGTATTTGTACCTGTCTATATGCCTCCAGGTAGTATAGTCCAAACAAAGTATTTGTACCTGTCTATATGCCACCAGGTAGTATAGTCCAAACAAAGTATTTGTACCTGTCTATATGCCTCCATGTAGTATAGTCCAAACAAAGTATTTGTACCTGTCTATATGCCACCAGGTAGTATAGTCCAAACAAAGTATTTGTACCTGTCTATATGCCACCAGGTAGTATAGTCCAAACAAAGTATTTGTACCTGTCTATATGCCACCAGGTAGTATAGTCCAAACAAAGTATTTGTACCTGTCTATATGCCACCAGGTAGTATAGTCCAAACAAAGTATTTGTACCTGTCTATATGCCACCAGGTAGTATAGTCCAAACAAAGTATTTGTACCTGTCTATATGCCACCAGGTAGTATAGTCCAAACAAAGTATTTGTACCTGTCTATATGCCACCAGGTAGTATAGTCTAAACAAAGTATTTGTACCTGTCTATATGCCTCCAGGTAGTATAGTCCAAACAAAGTATTTGTACCTGTCTATATGCCTCCAGGTAGTATAGTTTAAACAAAGTATTTGTACCTGTCTATATGCCTCCAGGTGGTATAGTTTAAACAAAGTATTTGTACCTGTCTATATGCCTCCAGGTAGTATAGTTTAAACAAAGTATTTGTACCTGTCTATATGCCTCCAGGTAGTATAGTCTAAACAAAGTATTTGTACATGTCTATATATCTCTCAGGTGGATTAGTCCCAGTCAGTTTGTAAGGGATGATTTCAAAACATTGCTGTACGATACTATAGCAAAATTAGATGATTAAACCTCAGAACCCCTGCCTGCCCACCCCTGACCTGGCCACGACCCCGGCTACATAAAACATTGTATTACATCAACTTGTGCACAACTTCGTATTTTCCAGGTAACAGCAGCAAAATGCAAAACTAGCTGTATGAAATGTGATAAGAAAATAACAATGTTTTTTTAAAAAATACATCGATATATGACACTAAAAGGGGCATGCATATTTCCTTGAACGGGCCCAGAATGAGATTTAATGGCAAAGAGTGTGGATTGAGTGCGTGATATAAAGATGTTATTGGCATTTGTAGATAATGTAGATAATGGTACAATACAACTTTTCACCAAACGGGAAACACTTACGTAAATTACGGTGTTTTGGTTTCACAGAACGATGATGTCAATAAGTATTTGTTATATACGGAACAGGAACATTGTTCTATGTCGTTCCGTGAGCTCAAAACATACCTTAATCTACATGTAATTGTTTCCCATTGGGTGGTGCACCCACTCCAAGTTATTTGTCATTAAATCATCACATTCTGAGCCGTTCCACTAAATGAAACATCTGCTAACCCACGTTAAACCCCCTCAATGTGAAACCTCCTCCCCCAAGAATACCACCTTCCCATGAAATCCCCCTTACCCATGAAACTGCCCTTCCCATGTAACCAATTTCATGCAGTGTCATATATGATTTTTTACATCACCCTATCATTTTCAAACAAGCAACAGCCAATAACTGATGCTCATATTTCTCTTCCCCAATGAGGAAACTCAACTTTCTGACCATCAAGACGCTGTAGCATAGAGGAGATTACGTCCACACAGCAACCAAATGATGACACCTCAAGGCAAGCCATGTTTCTTATCCATATAACATACACACACACAAATGTTCAGCCATACGGACCTACCTGTCAACTCTTTGCAAAGACAACTCTATACAATGTCAAGTATTTACTCAACAGGCTGAAAGGCTGCACAAAGTACGGCGGCCATGGGGAAGAACAGGGCCAAGTGCACCGTGTAGGCAGCCTGCCTTGACAAGGGATGAGGCAACACCAGCCGAGGCCCTCAGCACCGCCAGTTGCTCTGGGAGTCTCCCGGCTATTTTTACCTGATATGCTAAATCAACAGGTGTTGGCTTCAGCTGCTGAGACTGCAACCATCACAGACGTCCAGAGATGTCTAGGTCTGAGTGAGATGGCACACAGATGGCACACTGACCCTGCCCTATGAGTGGAACCAGGCATACATCAGAGTACCAACAACAACATAAGTAAGGATACATCAGAGTACCAACAACAACATAAGTAAGCATACATCAGAGTACCAACAACAACATAAGTAAGCATACATCAGAGAACCAACAACAACATAAGTAAGCATACATCAGAATACCAACAACAACATAAGTAGGTCACATGATATGTTACTGCAGCTGCTAACTCCAAGAATAAACGTCAAGGCAGACATTTTTGATTGGAATAAGTGGGATGAACACATGGAAACAGGGAGGGGAGACGAGGGAAGACATAGGACAGATGACCAGATCATTAACTTTCTGGTTCATGTCATATGAAGAAAGGACCAGTAGTTTTGGGATATTTGTGGACTATAACACTTATGTCCAGATTAAAATTTCTAGTGGATGACTAGCAACAAATGCACGGTAGTGATGGAAGGACACCTGGTGTACGAACACGGAATCAGGTTTGTTTGGGAGACAAATGTCCGGCAACATCTTCCAAGTTGATTTTATCGAAACCAAAATGAAAGGATTTGACAAAAACGCTACTGAATGTCAGTGACAAGACAACAATCAAAGTGATAGTTTTAATTAAAACTAAAACGTTATTTTGTACACAGTGTGTGTGACTGACTTTTGCATTGGTTTTACTAGCAAGATCAATTAGTGTGATGTACCCACTGAGTGGGAGGAATACACTGGCAGAAAACTGTTTGAGAATGTCAACAACACATGCAGGTCAATCCAGTTAATGGAATTGTTTCTGCAGTAGTTGTTTAAACATATACATACATGAATAATCATACATTAGGGCAGGCTTCTTGTCATCAATAAAGCACCACCTTATATAGAGCAGTATCCAGTCTTTGGGACTGCTCATTCCAACGACAACTTGACTTCTCTGGGAAGCATTCAGCCATGCAAAGACTATTTATCCACCATTGTCTATAGCCAGGTACTCATTTACACAGCTGAGTGGACTGGAGCAAGTGTCTATAGCCAGGTACACATTTATATAGCTGAGTGAACTGTAGCAAGTGTCTATATCCAGGTACACATTTACATAGCTGAGTGGACTGGAGCAAGTGTCTATAGCCAGGTACACATTTATATAGACGAGTGAACTGTAGCAAGTGTCTATAGCCAGGTACACATTTATATAGCTGAGTGAACTGTAGCAAGTGTCTATAGCCAGGTACACATTTACACAGTTGAATGGACTGGAGCAAGTGTCTATAGCCAGGTACTCATTTATATAGCTGAGTGAACTGGAGCAAGTGTCTATAGCCAGGTACACATTTATACGGCTCAGTGAACTGGAGCAAGTGTCTATAGCGAGGCACACATTTATACAGCTCAGTGAACTGGAGCAAGTGTCTATAGCCAGGTACACATTTATACAGCTCAGTGAACTGGAGCAAGTGTCTATAGCCAGGCACACATTTATACAGCGGAGTGAACTGGAGAAAGTGTCTATAGCCAGGCACACATTTATACAGCTCAGTGAACTGGAGCAAGTGTCTATAGCCAGGTACACATTTATACAGCTCAGTGAACTGGAGCAAACATCTATAGCCAGGCACACATTTATACAGCTCAGTGAACTGGAGCAAGTGCCAAAGTTTCGAAACAGCAGCAATAAGATTCAAACGTGGATCCTGTTGATTTGATAGAGGGTCTGATATTCTAACATCCCAGTTGCGCACCCCACCTGACGTTTAAGAACCTACAATAAATAAATAGTTTCCTCGGAGCTGCACACACTCTCTGCCGCCTTTAATTTGCATTTCCACAAAGGGGAGGGAACATATTGGGGGCATCATTGGGGGTAAAGGTACCCTGCTCTCCTACCTCACAAGTCCTCCCATTTCCACAGCCAAATGATGCAGAATCCAGAGACAGATATCTTATGATAGCACATATATGTCCTGTGAGGATTCATACTCAGGTCAGAAATACAAGAACAAGCTGTTTATCAGATCCACACACATCGCTCTAGAATGTTGCATGTTTTCCAGCTACACAGGTAATCATACCTCTCACTGCGTTGTCTCACGAAGAATCATCCAGCATCTCCTGCAGTGCTTCATGTGTGAAAATTTATGACAAATCATTCACCTAGATATACCAAACTAATTTAGCCGAGCAATTTTTTAGTTTTATTTTACCTGATTCATGTCACCACCATTAAATTTTGCCACGACATTTGATGCAGAGGTTACACGAATCATGACTAACTATAGTTGCGCCTTAAGTCAATATCATGGCCTAACATGAAATCATCGCCTACATGAAATGCGCATGCCTATACTGCACTGGCCAACTATCCTGTCATGGACCCAATATCGCCGCCTAACATTTATCTTGCAAAGGTTGGAAACTGATGATAGGCCTAACTAATCAATACAACACATTTTTGGGTACCATCATAAATATGTGACCTTCTTTCGAACAAATGGATGCTTATTTCAGCACCAACCTGAGGGAACCACATGCTATGGAAGCGATTGTAACAATATTAGAGTGACTGATAAGACATTCCCTAGTGAATACTCTGCTGATAGCTATATTCTGCATTACTTAAAATAACTGCATCATATATTATCCCAAGGGACATAGAGTCTCTATTCTCTCTCTAATATAGGTCAAGTTTACTGAACGATAAAATGCATTCAAACTAAAAGAATTGTCCAATGTTTTGTTAACCAACCAAAGACATAGTAACGTGTAAGTACAATCAATAATAACGTGTAGGTACAATCAATAGTAACGTGTAGGTACAATCAATAGTAACGTGTAGGTACAATCAATAGTAACGTGTAGGTACAATCAATAGTAACGTGTAGGTACAATCAATAGTAACGTGTAGGTACAATCAATAGTAACGTGTAGGTACAATCAATAGTAACGTGTAGGTACAATCAATAGTAACGTGTAGGTACAATCAATAGTAATGTGTAGGTACAATCAATAGAAATATTATAAATCCATTTTCAAAAACCAGAAAAGGCTGGCATCACATTTAGAACTTGATGTTGCAAACCCTCGATTTCAACCTAATTAATTATTATAGCATCATATTCATAATTAATTAAGCAAATCACTGTTGTCTACCATACAAAAGTGGCAGAAGTAAACCAGAATTATATATTCCAATATGCAAACAACCCACAGTATTGGTAAAAACGTTCAACTTGGGAGAATAAATTAATACAGATTCTGTTTTGAAGTTTATTATCTTCTACTTGCCATACCAACCGGTGAACAGAAAAAGAACCAGGTCCCAGAAATTAGTTCCTGCAGAAATTAACTGATGGTTGCCAAACATGGTAGTGAGTAAGTTTTAATAGTTATGTTCAAAAGAAAATCTTCTATATTAAAACAACAAATAACCAAACACAATATTTGCATTCTTCCATTGTTAATTACTTTGCTGTTGTTTCGTAGTAACTACTATAATAACGACTGATGTTAAAGTTTGCTGATTAACTTTGCTTCCAGTATAACTTATAAAGAAGCACATCTGAAAACATCGTGCCTGCATTTAAAAAATCAGTAATAACTAATAACAGTACTAAAGAGTATTTGAGTAAGTGTGACAAGGTGTTTGCCTCCAGACATGTACCTGAGCGTGTTGACTTATGGAATAACATGCCAGGAAATGGAAACTCCTAGAAGAGGATGCCAGGTAAATGTCAGAGGTAACCACACCAGGCTCCAGTCATCAACCATACCCTGTTGGCATGACAACCCAGGAAGCCTGTCTTGGTTTATTCCTGTTAAACCATGGTCTACTGCATTGATATAGGTTAACCCATTAGACCCCACAACGGCCGCGGCGGCCGCTCTGTGCAATCCTGGAACGGCCGCATACAGGACCCTCTATATAAAAAAATCCTGGCGAATAACTACTGAACTAAACACTACAAAATTTTGCCACACCCTAGCAGATACATTTTGCAACAACAACAGCTCGTTACGTGCATGTGTTGCCGTTTCGGAAATCTTGATTTTCATCGGTTTTATTCACGTTATGTCGGAAATTTTTATTTCTATATTTGTCATGATAAAATATGGTGTAACCTGAAAAATAACTGTCAGAATTTGATAATGTTTTCAGTGGTGCAAAGCTAACACATATAGCTACATTTTCTTTGCTGAGTTGCATAGGGTTATAGCATGGGATCATTGTCAAATGTCAGTCGCAACTTTCAATGTTTTAACAAATGTACTATTTTGTCTTTGCAAATTGTGATAAAATGTCAACATTTTATTAATATATCCTACTTCTATGTATACAGACATGTGGAGAAATTACTACTCTTCAAAATAAACACAACTTGTAATTGTCAATATTGAATAGTTTTTTCTACAGATTTTTGAACACAAGGAAGTCAAATCCCTCGAAATTTCCCAGAAATCCTGGGAACAGTGAAGCGTGTTTTAATAAAATCCTGGAGCCCAAACAATGTGTCATGTTGACCTATGCTTTTATGTATTCTGCAAAAACCATCATCATGACAGGGTCTATATCAGTTGTCAGGATTTACCATAAAACCATGTTATATAGTAGCTACATTCTATTCTAGCATCTTGGCAGATCAAATGTGTTTTAATGAAGTGAACCCATATTTTAAAATATAATTTGATCATTATGTGTTTATGAATATCAACTTTGCTGATCAGCGTACAATGTAAACATGATATTAGGGTGAAACATTCTAATTAAAGAGATAACGGTCAAATTATATGAAACAATTGTAGTTAATTTAGACACATTTGGGAAGAAAAGATGTTAGAGATACAGTTTATACAACATACCATCATTTTAAGAAAACAACTATCAGACATTGTAGCTTTAAATAGCAAAATAATGGTTATTAATAATACTGTTGACATATTGCCCTGGTGCAGTACCAGAGCCAGGAGGCATTGTCACTGTGCCCTGGTGCAGTACCAGAGCCAGGTGTTGTCACTGTGCCCTGGTGCAGTACCAGAGCCAGGTGTTGTCACTGTGCCCTGGTGCAGTACCAGAGCACGGAGGTGTTGTCACTGTGCCCTGGTGCAGTACCAGAGCCAGGAGGCATTGTCACTGGTTGATCAAACAGGAAACATTCATCTCAATATATCAACAACAAGAATATTCCAGACAATTCCAGCATCCTGTTGCTACATTACACACGTTCGCCACCTCGAGTCATGGGCCACTAAATATTCTCTCTGCCGCACAACTCTTAGTAGGTTCACAACTACCAGCAGCCTGATATCATTCTGAACCCTACCAGCAACCCGCCATCATTCTGAACCCTACCAGCAACCCGCCATCATTCTGAACCCTACCAGCAACCCGCCATCATTCTGAACCCCGCCTGCAACCTGCCATCATTCTGAACCCTACCAGCAGCCCACCATCATTCTGAACCCTACCAGCAGCCCGCCATCATTCTGAACCCTGCCAGCAGCCCGCCATCATTCTGAACCCTACCAGCAGCCCACCATCATTCTGAATCCCACCAGCAGCCTGCCACCATTCTGAACCCTACCAGCAACCCGCCATCATTCTGAACCCTACCAGCAGCCCACCATCATTCTGAACCCTGCCTGCAACCTGCCATCATTCTGAATCCTACCAGCAGCCCACCATCATTCTGAACCGTACCAGCAACCCGCCATCATTCTGAATCCTACCAGCAACCTGCCATCATTCTGAACCCTACCAGCAACCCGCCATCATTCTGAACCCTACCAGCAACCCGCCATCATTCTGAACTCTGCCATAAGCCCGCCATCATTCTGAACCCTACCAGCAACCTGCCATCATTCTGAACCCTGCCAGAATCCAGCCATCATTTTAAACCCTGCCATAAGCCCGCCATCATTCTGAACCCTGCCATAAGCCCGCCATCATTCTGAACCCTGCCATAAGCCCGCCATCATTCTGAACCCTACCTCCACACTGCCACCCTTTTTAAAACTGCTTCCTCGACTGATTTAGCTTAACACAAATCCAGTTCATCAGGGACCAAATATGTAGTGCGTGAATGCTTTATGTAACATCTGCAGTCGATTTAATAAAACATGCCTATTTTTGTTCAAATCATCAAAAGAATTGACTTTAGTTGTTAGATCTGGCAAGGATCAAGATAGTGGATATCCAAAATGGTAAACACTGCGTGGGTCAATGCTGATCATGGGCGTGACTTCCATCCTCTGGCCGATCACATGACAAAGTGAAAAAATTTAACCAAGGAACAAAATCGTGATTTTTTATTATTCTGATTTTCATTTCAGTAAATGTATGAACAAGCATTAACTAATTTAATAGTTTGTCTGATGATATCACAAAAACTACCAGGAGTGGTACATACAAAAGTTGCAGAAACGAGCTAGCATGTTGAAGTGGATACTACTGCTAGGTAGCATGTTGAAGTGGATACTACTGCTAGGTAGCATGTTGAAGTGGATACTACTGCTAGGTAGCATGTTGAAGTGGATACTACTGCTAGGTAGCATGTTGAAGTGGATACTACTGCTAGGTAGCATGTTGAAGTGGATACTAATACTAGGTAGGTTTGGTTTTTCGCAAACTTAATTTGAAATGAGACTAGCAAAAAAATTTAATTGATTAAGCATCTTTAATCATCAAACTTTAATATGCTCAATTATCAGATGCATCTTTGTATTTAGTGTATAATCTTTGAATAAAACAATGCTGTGACATTATTTCAGTGTGACTTTTTCCTAGCCAAAACTGACTTTTCCATGACTTTTTACCTGTGACTACTTCCGTGCACCGTCCACCAACTTTGGCTGTCATCTTTTGCACACTTGCTTTTTTGCTGACCAGCTGCCCCCACCCCCACCACTGACCAGCTGCCCCCACCCCCACCACTGACCAGCTGCCCCCACCACTGACCAACTGCCCCTCCTACTGACCAGCTGCCCCCCACCACTGACCAGCTGCCCCCACCACTGACCAGTTGCCCCCACCACTGACCAGCTGCCCCCCACCACTGGCCAGCTGCCCCCCACCACTGACCAGTTGCCCCCACCACTGACCAGCTGCCCCCACCACTGGCCAGCTGCCCCCACCACTGACCAGCTGCCCCCACCACTGACCAGCTGCCCCCACCACTGACCAGCTGCCCCCACCACTGACCAGCTGCCCCCACCACTGACCAGCTGCCCCCACCACTGACCAGCTGCCCCCACCACTGACCAGCTGCCCCCACCACTGACCAGCTGCACCCCACCACTGACCAGCTGCCCCCACCACTGACCAGCTGCCCCCACCACTGACCAGCTGCCCCCACCACTGACCAGCTGCCCCCACCACTGACCAGCTGCCCCCACCACTGACCAGCTGCCCCCACCACTGACCAGCTGCCCCCACCACTGCCCCCACCACCAGCTGCCCCCACCACTGACCAGCTGCCCCCCCACTGACCAGCTGCCCCCACCACTGACCAGCTGCCCCCCCCACTGCTTTCTAACCTCATTTCACTGACAATAATTTACACTTGTTTTGCCGATAATGTATGGGCGCATTTGTGCATGCATGCATGGGCGTGTGCATGCATGCGTGTGTAATATAGGTACGTATGTTAGTATGTGCGTGTGTGCGTGCATGCATGCGTGAATGCATACATGTATGAATGTCAACATGAATGCTTGTTTATATGTATTTATATACAGACACATTTATATTGATACTCTCAAGCTGCATGGAGCTGAATCTGTAAAGAGCTGCCATGAAACAACTGCCTGTCTCGTCGCTCGGAACTTTCAACTACCACAGACACTACAACTGACCTTGTCCAATTTCCACGACATAAGCAAAGACATAATCGAATCTACCTTCAACCAGGGAATTCTCTCGCAGTAACCACACACTTGGCAGCATCACCAGGTTGGTGTGCACTGTACTTGTTGCCATGGCAACACTTATGCCTACTGCACCACCATGCACCATGTCCAGAGCATGGTCGAAGTCACGAGATTGCCTGCGAGATAGAGCGGTGATATCGGTGACACAAGGACCCCCGGAGATGACGTCTGTTTGACTTACTCCACTAGACGCAAAACAGCAGAATATCAGTGACACAACCGTTTCATTCAGTCCAGAGTTTTCATTAGGGCATGTACTAACGGCAAAACACCTCAGGTTTATTAGAATAACTGCCAGTGTTTTTGTGGTGTCAATTAGGAATAAAGACACCTAAACTTGATATTTGTTAACAGTCGCAACAATTCAATGGCAACGAAAATACTGGGACCAGGAAATACTAGGACCTGAGAATATTGGAACCTAAAAATAGTTGCCTTATTATGCAATTGTTAATTCCACCTAAACCTAAGACCAGCTGTGATATCAAAGTGACATTTTCACAAGAAATCCACTTAGACTAGTGTTGCTGCAAACGCGCATCATTTAAATGCATCCATATAAACAGCCGCTACTGAGAGAATGCTCCTGAGTTCAAGAGGGTGCTAACTGTATGTCTTAAACGATACCTGCTAATCATCGATAACCAGCCATGTATAACACAAGATATACAGACTCCCAGACAAAGCACTAATTAACAGTAACTGTAATTAACCATAACTATAGGGCTTGCATCAAAGATTACTGCCACTATCAACACAGCAACCACTGACCAATGTCACATGACCTGGCGAATGTAGGACAGAATGTGTCCTGGACAGAATCAACAAGTCCCCTCCCCCCAAATATACAGTTACATTCATTCCTTCAATTGTATCCTCTTGTGGAGGTAGTTAGCAGAATTTATTGAGCCAAGTCATGGATGCTGCTGCAGTGGCTGTGTGGGATGCTTTACTTCCCCTTTACTTCCCCTTTACTTCTCCTTTACTTCCCCTTTACTTCCCCTGGCATAGACACCAGAATGACCAGATAGAAGGGACCAATGGCTTTTAGTGTCTCTTCCGAAAGACAGGCAAAGTGGGGTGAATGAAATTTGCCAAAGTTTTGAAGCGGCGGTAGGTGGTTTTAAACCCCGGTCCCCTCAACCAAACGTCTGACACTCTACCACCTAGACCAGCCTAGTGTCTGTCTCAATGATCTCTATAAGAGTTGTAGTTGAATGATCTCTATAAGAGTTGTACTTGAATGATCTCTCAACAAGGGACCGAGGAGTAATACTTCGCTGGCCACTTCGTCATGGTGCATCACTTCACCTGCCAGACGAAGACGACGTTGTCTCACAATGGCGGAGATCCGTGGGAGGCAGCCGTACAGGTGATGTGATCATGCCAGGATACATTAAGGATTTTGTGCAATATTCTTTATAATTTTTTTATGCCGCCAAGTTTGTGTCAGGATCTATGAAGGTTGTGAATCATGGTGTGTAATCAAATTATTTTAAATAAAATATTTGGATGCTGTAACCAAAATTGTACTTGTGATTATATAACCTTTCTATTATCGAGCCTGTGTTGAGAGCTGTATCCCCTAAAACTGGATACTAGAATCATGTATGGGCATCCTCAGCTACGTAATCCATAATCAGGAGTAATGCAGCTGCCGTACCGCCTCAAGATGTATCTACACTGGTAATTAAACCCTGCTCTGAACAGCACAAGACCAAACACAATCAGTTCTCAGCATTCCATCCAGTGTCTCTCTCTCTGTACAGCACGGATCTAATCTATATGATGGTCAGTTGCATGGAAACATGCCTTTATGTGCATGCACACGCACACACATAATGTAACTGTTAGATACATAAACGATCCACCAAGAAAGCTTGAGTTGGCAACAACTGGACCACTAAGCTCTATTGTGGCCCAGAGTTGGCAATGACAGGACCATCCAGCTCTATCGTGGCCCAGAGTTGGCAATGACTAGACCACTCAGCTCTACTGTGGCCCAGAGTTGGCAACGACAGGACCACTCAGCTCTATTATGGCCCAGAGTTGACAACAACTGGACCACTAAGCTCTATCGTGGCCCAGAGTTGGCAATGACTAGACCACTCAGCTCTACTGTGGCCAAGAGTTGGCAATGACCGGACTACTCAGTTCTATTGTGGCCCAGAGTTGGCAACGGCTGGACCACTCAGCTTTATTGTGGCCCAGAGTTGGCAACGGCTGGACCACTCAGTTTTATGTGGCCCAGAGAATAGAACAAGAAGTTTAAGGAGGAAGTCTCTGAATTAAGCTATATCTCTCTAGAATTGAAAGCTGATGTAATTCTTGGCCAACAAATGGTTTGACTGCCTTACTGGCTGCTGGTAATATGCTAAATGAGGGGAAGGGGTTATTTGGCAGTGTGATTTTGTAGAAACACCACCTGTTTCATTCAGTTCACATTTAATCCTGACCCATCCATGGTTAAATAAAAAGCACACGCAAAGTGACAATTTCTGGTAATATTCTAAACAACAGGTGTGCAAATCATTAATTATATTTAAAATGGGTAAACTCACAGCAGTAAAATTTAAACAGTTTGTCATTTTTTGCAGATTAAAATAGCTTTCGGCATTCAGCAAGAGATTGTAAAAAACATTTAGTGAATACATTGACTGACTGTGCATTTATAAATTAATGATAAATTGCCACTGTAAGAATTAATAAGGCAAAAGTCTAATATCTAAATTCACTTTTAAAAATCTTCAGAAAATCAATCTTCACTTGACTGGCCAATCATCAGACTTCACAATGAAACAATTTCCCGTGCCGAGCATCAAGACTGACCCCTCAGAAACAGTGCCTGGCATGTTGAGATGTCTGGCGGTCTCAAACGTTGATGACACAACGGTGTTCCCGAGTAATTGTCCTTCCTCCCTACTCACTGTGACATCTCTTCCCATCCATGGAGAGTGCCCTGTGTCTCCCGGGGATGTAGCGGAAAGAGCAGTGTGTGGGTTTTGATTATAACTTGTTGTAATTGTTAAACAGAGTCAATTATGTCCTACATGCACCATCTATTAATTATGAATGAGCTCGGCACATCGATGGCTGCAGCTAGGCACATCGGTGGCCTGGCTCGCCGCCCGGTGACAAGTTCTGTTATTAGACCCGGGCAATGATGCAGCTGCGAACCGCACAAATACACTTCATGCCATTCATGCTTAAGCCATGACACCACTTCATGTTTAATAAATTATGACACCCATAAGGGGCGACAAAGTGCTCTGTAGCAGTGTTATCAACACAGTAACATTTATAATTCAAGGTACAGGGAGAAGCATACCTGGTGATATCGGCTTCATTATAGATAGACTTGGTAACGCAGTTGTTATAGACTCGGTAATACAGTCATTATAGACCTTGTAACACAGTCATTATTGACTTGGTCATACAGACATTATAGACTTGGTAATACAGTCATCATAGACTTGGTAATACAGTCATCAGACTTGGTAATATAGTCATTATAGGTTTGGTAACACAGTCATAGACTTGGCAACGCATTCATCCTAGACTTGGTGACGCAGTCATCCTAGACTTGGTGACACAGTCATCAAAGACTTAGCAACGCAGTTATTATAGATTTGTAATACAGTCATCATAGACTTAGTAACACATAGACTTGGAGATAATAACTTGGTAATACAGACTGGATATAGACTAGGTAACATAGGCCCAGCAGTATAGAAACATACACGGTGATACAGACTAGATTACAGACTTAGTCATATAGACCCAATAATAAATCAAATAACACAGACCATAGAAATAGACCTGGTGGTAGATGTGTTGGTGATCTACACACCTGGTTACAAACTAGGTTACATAGTTAGAAGCACAGGCATACATACTTGGTGATACAGACTGTAGGAGCCCACACATGCAACAGCCAAGTAGTAACCTGATAGTACAGACCAAATGTCATAGGTCAGATCAACACCAACATATGCAACACTTTGGCCAACTGCCCAGGTCCACTCACTGACCAGTGGGCAGCAGTCCAGAACACAGACCACCCATGAACACACAAACTTGACTTGTGACTGGAGAGTATTAAGGCCATGCAACAATCTCTTGGTATAAAAGGAACACATTAATCAAGTGGGTGATCAGAAGACTTAATGATTCAGTAAACGTTCCACACAGCTGCCCTGGTGTGACCACCTGAACTGAGTGACCACCTGAACTGAGTGACCACCTGAACTGAGTGACCACCTGAACTGAGTGACCACCTGAACTGAGTGACCACCTGAACTGAGTGACCACCTGAACTGAGTGACCACCTGAACTGAGTGACCACCTGAACTGAGTGACCACCTGAACTGAGTGACCACCTGAACTGAGTGACCACCTGAACTGAGTGACCACCTGAACTGAGTGACCACCTGAACTGAGTGACCACCTGAACTGAGTGACCACCTGAACTGAGTGACCACCTGAACTGAGTGACCACCTGAACTGAGTGACCACCTGAACTGAGTGACCACCTGAACTGAGTGACCACCTGAACTGAGTGACCACCTGAACTGAGTGACCACCTGAACTGAGTGACCACCTGAACTGAGGGACCACCTGAACTGAGTGACCACCTGAACTGAGTAACCACCTGAACTGAGTGGGGCACGATACCGGTTAGAAAGCCGGACTCTCAATGGAGAGAACTCGGTTTCAAATCCCACTGCGGTCGCTTCGAACCTTTGGCAAATTTGATCACCCCACGTCACCACAGTTCACTCACTCAGCTGTATAAATGAGTACCTGGCAATACAGACAGTGGTGAATATGTGAACGAATAGTCTTTGTACAGTAATTGTAGCATGGCTGAATGCTTCCCAGACAAGTTGAAATGGCCTTGGAATGATCAGGGGGTAAAGCGCTTTGTGGACTGGATACCGCGCAATATATAAGAACTTATCTTTACCTTTATTTACCTGAGTGACCAATAACTTGGACATTGTCCCTCCTTCTGCGGTATCAATAATGTCTGGTTGGCAAAAGTCGATATGAAATCTCACATTAAGAAGTTGTTGTTTGCTGAACAATATTTTCAGTAATTCCATGTTTGTAACAAAGTATTATGTATTTCCTAGTGGCTACATGAAATATATATGGATGGTTCTGATATTGAAACTTATGGGGAACATTTGGCTGCATTCTTATTATGCTAACGTTGTTACAAATATAAAACTGCATACTGGAAACTACCGTGGACAAACACTTCAAGAAAACACTGGTGATTTGCTACAAAATCATCAATCCAACTTATTTTGAAATCATCCTGATTTATTCTCAATGATCTCTGAAAAAACCATAAATATGTCTAAATATTGTCTTACTGGCTGCCAACTGAAGCAGCATTGACTACATAGCAAGGCAGGAATTGTACATTGTGATTGACAGGAACCTCATGATTATAGACACAAGAACAAATATGGCAATTTTCTTCATAATTACAAGAGACAGCCAATTCACATTTGTTTTACACTGTGGATTCATCTACAGGTGGGCTGATACCATCGACGGTGGTCAGTTATGGGCACACATTCTTGCTGGCACATGTACAAATGGAACCATTTTCTGTACAAAAACACACCAACCTGCAGTGTATAAATGCCAAGAAATGACACTCAGTGTTTATCCCCTGAGGAATCTGACAACACAGATTACCGTAGTGACCCCGCAGTCAGTGTCAGACATGTCTTGCTAACACAAGGGTTTGCACTGGATCAACTTCCATGTCCTCGGGTGTACAGGTAAGCAGCGTCAGTGTGGCTGGCACTACCACAGGCCCACACTTACACAAGGACCGGCTAACCAGGTTCACAAGTGGCAGGGGTCTCAGCAGAAATATGACAGTGGCAGCAGTAGATAGCGTGTGCCAGAGCCTGATTAAGTCAGCTGCCAGACAACCAAAGGTAGGTTGACGCCGCTAATCTCTATGTGTGACTGCCAACACTGCACATATACACAGCTTCTTGGAACCTAGTCAACCGGCGGTGAATGTCCTGCACCTAGCGTTGCTGACTCTTCCTCAATCCTACATCCTTCACACAGGTTCAACGCAGCACCTGCCTCGGCCGCGTCTCACGACGATGACATGCGTGCGCAACCAATGCATGCATTTGCACCAGATTATACCATAAATGCACGCACATACGTAACAGTTATGTTAAAGACATGTATGGAACAGCGACGCATTTGCTTCCTCTGCAAAGGTCACGTTATTATAATGCACAGTCCTGGCAGCCGTGGCACGGCTCTCCTATGCTGGTGTATTATGCAGCAGCCGTCACCGGTGCATCTTCTAATGCACACGCTTAATAGTCCTAGAATTTCTTGCCGAATGTCATCAATTGACTCCTGCTGACGGTGCTGGTGACGGTGCGTGTGCTAGCAAGCATTGCTACACCAATACATATGCATACAAGCATCTATGCAGCCAAATCAATACCTTCATTATGTCCAAACGCAGTCAAAGATATCCTTAATAAGAAATTCTAATCCAACACTATCCTGGTCTGTAGGTGCCTATTGTACAGTGTCTATGGCTTCCCACTTGTGTTAAAACAGGCTTTGAAATTATCTGTTATATATAGATGCATATAATTAAAAAATATATAAAACATGTATACAGAACTGCACATAGTGTATATGTACGTACAGTCGTACACACACATGAAACACAAGTATGTACAATTGTCCATACAAACACAGTACGCCGTACTACACCTACATAATCTTTCAAATATGAATTGAAGTGAAAATATAAATTAAATATAACATTACTGTCATACCATTTTAGAATAACTGTACACATTAAATTTAAAGTTATTAAAACTCTGACAATGCAACAACGAAAACTTGAACATCAGCTGTCGGGAAACTTTGTCACATTTAAAAAAATTTCTTAAAATATCACAAAATGCACCAGTTTACTAAAGTAGGATGCGTGGGAGGTCACTAGAGTAGGATGCGTGGGAGGTCACTAGAGTAAGATGCATGGGAGGTCACTAGAGTAGGATGCGTGGGAGGTCACTAGAGTAGGATGCATGGGAGGTCACTAGAGTAGGATGCGTGGGAGGTCACTAGAGTAAGATGCGTGGGAGGTCACTAGAGTAGGATGCATGGGAGGTCACTAGAGTAAGATGCGTGGGAGGTCACTAGAGTAGGATGCATGGGAGGTCACTAGAGTAGGATGCGTGGGAGGTCACTAGAGTAGGATGCGTGGGAGGTCACTAGAGTAAGATGCGTGGGAGGTCACTAGAGCAGGATGCGTGGGAGGTCACTGTCCTACTCATGTGGGAGGTCACTAGAGTAGGACGTGGGAGGTCACTAGAGTAGGACGTGGGAGGTCACTAGAGTAGGATGTGGGAGGTCACTAGAGTAGGACGTGGGAGGTCACTAGAGTAGGACGTGGGAGGTCACTAGAGTAGGACGTGGGAGGTCATTTCAGTAACAGGTCCTTGCAAGTGATAGTCTTCCATTGCTGGTGGAGAACAGCGCAAACAAAATCAATGATTTCTTGCTGAATATTCTCACCAAACTTCTTACATCTTCTCAGTATTTAGCCATCTCTTTAATTGGCATCAGTGTTTCTAGAATAAAAAAAAATTTCCCAGAAATGGGCCTAGTTTTGCTGGTATACAGACAAATCCCAGTCCCAAATCTGTTCAGATTGTGCCTGGAAGACAGATTTTTGCAAGACAATCATCATGGCTGACAAACAAGTTAGATCCTGGAAGTAGGCATTATTATTCATTTTATTAAAAAAATCATTATAACAGGAATTTTTTGTGATGTCACAACTCATCTATGCAAATGCTTTACTTACAATCTGTACTAAGCAAATTTTTTATATTTAAAAATTCAAATTTTTTTACTGAATTGAAATGAAGTCTTGCAAGGTCACATCTGAATTACATGTCATTTCTACTATTCATGTTTTGTGTTTGGAATAAAATTGTTGTTTTCGTGTTTCTGGTTATTGGTAGATGTAGCCACAGCTGTAGTAACGTACATTATTGGAAGGAGAGTTTGCAAAGATTAATGTTAGTATGAACACGAGTACTTTAACATGTTTCTACCGATGCAACCTTTGTCTGGGTTCTAATGAAATAACTTTTTATAAATGGTTATTTCCAAATGATGCAATCGCAATTTATTCTTTACCTTAATAAATTACACACACATGCACACACACATGCACGCACACATGCACGTATATATGTACATAACACCATATACACATTTATTAATAATAATAATACTCAGTGTTCATCTAAGATGGACTTTTCAATGCTGTTATAACCCTGTATATTGGGGTTTATGAGCAGTGTTGTAGGACACATAGCTGGTAATGACTTGCCTGTCTACCTACAGCAACTGGAGGCTGGGAGTATATGCCTGGATCCTCCACTATCATTAACTGGAATGAATGCAGTGTCTTGACTACTTGTCTGTCTACTTACAGCAACTGGAGGCTGGGAGTATATGCCTGGATCCTCCACTATCATTAACTGGAATGAATGCAGTGTCTTGACTACTTGCCTGTCTACCTACAGCAACTGGAGGCTGGGAGTATATGCCTGGATCCTCCACTATCATTCACTGGAATGAATGCAGTGTCTTGACTACTTGCCTGTCTACCTACAGCAACTGGAAGCTGGGAGTATATGCCTGGATCCTCCACTATCATTCACTGGAATGAATGCAGTGTCTTGACTACTTGCCTGTCTACCTACAGCCACTGGAAGCTGGGAGTATATGCCTGGATCCTCCACTATCATTCACTGGAATGAATGCAGTGTCTTGACTACTTGCCTGTCTACCTACAGCAACTGGAAGCTGGGAGTATATGCCTGGATCCTCCACTATCATTCACTGGAATGAATGCAGTGTCTTGACTACTTGCCTGTCTACCTACAGCCACTGGAGGCTGGGAGTATATGCCTGGATCCTCCACTATCATTCACTGGAATGAATGCAGTGTCTTGACTACTTGCCTGTCTACCTACAGCCACTGGAGGCTGGGAGTATATGCCTGGATCCTCCACTATCATTCACTGGAATGAATGCAGTGTCTTGACTACTTGCCTGTCTACCTACAGCAACTGGAAGCTGGGAGTATATGCCTGGATCCTCCACTATCATTCACTGGAATGAATGCAGTGTCTTGACTACTTGCCTGTCTACCTACAGCAACTGGAAGCTGGGAGTATATGCCTGGATCCTCCACTATCATTCACTGGAATGAATGCAGTGTCTTGACTACTTGCCTGTCTACCTACAGCCACTTGAAGCTGGGAGTATATGCCTGGATCCTCCACTATCATTCACTGGAATGAATGCAGTGTCTTGACTACTTGCCTGTCTACCTACAGCCACTGGAGGCTGGGAGTATATGCCTGGATCCTCCACTATCATTCACTGGAATGAATGCAGTGTCTTGACTACTTGCCTGTCTACCTACAGCCACTGGAGGCTGGGAGTATATGCCTGGATCCTCCACTATCATTAACTGGAATGAATGCAGTGTCTTGACTACTAGATTTGGTGATGCTCAGATTAGCTGTCGTAGAAAATTGCAGATTAATTTATTTTAATGACAGTTCTTAGTGCTTACCACAGTGCTGCTTAGCTGACTATATTGATTGACCAGAGGCTGGACACTGGTCAGAAGAGGCTGTGGTCATTACAGCTCCTGTCACTGGCAGTCATGTGGTCATCCCAGTCTGTGTAGATATGACAACTATCGGATCACAACACAACAATACCTACAGCAACTGGGCTCATTAATCCACCACTCTCAATATCATGTTCCTGTGTGCACATGCACGCACGCACACGCATGCTTCCATGCGCACAGTCAGACATGAACGCAGACGTACACACACATGCAGGCCTGCTATACATTTACATCAATAAAAACAGATAAGTCCCTAATTTCAAAATGGTTTTGTTCTTGATATAAGATTAAAATTTTAGATATAAACACTGTAGTGAGTAATCATGGCTACTGGGCATTCCAACATTGACCACTGCCACTGGTAGAGAGATCTGTGGCTTCACCAACACTGACCACTGCCACTGGTAGAGAGACCTGTGGTTTCACCAACATTGACCACTGCCACTGGTAGAGAGACATGTGGCTTCACCAACATTGACCACTGCCACTGGTATAGAGCCCTGTGGCTTCACCAACATTGACCACTGCCACTGGTACAAAGGCCTGTGGCTTCACCAACATTGACCACTGCCACTGGTAGAGAGGCCTGTGGCTTCAACAACATTGACCACTGCCACTGGTAGAGGCATGTGGCTTCACCAACATTGACCACTGCCACTGGTATGGAGGCTTGTGGCTTCAACAACATTGACCACTGCCACTGGTAGAGAGGCCTGTGGCTTCACCAACATTGACCACTGCCACTGGTAGAGGCCTATGGCTTCACCAACATTGACCACTGCCACTGGTAGAGGCATGTGGCTACACCAATATTGATGAGCCTGTGTCTGTGACTAAATGGAATTATTCTGTTAGTTGTGCCACCAACCCTAACAAGACATCTACTGAAGCCAAAAGTCTGAGGAGGTATATTTAATTCAACAACAGCTCCAATCAGTGCTGAAACCAGCGTTCTTGAAACACTGTAGTTCACAACACAATAGTTCATCAAGTACTGACTTACCGAATGAATTACTGGTTGCATGAAAGATCAATAACCAATTACACGATACAGTGATCTCTCTGTTAGTAGGAACTAATTATTATGTCAAATCATTAAAAAATCTGTGTTTCCCATTTTACACAATTCCATGCAGAAAGTAGCTTTGTATTAAAATATGAGTGCATAAATCTTCGCACAAAACATTATGTAAAACTTCATAAAATAGATGTAAAAATAAATTATGTGTACTAATAATGCATATTTTCTACTGGTCATCCAGGCTTTTAATCAAACGTCTTGGACAGACACACAGGTGTGTGTAATATTTAATTATGAGTAATCACTGATCAGTATACATCTGGTGTTTCACATTATATAGATGGTACAATAGTGAGGGTGTACACTAACTATACACTAACTATACACTAACTATACACTAACACCTGCTGTTTAAAATGTAAGCCCAGTGCTCATTTTGTTGTCATTATCCTCTTCTTTTCTTCAGCTCAGCTGGCCACATGATGACTTACAAACACAACAACTATGTCATGATGTCCTTTCATTGTCTGATCAAAAAATTCAACTTATATTCCCGATATGAATTTGTGGTAGGAGGCATTTTTACATGTTATTTTATGATGGGTGATGAGTGATGGGTGATGGGTGATGAGTGATGGGTGATGAGTGATGGGTGATGGAGTGCAATATGTTTGTGTACTAATCAGTATTATTAATATTAAGAAATGATATTGTGGGTGATGATATCCTATAAGTATCTCCCACCAACCCATACATCTATTTTTCTAGAATAGCACAACTCTACATGGTCATAGCTTAAGATAAAGAGACACCTTGACTTGTTAACAATACCCCAAAGATATCAATCATCAAATAATCAACATGGTGAAGTGGGAGCAGATGTAACATCTGATCCCACCGTGCTGCCACCACAGTGTCAACATGGAACTACAGTCTAATCTGGACAGCCAGACCAAGCATTTGATTAGGGCCAAAGTATCCACCAGAGGGCACTACTGAACAATGAAAAATAAAAAACTGACCTATGGCACTGACTTGACATGAATGAGTGTCAAATGAAATGAAACTATAGAAAAGAACATCAGCACAGAGGTTAAGATGGAATTGGAACAACAGAAGACAGCCGCTGCCTGGTGGTTCTAACGTGGGCATGTACACTTAGAACGCAAGAAGACAGCCGCTGCCTGGTGGTTCTAACGTAGGCACGTACACTTAGAACGCAAGAAGGCAGCCGCTGCCCGGTGGTTCTAACGTAGGCATGTACTCTTAGAACGCAAGAAGACAGCCGCTGCCCGGTGGTTCTAACGTAGGCATGTACTCTTAGAATGCAAGAAGACAGCCGCTGCCCGGTGGTTCTAACGTGGGCATGTACGCTTAGAACGCAAGAAGACAGCCGCTGCCCGGTGGTTCTAACGTGGGCATGTACGCTTAGAACGCAAGAAGACAGCCGCTGCCCGGTGGTTCTAACGTGGGCATGTACGCTTAGAACGCAAGAAGACAGCCGCTGCCCGGTGGTTCTAACGTGGGCATGTACACTTAGAATGCAAAAAGACAGCCACTGCCCGGTGGTTCTAACGTGGGCATGTACACTTAGAATACAAAAAGACAGACACTGCCCGGTGGCTCTAAAATACAAAAAATAATGAAATTTTAAAATGTTTAACCCATATATGAAATTTTTTTATTTAAAAAGTATACAATAATGACTATTGAGACAATTACATGTGGTTTCAGCTTCTATTCTATAACACGACACATTTACCCCACCTACATAAAAAACAACAAGCCAGACTGTTTAATTAGTGCAACCTCCTCTATTCAAGTTACAATACATATCACATTTCGCACTACAAAAAAAAATATTTTTTTCACAGACGGACCCTCATCATAAATACTAAACTTCAACAATGGTCAATGCTTCGTTAGCTGAATCACAGGAAAGTGTTAACTACCGAAGATCTAAAAAAATTGCTCTTAAAAAAAATTATAACAAGCAATAAAAACTTAATAATAATAAAAACTTAATAACCACATGTAATAACATGTAATAACTACCTTTAGTAAATACTTATAATAACTGTGGAAGGTCACTGCACCAATCAATTGAAAATGAAAGCTCGTTCGACATTCATGCACTTTCCTGTTATCGATCAACACAGTAGCCATGAAAGACAGTCAGGAACTAGACTTGGGCCTGTATCAGTCAGCCAAGGACAGTCTGGCTAGCTGTGACAGGTCATCTGCTCAAACTGGACATCTATTCTTAAGCAAAGATGCAGCACAAATATATTACTACTCGACTGATTCATTTGGGTTGCATTTTATCCATCTGCATATATAAAAAGTGTATATCCAAATAGCTGTTGTAAAACTACATATATGAACAGTGTATATCCAAATAGCTGTTGTAAAACTACATATATGAACAGTGTATATCCAAACAGCTGTTGTAAAACTACATATATGAACAGTGTATATCCAAACAGCTGTTGTAAAACTACATATATGAACAGTGTATATCCAAACAGCTGTTGTAAAACTACATATATGAACAGTGTATATCCAAACAGCTGTTGTAAAACTACATATATGAACAGTGTATATCCAAACAGCTGTTGTAAAACTACATATATGAACAGTGTATATCCAAACAGCTGTTGTAAAACTACATATATGAACAGTGTATATCCAAACAGCTGTTGTAAAACTACATATATGAACAGTGTATATCCAAACAGCTGTTGTAAAACTACATATATGAACAGTGTATATCCAAACAGCTGTTGTAAAACTACATATATGAACAGTGTATATCCAAACAGCTGTTGTAAAACTACATATATGAACAGTGTATATCCAAACAGTTGTTGTAAAACTACATATATGAACAGTGTATATCCAAACAGCTGTTGTAAAACTACATATATGAACAGTGTATATCCAAACAGCTGTTGTAAAACTACATATATGAACAGTGTATATCCAAACAGCTGTTGTAAAACTACATATATGAACAGTGTATATCCAAACAGCTGTTGTAAAACTACATATATGAACAGTGTATATCCAAACAGCTGTTGTAAAACTACATATATGAACAGTGTATATCCAAACAGCTGTTGTAAAACTTTTTATTATATGAACAGTGTATATCCAAACAGTTGTTGCAAAACTACATATAAATGTGATTTGAATACTGTTGATGATCTATTTTAAGCATTCATACGCTCCTATTACGCAACAGCCAATTCTAAACTCATTTATTACATCACATGCAACATTCTTCAATTTAGTTATTCTATCCAACTTCAAACTTTGCTTGCATTTTATGAATGCAGCAGCACATCATAGGAACTGCAGGAAATTATGATTAAAACTACTATGAAAAGTATCAATGTAACCAAACAAGAAGTGTAGTCAGTTACAACCAGTGCTACAGACCAGGCAGTATCATGTGACTGGTGAAACAGTGACCACTGGTCTATCAGTTCCTGGATAGGTCATACACTATGGACAACCAGTGCTACAGACCAGGCAGTATCATGCCGCTATGCACACTATGATGACTGGCCACTGCAGGTCCACAGCGTGTCAATACTCGCCCAATGCTATTTGTTATCTTTATAAACGACATCACTCAGCTGTGTAGTAAGCTCCCTGTTAAAGTTTGCAGATGACACAAAAACATTGACGCAAGTTCCTGAAGTTGAATATGCTTTCACTCTCCAGGAAGACCTCCATTCTATGCATAAATCCATTCTATGTATAAATGGAGTTAGAATTGGCAGCTATTGTTTACTAAATACAAATGCCTGCACATTGGGTACAACAACCCAAACTATGACTATTTTATGGGAGATGAACGTATAGAATCGATAGATATGGAGAAAGACCCAGGAGTACACGTTCATAAATCACTGAAAGTAAAGGAGCAAGTAAACTACGTAGTCAAGGAAGTAAATCAAATACTTGGGACAATTTGTAGGACCTACACAGACAAAAGCGTGAAAAACATCAAAAACTTCTACATCATCTTGGTCCTACCCATCATCTTGGTCCGACCCATCATCGAAAACGGCCAACAGGCATGGTGCCCACATCTTAAGAAAGATATAGACAAATTAGAAAGTGTCCAGGTCACCAGTCAATAGTACGACACCTCAGCCAACTAGATGCAGCCACAGCGACTGGATCAATGCACTAACAGTAAACAATTTCAAAACAAAATATAAAAATGACTGACATAACCACTGATTGGGGGCTTTATATGAGCCAGTAGGCTCCCTGCCCTAAACCCGTTCAAGGTATGTTCAAGGTATGTACAGTTGACCAGGTAAATAGTACACTGCCTGAAGCCTATCAGTCATACTAAATGAGATCACTGGTTGGCCTACCTGGTCGCTGTCCATTCTCTCTCTGATGAATGCCACGCACATGTAAATCCCTCAAG
Source organism: Lamellibrachia satsuma (assembly GCA_033239005.1). Lineage (NCBI taxonomy): Eukaryota > Metazoa > Annelida > Polychaeta > Sabellida > Siboglinidae > Lamellibrachia > Lamellibrachia satsuma. The sequence goes on along the minus strand of BSQZ01000012.1, from coordinate 4,150,561 downwards.
TATCCTCCAACAATAAACCAAGTACTCCTGTACAGTGGGACAGACTCCAGCGATTGCAGGCAGTGAGACCAACTCCTGCAGACAGTCCTGGCCAGAGAGCAGTCTACATGTTACAGCTTGATGGGTCAGAGTGACAACTTAACCAGATCAGATGGTCACGCATCAGTACACACGGACTACAGCCAAACTGACACAAAGCTTCTAGTTGGTACCAACAACATACATGCCGACTTCCAATTGAAGTTTCTGTTGACAAAAACCAGCAAATGATTTACAGTGGCCACGCTTCAGTAGACGTCACTAAACCATTCAACCGCTAAATCTGAAACGTCATACATGATTTTCTGCTGCATGTCTATATGCACCGCAATGCGATGCACTTTGTAATAACAACAAACTCAATGAACAATACAGCGAGACCAATCTACGGAAATCAGATGCAGGCTCAGCTCTAACACAAATGAAGATGATCGACTCATCAAATAGTGTATTGGTTTCTTGAAGTCAACAAAGCCAAAGACGGACAATCAATATATTTACCTCAGGCACACACAACATAAAGTTGACATAATTCTACATTACTATGTGGGTTTACTTAAGTTTCCTGGCCTTCTGGCTTACATGGAGTCCTATTTTATATGCAATGCTTCAAAGGCCTCACAAGTATTTATTACCGTTATTATAGATGGGCCCCCCACAACCCTGAGAACTACACAATTAGCAAAATTGTCATAACAAAACACCATATATGGAGACATAACAAAATGCCCAATATCCCAAGGTAGGAATATTTTTTATAACTCTTTCCCCCACCCCCAACACCTATAATGCAGACTGCTCTGGGAGAAGGAATTAAAAAACTGTCAGAACATTATGCACGCACGCACGCACGCACGCGCGCACGCACGCGCGCACGCACGCACGCGCGCACGCACGCTGCACGCATGCACCCACCCACGCTGCACGCACCTACATTCAGTGTATAGTCACGTACATTCAGTGTACAGTCATGTACATTCAGTGTACAGTTATGTACATTCAGTGTATAGTCATGTACATTCAGTGTACAGTCGCATACAAATCACCCTACTGTAACACTATGTTGTTAACGTTGTTATTCAAAACAAAAACAGCTTGTCATAACAAGTCATTAAGTCATTAATTAACAAAAACAATTTATCTGGAAACGAACAAAACGACCAATTCTTAACTACATTGGCGGCAGTGCATCTTCACACAAGTCATTAGCATCCAATTTTATTCTACTACAGCTTGGCCCTACGTCCCCAACTCATGAAACCTCTTACACTAGAGGAACACTTACCTTGAAAAGAAAGCAATTTGCCAAAAAAGTTGGTGGTTGAGACAGCTGTGAAGAAACAGCAACAAGACTTTATCAACCATAGACATCACTTGCAACAGTTCTCAACACTTCATTCACTTAACTATCACAGACAAGATGCACACAATATACTACTCTCTAGTTTGTTTACATAAACAATGCTTCATGACACTGGTGGTTGCAACATGTTAACCTTTTTCTTGAATTTCACTGTCAATCTTTTTTCTTAGTAACGTTTCGACATCTTTCAGCTGTCACCAGACTACCACTAAATGGCAGCATTGTAGTCATTTAGTGGTAGTCAGTCTGGTGAGGACAGCTGAAAGATGTCAAAACGTTACAAAGAAAAAAGGTAAAATTGATAGTGAAATACCAAAAAAATATATAAATAGTGAGTGTTTATCAGTACAAGGGTCATCGCAGAACAAAACACTAACAATTTAATCTTAACAGAAAAATGCGAACAATGTATTCAGAGGACTCTCTTTAACATAACAAAATGTGTGAAGGTGAGATCCTACTTGGGTTTCTAATAAATTTATTTGGGTGTCAATTTGTTTGTAAATGTTCACACTGGTGACCGGTGTTGGAACTTCAGACCTCCAAACGAACACCCCCATATTAAAAAACCCAGATGCAAATTTTTTTAACTCCTTTCTCAACAAAAACTAACAAAAACTAGGGACTTGTTTCAGCAAGAATCTAATGAGCTTACACATAAGACATGATTTCTACCATTACCATATTTACTCAATTAATAATGGAATATGAAAATGCATTTTACAAATGCTCTGTTATCTTGGCGATGATAGAAATTTTAATAATAATAATGAAGGCTTGTATAGCGCCGGTATCCACCAAATAAGGTGCTCATCGCACTTGATATAATTTAACCATTATTCAAAATATATATCTAAGATCAGTATCATCAAGATTATAAAATTAGTATCATATATATATATATATATATATATATATATATATATATATATATATATATATATATATATATATATATCATAAAATCAGTAAATATTATAAGATTATTATTATATAATAATCATTTTATTATAGTAATATAGAATAGTCATCAGAGCTTTTCTAAAAAATCAAAACTACTATACAATTCATATAATAAATAATCTAAAATCATTATCATCATCATTTTAGAAAGAACATTAGTATATTCAAAAAGTCATTGTCTTAGTATCTAATGTCCGAATGTTTTATTTTAAGTTCATTTTGAAGAGATGTGTTTTCAGGGCTGTGTTGATCGTAGCGGTAGCTATGATATTGTTTGGAAGTGCATTCCAAACCTTTGCTGCGGAGACAATAAAAGATCGTGCTCCCCGCAAGTTTTTAGCTTTGTGTGCTACTAGGAGCAGCTTGTCTGCTGAGCGCAGATTTTATACAGTGCCTTGCACTACCTGGCACCACCATGCAGCTCAAAAGGCGTCCTGATCCACCGGCATTGGCCATTTTAATCCTAGGAGTGCCTACTGGGCTGAATTTGGCCCACATGATCTGTGCAAAAAGCGTTCCGGCCGATCTTGGTATCATTCTGTAGTAAAAAAAATTTTTTCAGTCACCAGTACCTCACACGGTAACAAATGGTATCATTGGAAAGATGAACCACTCTTCGTTCTGTTTCATATGTATTCATGAGAATAGTCAATGATAGCTCATGACGATCTACCTTTCAAAACACATCACAGAGTTGGTTTACTATGCTCCGCAGAATAAATTTACGTTTCCATTTAGTTTTTAAATATGTAACATGTTACACCTTTGGAAAACTCTATGATTGGCCTACTAGAATACATGTGAATGAGCAAGCGGGCTACATGCAGCGAATGAGCATTGCCGTTACAAAAACGTGTTGTCTGGGCCATCTTAGCTTTTTATTTACTAATCCGCCATTTTGTTTTCTCATTTCATTCTGTGTCAGTTCACTTTAGGCCAGATTACTTCAAATTTCCTTGTCATTTCAGCAAATTGAATGACAGCATTAGTGAATCATGTTATTATAATATGTCAGACAGTTAGAACTATGTTGTGGGCTTTTTTGAGGTAAATATCAGCAAGTTGCGATTTCCACTGGCTTCGACAGCCCGCACTGCCATGGTAAATGACGCGGGACCAATAGGCCTGTCTGAATCGGCATAGTCCGGTGTTGGAAAAAATCATAAAAGTAAAAGTTATTAACATAATTGATTCATTTTTGTTTTATTGTGTAGCTAATATGTATGGCTACATTTTTGGACATAGGGACGTACAGCCACGCAGTAAATATCTAGTAGCAGGGTGAAAATTAAAATGATTGCTTTCTTTTTTGATAAAATTCAAATAGTAATATCCCCATGATAAGATTATGTGCTGTAGTTTTATCATTTTATTATAATATTCTTTTTTGCAACAGGGTGATACCTCAATCACACTTGTGAGATAATTATTAGCGATGTTATGATTTTTTAAAAGCACTTTTATGAATAACTCCAATTTGGGTACACAATGGAAATTGATTATTGGGTTAAAATGCACAATAAATTGAAAACTTTAACAATGTTTGAATTTTTTCAATTTCATTAAAATGACAAGATAAACGAACTATTCATGGCTACCGTCATTACAGGAAACTAGCCATGCCTCGTGGTTATCACATGGTATATCATGTGAGCGGTACAAAACGGAAAATTGCAACAGATGAATACGACAACAGGTGAATACAATGAACTACGCACCGAGGCGTATTCTGGATAAAAATGGTTACAACATATATTCTGTGTGAAACCTACGACTATTAACAGTGATTCTCATAAAATTATGCAACATTGGAGGAAAGAAGCACGTTGCCAGTGTTTCTTAGTAGGGTGTATTGTGAGGGTTGATAATACGGGTATACCTGATAATACATGTTTCACCTAAGTTTATCTACAGCCGACATAGGCTATACATAGAAGAAAGAAGAAAAAGCCCACGTCGCCAGTAGTATACTATTCTTACAAAACTATGCCATGAAAAATAAGTTATGTTATGTTAAATTTAATTGGAAGAAGTTACATAAGTTGTCTTCCTGCAGTAGCCAGAATCTGGCTGCACAAGGACAGGCGGCTCGCCCATTGAGCCTGACCATGGGGGTCTAAATAAAATGTGTTATTGTACTGGAAAGAAACGTTTTTTTCTTAAAAATTTTTTTTTTTAAATTCTGCCCCCTTGCCCTCAAAATATTTTCATGCACACAAATTTGCCCTTTTTTCAGACTCAGCACAATACCCTTTTGAAAACCTAGGCAAATCACTGATATAGTAGCTGTGTAACATGAATTTTATGTAGACAAATCCCTCCCCCCCACACTAATTGTGAACACTGATATTTCAGATGTCTCTCTGCTTCCATGAAATAGGAAACATGCCAGAGAAACCCATACAATGCGAGGACAACGCAGGAAATGATGTAATGTTCGTTACCCAATTCCGAAACTCCCAGATTACAATTTGATGGAAACAGAAGAGACCATGTAACTGGCACCTGGGGAAATCACTTTGTTGCCACCTCTGTGTAGCAGACTGAGTGAGACACAAAGCAACAGCTAAGTCTGCTCTGAGCCACAGAGTACACTCCTTATAGCAGAGATGATGCAATAGCCATCTCAGCTTGCACATTTGTCTGCCTGGACCCCGCTTTATCCACTCTCTGGTCTGGCAGCTGGCTGAAATAGTGAGCTATTTTTAGCATATTACATCATTGTCAATACTCAGAATAAACACCAAACTGGCTGCTGCAACTGATACTGTTCAACTGACTGCTGCAACTGATACTGTCCAACTGACTGCTGCAACTGATACTGTCCAACTGGCTGCTGCAACTGATACTGTCCAACTGGCTGCTGCAACTGATACTGTCCAACTGACTGCTGCAACTGATACTGTCCAACTGACTGCTGCAACTGATACTGTCCAACTGACTGCTGCAACTGATACTGTCCAACTGACTGCTGCAACTGATACTGTCCAACTGACTGCTGCAACTGATACTGTCCAACTGACTGCTGCAACTGATACTGTCCAACTGACTGCTGCAACTGATACTGTCCAACTGACTGCTGCAACTGATACTGTCCAACTGACTGCTGCAACTGATACTGTCCAACTGACTGCTGCAACTGATACTGTCCAACTGACTGCTGCAACTGATACTGTCCAACTGACACTATGTCTTCTCATCCATGTTTCATGTCTATTTTACCTTTTATCTTATGTTGTACACACTTCTATCAGACTTAGTTATGAAACACACCTAGTGTAATGTTGTTTAACACCATCAGATGTCGTGGAATGTTGTTTAACACCATCAGATGTCGTGGAATGTTGTTTAACACCATCAGATGTCGTGGAATGTTGTTTAACACCACTAGATTTTGTGGAATGATGTATAACACCACTAGATGATGTGGAATGTTGTTTGCCACCACTAGATGATGTGGAATGTTGTTTACCACCACTAGATGATGTGGAATGTTGTTTGCCACCACTAGATGATGTGGAATGTTGTTTACCACCACTAGATGATGTGGAATGTTGTTTACCACCACTAGATGATGTGGAATGTTGTTTACCACCACTAGATGATGTGGAATGTTGTTTGCCACCACTAGATGATGTGGAATGTTGTTTGCCACCACTAGATGATGTGGAATGTTGTTTGCCACCACTAGATGATGTGGAATGTTGTTTACCACCACTAGATGATGTGGAATGTTGTTTACCACCACTAGATGATGTGGAATGTTGTTTACCACCACTACATGTGGTGAGATTAAGAAGACATTAATAGAAGTGTTTAAGATATTGAATGGTTATGGAATGCTGGCAGTGTGAATAGGCTTAAATTTTTTTTTACTAATATCTGATATTATGAAGGGCAGGCTACATGGAGATGAAAAATTGTTGGATTCTCGATACACTTCCTTGACCACTTTCCATTGGGGTGTTGCTTGGGGTGTTGCTTGGGGTGGCAATCTCGCTAATTCTGTTTAAATATACCAGTCTCAAAACACAGCAATAATAAATCTATGTTCGCTGAGTTCTTAACTAGTTTGAAACCAGTGTTACTGGTCATACACAAGCAGTTGTTTTTGAAAAACAAACACTGTCTCACCTGGAGCTACAAACCCATCACATATGTATAAAAATACTATTATGATTGTATTAATTGCATTATCAGTGGTAAGCAAGTGGATATGTTACATAAGTGTATATAGTTTGCCATATAAATATTCTCAACACAAATCCATTACAAATATTCACATGCATCTTTGTTCAAGAAGGGCGGAGTTTGGTTAAAAGATAGATGCAAGGAATACACTGTTGCTTCAATTTTTTTTAAATAAAGACGTTTCCAGTAAAAAACGAGATTCCATCTCAGCCATTGGCAAGTTGACAAACGACAATGTTTGTAATTTGAAAATGACCACTGCTTGGTTTGACGAACCACAAGAGAACAAACATCGAGTTGAACTACGACTTAAAGCTGAACTCACAAGCCTGTGGTGATGAGTTGCTGTGTTCGCTGCTGGACAGACCTGTATTGAATGGTCAAACAGACCTGTTTTGAATGGTCAGACAGACCTGGATTGAATGGTCAGTCAGACTCTGTCCATTCGACAGACCTGTATTGAATGGTCAGTCAGACTCTGTCCATTCAGTTGTTACCTCGACAAATTCGGTTTCTGGTTTTGAAATTTCGACCAAATCTCTCAGGTTTCATTAGCAGGTAAGATCATGTGACACGAGCTGGAAAGGGACTGTAGCAAAGTCACGTCACCAATGAAGACTAGAGATTCGGCTGAAATTTTTTTTAACATGTTGTTTCACACATCTCCATTTTGATGTGCTGTTCTTGTTCATGGGGAAATAAGAAATCACTTCGTCCAAAAGCAGTAATGTTGACAACTATAATCTCATACTACAAACAGCTCTTTGGCACATACAATAAATACATGAAACAGCACCTATGTTTTATCTGTCAATCAGGTGACTGCAAAGGAACAGACATACTCGCCATCAATGTTCTACCTAGCCACAGTATTTTTATCCACAAAATGATATTCGAGGACATGTGAGCAAGTAGTGTTATATATAGTAATCAGTATTTAAAACGAACAATGCAAGAGCACGTACATAACAAATTTGAAGACGTCATGCCTCTGGACATGAATGCATCATCATGTGGTGCCATCTAGTGGATGAAGATAACATTAACAAGTGATGCCTATAGGATACCACTGACAGCGCCATGTATATAAATGGTGTACACAGTAGAATATGCATTTATTATACATCTGGAAAAGTTTGCTGTTTTAAAGGTTTGTGGATTTACAATAAGACACTTTTGGCAGAGATTCAATTTCATGGATTTCCTGTAGTGCCAATATAGGTGCTCTATACTTTGACCTAAAGTTATTTCAATGGGGAGTTTTTGTGATGAAAAATTTTGCGATTTTGTAGAAAACATAAAAATCTCGAACGTGAAATATTTGTGAACACTTCCAGGTGTACTGTATTGAGAACTTGACTTCACGATTTAGGTGTGAAATGAACACACTATCATGTGGAAAGGAGCAGTGGTCAAGTGGTCAAAACATGAGATATACATACAACAATTCAGCGTCAAGCAAGAATTTAAACATGTGGATTTGTTGGGGTCTGGCTATAGATGTAATCATAGTTACACAGACAGTGGAAAGTCACCAGCTCTATGTTTTGATGTTGCGACCAAGCGCAGTATAGTAGTTCACACTCATTGCATGGTTGACTGACATCGTAAGTAAATCGCATGCACTTCCTTCAGATTTGCTACATACTAACGTCTTAATTTTGCCATTACTGGAAGTAAAGTTGCCCTAATCCTGTTACAATCACAAGTACACCAATGTGAGGATTTGCAAGACAGTAATCCATGTAAGTATCATCAATGATATAATTGATCTAAGGCAATGTTATTGTGACAAACACAGACTGTAGGAATGCAACAAGCAAGACAACTCACCTCATGGTCGGCAGCCATCTTGGATAGTTGCGATAGACTGTTGCCTAGAAGTTTACGTTGCACCCCACGCTGTGGCTACTACAGCCGTGCTGGATCCCCCAAGTTGTGGCAGGTGAAGGCAGTTTAGGCTGTGGGAAAAAACAGGCTCAGTTAGATAGCATTAGGGCAACGTTTTACTAAGATTCTTATGAGAATAACAATTTCACTGTATAAATCCAGTTTACTAATGCAAGCGAAACAGAAGTGTGTTTTGCTAAGAATCCATCACAAAAATGGCTCCAAAAACAATCATTATTAATGACGAGACTGAATGGGTCATAACTTAAATTTTTTTACAAGAATTTTGCTAAAGAAATTTTTAATTTGATTTCACTTAGAATGCAACTCCAAGTTCAATATGGCTTTGATGATTACATAGATCTGTCATTTTGGAGTCTTGGATAGACTGATTACAAAGGTTTGATAATATTTGTCATACGAAAATAACTGATGCACTTTAATGTTTGGGTAGATTTTTTATACACACAATTTTTTACTAAATGTGTCTTATTTATATATTACGATGCAATGCTGACACTGAACGTCCATCGATGGTCATAAAAAACAGACATTTTAAATAACTGAAACAAGACCAGCATACAATGACGTCAATAAGTTTTGATAAGTATAACAATATCAAGGTCATAACCAGTTGGTCTGAAGGTCATAATATAACCTGGTCATTTGCTGAAGTAGACCAACCAGCCGACCACTGATAAAACCACCAACCAGCCGACCACTGATAAAACCACCAACCAGCCAACCACTGATAAAACCACCAACCAGCCAACCACTGATAAAACCACCAACCAGAATGAGAAATACTTTGATGTATAAGGCTATAGAAAACTAACAAGCATGAGGGACCATTCTATACTTTATATATTTACCTCGCAGTGATTATGCTGTAATGAAGTCAGCTTCCAATTACGAAAAAACTAGGAAGAACTTCAAATCATTGTCAGCAGACACAAATTGGAGATTTGTCTAGTCTCTTTGTCGCGGTTACTCCAGTAGTCAGGATTAAAACTGCTGAACTTGTCCCAAATGGCTCGTTTGTATGAGTGATACTAGTGAAGCCATGCAATGAGGTCGCCACAAACAACATGGCACCAATATACAGCTCATTGTTTATATAATGGCCAGTTGAGAACATAAACTTGGTCAGGGACTAAAACTAGCCAAGTACATAGTTGTTTAACACAGCAATAACCAGTTTGCAGCTGCAAATAAAGCCAGTTGGTATTAGCTTGAGTCCCTAGGCTCCCCATTTCACCCTCTTGATACAGCTTGTGTCCCTAGGCTCCCCATTTCACCCTCTTGATACAGCTTGAGTCCCTAGGCTCCCCATTTCACCCTCTTGATACAGCTTGAGTCCCTAGTCTCCCCATTTCACCCTCTTGATACAGCTTGTGTCCCTAGGCTCCCCATTTCACCCTCTTGATACAGCTTGTGTCCCTACGCTCCCCATTTCACCCTCTTTATACAGCTTGAGTCCCTAGGCTCCCCATTTCACCCTCTTGACACAGCTTGTGTCCCTAGGCTCCCCATTTCACCCTCTTGATACAGCTTGTGTCCCTAGGCTCCCCATTTCACCCTCTTGATACAGCTTGTGTCCCTAGGCTCCCCATTTCACCCTCTTGATACAGCTTGTGTCCCTAGGCTCCCATTTTCACCCTCTTGATACAGCTTGTGTCCCTAGGCTCCCCATTTCACCCTCTTGATACAGCTTGTGTCCCTAGGCTCCCCATTTCACCCTCTTTATACAGCTTGTGTCCCTAGGCTCCCCATTTCACCCTCTTGATACAGCTTGTGTCCCTAGGCTCCCCATTTCACCCTCTTTATACAGCTTGTGTCCCTAGGCTCCCCATTTCACCCTCTTGATACAGCTTGTGTCCCTAGGCTCCCCATTTCACCCTCTTGATACAGCTTATGTCCCTAGGCTCCCCATTTCACCCTCTTGATACAGCTTGTGTCCCTAGACTCCCCATTTCACGGTCTTTATACAGCTTGAGTCCCTAAGCTCCCCATTTCACCCTCTTTATCACCCACAGGACTGAACAAAAGTGACCCTAGTAGCAAGATGACCTTAATACTGAATATGGGCACTGAAGCATCATGGGAATTGGGAAAATAGCTCAGATGCATGTTATTTTAATAGCAATGCATGTTATGCAAATACATTGTTAATGTTATATGCAGTGTAGTGTCTGGATTATTAATGGATACAATTACAGGTGTACTTGCTTTTCCTAAAATGTTAAGTAATGTATAGAGAGCACAAGATGTAATATGATTTAGTAAAAGTTAGTTTTCTGAAGTGTACTGGTCACTGGTCCGTGGCTTAGACCACTTAGTCTTAGTCCTGCTTTCGAAATGGTTGTGTTGCCTTTAATGAATGTATGTCGAGTTGATAGTTTGTTGGTTCATACTGGAAGGTTCGATCGTTGTTATCGAACAAACTGAGAAACTTCCTCGTTTTTCAACATTATCATTTTTGATCAACCAATATCTAATCGTTCATCCAACTGCCGATGTCTTGTGCCACTGCTATCTCTGATCAAATCTATTTTTGTTTGTAAACTCAACTCAATCCTAACATGTCGTTTCGCTTTTGCTTCCATTTCACACACACCTGTAATAATCAATACATAAATCATGCGTCATAGTCTTCCTTTATTGGCTCATTTGCCGTCATTGTACAATGTTTTTCCATGTTAATTTACTCCAATAGAGCTCTTTGACTTTGGTCATTAATCAAATAATCATGCCCTTAAAAGCCGACGCAACATTGGCAGCGTTGAAGACTATGTTTTTCTGTAAATCTACTCAGCCACTAAGAATTTCAGTTGAAAGTGTTACATACTTAACATGACTGACAGGTTTGTTTCTTTCATTGTTTTCCGAAGTTTACTGGCCTCTGCGTAAATTGCTATTGACATTGTTGGTGGCACCTTTGAGTCTGACGGAGTGGTGGTAGGCCGGTCGGCCAGCCAGCACTGCGAAGTGGATCGTAGCAGCTCGGCTGTGACTGACCGTAATTGCGGGTTTCATCTGTGGGTAATCTGGCAGTTTTGTACTAAGTTACTGACCGTACTCGTGAATAGCTAGGTGACCTCATTAGCAGGACTAGTGTCCTACTCTTTACTATGGAAATTATTTGGGTCTGACCCAACATGACTATAATTGCGAGGTGACCCTACCACTGACGTGACCCTGTACCGAGGTTCCACTGTACATGCCCTGTGTACAACATACTTATATTACAAACATTTTATGTTATACAATTTAAACAATTTAGCAGAACAAATCGGAATTTTGTGGAGGTTCTTCAAGCTAATCACCTAGCTAACAGCACCACTAAACCAGAACATTACTGCAGCATAGGCCTTGACCGCTCACAGACCTTGACCATTCACAGGCCTTGGCCGCTCACAGTCCTTGGCCGCTCACAGCCTTTGGCTGCTCACAAGCCTTGACCACACACTGGCCTTGATTGCTTACTGGCCTAAGGCGGTTGGCTGAACGACCAGTAAAATACATGCATTCCGAAGCTGCAGATAAGATATACTTTGTATAGAATCAGACAGTTATATCTGTGTTCACCTTGTGAATGAGCTGTGAACTACTGCTCTGTTCATGGCTGTGAGAATGTGCTACAATGGTCTACAATATCAGATACTAAGCCAAGGCCAGAAAGTAGCAACCAGAAAACATTGCCAACATTTTTATACTACGATACATTGCGATACATATCATGGTATATCGTGGCTGTTTTGGTTAGGCTTAATATGGCTTAACCTTTTCAGTTATTTTGTATTTTAATATGCCTGACTGATATCTATACAAGAAAAACACTTTTTTAATCTGTACTAGTTATTTATCTGTGATGATTTTAAACAGAATTAAACACAAGTAGTAAATTTGAGTCACACTCATTTCCCTATCTAAATCATCAAAACTGTATTTTTCAAACCAGTTTTAAACCTTTATAATAATAGTTTTAAACCTTTATAATTACGATCTGTCTGCACTTGCCAATTAACATTGGCCAATTAACAATGTAGACAAATAACATTTGAAAACTTGAAGAATATGCACCAAAATTATGTTAAAATACCACAATATTTTCATAGGCCAGTCATTACAGGAAACTGCCTAATATAGTGGTTTGACCATCATAAAATATCGATTGGCAACAGATTAGTCTCTCAAAGTGCACACAGGGTAACTATGTACACCAGTGTGTATTATTCGTATATTATATAAGATTTATGACCCAGTCTGACTTAGGCAACTCACTAATCCCTGCTAAAACATTACAATTGTTTGACTTAGGCAATTCACTAATCCCTGCTAAAACATTGCAGTTGTTTAACTTAGGCAATTAACTAATCCCTGTTAAAACATTACAACTGTTTGACTTAGGCTACTCACTAATCCCTGTTAAAACATTACAACTGTTTGACTTAGGCAACTCACTAATCCCTGTTAAAACATTACAACTGTTTGACTTAGGCAACTCACTAATCCCTGTTAAAACATTACAATTGTTTGACTTAGGCAACTTACTAATCCCTGGTAAAATTTTACAATTGTTTGACTTAGGCAACTCACTAATCCCTGCTAAAACATTACAATTGTTTGACTTAGGCAACTTACTAATCCCTGGTAAAATTTTACAATTGTTTGACTTAGGCAACTCACTAATCCCTGCTAAAACATTACAATTGTTTGACTTAGGCAACTAACTAATCCCTGCTAAAACTTTACAATTGTTTGACTTAGGCAACTCACTAATCCCTGCTAAAACATTGCAATTGTGCAGACAATTAGATATAATGAAAAGTAAACTGTAAAATGTTATACAAGTTGGTAGCTACATGAGTAACAATTTTCTTCAAACTACAGCTACATAGATGACTTACTCTCAACATTTTGACTAGTTCTTCTTCTGCTCCCCAGTTGACTTGGCAAGCAGGCCAGGCCGTGTCATATGTGGCTAAGTTGACTTGTGGCAAGCAGGCCAGGCCATGTCATATGTGGCTAAGTTGACTTGGCAAGCAGGCCAGGCCGTGTCATATGTGGCTAAGTTGACTTGGCAAGCAGGCCAGGCCATGTCATATGTGGCTAAGTTGACTAGGCAAGCAGGCCAGGCCATGTCATATGTGGCTAAGTTGACTTGGCAAGCAGGCCAGGCCGTGTCATATGTGGCTAAGTTGACTTGGCAACCAGGCCAGGCCATGTCATATGTGGCTAAGTTGACCAGGCAAGCAGGCCAGGCCGTGTCATATGTGGCTAAGTTGACTTGGCAAGCAGGCCAGGCCGTGTCATATGTGGCTAAGTTAACTTGGCAAGCAGGCCAGGCCGTGTCATATGTGGCTAAGTTGACTTGGCAAGCAGGCCAAGCCGTGTCATATGTGGCTAAGTTGACTTGGCAAGCAGGCCAGGCCGTGTCACATGTGGCTAAGTTGACTTGGCAAGCAGGCCAGGCCGTGTCATATGTGGCTAAGTTGACTTGGCAAGCAGGCTAGGCCGTGTCATATGTGGCTAAGTTGACTTTGCAAGCAGGCCAGGCCGTCTCATATGCGGCTAAGTTGACTTGGCAAGCAGACCAGGCCGTCTCATACATGGTAGACTTGGCAAGCAGGCCAGACCATCTCATACATGGTAGACTTGGCAAGCAGGCCAGGCCATGTCATATGTGGCTAAGTTGACTTGGCAAGCAGGTTAGGCCGTGTCATATGTGGCTACATTGACTTGGCAAGCAGGCCAGGCCATGTCATATGTGGCTAAGTTGACTTGGCAAGCAGGCTAGGCCGTGTCATATGTGGCTACTTTGATTTGGCAAGCAGGCCAGGCTGTTTCATATGTGGCTAAGTTGACTTGGCAAGCAGGCCAGGCCGTCTCATATGCGGCTAAGTTGACTTGGCAAGCAGACCAGGCCGTCTCATACATGGTAGACATGGCAAGCAGGCCAGACCATCTCATACGTGGTAGACTTGGCAAGCAGGCCAGGCCGTCTCATACGTAGTAGACTTGGCAAGCAGGCCAGGCCATCTCATATGTGGTAGACTTGGCAAGCAGGCCAAGCCGTCTCATACATAGTAGACTTGGCAAGCAGGCCAGGCCATCTCATACGTGGTAGACTTGGCAAGCAGGCCAGACCATCTCATACTTGGTAGACTTGGCAAGCAGGCCAGGACGTCTCATACATAGTAGACTTGGCAAGCAGGCCAAGCCGTCTCATACGTAGTTGACTTGGCAAGCAGGCCAGGCCATCTCATACGTAGTAGCTTGGCAAGCAGGCCAGGCCGTCTCATACGTGGTAGACTTGGCAAGCAGGCCAGGCCGTCTCATACGTAGTAGACTTGGCAAGCAGGCCAGGACGTCTCATACATAGTAGACTTGGCAAGCAGGCCAGGCCGTCTCATACATAGTAGACTTGGCAAGCAGGCCAGGACGTCTCATACATAGTAGACTTGGCAAGCAGGCCAGGCCATCTCATACGTAGTAGACTTGGCAAGCAGGCCAGGTCGTCTCATACATGGTAGAATTGGCAAGCAGGCCAGGCCGTTTCATACGTGGTAGACTTGGCAAGCAGGCCAGGCCATTTCATATGTGGTAGACTTGGCAAGCAGGCCAGGCCGTCTCATACGTGGTTGACTAGGCAAGCAGGCCAGGTCGTCTCATACGTGGTAGACTTGGCAAGCGGTTGACTTGGCAAGCAGACCAGGTCGTCTCATATGTGGCTAAGTTGAACGGTCGAGAGAAAGTAATCTCAATAGCTGCAGTTTGATAAGACAATCATTACTCATAAAAAGTAAAGCGTTGTTTGTTTCAAAATGCTCCTCCCATTTCTGGCTGCTGGGTCTTCAGGCCCAGTAACTTCTAATCACATTTTCTATAGTGGCATAATGTCCCAATGGATTGAGTACTGGAAGGAACACTAACAGAATAAACATCATAAGACTAATTGATGACCAGTCTGCCTTAGGCTATCTACAATCAATGAAGCCACTAACAGGGCTTCTTGGCCAAATAACACTCGATTATTATTGACCAGTGCAATAGGGGACAGACCGCCATAATTATAACCAGGGGAATAGTAATCAATACTGAGCTTGGAATGTTAATGTTAACATGTGCCAAGACGAGAAAGAGATCAATAAGAAATGGTCCCCTGCACGGACCAAGAACAGGACGTCTTTGCTGAAATAAAAAGATAAAAGGACATAGATCCAAAAATATATCTTTACAACGCAACAGTTGGTTGAAATTAGAATATCACACACAGAATGAGGAGGCCACATGAGAAGTAGGACTTCAGACAGACCTGACAGCTATCTGACAAAGGTGCACATGAATATTTTGTAGATTCTTGATAAGCCAATGACTGCTGCCTACATGCCCTACAGAGCTTGTCGCTTTCAATGGCAATCTTGTTCTAGCTTTGTTATTGTTGTTGATCAACATTACATTTTTTATTTTCATTAACTTTTACCCAATATATTTATATCAACAGAAACATGTAAGCATTATATGAATGTAAGCATCAACACATAATTCATGCATGCGCACACACGCACGCATGTTCACTTACCCACTAGCACTCATCCGGTCAACGTCTCACACAGGAATGAGATGAAAATATCATCAGTGTTGCAGATATTTTAAGCATATCTCGAGTAAACAAGATTAAATGTTTGACAGTATTTGACAGAGTAACCAAACACAGTTATCATGTGGCCTTTTGCCACCTATGAATGAACTGTTGACCAGCAAGCCGCAGCCACAGCAGCTGTGGAAGGACGTCTAAAACTGAGTATTATTAGGGTCCAGGCAGAGTCAGTAATCAATTGGCTGAATGAGCTATCTACAGAACTGATCCTGCTAAGCTCCTGGTCACAGATAAGCAGATTATCTTACACTGGTCAGTCATACACTTGTTAGTCATACACTGGTCAGTGGTCAAATTGTAATCAGAGTTAATGCACATTTTGTGTATTGCAGCAAACACAATTAAATTAAAAGAACAATGTCTTAACAGTAGAAAGTCTCATCATTTTCATTATAAAACTACATCATATACAGTGTAGTATAAGCAATATATTGTAATAACTTTATCGCCCAAATGTGTTTTAATTAACCACAATTATTTAATATAATTTGATGGAAAGGTCAATAAATTAATAAAATTATATTTATAAATTCATTAAAACACATTTGGGCACGAAAGATCAGACAGCAGACCAGGTCGTCTCATATGTGGCTAAGTTGAACGGTCGAGAGAAAGTAATCTCAATAGCTGCAGTTTGATAAGACAATCGTTACTCATAAAAAGTAAAGCGTTGTTTGTTTCAAAATGCTCCTCCCATTTCTGGCTGCTGGGTCTTCAGGCCCAGTAACTTCTAATCACATTTTCTAAAGTGGCATAATGTCCCAGTGGATTGAGTACTGGAAGGAACACTAACAGAATAAACATCATATATATCTCTTTTGATAGATAAATGTTGATTTAAGGAGCTCCCTAAATTATATATATATATATATATATATATATATATATACAATATTTTACCGCGCTATTGCCCATACCTGCATTATCACCCACCCCCATATCACGGAAGCTTGGAGTTAACCGCCCACCTGCTCGCACTACCCCCACCTCTCAGCCACGCAGAATAATGTCAAAATGTGAATGATAACCATGCAGAAATGCCACCAAATGGGTAGCTAATAAGTTTTGAATATTCTTTACAATATCTGCTCCATTGCGTTGACATTGTTTCTGGCGAGGGTTGGCGCATCAGCCACTGTAACAGTATATCTCCCCCCCTGGATACTTACCCTCCAGGGGGTAGATGCCCTGGGATATCTTCCCCCCACCCTGGATATCTTACCCTCCTCCCAATACCTAAGTTGACTTGACTCAAAACTATTTCCTCCCCCAACTAAAATCAAGAACATGGTGCAATTAAATCAATATTTATTATAAATTTCATCATGTAATAACTTACAATTATCACAAGAGTTCACATGCAATAACTCACAAAATCAGTCTTTCATTACTTGCAATTATCACAACAAACTCTCATACAAAATCTTTCACCAATCATTCACATACATTAATACATTAAGTCTCTACTTTTATCACACAAAATGCACGTCCACAAGAATAAAAAATATTACATTAAGTGTCTACAGCCCACATTTTTCATGGTAATTAAAGTCATGGGGTGTCACTTTCATCATGTAATAATTTGTAATTATCAGAAAAAGTCACATTTAAAATAAGTCACACACTTTATTACATTAATGCATTAAGTGTCTACTCTGATCACACAAATTTCCGTTTTCTTTCTGCGATGCCTGTGATGACTCGAACATCTTTACCTGCAATACAGTTACAGTTGCACTGTATGTCTCATCTTCACGATGACTAGCTGCATTAAATAGTTGTTTGAAGTCAAACTTTTTGGTGCATACCAGTTCATATGTCAATTTAAATTAAAATGGCGTTCATATAACATATTTACAACACACATACCTGTTCTGGTTAATGTACAATAACATTATAAAAAGCAACATTTATTAAAAAATTCACTTGAAAAGCTTGGGATCAAACGATATTTTTTCTGTGAAGTAGGTGAAAGAATTTAGTTATTGTGTATTATGTGTGGTTACCCAACTTAATATACTATATTGCGAGGACACACTGGCAACATATCATACCTCAGTGCCTCGAGAAGAGCTGTGTCGTTGAGGCAGCTGACCATGATTAACTGAGTGCCTTGAGAAAAGAGCTGTGTGTTTTGTTGTTGAGGTGGCCGATCATGATTAACCCAGTGCCTCGATGAGAGACTTATCATGATTAACCCAGTGCCTCGATGAGAGACTTATCATGATTAACCCAGTGCCTCGATGAGAGACTTATCATGATTAACCCAGTGCCTCGATGAGAGACTTATCATGATTAACCCAGTGCCTCGATGAGAGACTTATCATGATTAACCCAGTGCCTCGATGAGAGACTTATCATGATTACCCAGTGCCTCGATGAGAGACTTATCATGATTACCCAGTGCCTCGATGAGAGACTTATCATGATTAACCCAGTGCCTCGATGAGAGACTTATCATGATTACCCAGTGCCTCGATGAGAGACTTATCATGATTAACCCAGTGCCTCGATGAGACATTTATCATGATTAACTCGGTAATCACAAATTATTCATTCACTCGTAAATTTATGACAAAATAAATATAAACACGCACAATTTTCTTGCAAAATAACATATACTAGATATCATTCTAACTCATATTTGCTAATTATGAATTTTCTTGCATAAGAACAGACATACACACACATTGATAAAGGGGAGGGTAAAATATCCAGGGTGGGGGGAGGAGAAATTGCCAATTTCCTCAAGTAGTCTTCTTGTTATATGCTGTAACTGTGTCCATGTAATTACTAATAGACCGTATAATAACCAACTCCTCCAACTGTAAGCCTTCAAAAGAGACGAGATTCGTTTGACTGCAGTGAGGCTTGTCAACCTTCCATGAAGTGACGACATTTTCGAAGTGTCCACAATCTACAATGTTGCAATATGTGACAAATTCATATGAAAGTTGTCCATAAATCAAATTATTGGCTAAAGCTATTGACTTTCTGCTATGAGCGGAAGGCCTTGACGAGTTGATTCGTGCGTTCTGACAGTGACATGGCTAGTGCGATAGGACAGACCAGTAGCGACACCTGCCGCATGTATTATTACCAACTTGGATGAGCAGTTTGGGCCGGTTTCACAAAGTTTGTGTATCATACAAAGGAACTAAGCTGGACGTTTGACTAAGAATACTGAACAGTCATACACAACACTATGTGAACAATTATACGTAATCTTCATCAAACATCCTAAAAGGTTCATATAAGTCCATTCGTGTGGTACAGATGCTTTGTGAAACCGGCCTCTGGTTGGTGCCTAGTCGCGATTGCACATCCCAGGTCAGTTATGTTGTGTCTGTAATTTTTAATGTGGGGGTGGTAATGCGAATCCCCGTTATCACCCATACTAGCATTAGTGCCCACCCCCCCAATTAAAAAATATTTCAACTTAACCGCCCAAGGGTGATAATGTGGTCAAATACGGTATATATATACACATTATATATATATATATATATATATATATATATATATATATTACACATATATATATATTACACATATATATATATACATATATAAATATATATATATATACATATATATATCAGACAGTTCCAAACACATTAACACAAGTGATACATATGTGCATAAAAGCATGCATAATTGAAGATCTTTTCAATTAAACATGACATCAGTGAATTGCTAGGATATTCTTCCCAGACAGTATACATCTTAATTAATGTGTGCATTAGTACTACATTTTGTAATGTCATTAATTCTACGCATAATCCCGCCACCAGCTGCCTGATCAACAAACAATAGGCGGGAGAATTGTGTTCCTTTCCCCAAATATCTTACATCAATCAATGCTCTTTTATGTGACGTTGAGCTAACAAGCCGCAATCCGTTTTTGCCATTAGTTTTTGCCAATTTGCTTCCTGGGACTGCCATCAACTGATTACAGGCATACGTAGAAATGTCAAAGGTTGTGTCGATCGTCACACGCACGAATATTGCTTCTTGACACATGTATCTCATCAGAGTTCAGTTATTTTTTGACAAGTCAACTATAGTCCCCGCTCAGTACCTGATGTCTGTATGTCCAGAAATGTTCAACAAGGATTATTTTCACAATTCTGTCTTCTAATTTAGACATTTCATACATACATACATACATACATACATACATACATACATACATACATACATACATCCTCTTCAGTTCTTCTAGGCTACTAGCCTTTTAGCTGGTCTTGACAAGAAATATTTGTAAACTAGCCTGTTGTTTTGAGATTTGAAGGGTATGGTCTGCTTTCATTTGCAGCAGTTAATGTTTGCTAACTGTGTAAATTGACAATATTAGAAATATAGTGCAACTTGTTAACTTGCATTTCAATAACTGGAATAACCATCATGACCGGAACCGTGGGCCTGGTCCGGCCAGGAAGCACCTTCACGTGTAACCCTATGTCTTCCCCCGTCCCTCCAACTTTGACATAACCAAGTTGTGTACTATGTGATTACCTAGTACATTTGATTTAATTTGTAAGACATCACGGATGAATTAAATTGAATCCCTGGTGATAACCTAAGTGAAAATCAATATGTTAGTGATGCGTACTGGACTGGAATCTGCATCAAATAACATAAGAAGTAGTATTTCATGTGCTATTTGTATATATGCCACGTTTACTACAATTTTTGTAATCACCAAATTTTAATAAAATTCAAACTGTGTAATTGCTATGTAATTTCAATGAAATCACCAGACAAACCACTGAATTATTTTTGATTGGACTCAAATTCAAATTAGGAGAAAAAGGCAAACGTTTTTTCGCCTCTATTACAAAGCTGTCCACACTTTCACTAGTCACCCGATCTAATGATTCAAGTCACCCGATCTAATGATTCAAGTCACCCGATCTAATAATCCAAGTCACCTGATCTAATTATCCAACTCACCTAATCTAATGATCCAGGTCACCCGATCTAATGATCTAAGTCACCCGATCTAATGATCTAAGTCACCCGATCTAATGATCTAAGTCACCCGATCTAATGATCTATTGAACTATTCACACACTACAGACTTGAATGCCAACAAACCTGATTCAGAATGGACTAAATGAATTCAGGGAGTTTTCACAGTTCATAGTAACAATGGCTATTCGAGTACTTGATGTTCTTTAACTCTACTGGGCCTGGGCATTGAGCACTTCAAGGTTATGTGATCACAGATAGGAACCTGAGGCTGAAATGTCACCACCACTGCTTAATAAATGAATTTACTGTCATTTTGCTGGAATCCCACAAGACCAGGTCTTGCCAGCAGTCTGGCTGCACTGTGTTGGTTAGATAACACAGGCTGCAGCCAGGAATGTCTCAGTTCCTGACCAACAAATAACAGTCAGAAATGTGGACACACACCATTAGTACTGCCCAAGAAATGCTATGTTATGAGAGGATGTTGATCAATGAAAGTTAGCATCCTACCATGTGGATGAGGAAGATAAACAGCTGGCCAGATAAGCAGCTGCTGCTGTCATTATGTTTGTTACCTGTCATGGCACAACTCAGGGCCTGGGCTGCAGGCACCACTCAGGGCCTGGGGCCGGTTTCATGTCGCCTACTTAGCGGCTAAGAAAGTTTACTTAGCACTAAGATGACTGTCTTATGAATTTACGCGTTTCATGTCATCTACTTAGACTACGCAGTGGGCGCAACACCCTACTTAGCCTGCGCCTCCTACCCCCGTGGCGTAAGTCAACTAAGTAGTTCTTAGGGACTTTCAAAATGGCGGCTCTCCGACAAGTACATCGACTAAATGAGGCAGCAAGATGAGGATTACGCTGGAATGGAGTGTTTAGAGACAAAACACACCCTTTCGAAATGTACGGTGATGTCAAGTGTTTAATAGGTACCGTTTTTTGTCGTGATGACATCATAGACTTAGTCGATTTGACCGCTGACAACGTTTTAATTTCTATACAAAAAGGCTGGCTCACAGCAACGCTCCAAAGTCTTGTCGCCTTGCGCTTATTTGCGTGTACAGTATAATAACTTTTAAGTGGTTGTCGGCGATTTTGTTTGGCATTAGCAACTAGCAAGGCAACAGTGTCTAAACCAGTCCACAGAATGGCTGCTTCGTTCGCCCGACTCGTATCGCGATACGTTCTCTTCCACGAACACTTGACACATCAGCAGGAATCCTCATTAAGGGTTGTAAAACCGCATCAGAGACTGGAACTGTCATTCATCAAGCTGTGAAGCAGACCGTTCACTGAAGATTTTGGATAAGAACATGGAAAACTGTATTCTAGTTGCCTACAAGCTACAGCGTTGACAACTGTGAATTTATAATGAATTAATAATTAATGTATTGAACTTTCATAAAAAAACCTTATGTACATTAATAAAATAAGTTGTGTTAATCAGACTGTGCTTTTCTTTTTGATAACTATAATACAATAATAAACACTGGAAGTCTGATAATTATTTGGACACTGACACTATTGAATGGCATAGGCCTATTTGCTGACCTCCTTAAACGATGTATATAGCCGGCATAGTAAATAATAAGCAATCGCTTTCTGTTTCTTTCGCAGATTGGTCGCATTGTTCCTCAATTTATACTGTAAAATTGTGGCATGCTGCGAGTATTAACGCTGTCGACTGTGTCGCGTGCTTTCGCCATGTCACTAACGGGATTATGGGAAGGGGAATCCCGGGGATTGCCCGTTGATAACGACTCATCTAACCACGTGATAGCCTTACGCGCAATCTTAGTTAAGAAATAGGTCAGGAGCGCTACATAAAACTCGACTTGCTTAGTTTTACGCAACTACTTAGCTATGCAAAATTTTGAGTTTACGCACTGGCGTAGCGCTAAGTAACTGCGTAGTTTAAGTAGGCGACATGAAACCGGCCCCTGGGCTGCAGGCACCACTCAGGGCCTGGCTGGGCTGCAGGCACCACTCAGGGCCTGGGCTGCAGGCACCACTCAGGGCCTGGGCTGCAGGCACCACATGCCCCATTGGTATTCCACAACGACCTGCTACAGTTAATGGACGCTGTGTCTCCTCACATTAACTTAGCCATACAGTGGCCTTGTGCTACGTGGACTCAAGATGTAAGGAACATCCGCTTAAATGGAACAATTGTAAAATCTGTGAATATTTTAGCAATGCACAGTCTGCAATCTCTGCCAAAGTCTGGCAGGTACAATGGTCTGCACCACTCAGGGTTGGCGGGTACAATGGTGTGCACCACTCAGGGTTGGCAGGGACAATGGTGTGCACCATTCAGGGTTGGCAGGGACAATGGTGTGCACCACTCAGGGTTGGCGGGTACAATGGTGTGCACCACTCAGGGTTGGCAGGGACAATGGTGTGCACCATTCAGGGTTGGCAGCGACAATGGTGTGCACCACTCAGGGTTGGCGGGTACAATGGTGTGCACCACTCAGGGTTGGCAGGGGCAATGGTGTGCACCACTCAGGGTGGTGGGTACAATGGTGTGCACCACTCAGGGTTGGCAGGGACAATGGTGTGTACCACTCAGGGTTGGCAGGGACAATGGTGTGCACCACTCAGGGTTGGCCCATAGAGTCACCAGCTTGTGCACCTTCATTTAAATTCTTTGTGAGTTCCACACAAAATTCCCATGGGAAACAGTGTTTCTCTTTTGAACTTGCAATGTGCAGAGCTAATGAAGCCTGGTGGGTCCATTCACTTGAACCATTTACCAACTTAAACTGGCGTAATGCAAAAATAACTACGGTCAACAAAGCGATTACACATTATGTATATTTTCATCCTTTTAGGACAGTTCTCTTCAAAGCAAATGTTCCAATTTATGTTGCACACAACCAACAATCATTTCTCCTTACATTGCAACTGACAGACTTATTCAAACAAACACCACACCCTGGGGAGCAGACAGCCATGCTGCAACTGACAGACTTATTCAAACAAACACCACACCCTGGGGAGCAGACAGCCATGCTGCAATTGTGTCTGTCATTATTCAAACAAACACCACACCCTGGGGAGCAGACAACCATGCTGCAATTGTGTCTGTCATTATTCAAACAGACACAACACCCTGAGGAGCAGACAACCATGCTGCAATTGTGTCTGTCATTATTCAAACAGACACAACACCCTGGGGAGCAGACAGCCATGCTGCAATTGTGTCTGTCATTATTCAAACAAACACCACACCCTGGGGAGCAGACAACCATGCTGCAATTGTGTCTGTCATTATAATCCCATCACTAGAATGTGCATATCGCTAGGTATACATTTACACAGCTGAATGAGGCAGCTGGGCCTGAACAAGACTGTCCAAGCTTCGAAAGTGTCCAAGTGGATTGTGACCCGGATCTTTTCAGTTTAGTTTCTCTATTTTGTTAAGTAAATAATATTGTTCAAAATCTATTACAAGTATGTTACGCTGGTGTTTTATTTTAGTAGCTTTTATTGTGCATACACCCAACGAGTGTAGCCCAAAGAATAAGCCAGGTGTAATAGAGTGTGTAAGCGGTGGCCAGTTGACAATCACACTATAACCGTGACCATGTCACCATCGTGAAATAAAGCTTTCACTACTATTACTAAGTTCTGTTATTTCTCCAACAGACAACAGCAAATAAACGCTACTAAAACACGCCACAACCTCTTGTTGAACAAACGTAAATACAGCCTTCAATGTGTATTCCTGTAGCACCCAAGCACAGATTAATAAACACTGTTTCATTCATCTGCAGTGTCGGAGTAAGGAATCAACCAATCCAGTCAGCTGTCTGTACTGAGAAGCTGCAACACAACAAAACTTGTATATTGAAGTAAGAAAAGAAATGTACAAGAGATTGTTATATACAGCAGAACCTCATTACATCACAAATCATATATTACGCTCAACTCAGCCAAAATTGTACTCATTCAGACTGTCTGGGTGACATACAAGTCGAAACAAGAGTATTATATAATAGTCACATATATTTCTGCTTTATTACTTTGCTGCACAAATAAGAATAAAACATGTTTGGCAGATACCACCTAAAATCAACAACATTAAAGGAATAAATCAAACACATACATTTGAGATAAGCTGGTGATTTTATAATAATTGCAATGCGTAGTTACTGTTCTTAAATAAAACATAACTGAGCATTGCCTATTACACTCCCTGACCATTAATTGACCATTAATTACTGCTGGAGAACATTCAACTCACACATTGTATCATTGTCTACTGCCAGGTGTTTAGGGTGAACTGAGGCAGCAGTGACTGGACAGAATCACTCAGGATTCAACCAACAACAACAGCTGCCCTTCGTTGACAATCCAACCTTCGTTGACAATCCAACCTTCGCTGACAATCCAACATTCCACCATTGTGCTATTATGCACCAAAACTGTGCATTATGTCACATCCAAGAATTTGAGTTTATTACCAAAAGAATACAGATTTGACTGGAGTCAGCACTTCACTGCTTGTCCACATCAGAGTTTGTTGTCACTAGCAGATGAACATTAAACCTCACACTGACTACAATGCTACTTAACACACCTACGTAAATAAACCACACACTCATTCATAGAGCTAAAGAAATAACTTGTAACAACTGAAATAAATGGTACATTCTAAGGTAGCAGCTTCAACCTAAATGTCAGTGGAGCCAACAGCTCTAACCAATACGCTACTGGGCATCACCATGACAGAACTAACATGACTTAACCAATACGCTACTGGGCATCACCATGACAGAACTAACATGACTTAACCAATACGCTACTGGGCATCACCATGACAGAACTAACATGACTTCACCAATACGCTACTGGGCATCACCATGACAGAACTAACATGACTTAACCAATATGCTACTAGGCATCACCATGACAGAACTAACATGACTTAACCAATACGCTACTGGGCATCACCATGACAGAACTAACATGACTTAGCCAATACACTACTAGGCATCACCATGACAGAATTAACATGACTGAACCAATATGCTACAATGCATCACCATGACAGAATTAACATGACTTAACCAATATGCTACTGGGCATCACCATGACAGAACTAACATGACTTAACCAATATTCTACTGGGCATCACCATGACAGAATTAACATGACTTAACCAATATGCTACTATGCATCACCATGACAGAACTAACATGACTTAACCAATATGCTACTGGGCATCACTATGACAGAATTAACATGACTTAACCAATATGCTACTATTCATCACCATGACAGAACTAACATGACTTAACCAATCCGCTACTAGGCATCACCATGACAGAGTTAACATGACTTAACCAATATGCTACTAGGCATCACAATGACAGAACTAACATGACTTAACCAATATGCTACTATGCATCACCATGACAGAACTAACATGGCTTAACCAATACGCTACTAGGTATCACCATGACAGAACTAACATGACTTAACCAATATGCTACTGGGCATCACCATGACAGAACTAACATGACTTAACCAATATGCTACTAGGCATCACCATGACATAACTAACATGACTTAACCAATATGCTACTAGGCATCACCATGACAGAACTAACATGACTTAACCAATATGCTACTAGGCATCACAATGACAGAACTAACATGACTTAACCAATATGCTACTAGGCATCACCATGATAGAACTAACAAAATAGTAACATGACTTACATGTTCTGGCAGCAGGAAGATGTTGGAATCTCACCAAGCCATTACTCCTGCCTCAGCTGTCTAGAAACAGCCACTGTTAAGACAGAGACAAG
This sequence comes from Lamellibrachia satsuma, assembly GCA_033239005.1. Classification (NCBI taxonomy): domain Eukaryota; kingdom Metazoa; phylum Annelida; class Polychaeta; order Sabellida; family Siboglinidae; genus Lamellibrachia; species Lamellibrachia satsuma. The sequence continues at coordinate 4,123,648 of BSQZ01000012.1, read as the reverse complement.
ATGTAGGAGACTCAGCTGCCACTGGCCACACTTAGAGTGACCACCTCTGGCAGTGGCCTGCAGTAGCCATTGTCCAGTGCCTACTCAGTGACTTGAGCAGCCTGGACAATGGACTCAACAGAATTGATTTCCAGCATTGATAGTCAAGGACTTCTGCAGCTGCCACTGCCACTGCTGTTTGGCTGTGATTGCTAAAGTTTGCCAGGTGTAGCTGCCATTGCCACTGCTGCTTGGCTGTGATTGCTAAAGTTTGCCAGGTGTAGCTGCCATTGCCACTGCTGCTTGGCTGTGATTGCTAAAGTTTGCCAGGTGTAGCACCGGCTTCTTGTTCATTCTGCATGTTAAAGATATACTTAATGCAAAAGTGGTGCAACCATTGCAAGAATGCCACACCCAATGCAAGAGTTGCAACCATTGCAAGAATGGTACAACTATTGCAAGAATGGTGCAACCAACACAAGAGTGGTGCAACCATTGCAAGAGTGGCATACCCAATGCAAGAGTGGTGCAACCAATGTAAAAGTGGTGCTATCATTGTAAGAGTGGCACACCCAATGCAAGAATAGTACAACCATTGCAAGAATGGTGCAACCAATGCAAGAGTGGTGCAACCATTGCAAGGATGGCACACCAAATTCAAGGGTTAGAAGAGTGGTGCAACCATTGTATTGGTGGTGCAACCACTGCAAGAGTGGTGAAACCAATGCAATAGTGGTGCTATCATTGTAAGAGTGGTGCAACTATTGCAAGAGTGATGGAGCAACCATTGCAGAGATAGTGCAACCAATGCAAGGATGATATCATTGGAAGATTGGCACAACCATTGCAAAGGTGGTACAACCATTGCAAGAGTGGCACAACCATTGTAAGAATTGTGCAATCAATGCAAGAGTGGTGCAACCATTGGAAGAGTGATACCATTGGAAGAGTGGTGTAAGCGTTGCAAGAGTGGTGCAACCATTGCAAGAATGATGAAACTATTGCAAGAGTGGTACATTCATTGCAAAGGTGATGAAACCATTGCAAAGGTGATACAACCATTGCAAGAGTGATGCAAACAATACAAAAGTGGTGCAACCATTGCAAGAGTGACTCAACCATTGCAAGAGTGACTCAACCATTGCGAGAGTGACTCAACCATTGCAAGAGTTGCAAGAGTGATGGAACCATTGCAAGAATGGTGAAATCATTGCAAAGGTGGTGCAACAATTGCAAGAGTGGCATAACCATTGTAAGAGTGGCATAACCATTGCAAGAGGGGCATAACCATTGTAACAGTGATGCAGCAATAGCAAGAGTGGTGCAACCAATGGAAGAGTTATGTTACCATTGCAAGAGCGGTGCTACCACAGCAAGAGTGGTGCTCCCATTGCAAGAGTGGTGCAACCATTGCAAGAGTGGTGCAACCATTGCAACGGTGGTACAACCATTGCAAGAGCAAAAACAGCAGCCGCTGCAGTAGGTATACCTGTCGCAAGACCAGTCCAACCATTTCAAGCCGCCATAAGTAGAACAGGGCAACCATAGCAAGTGACAGTCATCTTTCATTCCTTGTCTGTACACAATATCAGGAGAAATTGCACATCTATAATCACAGTTTCAACTTGTGGAAGTGGCTGTCATCGATAGGCCTCCTCAGAAATACATGGGGAAGGCGCCAGGCCACATGATGTGTTGTCATTTATCACCATCTTCTATCAAGACTCATTCATACTTATCATTTATCATTACAATGGGTCTACCTGCTGATGTTCACCTTTCAACAGTGATTGTGCTGGACATGAAATAAGAAACATTGGATACACTGAGTGGATAAGTACTTTAAACATAAACCAAAGTCGGCTTACTCCCACATCACATATAGAACCATTAGGCAACCGATTACTGCCCAACCAAGTTGCATAGAGACCCACCATTGTTTGATCTAACTACAGAATTACTGTGTATTGATTGACACCTTCCCTTTGATCAATTAGCACAAACCCAAGGCAGCCCTGCCATTGAGTACTTTGTTCCTAATGTGTAATTACACAGCATCCTGTGTAAAATGAAATACGCACAGGGAAACCATGGATACCCTCAATAACTGCCAGATACTAATTAACGGCATGAGGTGTGCTCAGCGTCTCAAGGACGGCCTTCTAACACACAGGGATATATGAATTATTTAATCAAGCCCTATGTTAGTTATTGGTCAAGAAAGGCTACATACAGTCTTCAAATGTAACATCAAAGTCCCCTGGAATCCCTCCTGCCCTGGGTGTCTCTTTTGCCAGTCTTATGTAAAATTGGACGTGAACTTGTCCTTCCTAGAATGCTGCAAAGTGACTTTTCCAGCCATTTCGTCTTCACAATAGGCCATCAATTGCAATGGTCAACCATGCCATTTATTCAATAATGATAGAGTGAAGTGGTCTCTGGTTAGATTATCAACGATGGCAACCATAGAAGCTGGCCTGGTGGCAATCAATCGACACAGGGAAGTGTCACCACTGTGTCACTCAGGACAGTGATGTTGACAACATGACATCACATGTCAATTACAAGATGTCATGTGCCAATGCAGTGAATTGAGGCTGGGAGACAGAACAAAATGGCCCAAGCTTCACGTGGCAACAACATAACCGTAGTCTGTGTAAGTAACAATTTCCTTCTAAACACAACCGTTGATATTACTAACTCAAATGGCAGCCGAAACATTGAGTAAGTAATGTCAATAGTGTTTAGAAGAACACTGTTACTATATATATATATATATATATATATATATATATATATATATATATATATATATATATATATATATATATATATATATATATATATTGATATATACCCATCAACTTTATGGACATTTTCATGAATCCCAGTTCCCAAATGAGAGTGCACTACTGCACTACTGCGCTACTGCACTACTGCACTACTGCACTACTGGGCTACAGGGCCCTACAAACACCACCTGTTGTAGGCAGCAGGCTAATGCCAGTGTTAGAGTGTACCAGGCCACAGCCAGTGTTAGAGTGCACCAGACCACAACCAGTGTTAGAGTACACCAGGCCACAGCCAGTGTTAGAGTGCACCAGACCACAGCCAGTGTTAGAGTGCACCAGGCCACAGCCAGTGTTAGAGTGCACCAGACCACAGCCAGTGTTAGAGTGCACCAGACCACAGCCAGTGTTAGAGTACACCAGACCACAACCAGTGTTAGAGTACACCAGGCCACAGCCAGTGTTAGAGTGCACCAGACCACAGCCAGTGTTAGAGTGCACCAGACCACAACCAGTGTTAGAGTACACCAGGCCACAGCCAGTGTTAGAGTGCACCAGACCACAACCAGTGTTAGAGTGCACCAGACCACAGCCAGTGTTAGAGTGCACCAGACCACAGCCAGTGTTAGAGTGTACCAGGCCACAGCCAGTGTTAGAGTGTACCAGGCCACAGCCAGTGTTAGAGTGCACCAGACCACAACCAGTGTTAGAGTACACCACGCCACAGCCAGTGTCAGAGTACACCAGGCCACAGCCAGTGTTAGAGTGCACCAGGCCACAGCCAGTGTTAGAGTACACCAGGCCACAGCCAGTGTTAGAGTACACCAGGCCACAGCCAGTGTTAGAGTGCACCAGGCCACAGCCAGTGTTAGAGTGCACCAGACCACACTTGCTGTGATACTGGAGCAAGTGAGTGAGTGTGTTGTCTCTGCTCTAAGTGTGTGATACCAGCAGTATATGGCACCTTGCTATTATTATTATTATCATAAAGTTCATAAATTGCTAAATAATTTAGCTTGCACTTGTAATATCAACCTCAAATATTCTCTGACAACATCACGTGACAAACGAGTGGAAACAAGCTGTGCTCCAATGAGTGTTTCTTCACAGAATACCAGGGGTTCGTCTGTGGTGCTTCTAACTAAATCTACTTTCCATATGCCCAGTTTGCCCACTGATTGCTCTATTTTGGGACTGACTTCCGTAGTCTAGTTAGCCTAAATGTCAAGCGATAGTTTGTCAGGGAACCTGCCCATCAATGCGGGGTAAGGCCTCAATACATGGTTTTTGTCTGCACAAATCTCTGCTTTATTTCATTATATTTCAAATCTGCTAGTGAATGGTGCCAAGTACATAGAGGCTAAAGAGACGGGTCAACGAAGATAAAACGATTTCTCAAGGCACTTCTGACGCAGGCCTCTTAACCGTGTTTTCTCTGAACTCCCACATACAAATTTATATGAACTGCCTTACCACAAGAAACAGAAGGGGTGGAGCGTACAGCACATCCAGGCCTTTCACACCAATCCAGGTTTTCACCTTGACAGACCTGTTCATGCAAACACCAACTCAACTCTTCGTGAAAGCTTTCAGCCACACTATGAATCCTGCACACAAAATTTTCATTCTTTTAATTCCACCATGTCTCCTGCTGGTAGTAATTAAACCAGCCTCAGTTTATGTTACAAGTGTGTCTTTTTACCGCAGATTCACCAATTTCATGAAAAATTTATAAATAAAATAAATATTTACTGATTAAAAATCATAATTAAAGAGAGGTGGTTACATGCTGGACACACAACTGAAGCACAGAAACTAAACCTAGTGGTGAAGACACTAAAATGTGTCTAAATACAAGTAATTATGGTTTGTAAATATATTTAGAGAACTGTAATTCTCAAATGAAATGTTAAGCAATATTATGATGCCCATAAGCAGATTTTGTTAATTAGAGTAACCATTATAATTTTTAAATAATAATTTTGATCACTAACTGTTTTTATATATACAGGTGGCTTAAAAAAACAAGCAAAATAGTAGTGGAAATAATAAGTTAAGCTAATTTTATATTGGCAACAGATAACAGATAACAGAGACCTGCTCAGACCTGTCACAGCCATGTGTAATAACTTGAAACACGAATTGGGAGAAAAGTCAGAAATCCATAAACACAACACGTGTTCATTTAGCAAGTTCTCGCTGCAATGTTGCTGAACGTATTACCAGAGCCAAACAACATTAGCTCGGTCGTGCTAACCTCGTAGACACAGTAGCGACCAAACAATCTATTTTGCATTTCAACTGTGGCAACAGAATTACCCAGGCCAGCTGAAGCATGCGGCTCGTCAGACAATCAATAACATCAGCAAACGCAAAGGGAAAAATCAATACTATCAGTAAATTCAGTGGAGAGAATCTATAGTATTAGCAACTGCACGGCCTGCATTGAAAACCATATTATTTCAGAGTCGGTGTCATGCAACTTGAACACTCAAGTAACAGCAACACACATTAATTGCCAGAACATGGGCTGGCAACTGACAGCTACAGGAACTAGTATGTGTGTTGGTCACCAGATGGCAGCATGTTACAAGCACATGGTGGATTGTGAGTCAACTAATGTTGGTTGAGTTTCAAGCCATTACAGCCTGTAATAATAAAATATATAACAGCAAATATATGTGTTGGGTGAATGTTTCACAGCACTTTTGTGTTGAAGAACTGGGTAGGGAGAAAGGGGTGGTATGAGGGTGAGGTGGCTGGTGAAAAGGGGTGGAGTGAGGGTGAGGTGGCTGGTGAAAAGGGGTGGAGTGAGGGTGAGGTAGCTGGGGAAAGGGGTGGAGTGAGGGTGGGATGGCTGGGGAAAGGGGTGGAGTGAGGGTGAGGTGGCTGGGGAAAGGGGTGAAGTGAGGGTGAGGTGGCTGGTGAAAAGGGGTGGAGTGAGGGTGAGGTAGCTGGGGAAAGGGGTGGAGTGCGGGTGGGATGGCTGGGGAAAGGGGTGGAGTGAGGGTGAGGTGGCTGGTGAAAAGGGGTGGAGTGAGGGTGAGGTAGCTGGGGAAAGGGGTGGAGTGAGGGTGAGGTAGCTGGGGAAAGGGGTGGAGTGCGGGTGGGATGGCTGGGGAAAGGGGTGGAGTGAGGGTGAGGTGGCTGGGGAAAACGGTGGAGTGAGGGTGGGGTGGCTGGGGAAAAGGGTAAAAATTCAAATAAGTGGCCATTCCTTATCCACTGTTTGTATCATCTGGAGGTCCAATATAAAACAATTATCCAGGGCAGAATGGGAATTTCAGAAATGTCACTCCTTGTAACTCATTTAAAGAATTTGTGATTCAAAATTATATCTAGCTTATGTGGATATTATATATATATATATATATATATATATATATATATATATATGGAGTTGATCTATTTTCAAACAAAGGTAAACCATAAACGGAATACTGAAATATATCTTTATTTAAACTAACAAAGTATGCAGTAGGAAAGGAATATGTGAATAGTGCTGTAAAGCAGGAAAATGCGACTGAGCATGCATTTGTATAGATACGCAATTGTTTTGGTGCACGGCAAAACAATCTACTAATTGTACCCAACCCCAGATGACAAGATGACAACAATGACAATGATGGTCTCTTCAACTGACCTGTCTCCCGGCACACAACGTCACAGGTCAAGACGACCCTTGGAGGGCTGCTAGGTCGACATGTCATGTAGTGTCAGCACTGCCAGTGACAAAGTCGTCCGTGTCGGTGGCACGAGTCACTGGGCAGAAGGTCCAGCCCTCAGGCCACGGTCACTGCTGGTCAAGCTGCAAGCACAAGTACAGCGTTAGATGGCGGTCACTAGAGGGTGCGGTCACTAGTCAAACTACTCTTACCTTGGCTTCATCAACTACTGGCCAACTACTGGTCAATGTTTTGAAAAAACAGGCTATCGATAAATCTATCACCTTGATATACAAAAGTAATTTAGATGAGCAATTTGTGAGTTTTGTCTTACTTGTCCTGTAGCGCTATCGTTCAATTTGTGAGTTTTGTCTTACTTGTCCTGTAGCGCTATCGTTCAATTTGTGAGTTTTGTCTTACTTGTCCTGTAGCGCTATCGTTCAATTTGTGAGTTTTGTCTTACTTGTCCTGTAGCGCTATTGTTCAATTTGTGAGTTTTGTCTTACTCGTCCTGTAGCATAGTGCTCTCGTTCAATTTGTCAGTTTTGTCTTACTTGTCCTGTAGCGATATTGTTCAATTTGTGAGTTTTATCTTACTCGTCCTGTAGCATAGTGCTCTCGTTCAATTTGTCAGTTTTGTCTTACTTGTCCTGTAGCGATATTGTTCAATTTGTGAGTTTTGTCTTACTTGTCCTGTAGCGCTATCGTTCAATTTGTGAGTTTTGTCTTACTTGTCCTGTAGCGCTATCGTTCAATTTGTGAGTTTTGTCTTACTTGTCCTGTAGCGCTATTGTTCAATTTGTGAGTTTTGTCTTACTCGTCCTGTAGCATAGTGCTCTCGTTCAATTTGTCAGTTTTGTCTTACTTGTCCTGTAGCGCTATTGTTCAATTTGTGAGTTTTGTCTTACTCGTCCTGTAGCATAGTGCTCTCGTTCAATTTGTCAGTTTTGTCTTACTTGTCCTGTAGCGATATTGTTCAATTTGTGAGTTTTATCTTACTTGTCCTGTAGCGCTATCGTTCAATTTGTGAGTTTTATCTTACTCGTCCTGTAGCGCTCTCGTTCAATTTGTGAGTTTTATGTTACTTGTCCTGTATCGCTCTCGTTCAATTTGTGAGTTTTCTCTTACTCGTCCTGTAGCGCTCTCGTTCAATTTGTGAGTTTTATCTTACTTGTCCTGTAGCGCTCTCGTTCAATTTGTGAGTTTTCTCTTACTCGTCCTGTAGCGCTCTCGTTCAATTTGTGAGTTTTATCTTACTTGTCCTGTAGCGCTATCGTTCAATTTGTGAGTCTTGTCTTACTCGTCCTGTAGCGCTCTCGTTCAATTTGTGAGTTTTATGTTACTTGTCCTGTAGCGCTCTCGTTCAATTTGTGAGTTTTATCTTACTTGTCCTGTAGCGCTCTCGTTCAATTTGTGAGTTTTATCTTACTTGTCCTGTAGAGCTATCGTTCAATTTGTGAGTTTTATCTTACTCGTCCTGTAGCGCTCTCGTTCAATTTGTGAGTTTTATCTTACTTGTCCTGTAGCGCTATCGTTCAATTTGTGAGTCTTGTCTTACTCGTCCTGTATCGCTCTCGGTCAATTTGTGAGTCTTGTCTTACTCGTCCTGTAGCGCTCTCGGTCAATATGTGAGTCTTGTCTTACTCGTCCTGTAGCGCTCTCGGTCAATTTGTGAGTCTTGTCTTACTCGTCCTGTAGCGCTCTCGGTCAATTTGTGAGTCTTGTCTTACTCGTCCGACAGGAGGCAGTGGCCACTACTGGTTAAAAACCTCACAAATTTAACAGGAGGCAGTGGTCACTATTGGTTAAAGACCTCATACAAATATGACAGGAGACAGCGGTCACTATTGGTTAAAAACCTCATACAAATATGACAGGAGGCAGTGGTCACTATTGGTTAAAGACCTCATACAAATATGACAGGAGGCAGCGGTCACTATTGGTTAAAAACCTCATACAAATATGACAGGAGGCAGTGGCCACTACTGGTTAAAGACCTCATACAAATACGACAGGAGGCAGTGGCCACTACTGGTGAAAGTCCTCACACAAATATGACAGGAGGTAGTGGCCACTACTGGTTAAAGACCTCATACAGGAGGCAGTGGCAGACCTCAATATCATAGCAATTCCTCGATATCATAGCAATTCCTCGCTATCATAGCAATTCCTCGATATTGTGGCAATTCCTCGATATTGTGGCAATTCCTCAATATCATAGCAATTCCTTGATATGAAAGCAAGTCTGTGATGTCATGGCTACCATGCAGTTAGGTTCAACAGGTTCACTAGGACTGTACACTCTACACTCTGCAAGGTCATACCTTCTGATATAGATATCTCACAGATACTAGACTAGAGGCTTCAACTCATCTCTGACCTCAATGCCACAGCACAATCTATACTGTGGAAGAATTCACCTTTACAAACATATTTACTAACTAACGCTTGCCTTGAGAAGTTATTTTTAAACACATTTATTTGCTATTCTCAAGTAGCTGATAACAGGACTAATCTTTGACCTGGATCGGTGTCCACTAGCATGGGTGGACAAAGAATACTGTACACGGGTCACTATTTACTTCCAATTGCAGACACTAGTCATCAAATCAGATCTTCTGAAAATCCATTATTTTAATAAGTATTCCTTTCTACCCTGCAGAAAAATATTTGTCAAATTCTGTATTTTTTCTCCAGAAAATCCACATACAAGGTGCTCCCCCTGAAATCGAGTTAAAAACACCTACATAATTTTTGTGTGCGTGGTGGATCCTTGAACATGTGGATATGTTGCCTGTTAATCTGGTCATGGACTAAGATTATGGCCATATTCCTGATCAGAAATAATCGCTCGCTGTCTGCAAGTGTTTGTCTTGACAAGTAGTTTCTTGGGTATTAGATTCACTAAGAAAGTCTTTATAACGCAGTATTCGGGTTCCAATATTCGGAGTTCACATATCATCCGTCACTGGCGATGGTGATCGCAGCCCGCTGCACCAAGATTGCAAGAACGCCATCGAAGCTATGCTGGCCGCGTGGTTTATAAAAAGTTATCAGATGAATGGAATAACGTCGATGTGTATTATGTTTAAATGTCACATAATGTTGTATGTCGAACTGAATAAAATACATGTATACATGTACAGTTATGGAATAGTTAAGGGATCAACAATATTTCGCTACGATCTGATTAACCGACTACGCAGTAATGGGAATCAAAAATAATAACCTGGATCTCAGCTACCGAAAATGTATATGAGTTTACACGGAGTGTAAAAGTTGATTAGACTTTAAAAACGATAATTTTAGTAATTGTTCCACTTCACCTTTCAAACGCTCTGAACACATAAATTCACGACACACATCTCCGGCATGGTTTAACATTGATCCACTGTTTCATGTGCGGATGACAAATTCATATTTTTGCGCACTGAGTTTGAGTTGTGTGTTTGGCATTGTGATGCAATGGAAGCATGCCATTTCACCCCAGTTTATATTGGTGTTGCCTACTAAGCTGCATTTATGAGTTATGGCTATACATCTAATTCTTATACGTGGCGTATTTGTGAGTCTTATTCAGAATTGCGATTTTCAAACAGCCTAAGCGAAGTCACACATGAAACCAGTGCCATGTCGTGGCCACTGGCATTGCCACGGCACACTGCCACGGTACTGACCTTGCCTAGGCTACACCTACGTTAATCGGTGATATGTTGCAATTCAAAACCATTTCACCAATTGCACTGTATGGGTTTACTAAAGTAAACATTTATTTCTTTGTACAAAAGTCAGCGCCAACAAGCATCAATTAAAATGTCATGGCGACAATGACAGAATCCAAATGGGAAACGGTGGCGCCACCACACGGTAAAAAACAACAACTAACAAATCACTCGCCGAAATTAATTTGACATATTTATCGTTCGCCTGATGTTTTCAAATGTGAAGCCCTGCACTGGGGGGAGGGGGGGTTGGTCTATTTGCAGCCAAACATACAAGTAATAATAGGGAACTCCAGAAAAGATCAGCATTTAGTCAAAGCCATGGAACATTTTTTAAGTATCAAAATTCACAAATAAATAAACACTACTAAATTGTTGTACCAGGAAATGTAGCATTTACTACATAATATGTCAAGTGATGACAACATTGGCAAATACTACAAATGATCCTGAAGGAATCTTTCAGTATACAAATAATGTACAAATAATGACAAAAACATATATGGCTCAACGGAACTGAACAGTGAACAAAAATAAAAAATTCATAAAACAGAAAAAATGACATCTGTGGTACATTATAAAAGCCAAGCTGAGCTTAAAACACTAGAAATAGTAACTTTTTATGTCTGCCAGATACATACTACTCACTATATTAATCACTTGATTAAGTTCGTCTTGGTCAAGTCCACTCCTTCACTCTCCCAGTGGGAAATGTAGTTACTGCGTGCAAACTTCAGGACAACTACTCAAATAATCAGCAGTTTTGGCCACAGCCATTTTAATCAGCTTGCAAAATACGCCGACCACTTCTGCCATAATGTAATCTAGCCTCAGACACCTCTACAATATTAATTTTGTTTAATTTAGTTTCTTGTTTCATTGGAATAGAGCCAGCTGTATTCTTGTTAAATGCGTCTGTTCCACTGGAATTAACTCTTATGCACTTTCCCCATACTACAGACATGTGTATGCCTAATGTATGACATATTATATATATGCCTAATGTATGACGTATTTTACAATTTTGTGCTTCTACTTTTTACACTCCAATGTATCGATTTTATGTAGAACAAATGAATATTCTGTAATAAATCAACACCAATACAGCATTAGTACAATCTGCTTTATGGCATCTGAATCTGAATGTTATCTCAGTTCTGAAAGTCATCAATCAAACACATCCATGGTTTGGTATAAACTAGCACACTGATATGTCTATATTCTGGATGGCTTGTCGTAATCTGTTTTGTACAAGTTCAGCTTTGTGATATACGTGAATGTTGATCTTGATGCCAGAAAATAAAAGTACCAATGTCAGAGGACAATGTCCCTTTCCGTGTGACTTTTACAGGACAAACAGGCACATCATAAGATTTACTGCGTCACACGTGTCATCTGATGGGAGCAAATTAATAGTAGTTTCTCACTGAGGCAGAGTTCTATATATATGTCTTATATATTCACAATGGTGGCACCAACATATGGCATAACATATAACATCACGAGTGACATCAACAAACAGTATGTTATTCTCATTATGTAACAGTGAATTAACACTTGAGCCTACTTTTTTACTTCCTACATTTGTAAATATGCTGCTGGACCGGTTTCACGAAGTATTCCTGGCGTTCAAAGGAACTGATGCAGAGGTTTGACGCAGATTACGTGAATGACAACAATCACAGAAAACACACAAATCGTTTGAATAATTGTGTGTTGCGTTCAAAATGATTCAAACATCAGCTGGATTCTCAGGTAGTCTTATTACCATGATATATCAATCCAGATAAAGCATGGCAGCCTTGTTCTAACAATACTATGTTAAACATACGCTTGTGGACATCGAGTGGATATCAGCATGGCTAGCCGTTATATGACAACAAGTAGAAAACAAAGCATTTAGGACATATTTGAAATTATGCAATAACAAGGCATGGTTTTGTTTTGTACAACCATAATATTGAGTACTCAAAGAATCGATCCTACACCACCATTTGCAAGATAAACAAATCCTTAATTCATAACATTTGACATGTTTCTATATAATATTATATTCTACATTAAACCCAATGGGGCGAAGCGTTTTATTTGTCGTTCCCTGATGCCTGAGGACGCAGCTTCTACTATATTTACTGGCAGTTTTTATTTGAGATGTCTACATCATCTGCCAAGCAACAAGACGGTCCCTTAATGACAAGACAAGTCTACAATGACAGCTCCCTCCATTTAGACCAATCCACATGGACCTCCTTATTATTTGTCTATCACAATTCCCAAGTTTCTATAAAGCTTTTCACGAGCATCAACGTTCACTTTTACGAAAATCCTGAATATACTCAATGTGGAAATCTCATAAATATCTTATATAACTGTTTATCCTACTTTTGGCAACCATCAATGAAACACCATATTAGGGTTGCCAGGATATATATTTTTCCTGGGTATTTAACACAGGGTTGCCAGGATATATATTTTTCCTGGGTAGTTAACACAGGGTTGCCAGGATATATATTTTTCCCAGGTAGTTAACATTTCAGCGTCTGAAATTAGCAAAAAAATTAACTGGCCAAGATTAGTTTTTGAACTGGACCAGTTCTATCTTGAACCGACCCAGGTAGGTTTGAAATGGTCCCATAAAAATGTATCAATTATAAGTATACGTAATAATAATAATAATAATAATAATAATAATAATAATAATTGACTTCTATGGTGCCTATATCCTCAGGAACCTGAGCTCAGAGGCGCAACAAAACAGAATCAGTAGGCGTAATCGTAAACAAGGACGCGCAAAAGTCAGTTTCAGAAACGAGGGACAACTGAACATTTATGGTGGGAATGCAATTTGGAATAGATATGTCTTGAGTTTTTTTCGGAAAATAGCCATAGTTTCGGATGTTTTCAAAGCGATAGGGAGTTCATTCCAGACCCTAGGCGCAGCGACAGAGAAAGCACGTTTACCCAAGTTAAGTTTTGTTTTAGGTACAATAAGTTGTTGTGAAACTGATGATCTTAGCTGCCTAGGGATATTTGAAAGATGCAGAAGACTAGCCAAGTAGAATGGTTGTTGTGTAGACAGAGCACGATATGTAAGAGTGGACAGCTTAAAATTAATTCGATAAGAAACTGGAAGCCAGTGTAACTGTTTAAGTAGTGGTAGTGACGGTGAAAACCGAGGCGCCCTGAGAACCACACGTGCCAGACAATTTTGTACTCGGAGTTTAGCCAAGTCTCTTTTAGCAATGTTGTTTAGTAGTGAATTGCAATAGTCAAGACGGCTGCTAATTAGTGCCGTTGATATTGTTTTAGCAGTAGATATAGATATGTGACGCCGAATTCGACAAAGATCACGAATATGATAGAAACAGGATTTACATACTTGAGAGATATGCTGGCGAAAGTTGAAATCACTGTCAAAGATGACACCTAGATTACGAACAGTATCTGATGGGAATCAACAACATTTGCTTGTGTAAAACTAAAACAGGCACTACTTTAAATTTGAATAAATAATAATTTAATAAACATAAACCATATCAAATATTGTCAGTCATTTCATATAACTAGCTGACCAATAAAATAAAGTAATGAATTTAATATACATTGACACTGTGTGTCTCCCATGCTAGCATTGCGGCATGTTGTCTTAATGGGAGTCTCCCTGACCATGTTGTCTTAATGGGAGTCTCCCTGACCATGTTGTCTTAATGGGAGTCTCCTTGACCATGTTGTTTTAATGGGAGTCTCCTTGACCATGTTGTCTTAATGGGAGTCTCCCTGACCATGTTGTCTTAATGGGAGTTTCCCTGACCATGTATTTTGTATTATTACAATGTTTATTACAATACTGAATCTTCACTCAGTTACAACTTCGTCCGCCATCTTCGTTTTGGTGTTTCCCCAAAAGATTGATGTCATTAAATATGAATCATCCAGTAGGCATCCATGTTACAAGTGCCAGGGGCTTCCCTTGCATGTTACAAGTGCCAGGGGCTTCCCTTGCATGTTACAAGTGCCAGGGGCTTCCCTTGCATGTTATAAGTGCCAGGGGCTTCCCTTGCATGTTACAAGTGCCAGGGGCTTCCCTTGCATGTTCGGACATTGCCTTTGCTTTGACAGCGATCTGTCACTGGCAAGGAAGAAGTAGTTTGTCACAATTGTATTTTATACTGAATTAACATAGATTAGTAAGTACTGTAATGTGCATCATCAACCCAGTCCAACCCAGCCATGGCCGTTGTGATGAATCGACGGGGTGGTGCCAATAAGCTCATTTTGGCTAACTGAATCGGCAAGAAGCATTTCAAATCGGCGGCCTTAATTTAAAACACTGCATTTACTTGATGATTTAGTGACTTCCAGGACCCAAAAAAAGTGGATCACTGGATTTTTTTCAAGAATATAAATCATTTTAAAAACTTTTTTCAAATCTTACATAAAAAATATAAACCATAAGTTTACATGCCAAATATAAACTGCCACCCCAAGGCCATATTAAATAATGCTTTCTCTCATTTACATATGCATGTGGTTTTGTTCGACTGAAAATTTTCCAAATACGTTTGTTCTGATGTCAGAGGGGTGTTCTTCCATAATTAATAAGCACATTATTTAAGTATTAAAGGATTAAATAACTAGTGTGGTGGACTTGAGTTGAAGTTGAATCTGAGACCCAAAGTGCATGGGGCATTTATTGATTTTGAGATGGACTGACCCTTATTTGATAAAATGAAACACCCATTTACATAAGTAAGTAAGCGGTTAGAGTGATAAATTTTAAATATAAAAAATGTTTGGGGTACCCACCCGGGGTTCACCTAGGCAGTAACCACTGATAGGTAATACAAGGCTACAAGAAGTAACGGGCACGAGTCTTATACACTGAACCACATTGAATTTGTAGTGTTTCATCTGCTGATGTAAACAACAGTGCTTCCTATACTGGTACAAACAGCAATTACCTGGTACATCTGCTGCTACAGTGTTACACCCATTACAAACAGCAGTGTAACACCTGCTGTTACAAACAGCAGGGATATATCTGCTGTTACAAAAGGCAGTGTTACATCTGCTGCTACACACAGCAGTATTACATATACTGTTACAAACAGCAGTGTTATATACACTGTTACAAATAGCACTGTTACAAATAGCAGTGTTAGATATACTGCTACAAACAGCAGTGTTACATATACTGTTACAAACAGCAGTGTTATATACACTGTTACAAATGGCAGTGTTATATACACTGTTACAAATAGCAGTGTTAGATATACTGCTACAAACAGCAGTGTTACATATACTGTTACAAACAGCAGTATAACATATGCTGCTACAAACAACAGTGTTCCATGTGCTGTTACAAATAGCAGTGTTATATATACTGCTACAAACAGCAGTATTACATATACTGCTACAAACAGCAGTGTTATATATACTGTTACAAACAGCAGTGTTACATATACTGCTATAAACAGCAGTGTTATATACACTGTTACAAATAGCTGTGTTATATATACTGTTACAAACAGCAGTATAACATGTGCTGCTACAAACAGCAGTGTTACATATACTGTTACAAATAGCAGTATTATATATACTGTTACAAACAGCAGCATTACATATACTGTTACAAACGGCAGTGTTATATATATATACTGCTACAAACAGCAGTGTTACATATACTGTTACAAATAGCAGTGTTAGATATACTGCTACAAACAGCAGTGTTGCATATACTGCTACAAACAGCAGTGTTATATATACTGTTACAAATAGCAGTGTTATATATACTGCTACAAACAGCAGTGTTATATATACTGTTACAAATAGCAGTATTAGATATACTGCTACAAACAGCATTGTTATATATACTGTTACAAATAGCAGTGTTAGATATACTGCTACAAACAGCAGTGTTACATATACTGCTACAAACAGCAGTGTTATATATACTGTTACAAATAGCAGTGTTATATATACTGCTACAAACAGCATTGTTATATATACTGTTACAAATAGCAGTGTTATATATACTGTTACAAATAGCAGTGTTACATATACTGCTACAAACAGCAGTGTTATATATACTGTTACAAATAGCAGTGTTAGATATACTGCTACAAACAGCAATGTTACATATACTGCTACAAACAGCAGTGTTATCTATACTGTTACAAACAGCAGTGTTATATGTACTGCTACAAACAGCAGTGTTATATAAACTGTTACAAATAGCAGTGTTAGATATACTGCTACAAATAGCAGTGTTACATATACTGCTACAAACAGCAGTGTTATATATACTGTTACAAATAGCAGTGTTATATATACTGCTACAAACAGCAGTGTTACATATACTGTAACAAATAGCAGTGTTACATACCTAAAATCAAGTACTTGTCAGAATTTGTTTGGTTGGAATTCCGTCATTTTTTACCAACAAATATCAGACAGAACCAGGCAGGCAGTGGATGGATTCAAATGTAAAAACTAAATGTTGACCGGTACAGAGCCACTTAGCCACAGGCATATAAACGGTACAGAGCCACAGGCATATAAACGGTACAGAACCACATGCATATAAACGGTACAGAGCCACAGGCATATAAACGGTACAGAGCCACAGGCATATAAACTGTACAGAGCCACTTGCATATAAACGTAGCGGAAACCTGTTTTGTGCATTTCCCACACACCACTAACACAATATTAATCAATCAACAGGAGGAAAGGCACAATGTAACTAATCAAGCAGTCTTCGTGGGCACCAATCAACTTGATAATGTACACGCGAAACAACTTGGAAGCTTCTTTAGACAAGCACCAACAGTCGCTTATCAGACAAGCACCAACAGTCAGTTATCAGACAAGCACCAACAGTCACTTATCAGACAAGCACCAACAGTGATTTATGAGGAAATAATAACTAAGGGGCAGTCTCAAAACAGGGTCTGATACTACACACAACCAATGGCATCTAACATCACCAGCGCAACATCATTGACACGACCTCACCACCATGACCTCCTCATCGATCAGACCTCAACATCATGACCTTACCACCATAAACTCCCCACCAATCAGACCTCATCAACACTACATGACATCACGTAAGTTAGTTGATTTTCATGGGAAATTGGTGGGAGTCTGTACTTTTTCAACAACCTAGTCCACCATATGGCACCACTGTTGCATCAACTTTCTGGCCCATAATATGAAATGGCTGCGGCCATGTCGGATCATGTATGCTGTACTCACAGGTATTTTTGAACAGACAGATGCGAGCATAACTGCTCAGTGCAGCCCGAGCCGATTCAAGATGGCAGCGCACAAGCACATTGATGGACGGCTGCAATCACCAGTTTAATACAGGATTTATCGTCTTCTAAAGTAGGCAGTCACACTGGCTCCTAATCGAAACCTGTGAGACTGAGTTACAACATGAGGAGTACAACTGTCCTGGTACTTTGCCGCTCGTCTTTTCACAACAAAGCCCATTATTTGATGAAATCCCATCCAAGTCGACCTTTACAAACAGTGCCAAATCGTTGGCGATAAGTGAATAATTAATGCGCTGGCTTGCACCGACTGCCACTTATCATTAACAAGTACATGTAATCCAACCCTCCCGTGCCTGCAGGCCTTGCCTTTTTGTGTATGGCAAGAACAGACATGGCTGAATTCTCCAGGTCAAGCATCTTGTCTCACCTTACAGTCTCTCAAGGTGACCACACCACACCTTTCAACCTACATAAGACGTTTCAACAGAAAACCTGGGTCTCGTACTTAGCAGCAGAGAAGAACTACCATGAAAAAAACGGAGGCAGAAGAAAAATGGGATTGACTGACATCATTGGACAGAGAGTGGATGGACTGACATCACTGGACAGAGAGTGGACTGGACGTGGATGGACTGACATCATTGGACAGAGAGTGGACTGGACGTGGATGGACTGACATCATTGGACAGAGAGTTGACTGGACGTGGATGGACTGACATCATTGGACAGAGAGTGGACTGGACGTGGATGGACTGACATCATTGGACAGAGAGTTGACTGGACGTAGATGGACTGACATCACTGGACAGAGAGTGGAATGGACGTGCATTGACTCACATCATTGGACAGAGAGTGGACTGGACGTAGATGGACTCACATCATTGGACAGAGAATGGAGTTGATGTGGATGGACTGACATCATTGGACAGAGAGTGGACTTGACGTGGATGGACTGACATCATTGGATAGAGAGTGGACTGGACATGGATGGAATGACATCACTGGACAGAGAGTGGACTGGACAGAGAGTGGACTGGACATGGATGGACTGACATCATTGGACAGAGAGTGGACTGGACGAGGCGAGATTGCAATGAGACAGCAACAGCCCAACTGAGGTCATGACTGCACATCATCATCATGAAGACACCATCGCTGTTGTGTTAGCCAGCCACTGGGTTCATTAACCTGCTGCAGACTTGGCAGGTGATCTCCCTCAGGTGATCTCCCTCAGGCGATCTCCCTCAGGCGATCTCTCTCAGGCGATCTCCCTCAGGCGATCTCCTTCAGGCGATCTCCCTCAGGCGATCATTCGTATCTTACACATGCAGGTAGTACCTTATGTCTAGTGCAAGTTATAAATGTGTCCACATGGATTAGGAAAAAACTTAAACGTTCTATTTTTGAGTTTTTCTCCTGGTGGTATTTTTAAATAATCGGGTTTCCTTTCACTGCCAAAACATGTACAGTGCCTTCAATATTAAATTTTTTACAAGGGTGTGGGTAGGTGGGTGGGTGGTTTCTTTATTATTGGAATTTTTATTTTTTACAAAGTCCCTGAAACCAATTACCCAATGATCCGCGACTGAAAACATTCCCGATTCAATACATGCTTCAGAGCGGTAAGAACGACACGGGCCCCTAAATGGGGTCATCTGGATGATGTCCAAGATCACGTGAAGGTCATTTTACACCAGGATAACTGCGTTTCTTGGGAAACTTCAATTGGGGTCAACTAGCAATGAGTCGCCTGTAATGCTAGTTAGTCCAGTAACCAAGCATAGAATCAATGATTACTGTTTGTGCGATCCTTATGCTTCGTCAGGCGTGCCAGCCTCATCAAAGAATTATCTGATTTTTTGCAGCACATTCTGCCCGCTGAAGCTTTCTGTATTTGCAGACTGGGAGCTTATACTGTGTAGTAAGACAGGCTATTTACATGACTTGGAGTTAGGAGACACCATAGAATATAATAATAAGTGGCTTTATGCACCAATTAATGTACAAAGAGGATAAGTAAACATTAAATATGGCAGGAAATATATGGCATCCATAAATAAGGTTTTTGTGCACATTTTGTAGCCTCTGGATCTACACATTGCTCTCTACATGCTGATCTCTACATACTGCTCTCTACAAGCTGGTCTCTACAAGCTGGTCTCTACATGCTGATGTCTACATGCTGCTCTCTACAAGCTGATCTCTACAAGCTGATCTCTACAAGCTGGTCTCTACAAGCTGCTCTCTACATGCTGATCTCTACATGCTGCTCTCTACAAGCTGATCTCTACAAGCTGGTCTCTACAAGCTGGTCTCTACAAGCTGGTCTCTACAAGCTGATCTCTACAAGCTGGTCTCTACAAGCTGGTCTCTACAAGCTGGTCTCTACAAGCTGATCTCTACAAGCTGCTCTCTACATGCTGCTCTCTACAAGCTGGTCTCTACAAGCTGGTCTCTACAAGCTGCTCTCTACAAGCTGCTCTCTACAAGCTGATCTCTACATGCTGCTCTCTACAAGCTGCTCTCTACAAGCTGGTCTCTACAAGCTGATCTCTACAAGCTGATCTCTACAAGCTGATCTCTACATGCTGCTCTCTACAACCTGGTCTCTACAAGCTGGTCTCTACACGCTGCTCTCTACAACCTGGTCTCTACAAGCTGGTCTCTACACGCTGCTCTCTACAAGCTGATCTCTACACGCTGATCTCTACACGCTGCTCTCTACACGCTGCTCTCTACAACTACAGAGATCATTAATTAATTCACCAGGGGGCCACATGAGGGGCAACTACAGACATCATTCATGAATTCACCAGGGGGCCATGAGGGACAACTACAGACATCATTCATGAATTCACCAGGGGGCCACATGAGGGGCAAATACAGACATTATTCATGAATTCACCAGGGGGCCACATGAGGGGCAACTACAGACATCATTCATGAATTCACTAGGGGGTCATGAGGGGCAACTACAGACATCATTCATGAATTCACCAGGGGGCCACATGAGGGGCAACTACAGACATTATTCATGAATTCACCAGGGGGCCATGAGGGGCAACTACAGACATCATTCATGAATTCACTAGGGGGTCATGAGGGGCAACTACAGACATCATTCATGAATTCACCAGGGGGCCACATGAGGGGCAACTACAGACATTATTCATGAATTCACCAGGGGGCCACATGAGGGGCAACTACAGACATCATTCATGAATTCACCAGGGGGCCACATGAGGGGCAACTACAGACATCATTCATGAATTGACCAGGGGGCCACATGAGGGGCAACTACAGACATCATTCATGAATTCACCAGGGGGCCACATGAGGGCAACTACAGACATCATTCATGAATTGACCAGGGGGCCACATGAGGGGCAACTACAGACATCATTCATGAATTCACCAGGGGGCCACATGAGGGCAACTACAGAGGTCATTCATGAATTGACCAGGGGGCCACATGAGGGGCAACTACAGACAGACAGACAGACAGATATCAATGTAAACAAAATCAAAGGTACAGGTAAGTTCTTACATAGAACTGTATCCAGTCTGTAGGACCACTCAAAGCATTTTACACTTCACCCCCGGCAGACCTGTTCATTCCAATTTCTGACACCAACTTGACTTCCCTGGGAAACATTCAAGGACTATTTATATGGGTACACTCTAACATCCTTCAGACATTGAGTTTCATGGGAAATTGGTAGAGACCATCAGATTCCCACTGTGCTCATATCCAGACAAATCTTGGTGTCCGTACTTTTTCAACAAAATGTTATGGGTGTGACGGCACTAAATAATCTGATTCCCAAATCAATCCCTAGAGGCGCTGCATGCACTATGCAGAGGACTGTTAAGTGGCACCACCCTGTGGATTGATCAGAAGCAAACGCCTCTGTTCGGCCCGTAATCTAAGATTACGGTCCGAACCATAGATTAGTGTTTAGTTAGGTAGTACTGAAATATATCAATCGAAGAACATTGTATTAGAGAGCAGCACCGTTGTGCCTTGCATTTTTAAACAAACAGAACAAAGCAAGAATTCAAGATGACAGCATTGACGAACCCTGGGAATCAGCCAGTTTAGCACTGGTTTTATTGTCTTCTAAAGTAGGGATTCACACACACTCCTACCAAGGGATGTATAAGGAGTCTGCAGGGTGAAACAAAGCATCTCAGATTCACACACTCCTACCAAGGGCTGTATAAGGAGTCCGCAGGGTGAAACAAAGCATCTCAGACTCACACTCCTACAAAGGGCTGTATAGGGAGTCTGCAGGGTGAAACAAAGCAACTCAGACTCACACACTCCGAGGAATGTCAATATTTCTCATTACAGTGTCACTAAAAGACAAAATCAAAACAGCTCAAGGCACCCTCAAGACACCCCAAAGAAACCCCTCAAAAGAAATCAAGAAGTTTGACAGAGAAATTCCTTTCCTGGTTTCCTGCAAAAACTGCATGGACATCCATCAAACGTTCGGCAAACTTGGCAAATTACCTAATGACATTTGACGTGAGTCCCCAAACTGTCACGGGGCCCACTCAGCACAAATCTACGTCTTGGCATACACGCTAATCAGGACCAGCACTGCATCGATCTGGCTCTTTGGAACTCTCACCTGAGGGAGGGGCATGTCACGGTGGCTAACAACGAGGATAACGAGCCTCGCTATGACACCACCGATCCAAGCCGCCACCGATCCCAGGTGCCAGGATGTAGCAGAGCAGGGATACACTGGAAACATTCTGAAAGCGTCGCTTAAACCTTGTGGTCCGATCGGAGAAGAGAGGAAGAACTAAATATGTCAGCTTTATGGGTTTCAAACAGGAACCTGGTAACTATCAGTTGCTGAAACTGTAGAATTAGCAATAACAAAAAAACCTATTTAAGTGATTGCTAGTAGCATTACAAGTACACCATATTCAGATTTGTAATTTGATAACAATGATAATGTAACATATGCATCATGTATGATAATATTTGAGGTGTTTATCCACAAAATACATATAATCCATTTTGTGTTTTGAGATAAATCATGTTCTCCGTTGCAAATGGTTAAGCATTAGATAGGAAAACCATTATTTCATATGTCAATAGCAGGGTTTGAAATTTAACATGTTTTGTGGACTAATGCCACCGAGAATGTAATCCAGTTAAATATAAAATATATCAGTCATGGGAAATAATGTACAGTTTTGATATTGTATTTTGTTTGGCAATCTTCTGTGGTGTTGAAATCATAATCAAAGCATTCTAATCAAAACCAATCCCGACAGAAAGCGATCCCGAAACCAACACAAGGATTTCTAACTGCAAAAAAACTGGATTACTGTGATTAATTGAAACTAGTAAATATTTTAAGACCAGTTACGTTAGCCAGTTAGCTGGCACAGACATGTTTAATTATGCATCACGCTTACAGCAGGTTTCTCAGAAGCACAAAAAACAGACAGGCAAGTAATACACCTCTGTCCAGGCAGGGATATAAATCACATACCTGCATTGGGTGTCATTCCTGGGCCTCAGGTGGGATGGATATTGGCAAGTTTATGTACCGTCTATGACAATGCCTGCAAGGTATGTGTAGGCTGCTGTGTTACGCCAAGGCATGGTTCCTGGCTGCTACACGCAAGAGGCTGCTAAATCTTTTTACACCTGCGTTGGTAGCACATGTAAGCCTGACAAAGGTGGACGTATCACACTTAAAAGCTGTTTGATTCCAACAACCATATCCTTTCATGAGTGATGTATCAAACTTTAAAGAACTGTGAAAAGGAGGATGTCGTTTCCAAATGAATCAGTGGTTCGCACACTTTTTTCCCACATAAAATATTTAAGTTTCCCCTTGTTCACCAGTTTGCCACTAGGTGCTACTGTGTTTGTTGTTTTATATTCTATGTGGTTTAAGCTTTAACAAGATTGCTATCCAAAGCTAAACCCCATATGGCAAGTGGACAAGGAAGCCATTGGTTTATCGAGAGTTCTGCAATCTACGTGTAACCTGCCTTTCCGAGATATTTGTAAATTTTCTGTTTAAACATATTTACACTGCTAGTATTTGGAGCATTCCGTCTCAGGTCAACCAAGGCATGTTGTACTCATATTTTTTAATTAAAAAAAATTAATCTGCAGGTCAATAATACATATCAAACCATAGGCCTGTAATTCGGACAGTTTCTGAGTTATGACCATTTCAAATTTTGCGAATTCTCTCATTTTTCCCAATTTTCAGAAATCATGAAGATTTCTTGTTCTACTTAAAAAACAATAACTCAAAAACTATTTGTGCAAGAACTGGCATGCTTATCCTCCATCATGTGTAGATAGTAACAGACCTACTATATTTACACTTGTTTGTATTAGTTCTCACACAATTTTCCATTGAAGTTGTGTGTTTTTATGTGTGAAATTGAGCCAACAAGTGATTTCAACAATAAAAGATTTCGCAAAACCACAAACAATGAGTTGTGAGAAGACAAGGACACACCTGGACAAGGTCACACCTGGACCAGGTCACACCTGGACAAGGTCACACCTGGACAAGGTCACACCCCGACGTGATAACACATCAAAGTAAAGCAGATACAATCATTAACCCTACAGGTGACAATTGGGCTGAATTCGGCCCGGGCGATCAGTGCTAAACGGGTTCCGGCCGATTTTCGGCCCGAATTGGTGTCACTCTGTTTCAACATTTTTCGTTTCCGTCATTAGCAACCGACACGGGAACAAATGGCACCGTTGGAAAGCTGATTTAATCTTCTATATGTGCTATTTTTATCCACACGCTAACGCGGTAATAACTAATGATCGAACGGCCAGGGCCAGGCCACGGAGCGGCGGAGGGTCTAGATCATTTCACCCGGTCTTGGGTCTGTCATGTCAACGCGTTTCATGTCATTGATCTACTAGCATAACTATAAATTATAAAAAATACTTTAGTCCAAGGTCATGAAGTCAGATAAAATGCTTGATCATGTTTTCTAAATTTGTCTTGTCATTCAAGTCGCCGGCCGTGGGTTGTTTGTAAAATCGCCAATATTTTTCACGGTCTAGTCTACACAAAAAATCATAAAAACAAAAGTTCTAAAAGGATTTCTTTCAGGTTTGTTTTATTTTGTAGCTGATATATGTGGCAACATTTCTCTTATTGGACATATGAATGTTCGACCGCTCAATAATTGTCTAGCAGCAGGGTGAAATGTCTACATTTCTTTGCAATTTTTTGTTGAATTTCAGATGATAGTATCTATATGATAACATCATGAAATGTATTAGGTGTTACTTTTGTGTACACTATCCAACTGAAAAGGAATCATATTAGTCAAATTTTTTATTGTGATACATGAATTTTATTACTCTGATCAACCAATTCTTACAAAAAATTACATACGAGTAACATACAATCTTCATTTACTGTTGCAGTATGAACTTCCATCGGTGTCACCCCCGGTAACGCGTGCTCGAGCGAGAGTCCAGAGAGGCGTCACACGTGGACGGATCGGTCGTGGACGAGCAAGAGGTGGGGCAGCCGTACGTCCTGGCGGTGGATGGATGCGTGTTGCCGATGAGGACCAGCATGCCGTCCCTCACCCGTTCGCTATCAGAGGAGCGACTGGACCTCGCCAGCTGCCAGCACGGAACTCGACCCCGATCACGTACTTCCTGCTGCTGTTCACGACAGCCACCATGAGGACGGTGCTGCGAAACACGCTTGCGTATGGTGAGGCAACGCTCCATGACCTGGCTGGCTGGATCGCCGACCACCCAACTTCCCGCATGAGCAGATGGAAGATGGCGGACGTGATGCTGAAGAGTCTCAAGCAGTACCTCGGATTGTGTATCTGCATGGGCATCACCCGCAAGAAGAACGTGAAAGACTACTGGTCACGGCGCAACCCTTCGCAGATTACTCCATACTTCGGACGTGTGATGTCGCATCGCCGATTTGCGATGCTCCAGCGGGTATTCCACGCCGGCTTTCAGGACCCTGCACCACGTGGACACGCCAACTTTGACCCATGGAACAAAGTGCGACCCGCATTTTGATGCCATGAACAAGACCTTCAAGAAATACTTCCTGCCGCATCGGTGTGTCTCCATCGATGAAAGTATGGTGGGGATGAGGAATCGTGTTGCGTATATCCAGTACCTGCCGAACAAGCGCCATTCGAGATTCGGCATCAAGAAGTTTGAACTGTGTGATGCATCCAGCGGCTACGTGATCCATGTCGAACTATATGCCGGGAAAGACTTCCCCATCGAGAGCGACATGGGCCAGGCACATGGGGTTGTGATGGACTTGATGAGGAAGTCGGACCTCCTCAACAAGGGCTACCATCTCTTCACGGACAACTACTACACGAAGCCAGCATTGGCTGAGGTCCTGTGTGGAAATGGTACGCTGCTGACTGGCACAGTTCGTGCCAACTCGAAGGGCCTCCCTGTGCTTCCGACCAAGCTGCAGGTCGGACAGTGCCTGAACTTCCACCGCAAGGACACGCTGGTCGTCGCATTCAGGGAGAAGAGATCTCAGAAGAAACCTGTGCTCTTGCTGAGCACGAAAGCAGCGGCTGGCATGGCAGACGTCCGAACTGCAGCTGGGCGACTGAAACGCAAGCCCAAGTGCGTGGTTGACTACAACCGCTACATGGGCGGGGTAGACTTGAGCGACCGCAAGATATACCATGTGTCAGCAGAGCGTCCATCCAGGAGATACTGGAAAAAGATTTTTTTCAATCTGATGGACATGGCTCTGCTGAACAGCTTCGAGCTGTATTACAGCAATACAGATGGCAGACGACGGAAGACCCGCTATGACTTCATCTGCTCTGTGCTTGAGAGTCTGTGTGGCGTCAATGGTGTTGGCGAGGCAGCAGCAGCAGAAGCAGCTGCTCAACCAGCAGCACCAGCCGCCGCACCAGCCGCCCAACCAGCAGCAGCACCAGCTGCTCAACCAGACGTTGCACAACCTGCAGTGCCAGAGGGGCATCAGTTGCAGCATCTTCCCGGCAAGCAGGAAAGAGATTGTGTTGTGTGCTCGGACCGTTCTCGAGGGATAAGAAAATGCAGCTCATACTGGTGCACTGGCTGTGGGTCTGGCGTGCATAAACATTGCTTCTGCAACCTGGTGCACAAGAACCCACGGGTGTGACGGGACTGACACTGTGGCAGCCAGCTGAGGCAGAACACTGACATTTGTTGTTTATTTTTATATCGTTGATATTCTAAAATTTGTAAATAAAAAAGTTATCAACGTATGTGCTTGTTTTTGCATTATCTTGTAGGTTAGGTGTATATCAGCATTTGGTTCACAGTATATATCACCATTCAATCACTCAATGATTATTGGGCTGCAGTGTGGAAGTATTTCAGTACTTGGTTTCCATTTTACTTGTTTGTAAAAATCGCCAATATTTTTCACGGTCTAGTTTACATAAAAAATCATATAAAAAAAAGTTCTAGATGGATTTCTTTCAGGTTTGTTTTATTTTGTAGCTGATATGTGGCAAAATTTCACTAATTGGACATATGGGTATTCAACTGCTCAATAATTATCTAGCAGCAGGGTGAAATGTCTACATATCTTCGAGTTTTTTTGTTGAATTTCCGATGATAGTATCTATATGATAACATCATGAAATGTAATAGCTGTTATTTTTGAGTTATAAAGGGTCTTTTTAGCTAAACAATGATACATCAGTTATATTTCTAAGGTAATTATTGGCGACACAGTGATTTTTCAAAGAAACCCATATGAATAGCTCCAAACTGTGTACACCGTGGAAGTTCACCATTGGTCACCTGTAGGGTTAATTATTATCATGATTCAAAGGCTACTGTACAAACTTGGCCTTTAAATTAGTGCCTTCTTTCGGAACAGGACAGATACCAGCCCCTGATACAACGGATGCAAATTGCCAATTCTGACGTCAATACACACTTTAACTGCATCAATACACACTTTAACTGCGTCACTACACAGGTCAACTACGTCAGTATGTACCCCAAATATGTGTCAACCAAGTCCTGTTAAAACCACCTTGTCATAGCCATGACACATAAGGTCACCCCAAAATAGACATCCACCCACACAATAAGAACTATGTATAGATCCTGTTTTACCTCTTGACGTAAAGTGGACCATGGCAACATTATCATTGACACTATTCAAATACCTCCAACATATCACATACTAGATAAATATACTTATGTGTTATTACAAACTTGGTAGAGATAAATTGTAACAGAATTGTTCACAACAGGGCTGGGATGAGTTCAAAAATGAATTGGAATTATTCAATTCAATTCCTGAATTTAAATTGAAAGATTTTGAGCAAGTTGAATTGAAAAAATTTTAATTGGTGCTTGTTGGCACTGACTTTTGAACAAAGAAATAAATGTTTACTTTAATAAAGCCCATACATTCTGATTGCAATTGTGAAACGGTTTTGAATTGCAACACGTCACCGATTACTGTAGGCCGTAGCCTGGGCAGAGGCAATGGCAGTGCCGTGGCAGTGTACTGTGCCCGGGCCGTGGCCATGACACGGTTCTGATTTCGTGTGCGACTTCGCTTAGGCAGTTTGAAAATTGCAATTGAAATTCACAAATACGCCACGTATAAGAATCAGATGTATGCTAGGTAGGCAAGACCAATATAAACTGGGGTGAAATGGCATGGGCACGGACCACAGTCACTTTTCCCATAGACGACCATTATAACGTTCTTGCGCCTACATTGAAAATTTATTCTACAATTTTTTTTTAATTGACAGCAAATGACAGACCCACTAAGACACCTGGTGTATGAAATTCGCGAAAATGACATACCGCCTTTTCGCACAAATTGCGTCAACGCATGACATCCCTGCATTTCTGTCATGAAATTCCACGGTTTCCAAAATATGAGTACATTACATCCTGTCTCATCTACCATCTTAGTAGGGAGGTTCCAGATGTTTGGATACAGTCTCATCTACCATCTTAGTAGGGAGGTTCCAGATGCTTGGATACAGTTTCATCCATCATCTTAGTAGGGAAGTTCCAGATGCTTGGATACAGTCTCATCTACCATCTTAGTAGGGTAGGGAGGTTCCAGATGCTTGGATACAGTCTCATCCACCATCTTAGTAGGGAGGTTCCAGATGCCTGGATACAGTCTCATCTACCATCTTAGTAGGGTAGGGAGGTTCCAGATGTTTGGATACAGTCTCATCCACCATCTTAGTAGGGAAGTTCCAGATGCTTGGATACAGTCTCATCCACCATCTAAGTAGGGTAGGGAGGTTCCATATGCTTGGATACAGTTTCATCCACCATCTTAGTAGGGAGGTTCCAGATGCTTGGATACAGTCTCATCCAACATCTTAGTAGGGAGGTTCCAGATGCTTGGATACAGTCTCATCTACCATCTTAGTAGGGAGGTTCCAGATTCTTCGATACAGTCTCATCCACCATCTAAGTAGGGTAGGGAGGTTCCATATGCTTGGATACAGTTTCATCCACCATCTTAGTAGGGAGGTTCCAGATGCTTGGATACAGTCTCATCCAACATCTTAGTAGGGAGGTTCCAGATGCTTGGATACAGTCTCATCCACCATCTTAGTAGGGAGGTTCCAGATTCTTCGATACAGTCTCATCCACCATCTAAGTAGGGTAGGGAGGTTCCATATGCTTGGATACAGTTTCATCCACCATCTTAGTAGGGAGGTTCCAGACATTTCAATACTCATCCACCATCCTAAGCTGTGGATTCACACACTCAACAGTCTGGCAGTGTCCCAATCACTGGGCCTTTAACTAAACAGTTCATTGGTTTGATGCACCAGTGCCAATGGCTAAATTAAAAGCACATTATATTTTCTGACCAACCCATGAAAACAGTCATCTTTTAATACTAACTTTCTTGCATACATACAACAGATAAACACACTGCCCTTTACTAGATCCAACCACTAATGGACCTCATCGCCAATGGACCACATCGTCAATGGACCTCATCGCCAATGGACCCCACCGCCAATGGACTCCACCGCCAATGGACTCCACCACCAATAGACCCCACCACCAATAGACCCCACCACCAATTTATCCCACCACCAATGGACCACATCACCAATGGACCCCCTTGCCAATGGACCCCACCACCAATGGACTCCACCACCAATGGACCCCCCACCACCAATTTACCCCACCACCAATTTACCCCACCACCAATGGATCCCACCACCAATTTACCCCACCACCAATTTACCCCACCGCCAATGGACCCCACCACCAATGGATCCCACCACCAATTTACCCCACCACCAATGGATCCCACCACCAATTTACCCCACCACCAATGGATCCCACCACCAATTTACCCCACCACCAATTTACCCCACCACCAACGGACCACATCACCAATGGACTCCACCACCAATGAAGCTCACTTCAACTCAACTGCAAGTTTTGTTATGTTATGTCAAATAAGTTTTTCTAATTTCATAATTATATATATATATATATATATATATATATATATATATCACAAGTTACTATGCCCTACATTAATGTCCTGTTGATTTAACTGTATGATTGTGGTCTACCTCTTCTGCCTGTAGGTGTTGACCAGAGGTCAGTCCCAATCTGGCCCTAGAGTCAATGACAATGCTGGCAGCTGTTCTATGAGTAGGAGTTAGTGCCCTGCTAGTAGGAGTTAGTGCCCTGCTAGTAGGAGTTAGTGCCCTGCTAGTAGGAGTTAGTGCCCTGCTAGTAGGAGTTAGTGCCCTGCTAGCAGGAGTTAGTGCCCTGCTAGTAGGAGTAAAATGAAACTGTTTACTACCTGAAGCTGACAAAATACAGACCTTGATTGGCAGCAGTAATCCAGGTGTAAATGCTACCACTAAACTAACCCTATCACTAGCTGTAACGTTGATTGTTTTCATGGGAATAGTACGATAGGACCTGGTAGTGAATGTGGCAGTTAATACTTTACATAATAGGTTACAGCTACACCCTTTCTAGGCCATTTAGGCCCGTAAAGCCATTGCCTAATTCTGGTTTCCAAGTGGATAAGAATTGCCAATCGTCGCAGACATGATGGTAGTCGATCACTGGCAAACCTCTGACATCAAGCAACTAGTGCCTATTTATACAGCACACTAAACCGGGACAACACAAACACAAATACTCCTATGTCTGACCCATAAAAGAACATATTAAGGTAGCTGGGGTGGCTATTATATGCTTGTCTTGAATTGAGTAGTTTCAGTAGGTTTTTAAGATAAATTAACCATTTCTTCACAGATTATAGTTTAAATAATATATAATATTCCAGATTAATATAATCTTGAGTTTTTCACTTATTTGGTTATGCTACAAGATTTTAAAAACATTTTTGTAAATGCGAAAAATAGCCACAAAATGCAAAATTATATCGTTTTGAGAAAATCCCCAAAGAAATAAATGCCATACATATAAGTATGAGTGTCACTGATAACTTTACGAAAAATGTTGGTTAACAAACGAATTACGTGTGCTACGCCAGCATGAATAAGTTCACAAAAAGTTGAATGACAGCCTAAAGTGGCAGTGCATTTTTGACACAACCCCTTCACCAATTATAATTCAAATTCATGTAATTTTGCCTACATTTAAGACGCATCCATATTGCAAATTGCAAAATGCGATGTTAGTGCCGGTGTGAGCTAGTAAAGTGACCCCCGTATAGAATTCTGACCCTCATTGCTAATTATTTATTGTTCAGACTGCAATGTACAAATAACATGGGTATGTATGTATGTTTTATATACAATTTCTTTATTTTTTTGGTTTGTATGTATCATGTTAAAATATTTTTTGCATTTAGTGCTGTAGATAGCTAAAAAATTATGCACTTGTTGATAAAAGCACGAAATTTGGTATGCATTTAGAAATCATCAAAGTGAACAAATTTAGACCTTGGGCCATCTCAGATTTTGTCCTGGTCTGTGTTGGTGGCCACTTTTTAAATGGCTGCAAAAAATAGTTTTCCTCATATATTGAGATCTGCATCACAGAGCTGTAATTTTGGTGTCAAAATATAAGCTTTCAGGGGCACCGATTTCAAATAGTTTACTTCTGACCTTGTCTGACATTCATTCCCGCCATTTTTAAAGATGATGGTCATTTTACCAATATCTTAAGAATTACGCCACCTAGAGCCATAATGTTGGTATCAAAATATAGATTTTCAGGGCAGCAAATAAAGTGTTATTTATTGTCAAATTATAGGTTTTTTGGGGCAGCAATTACAAATATTAAAATTTTTACCTTCGCCGATATGGCAAGATGGCTGCAAAACACCAGATTATCACATTTGTGCTATGGATATTGACTCTAGGTTTACCAACTAAATCGACCACAATGATTCCAATGGTACCATCTAGTTATTTCTTGGGTGACCAGTTGCCTAGCAACAGTCAGCTTGTCCTACTACATAGCAATGGGTATATTAATTAACACACACACACACACACACATATATATATATATATATATATATATATATATATATATATATATATATATATATATATATATATATATATATATATATATATATATATATATACATATACATATACGTTGTATTTCTATAACTGATCAAGTCCCTCCACTGGTATACATTGTTACAAGCACAGATTAAAAAATTCTTGCTACTGCAGGTCACTTGAACATTCAGGAATATCTCAGGATTTGCAACAAAATAATTATCATTAGTAGTTCTGTCCTCACACACACTGCCAGTTGACAGCATCAAGACATCACTGAAGTCAACCTTATTTATTCGTCAGTTCTGTCCTCACACATACTGCCAGTTGACAGTATCAAGACATCACTGAAGTCAACCTTATTTATTCGTCAGTTCTGTCCTCACAGACACTGCCAGTTGGCTGCATCAAGACATCACTGAAGTCAACCTTATTTTGTTTGTCAGTTCTGTCCTCACAGACACTGCCAGTTGGCTGCATCAATACATCACTGAAGTCAACCTTATTTATTCGTCAGTTCTGTCCTCACAGACACTGCCAGTTGGCTGCATCAAGACATCACTGAAGTCAACCTTATTTATTCGTCAGTTCTGTCCTCACAGACACTGCCAGTTGGCTGCATCAAGACATCACTGAAGTCAACCTTATTTATTCGTCAGTTCTGTCCTCACAGACACTGCCAGTTGGCTGCATCAAGACATCACTGAAGTCAACCTTATTTATTCGTCAGTTCTGTCCTCACAGACACTGCCAGTTGGCTGCATCAAGACATCACTGAAGTCAACCTTATTTATTCGTCAGTTCTGTCCTCACACACACTGCCAGTTGGCTGCATCAAGACATCACTGAAGTCAACCTTATTTATTCGTCAGTTCTGTCCTCACAGACACTGCCAGTTGGCTGCATCAAGACATCACTGAAGTCAACCTTATTTATTCGTCAGTTCTGTCCTCACAGACACTGCCAGTTGGCTGCATCAAGACATCACTGAAGTCAACCTTATTTATTCGTCAGTTCTGTCCTCACAGACACTGCCAGTTGGCTGCATCAAGACATCACTGAAGTCAACCTTATTTATTCGTCAGTTCTGTCCTCACAGACACTGCCAGTTGGCTGCATCAAGACATCACTGAAGTCAACCTTATTTATTCGTCAGTTCTGATGTGTGCAAAAACAAAACCATTCTGACGAGGTGGCCAGCATCTTCATCCAAGAATAGTCTTCAACTTTGCGAGCGAGACATAAACATTAAGATTAGTGTAACTCATATTCAACACGGTTTATAATGACAAAGTGTACCAACTTAAGAATTAACACTGAAAGTAAGAGCATATTCTCGCACCAGGCCCACCACCTAGTGGCAATGGTCCAAGTAGCTGAGATGTCTCGACCATTGCAGTGTCCTTGATGCCTGGACTAGTCTTTAATCTATGCTGGCAAATTGGTATGTGCTTGGATTATCCTGATGATCCAGTGACCAGCCAAGCCTGCATGCAGTGCACTGGCCTCCCTGTCTCCTACATATCCAAGCCAATTAAACAAAAACACTGACCACTGTATAAACCAAGGAAGTCACACTGTATCAGGGCATCATGTTTGATGCAAGCGATCGCTATCGCTCCCTATCTCGCGCAAATCAATAATCTAGGAAGCGATTTATCGTTCGCGTCAATTGTTAAAATCGCTCGCTACCTGCAAGTGTTTGTCTTGACAAGTACTTTCTTGATTGTATTAGATTCACTAGGAAAGTCTCTCCTCTTTATAACGCAGTGTTCGGGCACCAATATTCGGAGTTCACATATCACCCATCACTGCCTGGCGATGGCAATCGCAGCCTGCTGGCGCTACACTAAGATTGCAAGAATGCCATCGAAGCTAAGCTGGCCGCGAGGTTTATAAAAATGATCAAATGAGTGGACTAACGTCGATGTGTATTATGTGTAAATGTCACATAACGTTGTATGTCGAATTGAAAAAAATGCATGTATACATGTACAGTTATGGAATAGTTAAGGGATCAACAATATTTAGCTACGATCCGATTGACCGACTACGCAGTAATGGGAATCGAAAATAATAACCTGGATCTGAACTACCGAAAATGTATATGAGTTGACACGGAGTGTAAAGTTGACCAGACATTGAAAACGATAATTTTAGTAATTGCTCCACTTCGCTCTGAACACATAAATTCACGACACACATCTCCGGCACGATTTAACATTGATCCACTGTTTCATGTGCGGATGACAAATTCATATTTTTTGCACACTGAGTTTGAGTTTTGCATTTGGCATTATGATGCAATGGAAGCATGCCATTTCACCCCAGTTTATATTGGTGTTGCCTACTAAGCTGCATTTATGAGTTATGACTGTACATCGAATTCTTATACGTGGAATATTTGTGAATTTCAATTGCAATTTTCAAACTGCCTAAGCGAAGTCGTACACGAAACCAGAACCGTGTCGTGGTCCGGGCACAGTACACTGCCACACGGCCTACGGTTATCGGTGACATGTTGCAATTCAAAACCGTTTCACCAATTGCAATCAGAATGTATGGGGTCTACTAAAGTAAACATTTATTTCTTTGTACAAAAGTCAGGTAACAACGACAGAATCCGAATGGGAAACGGTGGTTCCACCACAAGGTAAAAAAAAACAACAAAACAAATCGCTCGCCTAAATTAATTTGGCATATATAAATCGCTCGCCTGTTGTTTTCAAATATGAAGCCCTGCTGTATACACCAAGGAAGTCACTCTGTATACACCACGGAAGTTACACTATATTACATCACGGAAGTTACACTATATTACACCACGGAAGTTACACTATATTATACCACAGAAGTGTCACTATATTACACCACAGAAGTGTCACTATATTACACCACGGAAGTTACACTATATGCACCATGGAAGTTACACTATAAACAGCATGGAAGTTACACTATATTACACCACGGAAGTTACACTATATTACATCATGGAAGTTACACTACATGCACCATGGAAGTTACACTATATTACACCACGGAAGTTACGCTATATGCACCACGGAAGTTACACTATATTACACCACGGAAGTTACACTATATGCACCATGGAAGTCACACTATATTACACCACAGAAGTTATACTATATTACACCATGGAAGTTACACTATATGCACCATGGAAGTCACACTACGGAATTTACACAATATGCACCAAGGAAGTCACATATAATATACCACGGAAGTCACACTGCATACACCACAATCACATTGAATATACCAGAGAAGTCACACTGAATACACAAGTCTGCAAGCCGCAACTATACCAGACATCTAATCTTAAATCTTAACCCTAATCTAACCTTAGACGCTTACCTTAATCAAATTTATACTGTAACATAGTGTTAATCTGTTATTCATTAGATAGCCAATCTCACCAAGATACTATTGGTGATTCCAACATAGCGCTAACATGATCTGAACTGACATTCATGTGTCTGGATACAACCACATTATAATTGATAAGTACTAACTAGACACCAAAACTACGGTTACTGGTAATATTCCAAAGAGAAGCTAAATATTACTTATGGTAACAATGAGTGAATATGGCTTAAGATTACAATGACCCATATGGCTTAAGGTTACAATGATCCATATGGCTTAGGGTTACAATGATCCATATGGCTTAGGGTTACAATGATCCATATGGTGTATGGTTACAATGACCTATATGCCTTAGGGTTACAATGATCCATATGGCTTAGGGTTACAATGATCCATATGGCTTAGGGTTACAATGATCCATATGGCTTAGGGTTACAATGATCCATATGGTGTATGGTTACAATGACCTATATGCCTTAGGGTTACAATGATCCATATGGCTTAGGGTTACAATGATCCATATGGCGTATGGTTACAATGACCTATATGGCTTACGGTTACAATGATCCATATGGCTTAGGGTTACAAAGATCCATATGGCTTAGGGTTACAATGATCCATATACCTTAGGGTTACAATGATCCATATGGCTTAAGGTTACAATGATCCATATGCCTTAGGGTTACAATGACCCATATTGCTTAGGGTTACAGTAACACGATCTTACATGACCTGCATGTTTCATTACATAATCAGACACATAATATTGGTAAATGATACACCATAACATTAGTACTGCTTTAGCCAGTGTAAGGGATCTTCAGGTATCATGATACCTTATTAATGACAAATTCACATGCAGGGATAATGAACGGCAGGTCATGTTTCAAATTACTTTGAACTGCTCCACAACTAATAATTTTACATGTTCCCAGTAACTTACATGACATGTTTACAGATGCAATTCCTACCATGATTTTTGGTTCAGCGACAATCCCCTGGTTGAGGGGTTGCCACCCCATCTTATCAACCTGCTACATATAAGGCTGGAGACAAGAAACATATCAGGCTGTATTTAATTTTCATGCCTTTAGCAGACAATGCTGCATTATTGTTAAACTATTTACTGCACATTTCATAATGATTACATTCATAACTAATGGCATTATGAATGTGCTCACTAAGTATTATGATTCCACAAAGACAGGGCAGACCATTATTTACTTCCAGGATGGTGAGCATTTCTTACACCCTTAACACATTGTTATGACCAGGGAAAAGGACACATTTGAAGACCACAACACTTACTTACTGTTGTTACATATGTGTTAATGTTATACACAAGTGTTAATGTTACACATAGGTGTTGATGTTGCACACAGGTGTTAATGTCTCGTTGCTGTTTGGTCATATGTGGGTTAGTGATGAAAGATGCCTACTGTACAAACACAGCATCTGGTTGGTTTGAGCAACAAATGTGGAGTGTATCTTCCATATAGATTTTCTCGAAAACAAAATTGTAGGGTTCGGCAAAAACGTTAGTGCATGTGAGTGACCAGGCAACAACCAATGGGTACATGTGAGTGACCAGGCAACAACCAGTGGGTACATGTGAGTGACCAGGCAACAACCAGTGGGTACATGTGAGTGACCAGGCAACAACCAGTGAGTATGTGTGTGACCAGGCAACAACCAGTGAGTACATGTGTGACCAGGCAACAACTTGTGGTTACATGTGAGTGACCAGGCAACAACCAATGGGTACATGGATGTGAGTGACCAGGCAACAACCCATGGGTACATGCGAGTTGCCATGCAACAACCAATGGGTACACGTGAGTGACCAGGCAACAACCAATGGGTACATGTGAGTGACCAGGCAACAACCAATGGGTACACGTGAGTGACCAGGCAACAACCAATGGGTACATGCGAGTTGCCATGCAACAACCAATGGGTACACGTGAGTGACCAGGCAACAACCTATGGGTACACGTGAGTGATCAGGCAACAACCTATGGGTACACGTGAGTGACCAGGCAACAACCAATGGGTACCTGTGAGTGACCAGGCAACAACCAATGGGTACCTGTGAGTGACCAGGCAACAACCAATGGGTACCTGTGAGTGACCAGGCAACAACCAATGGGTACCTGTGAGTGACCAGGCAACAACCAATGGGTACCTGTGAGGGACCAGGCAACAACCAATGGGTACCTGTGAGTGACCAGGCAACAACCAATGGGTACGTGTGAGTGACCAGGCAACAACCAATGGGTACATGTGAGTGACTAGGCAACATGATCACTCACATGCATATTGTGCGTGTGCGCGTGCGTATAGTTTATACTATAACATTTACAATAAACTGATTAGACTGTACCTTTAGGCTGTAACATATTTTAATGGGAAAATCAGTAGTATACTGTATCCATGTCATAGTGGCATGGTTTGATCTCTCTCTCTCTCTCTCTAAATAAATATTACAACAATGGGGGGTACCGATATAAAGAAGAACTAACAAATAAAACTTCACTGTATTAACCAACATTAATCTTTATTATAACAATCAATATAAACCCTGACAGTCGACCATTTCCAGCCAAGCTTACAACATCCATCAGCAACTCACCAGGGCACCCAGCCCTGGGCTGAGAGGGAAACCCTTCTCAGTCTACACCACTGCCTGCCTGCAACTTCATTCTCTGACTGCCCCCTTTTCTGTCTTTCACCCTGTCTACAACAATATATAACATCCAAGCCTTGCTCACCAAATGATTACAGACGGAACACAAATCCAGCAGATCTAATTACTGCCCTTGGATGGCCAACCCTCAAACGAAGACGCATCATTAAACAAGCCACAACCTTCTACAAAATTCTAAATAATATTATTGAGATCACTCCCCCTCCAGGCCTACTAACCCACTCTCCAACCGGTGGACAATACATAGCCCCAGGTGTATAAACACCACATGTTTCTCATGAGGCAACAGTCCCTGGGTAATTAATTAACACTTAATACTTATCAATCTGGTGATGCTGGACCTTGGCTCTTATCTAACACCCCAGAACTGACGCTGGCAGGATACTTAAACATGTTGTTAGATATAATAAGTATAACTTATATTAAACTGATGACATAATTATATTATAAAACTGATGTGGTAACAATTATATTATAATGAGCCCTACCACATCCAGATGGAACATAACAGTATACCGTATCCAGATGGAACATAATAGCATACTGTATCCAGATGGAACATAACAGTATACTGCATCCAGATGGAACATAATAGTATACCGTATCCAGATGGAACATAACAGTATACTGTATCCAGATGGAACATAATAGCATACTGTATCCAGATGGAACATAATAGTATACCATATCCAAATGGAACATAACAGTATACTGTATCCAGATGGAACATAACAGTATACCGTATCCAGATGGAACATAACAGTATACCATATCCAAATGGAACATAACAGTATACCATATCCAGATGGAACACAACAGTATACCGTATCCAGATGGAACATAACAGTATACCATATCCAGATGGAACACAACAGTATACCGTATCCAGATGGAACATAACAGTATACCATATCCAAATGGAACATAACAGTATACCATATCCAGATGGAACACAACAGTATACCGTATCCAGATGGAACATAACAGTATACCATATCCAGATGGAACACAACAGTATACCGTATCCAGATAGAACATAAAAGTATACCGTATCCAGATGGAACATAATAGTATACCGTATCCAGATGGAACATAATAGTGTACTGTAACCAGATGGAACATAATAGTATACTGTAACCAGATGGAACATAATAGTATACTGTATCCAGATGGAACATAATAGTATACTGTATCCAGATGGAACATAAACCTAGCATATGAACTTCTGCCAATGTTCCAACGACCTTCAGCTGTGGTATTTGGAGCATTTGAGCAAGCAACACAGGAGTCTATCTAATCCAGGGACAGCGGTCGCCTGGCATTCAACAAGCAATATAATCTCACCCGACACTGCGGCTGTCATTGATCTTGTTATGAACAAACATCTGACAGCTTCTAGAAGTTGCTTCTAGGAGGCATTTCCAGGCACGACTATCACCAAATATATTCATGAGCACTAACCGTGAGTCGTGATGGAGTGCATTCCTCACACAGGAAACCGTCTGACTCAGTGTGATATACTCAAAATGTACTGTTTTATTGCCATATTTTAGGATTCTAGGCAGAAGTAAATTTAGGCACATGGGAAAGTTAGTATGCTGTAAACATATTACCATACAGATGCTGCTGTCAAATGGTCAAATTATGATGTGTATTAATAAAAAATCAAGCCAAATAATTTAGCTGCTTCAATAAATTTATTTGCACAAAAAATGGATGAATTTTATAAGCTGCTGACTTTTACGATCTAGATCTACACAAATAATGGAGACTATATGATATACTTTCCATGATTTTCCATGACAAATGTACACTGGTAAATTTTCCACAAGGATAGATCAGTTTGAATTACCTCTATTCATATTACTGTTTATGAATGGTGACCTTACAGTTATCTGTTTATGAATGTCGACCTTACAGTTATCTGTTTATGAATGTCGACCTTACAGTTATCTGTTTATGAATGTGGGTTGACCTGGCAGTTCAGGAAATTTGAGAACAGCTGGTGACAAGTTCCAATAACTGTGGACAAAGTTTATTGGTATCTGGATGACAGGATCACGTGCTGGGCAGGTACTAACGCGTGTAAAGTTACGCTCCTTGTGCATGTCATCATTGTCATGTAAATGTGACATTCACCCCAAAATATTCAAATTAAACATGGGATAAATCATGAGTCAAATAATAAAAAAAACCATGATTCATTAAAGCACATTTGGGCAATGAGGATGCTAGAATGGTTGATATAAGTTGATGAGACTTGGTACTGTGAGCGACCAGACACAGCCCTGTTAAAATATAAGTTGATGAGACTTGGTACTGTGAGCGGCCAGACACAGCCCTGTTAAAATATAAGTTGATGAGACTTGGTACTGTGAGCGGCCAGACACAGCCCTGTTAAAACAACACCAGGAGACGATGACAAGCATTCATGTATTCACAACTACTTCAACATATTTATGAACAGCATCCCATTATGACCCACAACTCACTACAAGACACACTCTGTGCTGCAGACTTCTATTTTTACCAGTGACCTAGTGAATCACAAGACAAATTCCTACTTTGCAAGACCGTATGATGGTTTCTAAGACCACACAGGGATTGCAACAGATGGTTGTAATGCACAAAGCCAGGCTCGGCATAAATGCTTAACATCAATATTCCATGTGAAGATTTACACAGAAGCCCATCTATTGCTGCTCCATGATGCAGTGACTACTGATTACATTCAGCCAGGACATGATTAAACGCGTGTCCCTAAGCTTCATGAATAAGCTCTAGCCAATGTAAAAACTAACATTGCAGATAAAGTCCCATGCTGCATTTAGCCATTTCTCTGAGGCTAAGTTAAATTAGATTAAGACTGTAATTATGACAGATCCAATTACACCTTACAACAATTACAAAGATATAAATAACTTGTATATATTATTGTAACTTAACTAAACTAAATTAATCATTACATATCATTTCTGTCTTAAGTCTATCAAAACAATGAAGATGATAATTCAGATTAATTCAAACTGTAGCTACTTAACTTTTTAACACATCTGCCAGATATAGACAGCTAAAAATATTTCTAATTGTAACCAAAATAATAATTAATAATGTTATCTTGTGTGTATGTATAACGATACCTAAAATCAGTGAAATGGCTTGTGGCACTGTAAACACATTAAAGACTTTGTAATTAAACCCATCCTACAGACTCTTTTGATAGTTGTAATTAATTATACCATCACCTGCAACTGTCTTGTCAATCAACCCATATAGATGCAGAATTGTGTTATCAAGTAAACAAGTTAGTTCACTGCTGCATTTCATTGACTATTTCTTGGTACACATTCTTGGGTCTAGCATTTACGCTGTGGCCAAGAGCAGATCCCAAATAACCCACTGTCTATCCAGGGCTCTACACTAACTCCTAGAAGGCACTTGTCCTGTAGGACAAGTCCTGTAGGACAAGTAGTGAGTCAGGTTTATTTGTCCCACCAAAAAACTATACTGGCCCAACCCATGAAAACTACAAACGCAGTGAACTGTTATGGCAACACCCACCTGTATAATAACTAGGATGATGTAACACCCACCTGTATAATAACTAGGATGATGTAACACCCACCTGTATAATAACTAGGATGATGTAACACCCACCTGTATAATAACTAGGATGATGTAACACCCACCTGTATAATAACTAGGATGATGTTCCTGACAAATATGAACATTTAGTACATTTTCTGAGTGTAGAAGGAAAAATGCAAATAATTCTAAGAAACAAGATAGCATTTATCAACTTTTCTTGTGTTAAAAAATAATTCTGCAAAACTTAAATATTCTGACCAAAAGGAAATAACTGAATTACATACAATGCACAGTTGGACACAATTTGTTCATGTTTACAAATAACAACAGAGCATTTTTAGCAATAACTATACTATTCTGCATGGGACAGACTGCTAGCACCTAAAATCTCTTATCACATAATTTTAAACATCCAACTCACATATCAGATTATAGCAAAATAGTGCATGCATAATGTAGTTCCTCATAAATACCTGAAAAATCACAAAAGCGAACTGATGCTTGCGAGCGTATGGCTTAGGGTTGCTGCTGTAGTTATCAGCCTACTTATAACATATAGCAGTGATATGATTGTACTATGTTGAGTTAATATGTACAAAAAAACGTGCTTAGAAATATAAATATGCATAATTTTTGCCATCGTGCCGATGCCGAGTGGCGTTAAGCCGTTACGCTGGCGTTTGTTATGATTGTGATCTGTTTATGACTTTAGATTCAAATATTATGCATTCCCGTGTAGCAATATTATAAGAAATAAAAAATATAAAACAGGCATATATTTAAGAAGTGTGGCGGTAATCGTTTACTTAACTGGCCTAAATTATTACGGCTTTATGCCGACGGTTTTTACAGCATTTTTGTACCTGAATGCGTTCCTTACATCATTCTGCATACGTTCCAGTAAAAAAAGTTCATATATTCTTTAAAAATATTGTGTTTTAGGCCACTTTTAATCAGTTTTACACATCAAAACAGCAGAACCGATTGCATGATAAACATGGCGCATGTGCGATTTGCGCATTAGTCACGCCTCGGTGCCATCAGAACCACGAAGGCGATGTTTGTGTGTACTGGGCATACAATTACGCAACATAAAAAAAATTAAGAGACAAAATTTTAGAAAATATAGGCTATAAAATGTTTCAAACGAAGAAATTCTAGAAAAAAAATTAAAACATTCTCCACAGTTTTCATATTAAACGCAACATTTGTAGAGCACATACAGTCACTTCTAACGTAATATTTCATATTTTATTTAATTAAATATTTGATGTTGCAAATATTATTTGTATGAAAATTATGTGGTCGATATTAGATGTTATGCGCATGCGCAACTGCAAGGGGACATCTCATTGCATGTCATTGTAAATATAATTTATTTAAAAGAATGCATGGGTTAAATTATCTGTCGTTTGTTGAGCAAAGGTTATTGTTTTTGTAATTAAAACATACTGATGATATTGCATGTCATGCGCATCTTTAAAGGGACAATTCATTGTACGTCATTGTTAATATAATTAAATTTAAAAGAACACAGGGGTTAAATTATATGTCGTTTGGTGAACAAAGGTTTTTTTGTTATTATACTGATATCGCATGTCTGGTTTCCTTCTGATGGGGAGGGGTATTGTTGGGAGGGACAGAGGGAGGGAGGTATTCTGTGTTGTCCGTTTTCACAGAAATATCCTTCGGAGAAATCGTGATGTAGTACCGCCTTGCCAGTGATTAATGGGAAGAAGAAGATATAGCTCAGAAACAATTTTAATTGTTCATATTAAATAACATTAATTACTTTCTCATAATACACGTGACTTAAAAGCATCCTTTCATTGCGCATACACACGTTCAGCAAAATATATAACATTAATTTACTTATTAATAATGTAATCAACGTGCTACACTATTGTAACTGCTAGTGTGATTTTGAAGTGTAATAAATAAAACACAACAGTTTACAGTTATAAATTAGCTTTCTTAGAGGGATGGAGTCGTCATAGAGTATCCTTGCCACAATAATTACGTAAAAACAGAAATGTATTATCATTATGGGACTACATAACTTTTCATTATCATTACAAGCCATCACTGTCAGTTTCATTATCATTACCATCAATGACCAGTTATATGTAAAGAACTCCATGGATCAACTATTGTAAAAGTTTCTTATATTTATTTGAATGAAAATGTCGCAAAGTAACAATGGTGTTTTAAAGCTGTCTGCTGGTGTAACTCGTACTGCTGCTTGGCGGGTTTATTGATACAGATGTTAAAGACAGTAAGCTTACCTCTGGTCTGGAACCCACATCAGTGAAGTGAGCACCAACGAATGAATGGCGTCAATTAAAAGTCTGTCCCCATCAGGAGGCTAGTTTGCAAAGGACAGTTAGGTGAGGACTCTTCATAAGCCCATGGTGTCCTTGTCTGCTTGCCATCTGGGCCTTTGCCTTGGATGGCAATCTTGTTAAATATTGTTACAAATGGAGTACGGACATAACTCCTCAAGGACAAAACCCCAAACAATCATTATTATTTTGACCTTGCAGTAATGCAACATAATTTGTCTGCATCTTGTTTATTTAAAATAATTCAGTCACGTACATGTTGACATTTCATATGTATTGAATAGGAGAAATACCAGTGATGTGGCTAATTGCTTATAAGATGATCTTTACACTTTTTATTATACAAAATCAGTAGACCTAGCATCACATCATAACATACATTTATTTTGTCCGGAGATGGTAATGTAGGTATACAGACACACCTACTCCGGATATAATTCCCCTACCTAAATGGAAACTAGGACTAAAAAACTTCCTCACATAATTACAAAACAATACAACATGCGGACTATGTAATAACCTTTATTTGCATTGTA
This sequence comes from Lamellibrachia satsuma, assembly GCA_033239005.1. Lineage (NCBI taxonomy): Eukaryota > Metazoa > Annelida > Polychaeta > Sabellida > Siboglinidae > Lamellibrachia > Lamellibrachia satsuma. The sequence goes on along the minus strand of BSQZ01000012.1, from coordinate 4,079,112 downwards.
AAAATTTGTTACACATCTTTATTGTGGGAGGAGGGGTGAGTGCTGAGTACGAGTACACCACCTGTACCATGGCTAATCTAGCACAGGCTTTATACAATTTTCTTGTTATTGTTGTTCTGATTAACGCTTCATATATATACCCCTATGTAGGCGCATGCAGAAATAAGGTAAATTGCTGTAGGAAATCCTTGTCCAAGCCTAAATAATAACACTATTTAGTAAGTATTTACATCAAGGCAGTTGCACAAAAGAAATTGTGTGGCATTTGCACATACTGCCTTGACTGGCGCATAACCATCGAATACACATTGAATGCACAGGATTGTGTATCCGCTAGATGTGAGCTGTTAATGTGTTATCAGTCATTCGATCAAGAAATGTGTATTCAGACAAATCCAGTGATACTACAACTGCACATAGACACAGCATATACGTAAAAAGCAATACATATGTGGTTTGGTTACTCACCAGTTTAGAAATATAAAAAAACTAAATATGTATTTGGTGTTCCCCCAAAATATGAATATGCATATAATTTAATTATTATTTTTAAATTATTTAAAAGAACATGTTAATGTAAAGAGAGTACATTAAATTGTAAATTTATATAAATTGACTTAAATTTATATAAATTGATTTTTGTGTGAAACACAAGATGGCAGAGCTGGGATAAAAGTATTTAATGACAGTAGTTTTCACGTAACGTATATACACGACAAGTCAATTGGCAACAATTGTGGTACAATATAATAATAATGTATGTATACACAGTGAAACATAAACTGTCCATAAAGTTAGCAACACTAGAATGTTTGCTAATTGTCCCAGCATGTTGTTTGCTAATTGTCCCAGCATGTTGTTTGCTAATTGTCCCAGCATGTTGTTTGCTAATTGTCCCAGCATGTTGTTTGCTAATTGTCCCATCATGTTGTTTGCTAATTGTCCCAGCATGTGTTCTATAAAATTAAAACATGTATACATGACGACACAATTCTAGTTGTCTATACATTATTATGTATCAACATAGTAAACATATAAGACATTGACATTGGATATAACTTTATTTACTAATATGTCCTAGAACAATAGGTGGGATGTCACTGAAAACGCCAAAGCCTTGATGTGTACAGGAAGTCACGGCTGTCATCCCACAAAAAAAGTAAGTACTCCTTCCCTCCCTCCTTAAAGATGCGCATGACATGCAATATCATCAGTATATATTTTAATTACAAAAACAATAACCTTTGCTCACCAAACGACAGATAATTTAACCCATGCATTCTTTTAAATTTAATTATGTTGATGACATGCAATTATGCATGTCCCTTTAAAGTTGCACATGCGCATGACATGCAATATCATCAGTATAATTTTTAATTACAAAAACAATAATCTTTGTTCATCAAATGACAGATAATTTAACCCATGCATTCTTTTAAATAAAATTATATTTACAATGACATGCAATGAGATGCCATCTTGTAGTTGCGCATGCGCATAACATCTAATATCGACCACATAATTTTCATACAAATAATATTTGCAACATCAAATATTTAATTAAATAGAATATGAAATATTACGTTAGAAGTGACTGTATGTGCTCTACAAATGTTGCGTTTAATATGAAAACTGTGGAGAATGTTTTAATTTTTGTCTAGAATTTCTTCGTTTGAAACATTTTTGGAGCCTATTTAAAAAAAAATCTCTTCATTTTTCTACATTGCATAATTGTATGCCCAGTGCACACAAACATCGCCTCTGCGGTTCTGATGGCACCGAGGCGTGACTAATGCGCAAATCACACACGCGCCATGTTTATCATGCAATCGGTTCCGCTGTTTTGATGTGTAAAACTGATTAAAAGTGGCCTAAAACACAATATTTTTGTAAGAATATATGAACTTTTTTACTGGAACGTATGCAGAATGATGTAAGGAACGCATTCAGGTACAAAAATGCTGTAAAAACCGTCGGCATAAAGCCGTAATAATTTAGGCCAGTTAAGTAAACGATTACCAGTGTGGCTACCGGGTATGTAAGGGGGCATTTAAGGGTACTTACCCGGTCTCCTCGTTTCTCTCACTCAATACCACTTGTTAAATCATTCCATTGGCTTCTTGTCCGATATCACATTATTTTTAAGATCTGTACAATTACCTATCAAGCACTTTCATCCAAGCAACCAGCATATTTACATTCACTGTTCACTCCTGCAAGACAGCCCAGACAGCTTCGATCATCTAATTCTAATCTACTTTTTGTTCCCAGTGTTAAGACAAATGTCGGAACCAGAGCTTTTTCAGTTGCTGCACCGACTCTGTGGAATTCACTCCCTGTTAGTGTTAAGCCTGTAGGAAATATAACAACATTTTGCCGTACCCTAAAAACCCACCTGTTTAAACTTGCTTATCCTCCACAGCTCCCCAGTGTACCAATCCAACTGTTTACAACTGGAACTGCTTATCGATTATGAACTACTTAACCCCATTTGTTTTGGTGCACTGCCGAGCTGGGGTCTCCCAAGGATTTTAGTGCAATAGAAGTATTTTACACATCTAATATTATTAATTGACGAATGGTGACAGTGCGTTTTCAATGGAACAGCCCTGCTGTCCTAGTGAGTATGCTAGTTTCTAAAATACTACGTGCCACCTGGTGACTATACTGGCAGTAGTCGCATCGTGGAAAGAAAGCGGTGATACGTGCGACATCAAACAAAATTATAGATTCCATTAAATATAATATATTTTGGGTGTCAACAAGTCAAAACATTTCTGTCGTTTTATTAAAATGAACAGTATGTTTTATATTTCAACGGCCTGAACTTGTCCTGTAGGACAAGCGTTCAGGATTATGTACTTGCTCTACACTGGTAGCTATTTCTCCTGGACTAGCATTAATGTCAAGCCCTGTATTACCAAGTCTACCATACAAGTGTTGTCATGGAGACCCTAAACAAATAGACTAATACCATTTCATCTGTTGTACAAATGCATAAGTTCACACTGTATTCAGATTTGTTTGTAATACAATCATAAATCCACTGCTGCAGTTCAACTTGTAAGTGTACATTTTGTGGCTGCTCTAACTGCAACCAATAACGTAAATAAATATAACACTAACTGTAAATATTTTGAACACCATACATGTTAATGTTACTAAATAAAACAAAAGCTTCCGGTTTATACTGTATTACCAGGTTTTCTATTCCCAGTATCAAAATGACAGTGGAACATGCATTGTGCAGGAGCCTGTATGCACTGTGCAGGAGCCTGTATGCACTGTGCAGGAGCCTGTATGCACTGTGCAGGAGCCTGTATGCACTGTGCAGGAGCCTGCATGTACTGTGCAGGAGCCTGTATGCACTGTGCAGGAGCCTGCATGTACTGTGCAGGAGCCTGCATGCACTGTGCAGGAGCCTGTATGCACTGTGCAGGAGCCTGTATGTACTGTGCAGGAGCCTGTATCCACTGTGCAGGAGCCTGTATCCACTGTGCAGGAGCCTGTATGCACTGTGCAGGAGCCTGTATGCACTGTGCAGGAGCCTGTATGCACTGTGCAGTAGCCTGTATGCACTGTGCAGGAGCCTGCATGTACTGTGCAGGAGCCTGTATGCACTGTGCAGGAGCCTGTATGCACTGTGCAGGAGCCTGTATGTACTGTACAGGAGCCTGTATCCACTGTGCAGGAGCCTGTATCCACTGTGCAGGAGCCTGTATGCACTGTGCAGGAGCCTGTATGCACTGTGCAGGAGCCTGTATGCACTGTGCAGTAGCCTGTATGCACTGTGCAGGAGCCTGTATGCACTGTGCAGGAGCCTGTATGCACTGTGCATGAGCCTGTATGCACTGTGCAGGATGTTTACAGTTTATTTTGTTCCAAATCATCACAAGCTGCAAAAATGGCACGAACTACGCGCGAGTTGTATCATATCATTTCAAACAGAACATTATGATGCATTCGAGGAAATTCATACTAGCGACATCGATTTATTCAATAAACAAATGTGCATAGATCCAAGGCTGTCCCAACTCCAAATTAATTCACGGCTGGGGAATGACAACAAATTAGACATTAGACTTTGAAAACAACAACAATGGCATCAAGGATATTTGATTATGTGATGTACCTCAACTTGGACATAAGTTGACAATGATGACTTTGAGGATGTACCTCAACTTGGACATAAGTTGACAGTGATGACTTGGATGATGTACCTCAACTTGGACATAAGTTGACAGTGATGACTTGGATGATGTACCTCAACTAGGACATTAGTTGACAGTGATGACTTGGATGATGTACCTCAACTTGGACATAAGTTGACAGTGATGACTTGGATGATGTACCTCAACTTGGACATAAATTTACAGTGATGACTTGGATGATGTACCTCAACTTGGACATAAGTTGACAGTAATGACTTGGATGATGTACCTCAACTTGGACATAAATTGACATTGATGACTTGGATGATGTACCTCAACTTGGACATAAATTGACAGTGATAACTTGGATGATGTACCTCAACTTGAACAAAAGTTGACTGTGATGACTTGGATGATGTACCTCAATTAGGACATAAGTTGACAGTGATGACTTGGATGATGTACCTCAACTAGGACATTAGTTGACAGTGATGACTTGGATGATGTACCTCAACATGGAAAGAAAACCTGGACCTGGCATGTATGGACGTTGTCACATGACCGGCTCAGTTAGCCTTCACTGTGTGCTTGCTTACATGTCAATAAAAAAAACACCCACGAATAGTAATCCTCTATTATCCAGAAAGGACCAACTGGGAAACCTAGTGCATGCTGGGTACAGTAATGATTAGTGTTGTTCCGATTAATCGTTTTTGTCAATGACTGGTGGTTGGACAGGTTGGTCCATGTCTCTGATCAATTAATCAATTACAATCTTGTGTTATTGATAATTTTCGTTCCTGTTCCCAAATTATCTGGACTCACATGGAATCGTGCATGCGACAAACAGTGGCTCAACACCACGGAATCTAGATAATAGAGGCTAGCTATGGCATCAAAATGTCGGCCGTTGTCAACAAACTATTTGACTATCCTGGGGGAAAGTTCGACCGAGAGTGTTTTTCATTGACAGACTACAACATTAGGCATAGCACCTTATAAGTCGTATGACTTCAGCTATGTCCCTTCAGCAGCAGCAGCAGCACACCACACTATGTACCTGTATATGTTGTTGTTGTTGTTAAATAATCTTTCATTCATTCATTCACTACATAAACACTAAAATGAGACAAAATTTTTATTTTACCAGTGATGAACGACCCACGTATTTACGGTGAAATTGTTGGTCGCCCAAAACGTATGGGTAGAAACCAATGGTATCATCTACTGTGTACCATCGATGAGCTTGGCCAAACCAATTCCCAACACCAGTAATGAGCACCTACATGGAATCATACCCTGTTGAACATTACACCTGTTATGTCAGTCCTATAGGAGGCCAAGTGATTCTATGCTGGTAATTGCCATGACAGCTAACCTTGTCAAACCAACACACAATATAACAACAATCATTTGTTTCCTTGCAATGGTAACATTGAATGACAAAATTATACGTGCACATTTTAGCATAAAAATATTTGAAATAAAGTAAAAATTACTGTATGCAAAATAAAAGGATTATAAGTACAAAAGCATATATTTAAGTTATTATATAGTTATATATTATTTATGATACCATAAATATACACACATGAATATGTAGGGCAAAGTATGCGGTCTATGTCCTACTTTTATATGTTCCATGTCATACAACTTATAATAGTCGCGCCTCGTATTCCGTGCCACGTTACAACATGGAATTGGGTACAAGGTGGTCGGTCGTAGACCCCGATTTTCTACCACCAGGGGGAAATGCCAAATGAGCCTGTTCCAGGGATGTTCTACGCTACAATCACCGCACTGATCTAATTCATAACTAACACTTGTTTTGGTTGATGTACTCCTCCTGTTTGTCAAACCTAGTACTTAGAGTTGCTTTGGCAATTCTCAAAAAACATTAAGTGAACAATGGCAACGAACGAGTGGCAACGTATTGTCTGTTTTGCGCTGCAGCCAGCATCAATCGCTTCACTTTAGCGGTTTGAAAACTGCAATCGAGATTCACAAATATGCCTCGAGCAAGAATCAAATAAACAGTCTTAAATGTAATTTAGTATGCAATACCAATACAACACTGGGGTGAAATTGCACGTTTCCATTGCATCATAAATTTTATCATTTTCCCGATGCAAAACGAATATGCCAAATGCATAACCAAAGGCGCTACTGGTGCACGAAAATACGAATTCATCATCCACATATGAAATGATGAATCAATGTTAAGTGGTGTGTCGTGAATTTATGCTTCGGTCGAGATCGGTAGTACAGTATACATAAATGTATTTTATTCAGTTCAAGATTAAACAGTGTGTGACATTTAAAAATCACACATGTTGATGTTGACTTGTTTAATAAACTCTATAAACTGTGCATTCACCTACAGACAGTGCTGCCAACACAGACTGCCTTCGACAGTCGGCGTTCTTGGACTTGGTGCAACGGGTGGCAATCTCTGTTGTTTAGTAGCATCCTTGTGGCAGATATGGGAACACCTAACGTGCCTCACAACGCGGTCCAACATTGTGGACCCCAACCACCGCTTTATAACAAGGCCCAACCCGACCGTAATGTATTATTTCACATGTAGTACATAATATATTTATATATACTTATCTGATAAATGCTTGATTGCCTTATCTTATAGCTGTGTGGTTCCCTATAATGCCTATGGGCATAATTACAATACTGTCTTTCAGCAAGGGATACATTAGCTTAAGACATTTGTCCTAAAACATAGGACAATATTTGTTGTATTGTACACCACGGGGACACACCACAGGTACACACCACGGGGACACACCACAGGTACACACCACGGGGACACACCACAGGTACACACCACGGGGACACACCACAGGTACACACCACGGGGACACACCACGGGGATACACCACAGGTACACACCAAGGGGACACACCACGGGGACACACCACGGGCATACACCACGGGTACACACCAAGGGGAGACACCAAGGGGACACACCAAGGGGACACACCACGGGGACACACCACGGGGACACACCACGGGTACACACCAAGGGGACACACCACGGGGACATACCACGGGGACACACCACGGGGACACACCACAGGTACACACAAAGGGGACACACCACGGGGACACACCACGGGCATACACCAAGGGGAGACACCAAGGGGAGACACCAAGGGGAGACACCAAGGGGACACACCAAGGGGACATACCACGGGGACATCCTCAAATTGCCCGGCAACAGGAGCCATTTTTAAACTGCATAGTTGTACACAGAGTTGACCAATAAGGGCATTTCCTTCCGGCTGACTGGATTTTGAGAGATTTTTGGAAGGTAGTTTTGACATCGACGTCGTCGAGAGGCAACACGACACTGTCGACAGTGACAGCAACATCAGCCTTGATGAAGATATTTCTAACGGATCTGATCATAATGAGAACGATGTTTCATGTTAAGTTTAACGGAAATTGTGAAGACGTGCATTCAGAAAAACTGCTCAGTTTTGTTTACCCTATACAAGAAATTGTTTTTGCATTTTACAGCATATTAATTTATCTATATTTCATATACTGCATGTATCCGCTAATTATTGGTGGAAAATATAATAAAAATTAATTATCAAGAATAATTTTGAAAATATTTTTTCTTCAAACTTTAGCAAAGCATGTTTTGTAAGTAAATTTACATAACTAAATTTGTTTGCTATTTACTTCAGCAGTTAGTTCTTCAACTACTGTGCAATTTTTTTTTAATCAGATGAAAAATAAAGTATTTATTTGCATTCGTTCAACTCAAGCCAATTATAGGATTTGTTCACATCATTTCATGATGTAATAGGATTCTTTAGGAGACAATGCATTAAAACAATACAATTCAGCAGCAGGTAAAAATTTATATTAATTGGCCACGAAAGGATTAAACCACCTAATTTCAGTGATTCATCAGCGATATATCTAGTACCTTCTCATGTCTACCATACTGTAAATGCTATGAACTAACAAACAGAAATGTGCCAGTTTTATACCGGTGGTTTCCCATATTAACAAGCCTTCATCTACAATTCAGGCAGATAACCCATTCATGAAGACGTGCATTCAGAAAAAATACTGTAATTTCAGTTCAGTTTTGTTTACCCTAGATATGAAATTCTTTTTGAATTTGACAGCATATTAATTTATCTACATTTCATACGCTGCACATATCCACTAATTATTGGAGGAAAATATAAAAAAAAATTAATTATCAAGAATAATTGTAAAATATATTTTCTTCACACTTTAGCAAAGAATATTTTCTAAGTAAATTCACATAGCTTTCTAATTTTTTGCTACTTACTTCAGCAGTTAGTTCTTCAATAACTGTGCAATTTTTTTTATCGGATGAAAATTTTTATATTTATTTGCATTCATGCAACCCATGCCAATTATAGGATTTGTTCACAAGGACATTTCATGATTTAATAGGATTCTTTAGGAGACAATGCATTAAAACAATGCAAGTTAGCAAAAGGTACAAATTTGTATTAATTTGGCCATGAAAGGGTTAAATACACTGGTCTGTAATTCTCTTATTTCTTAAACCCTTATACTAATAAGTGGTATACTAATTTGTTCTACTGTTTCCATTAGTAGTTTTGCTCAAATTCAATCCATTCTACGTGGTTTATTATCCTTCATTGCCTTTATTTTCTTAGCTACTTAGCTAAATTATTTCAGTTACAATTAACTGCCCTAAATAGTCCGATTTAGCCTCCTGAAATTTAGCATCTGGAACTGGTAATGAACTAATATCCTCTCTGGTAAACATTGAACTGAAGTATCCATTTAGTTCTTCGCCATTAAAAAACTTGTGATATTATATTTCCAGCAGTTTTCTAGTGGTCCAACCTTGTCTACTGCGTTTTGTTTACTCCTGACATAATAGTAATATGTAATAGTAGTTTTTTGTATTAATAGTCTATTACTTTTCTATTACATTTTTGCCGCGAACTTACAAAAAGATCAGGTTTGTCTGCATTTTATTCCAACTGCTAGTAATTGTAAACAATGTATAGACAATGGCCGAGCCATTTTCTAGGCAGCACTTCGCTATATCCATTTTCTATTCAAAACAACGTGGACCACTTGACTGTGCGCACGATATCCGGGTCGTTGGCAAACAGTGGTTGTAACTCACGCCTAGCGGAGACATTGTGAGATTAGTTTTAATTTCCACGACAGGTGGCACCACAGTTTTTCTCAATGAAATATATTCGTAATTTTAATATACGCGATTCCATAACAAAGTGAATGAAAGCGAAATATTTCCGTATTTGCCATTAGATTCCATAAAAAATATACGGAAAAATACGGAGGATGCACAGGTCTGTTATTGTTGGGATACCCCATGGCGGTGGTTATGGCGTCACACATTCCTAGCACACACAATGGGCATGGTTTCATGGTGCAGGCAGACAACAAATGTTATCTTAGAGTAGGAGCTGCCACCTGTATTGAATTCAAAGTAAGTGTTAATTTGAACCGAACTTCTGAACTTGTTCTTTTTTCAAATTGCCAATTGCGACATGGTAACATTGCCACGCAGACCCTTTGTTAAAATCTTGACAAATGTTCTCACCTCAGATCTTCAAATAGTGTACACAAGTTTGTTTAGCTAGTACTACAAAGTCTGAGTTCATAGGCAATTCTAGGGTCCACAGGCCCATCCAAAAAAGTTAACTGACATTCAGCGATAGTAATAATGACTCAGTAATAGATATCCTGGTAATAGTAATAGATTAGAATTAATGTAATAGAAACAGTAAGAAGTAATAGATTGTCTGTAATGGAACCCATGCCTGGGTCAACACTGGCAACAACAAGACTGGCCAGTGAGCTACCATTAATTTTGAACCATAAACAGTACTGTAGATATAATATCTGTCAATGGTGCACATTTTGTGACCCCTATTGGTCAGTCGGAAGTATGATAGCAGTACCACAAACTGACACAAAATTAAGGAATATCTGAAGTTATTGCACACACCAAAAAATATTATGAACATCCTGAAATATTTTATTGTAAAGCGCATTGATCTGTCTACAGGAGTATGCACCATATTTTAGGAGTATGCACCATATAATAACTAAATTATTATTATTATATAAATCCCAACAAACGCATAATATATGACAATATTAATTAATATAGACCTGTGTCCAAGACTAAGACTATAAAACCGCCATAGACTATTTGTGATAGCATCAGAATAATGTGAATTTATTATAACGTTGTCAGGCCGATTATGACAAGACAAGCCGATCAAAACATATTCAACGCCGGTGTCGGTAAATGTTACCGCACTAAATCGGATGCATTATAAACGAATCATTATGATGGCGATGTGGCCTTCCACATTATGCAATGCAAACAAATTGAACTTCTAAAGCATAGTATTAGCGGTAAAATACCGTGTTAGCAAGCATCAAACAACCAAACGAAGTAAAGACTGCTGCTTAATTGGAGGTAGGTGTCTAGGTGACTCCTCCAGGCCGAAGGCTACATTACTGCACTGGCACTGAAAGTCTGCATAGAAAGGGGCGGATCATTACTAAATGTCAAAAGACAAAACGCGTTTACGAAAGAATATTCGTACGAGCCTTTCAAAACCACTTGGTAGAAATTAATGCATAGCATATATTCACGAATTTTACATCTATGTCTGCGTACATAATACATATCATATAAACAGGTGAACGCGTTTGCAGCTACTACTAGTGATAGGCAGCCATTTGCATTTGACAGATGCAAAGCGATGGCTTCCAGCTTTTTAGCGCACCTACCCGAGCACTGCTTCGAATTGCGCTGCCGAAACCGCAATTCTCCGTCCACGATATGTTTGTCACAGCATGAACAATATACACAGTCCTTGTTATCTCCTGGAGGGTTTTTGGAAATTTATACTATATACCGAACAATGCTTGCCTCCTTTAGGCCGGCGAAATGTCCGGGAATAACATTTCATTCGAGAACGGTAATCAAACCATGTGACTACGCCGAGTCGTTCTATCGACCCCGCCTATTGGTGCAATTTTTCATCAGCTAGTTTCTATAGCAACGTTGACGTCATTTCTCTGACTCCCCAGCTACTTCCCGCCAGATGACGCACTTGAAACAGCCCTCGAAATCCCCAGGGTCGTTTCGGTTAGTTAGTTATCGATTCATAGACCGATTCTTATAGTACAAGTGTGAATGCAAACATCTTAACTCCTCGTAAAAATAAGTTACCAAAATATTCTTGTAATTTTTTGGTGATTATATAATAGCTGCATGCTAGCTGGCTCGTGTTTTTTCCCATTATTACGGAATCTCGCAATAATATTATTGTAGACCCTACCGATTTCCAACCAATGTCGCAATTTCAAATAAAAAATTATTAACGTACCGATTTTGATTCCTACATTATATACCACTGAACCTTGTTTGGAGACTGTTTATGTTTAAACCGACCGACCGACCCACCCACCGACCGACCGACCGACCCACCGACCCACCGACCCGCCCGAATGCAGTAATTTTGTTGTGGGGAGTTAATTAGACGTTTAGACAGTTGGAGATAGCAGCTCCAGACCACTGCCACACCCTCTGTTTAGTGAGAGGTTCCCCCCCCAACAAAAAAACAGTTGAGGATGGGTGGCTGACGCCTTTCTCATCTAATAGGCAAAGTGAACGACCAAAACGTCACCCTTTAGAAGGGGAGCTTAGACATCGCTGTCACAAGACTTTGACGTCACAGCAGGATCCGGATATGATACAAGATGTGAAACAGGACTTGCATGTTTACGGTTATGGGACTAATAAAAGCTATGATTAGTCACAGAACAAGACCACTTGGCAAGAATTAATTTCGCATTGGTTAGTCATATGTAGCGAATGAGTGCACAGTTCACCTTCACCTAGACAGAAGCTGTCCGTGGGCGCCACGCAAAAAGTTTCTCTCCAAATTTCTCAGTCCCCCGTCGCCTCCATGTTCTCTCAGAAACCCCGTCCCGTTTTAGACCCAATTCTTCTTTTGTCGGTTGTCGATACTATTAAAAAGGCGAACAGCGTGCAACAAACAACGACATTGATCTGGAAACGCCCAAATAGCTATTACATGTTTTGCAGATTTAACAAGATTGCCATCCCAAACAACAAGTTCCAGGTGGCAAGTGGACAAGGAAGCCATTGGCTTACCGAGAGTCCAACAATTTTATCATCTATGTATAACCCGCCATTATCAGATATCTGTCAATTCTATTTTTAAACATATTCACACTACTAGCATTAACGCAATCATTTGGCAGTTTGTTCCATTCATTTATCACTCTCTGTGAGAAAGAGTACTTTCTCATTTCCAACCTACACTGTTCCTTAACAAACGCTGCTTTATGTCCTATGGTTCTATTGCCTGCTTTAAGTTTGATGAACATATTCTTATCAACATCCACATAACCATTCACTATTTTAAACACTTCTATTTGGTCTCCTCTTAGTCTCCTGGTCTCTAGTGTTGTCAAACCACATTGTAATAAACGGCTTTCATAACTAAGGTCTCTCAATTCTGGAATCATTTTAGTTGCTCTTCGTTGTATTCTTTCTAGCTTGTCTATGTCCTTCTTACGATACGGCCTCCATGCTTGTATACAATATTCCAAATGTGGTCTAACTATTGCTTTGTACAGGGTACAATTAGCTGTTTCACCATATACGTGATGGTTCTCCTAATTAGCCCTAGACTTTGATTTCATATCGAAGCAGCAATCCCACATTGCTCTGAAACTTTCATGTCAGCACTAAATGTTACTCCTAAGTCCTTTTCTTGTGTGGTTCTACCTAGTACAGCACCCCCCATTTTATATTCTTCGTCCATGTTTCCATGTCCTATGTGTATGCATTTACACTTTCCAAAATTGAATAACATTTGCCATTTTTCTGACCATTTAACTAATTTATCTAGATCATCCTGTAAACTTCGTTTATCTGTAACATTAGTAACCTTTCTGAATACTTTTGTGTCATTTGCAAATTTCAGTACTTTGTTAGATATGTAATCTTCCAAATCATTCGGCGTAATACTGATGCCTGTGGTACCCCACTCAAAACAGATTTTCAGAAATCTCACCATCTACTATTACTCTCTGTCTTTTGTGTGTAAGCCACTTTTCGATCCAGTTGATTACATCATTACCTATACCATGGGCTTTTAGTTTATGTAACAGACTTTGATGTTGCACTTTATCGAAAGATTTATGAAAATCTAAGTAGACAACATCCAGTGATGACCTGTCATCTGTAATTTCTTACAAAAACACAAGATATTAGTTAGACATGACCTTGCTTTCAGGAACCCATGTTGAGATGTATTTATTAATTTATGTTTTACAAAGAATTTCACCATGTGGTCTCTAATTAATGTTTCGAGTAATTTACATACAACTGATGTTAAACTCACTGGTCTGTAATGTTCTTACTTGTTCCTCGATCCCTTCGTAAATAGCGGCGTAATGTTTGCTTCTTTCCATTCTGAAGGAACTATACCGTCTTCTATTAATAGAAACCTTCTTCTAGTGCAGATATACAATTTCGGATAATCCAGAAGCTGGGCGGGCTGGGCAGGCTAGGTGGGCTGGGCGGACTGGGCGGACTGGGCGGGCTGGGCGGGCTGGGCGGGCTAGGCGGGCTAGGTGGGCTGGGCGGACTGGGCGGGCTGGGCAGGCTAGGTGGGCTGGGCGGACTGGGCGGGCTGGGTGGGCTGGGCGGACTGGGCGGGCTGAGTGGGCTGGGCCCCAATATTTTGGTGGGTATATGTTGAGTACAGTGTATGATCGCAGAAACTAATTTCGCCAATACGGCGCGTCCACATAAAACACATACATACAAAATTTAGTGCTTGTAGACAACGGACCTTTATTAAACACAACATAAAATACGCACGTTAAATGGAACTTTTAATTATATAATAATACGCTCCGTTCGAAAAAATAGAGTACCAAAAACAATTAAGCAGCCAATGTATAATTTATCCATCAAGTCGTTTCGCTGCCGACCATCTTTTCATAAAAGTAAGTTGTCATGAATTATATATATTTTAGTGCACGTGGTGCACTAAAATAAAAAAGACCTAGGCCTCGATGTGGGTACATGTCGTGTACAGATCATCTGAAATATGTCGGAGTTGAACAAGAGAACAATGTTTCGAACAAGAGGAAGCGTTTGTTGGTGAAGTACACGATTCGTTCTTTCATTGTTATTCTAACACGTGGTTCTTATAACAGCAAACTGTGCTGTGAAAGCTTCTGCATTGACTCCTTGCTCACTAGGTGGCGCTCCAGCAGTCCCGTATCTATGTCTTACTCACTAGAGGGCCTACTCAATAGGAGGAGCATTGGGCTATAATGGTTCCAACATTAACTTAACTTTTTGATTGTTCCTCATGTAACCTGTGGCGCCGCTTAGTGGGAACATGGTAGTGAACTGTTGGATGACAAAGCTTGGACCCGGTTTGCGGTCTCACGGATTTCTTTTATAATATTTACATATGTGTACCACTCAGGGTTGGGCAGCTATATATGTAAAATACTCACCTGACGGCTTGCTAGTGTCTGTGCGTGGGTCCAGTGTACAGTGTACAATGTACACACAGGCACGACTGGTGTCATGAATCGATCCACAGCTGATCCGACTTCATTTATTGGTTACATCATTTTCGGGGATAAATTAAAACCATTTAATTACATGTGAATGCGCGCGGGTGCGTGCGTGCCTGCGTGCGTGCGTGCATGCGTGCGTGCGTGCGTGCGTGCGTGCGTGCATCAGCGGAGAGGACCAGAGTTCGAATCCACACTGCCGTTTCGTAGCTTGGCCAGTTTTGTTCACTCGACATTGCCTTAGTCTTTCTGGTGAGACACAGGCTGTGGATCACGTCCACCCGGTGTCTATGTCTTTCTGGTGAGACACTGGGCTGTAGATCACTTCCACCCGGTGTCTATGTCTTTCTAGTGAGACACTGGGCTGTGGATCACTTCCACCCGGTGTCTGTGTCTTTCTGGTGAGACACTGGGCTGTGGATCACTTCTACCAGGTGTCTATGTCTTTCTGGTGAGACACTGGGCTGTGGATCACTTCCACCCGGTGTCTATGTCTTTCTGGTGAGACACTGGGCTGTGGATCACTTCCACCCGGTGTCTATGTCTTTCTAGTGAGACACTGGGCTGTGGATCACTTCCACCCGGTGTCTATGTCTTTCTAGTGAGACACTGGGCTGTGGATCACTTCCACCCGGTGTCTATGTCTTTCTAGTGAGACACTGGGCTGTGGATCACTTCCACCCGGTGTCTATGTCTTTCTGGTGAGACACTGGGCTGTGGATCACTTCCACCCGGTGTCTATGTCTTTCTAGTGAGACACTGGGCTGTGGATCACTTCCACCCGGTGTCTATGTCTTTCTAGTGAGACACTGGGCTGTGGATCACTTCCACCCGGTGTCTATGTCTTTCTAGTGAGACACTGGGCTGTGGATCACTTCCACCCGGTGTCTATGTCTTTCTAGTGAGACACTAGGCTGTAGATCACTCCCACCCGGTGTCTATGTCTTTCTAGTGAGACACTGGGCTGTGGATCACTTCCACCCGGTGTCTATGTCTTTCTAGTGAGACACTTGGCTGTGGATCACTTCCACCCGGTGTCTATGTCTTTCTGGTGAGACACTGGGCTGTGGATCACTTCCACCCGGTGTCTATGTCTTTCTGGTGAGACACTGGGCTGTAGATCACTTCCACCCGGTGTCTATGTCTTTCTAGTGAGACACTGGGCTGTGGATCACTTCCACCCGGTGTCTATGTCTTTCTAGTGAGACACTAGGCTGTGGATCACTCCCACCCGGTGTCTATGTCTTTCTAGTGAGACACTGGGCTGTGGATCACTTCCACCCGGTGTCTATGTCTTTCTGGTGAGACACTGGGCTGTGGATCACTTCCACCCGGTGTCTATGTCTTTCTAGTGAGACACTAGGCTGTGGATCACTTCCACCCGGTGTCTATGTCTTTCTGGCGAGACACTGGGCTGTGGATCACTTCCACCCGGTGTCTATGTGTTTCTGGTGAGACACTGGGCTGTGGATCACTTCCACCCGGTGTCTATGTGTTTCTGGTGAGACACTGGGCTGTGGATCACTTCCACCCGGTGTCTATGTCTTTCTGGTGAGACACTGGGCTGTGGATCACTTCCACCCGGTGTCTATGTCTTTCTGGTGAGACACTGGGCTGTGGATCACTTCCACCCGGTGTCTATGTCTTTCTGGTGAGACACTGGGCTGTGGATCACTTCCACCCGGTGTCTATGTGTTTCTGGTGAGACACTGGGCTGTGGATCACTTCCACCCGGTGTCTATGTCTTTCTGGCGAGACACTGGGCTGTGGATCACTTCCACCCGGTGTCTATGTGTTTCTGGTGAGACACTGGGCTGTGGATCACTTCCACCCGGTGTCTATGTCTTTCTAGTGAGACACTGGGCTGTGGATCACTTCCACCCGGTGTCTATGTGTTTCTGGTGAGACACTGGGCTGTGGATCACTTCCACCCGGTGTCTATGTCTTTCTTGTGAGACACTGGGCTGTGGATCACTTCCACCCGGTGTCTATGTCTTTCTGGCGAGACACTGGGCTGTAGATCACTTCCACCCGGTGTCTATGTCTTTCTGGTGAGACACTGGGCTGTGGATCACTTCCACCCGGTGTCTATGTGTTTCTGGTGAGACACTGGGCTGTGGATCACTTCCACCCGGTGTCTATGTCTTTCTAGTGAGACACTGGGCTGTGGATCACTTCCACCCGGTGTCTGTGTGTTTCTGGCGAGACACTGGGCTGTGGATCACTTCCACCCGGTGTCTATGTCTTTCTGGTGAGACACTGGGCTGTGGATCACTTCCACCCGGTGTCTATGTCTTTCTGGTGAGACACTGGGCTGTGGATCACTTCCACCCGGTGTCTATGTGTTTCTGGCGAGACACTGGGCTGTGGATCACTTCCACCCGGTGTCTATGTCTTTCTAGTGAGACACTGGGCTGTGGATCACTTCCACCCGGTGTCTATGTCTTTCTGGCGAGACACTGGGCTGTGGATCACTTCCACCCGGTGTCTATGTCTTTCTGGCGAGACACTGGGCTGTGGATCACTTCCACCCGGTGTCTATGTCTTTCTGGCGAGACACTGGGCTGTGGATCACTTCCACCCGGTGTCTATGTCTTTCTAGTGAGACACTGGGCTGTGGATCACTTCCACCCGGTGTCTATGTGTTTCTGGTGAGACACTTGGCTGTAGATCACTTCCACCCGGTGTCTATGTGTTTCTGGTGAGACACTGGGCTGTGGATCACTTCCACCCGGTGTCTATGTGTTTCTGGTGAGACACTGAGCTGTAGATCACTTCCACCCGGTGTCTATGTGTTTCTGGTGAGACACTGGGCTGTGGATCACTTCCACCCGGTGTCTATGTCTTTCTGGTGAGACACTTGGCTGTGGATCACTTCCACCCGGTGTCTGTGTCTTTCTAGTGAGACACTAGGCTGTGGATCACTTCCACCCGGTGTCTATGTCTTTCTAGTGAGACACTGGGCTGTGGATCACTTCCACCCGGTGTCTGTGTCTTTCTAGTGAGACACTGGGCTGTGGATCACTTCCACCCGGTGTCTGTGTCTTTCTGGTGAGACACTGGGCTGTGGATCACTTCCACCCGGTGTCTATGTGTTTCTGGTGAGACACTGGGCTGTAGATCACTTCCACCCGGTGTCTGTGTCTTTCTAGTGAGACACTGGGCTGTGGATCACTTCCACCCGGTGTCTATGTCTTTCTAGTGAGACACTGGGCTGTGGATCACTTCCACCCGGTGTCTATGTCTTTCTAGTGAGACACTGGGCTGTAGATCACTTCCACCCGGTGTCTATGTCTTTCTAGTGAGACACTGGGCTGTGGATCACTTCCACCCGGTGTCTATGTCTTTCTAGTGAGACACTGGGCTGTGGATCACTTCCACCCGGTGTCTGTGTCTTTCTAGTGAGACACTGGGCTGTAGATCACTTCCACCCGGTGTCTATGTCTTTCTGGTGAGACACTGGGCTGTAGATCACTTCCACCCGGTGTCTGTGTCTTTCTAGTGAGACACTGGGCTGTGGATCACTTCCACCCGGTGTCTATGTCTTTCTAGTGAGACACTGGGCTGTGGATCACTTCCACCCGGTGTCTATGTCTTTCTGGCGAGACACTTGGCTGTAGATCACTTCCACCCGGTGTCTATGTCTTTCTAGTGAGACACTGGGCTGTGGATCACTTCCACCCGGTGTCTATGTCTTTCTAGTGAGACACTGAGCTGTGGATCACTCCCACCCGGTGTCTATGCAAGAGTAAGAAAAAGATCCCACACATTGGTAACCTGTCTTGGACTTAAGCTGGTGGTCTCCCTCTCCCTCTCCCTCTCCCTCTCCCTCTCTCCCTCCATCCTCCTCTCTCTTTCTCTCTCTCTTTCTTTCTCCCCTCCTCCTCCCTCCCTGCCTCCCTCCCTCCTCCCCTCCCTCCCTCCCTCCCTCCCTCCGGAATGGACACGGAGCAGTGCTGGAACACGGCAGAACAGTGCTGGAACACGGCAGAACAGTGCTGGAACACGGTGGAACAGTGCTTGAACACGGTGGAACAGTGCCGGAACACGACAGAACAGTGCCGGAACACGGTAGAACAGTGCTGGAACACGGCAGAACAGTGCTGGAACACGGTGGAACAGTGCTGGAACACGGCGGAACAGTGCCGGAACACGGCAGAACAGTGCCGGAACACGGCGGAACAGTGCCGGAACACGACAGAACAGTGCTGGAACACGGTGGAACAGTGCCGGAACACGGCAGAACAGTGCTGGAACACGGTGGAACAGTGCTTGAGCACGGCGGAACAGTGCCGGAACACGGCAGAACAGTGCCGGAACACGGCGGTACAGTTCCGGAACATGGCGGAGCAGTGCTGGAACACGGCAGAACAGTGCTGGAAAACGGCGGAACAGTGCCGGAACACGGCGGAACAGTGCCGGAACACGGCGGAACAGTGCCGGAACACTGCAGAACAGTGCCGGAACACGGCGGAACATTTGCTGGAACACGGCAGAACAGTGCTGGAACACAGTGGAACAGGGTTGAAACACGGCGGAACATTGCCGGAACACGATGGAACTGTGTCGAAACACGGTGGAACAGTGTCGAAACACGGTGGAACAGTACCATAATACGGTGGAACAGTGCCGGAACACCACGGAACAGTGCTGGAACACGACGGAACGACGAATAACGTGTTCCGTGTGATGATGTCACTGACACGTATAGCTCGCTAGATAATGGCATAGCGCAACTCTTCACAAACTTTGAAGCAATTATATTTATATTAAGATGGCGACGTGAGAAGTTCTCTAAGAATTCCATATAGGTCCACCATTCTGAAGGAAAATTCATTGCGGACCTATTAACTTGCAGCTCTTGTTCGATGCGCATTGTTCTTTATCGATTTGATCAACCGTATTTTACAACTGATAAACTTAATAATACATATTATTATGAAGTAGGTACAAACCATAACACCCTCACCAAAATAAACTTAAAAACAGCATGTTGGATATGTAAAACAAAAAACCTGCGATCCCATAAATAATACAATATATAGAACTGCTAGTGTTGTTGGTGAATGCAAGTCGCTTAGACAACTTTGTTACTATTTTATGGTAACGACGTTGAAGCCATTATGCTCTTAGATTATCAATGGGACTTTAGCGAGCAAGCGAAACAAACGTGTCTAAATAACGCCAACAGATAATCAGTATAATCAGTACACGACTGACGTATGTTGCTTTATGCCTCTGAGCTCAGATTCCTGAGGATATAGGCGCCATAGAAGTTAATTATTATTATTAAATGGTTGCGCTGAGTATTTATCACGTTTTGTTAAATTGATACATTTTAAAAGTACCGGTGTGGAAACAATTATGGCTTTCTGGGTTTCATGTGATACGCGGCGCTTTGCTACTGTCCACTGCTTGATATTTCAAGATAACGAATAATATCTCGCGATATTTTCAAATTATACTAATATATGCACTTTACATGCTAAACATTGGTAACGGTGTTATATTTCAAAAAGCATGTGGTGAGAAAAAAACAGCGTTTCTAAGCTGATTATTTCGCAAACTGCCTGTGTCATCGGATGTACGTTATTGTTGCCACATCGCTGTGATGTCAAGTAAACGGTCGCACTACATAATGAACGATTTAGTAGGAATTATTTAATTTATAAGCTGTGTGTTTTTACATGCATGTCGGTAACGGTGTTGACAAATTCGTTGGGACCCATCAAAGAGAAGTCATATCGTAATGAAATACCATAACATATCATAGGAAAACTAAAATACAAAGATACATTAAAGAGGAACTGAAGCAATTTTGTGTTATGCCGTATATTTAAATATATATATTATCTAACTATGCATTAATGGTGACAGGTACCTGTTAATTTATGAGATTAACTGAAAAACTGATTTTGTTCGAGGCAAAAATCGACAAAATCTTGTCGCGTATATCTAATCAATGTAAATTTTTGATTTTTTTGCAATTTTCTTTCGTAAATAGGCATTCTGGAGCGAAAAAAAGATATGGTTCTCTGTTATATATATAAGTGTTTACACATGTCAACAAAATAGCGTTTTTGTTCGCTCCAAATAAACAAAGTTAAAGAAATTACAACAAAACACGCAAAAAATCGTGGAAAATGCCACACTTCTCGAACACGCGAGAAGCTAACCAACGAGAATATGCGATAACGGAATACCGGAACAATTTTCACTTGTTGACAAGATAGATGCATCGCTTGTGACAGTTTTACCAGATCTGCTACTAGCGATTAGTGATTTCTGAACTTCCGTAATAGTTGGAGAAATGGAAACCACTGACGAAGAGTCTAGTTCGACAGGCCACACGGAAACAACGGTTGACAGTCGTAAAGCGTCACCGAGTTTGCGAGTCACGCTCCAGACTCCAGATCGGCTTCGCCTTTGTTGACGTTGGATTCAGAAAAAATTACAACAGCGCTTTGACTGTCAACGATTCCTGACTAGGTAATGTGATGTGGTGATCCTGTGGAAACTGCGTCCTGATGTCTGCGCACGTTTACGTTGGGTCATCATGCTGCGCCGAGGAAGCTATTATGCCTAGGCTAGGGCTAACAGCGACATGCTACGTTACTTTGATTTCTCCGCTGTTCTAAGACTGCGCGAGTTTAAGTTAACAAGTGTCAGTACTGGTGTTGACTGCAAACTCATGACTCGACTCAGTGCCAGTGCACCTGGTGGAGAGTTAGAAAAAAGCCAAGAGCTTAATCAAACGACCCAAGAAAGAAAACTACACATCGATGACACGTCTACGACACGTTGATGACACGTCTATGACACGTTGATAACAAGGCTAATAAAATGAAAAAAAATATTCAGATACAGTTTATAACATTTCAGAAAGTGTTTAAAACACGTGTTGGGATATTCCAGTAATGTAAAAAAACATACTAAACGACACATATTTGCATATGAGGCAATACATATCATCGCGGGTAACCTTTTGTTTAGACATTTGCAAAAGGTCGAGTAGCATAGCAAACAAAGAACAACATCGTAGATGAAACAGAGAAAGTGGGGATGACTTGGCCACGTTCTCCAAATGGACAGGAATAACTCAATAACCTTCCACACGCCGCTCTCAACTGGACACCACCTGGAAAAAGAGACAGACCACTAGGCAGCTGGAGAAGGACTGTTGAAGAAAAGATGAAGATGGCTGCGAAGACCTGGATCGAACTTGGTTGACTTGCCAAGGAGATTTGTTGGCGCCTTGTACTTCAGTGGAAGCAGTAGACTTGACTAATGCAATTCCCTTTATCACAATATTGCTCTGTGGAACATCTTGAAAGTTCAACGTGTGCAAAATCGTTTGGCAAAGGTAATTACCCGGTGTCTTCGTTTCTCTCACTCAGTACCACTTCTTAAATTATTGCATTGGTTCTTGTTCAATATCGCATTATTTTTAAGATCTGCACAATTACCTATCAAATACTTTCATCCTAACAACCAGCATATTTATATTCACTGCTCACTCCTGCAAGACAGCCCAGACAACTTCGATCATCTAATTCTAATCTACTTTTTGTTCCCAGTGTTAAGACAAATGTCGGAACTAGAGATTTTTCAGTTGCTGCACCGACTCTGGATCTCGCTCCGTTTCGACTTGCTTAGCCATAGTCTCCCAATGTACCAATAGAACCGTTTACTACTGGACCTGCATATCGATTAGGAACTGCTTAACTCCTTTTGCTTTGGTGTGCAGCCGCGCTTAGGTCTCCCGATGATTTTAGCACAACAGAAGTAGTTTATATTGTATTGTATTGAGAGTGAGTGAGCATATTCTTGCATTTGGTCAGTCTGACCTAATGGGACACTAAAAGGGACTCAGATATGATTATATGACGACTCATTCTCCAGTGACCGTGGAGCGGGGACGACCGAAGTACTACAGACGCACCCAGTGTGAATAGCTTAATAAAAGGCTATTAAATATGACCTCTTCAGCAAATGTTACGCATTAACAAGGACAGGACAGACCATTTGGACCACAAGATTACATTATCACATACAATAGCGCAACATGACCATTGAACGGAATGAAGGACCATGTGACGTGGGCATGTTATATTGGGATGCCAAGTCATCCTTGGGGAAATTAAGGCACATTATCAGTGATTGAGCGAGTGAGAGGATGCATCAGTTGTGTGGCGTCATTTACCCATAACGTAGTCCCACACGGGCT
Organism: Lamellibrachia satsuma; assembly: GCA_033239005.1. Lineage (NCBI taxonomy): Eukaryota > Metazoa > Annelida > Polychaeta > Sabellida > Siboglinidae > Lamellibrachia > Lamellibrachia satsuma. The sequence continues at coordinate 4,056,075 of BSQZ01000012.1, read as the reverse complement.
GGACTGGGCCCAACTTAGAGGTTTGACCATCCACTTTTATAAATGCAGAATGACACATCAATAATAATGTATGATTAATTGTGCACAGAATGATTCACTGGTGGATGTATGAATTTGGTGAAAGAACGGCATGCGGTGCAGTGGCTGTAAGTTTCAACTCGTAGTTGAGAGGTCTGCCGTTTCGAAGCTTAGGTAATTTCATTCAGTCCACATTTCCTCAGTTCATTCAGCTGCAGTAATGAGCACCTGGCCATAGACTGGTGGATATATGTAAGAACAGTCTTCGTGCAATAATTACAGCATGGCTGAATGCTTCATAGAGAAGTCGCTTTGAACAGTGCTATGGACTCCGCGCTATAATATAAGAATAAACCTTTTTTTTAGCAGTGTCTGGCTGGTCGTGTAGTGATACAATGCTAGTTATGCTGAGCTAAATTTGTAAATGCCTCAATGTTTTGAGTGGAAATCAAGTTTCTGGGGCATTTAAAAAAAAAATCAGTTAATTACATAAAATATATGAGCACATGGTAAATAAACAGCCATTTAACATACTCAAGAGGTTCAAGCAGTAGCCTGGGCCAAAATCCTTTTATTCCAGGTGCTATTTTTTTGCTGAAACATTCGTTAAGACAATCATGAGAATATTTGATTAAAAAAACACGGTTGCCTTGGAAAAGGCAGCCATCTTGAATTTTAGGACCAAAATGTCTAGAAACGAAAGTACAAGAGAATTACGAGGAACACATTGTATAATATCCCCCAGAAGACAATCTATGCTATGACATCTTTCGTTTGTCTTGTTTTCTATTTTTCATGGCATACAATATGGAAAACCCATTTTCTTCCAAAACATGAGTTAAAGCAGTTAAAGTTACAGCAAATCTGCAACTGTCATTGTATTGTGTATTATTTTAGCAAACTTCACTGAAAAGGTCACGTTGATATCTACAAAAGTGATGGAGTTAGAGCATTTGTAACTGGAGGTCAACAGAAACTCAACAGAACAATGTATTTGCTAGATAGTATTTATTCTGTTGCCATAATAAAGTAGACAGAAAACAAATATGCACATACTGACTGTAGCATGTGCACAGAAATGTTAATTCCGTCTATAAACTTGAGACCCAGACAACAGCACACATACATATATTATGTTTGTTACACAATTTGTTGAACAGTGTAATTATATAACTGAATATTCACCTTCTTGTATAGTGAGTTGTCTTCATGTTATACGGTTTTTTCCGTCACAGTTACTGAAAGTTTGACTGATCTGACCAGACTAAGTTTGTTAGTATTCCACGTTCGGTGATTACATGCAATGATGACGCTGGTTCGCATAGCTGAACCACTTGTTTGGCAGGATAGCAGACAAACTGCAGGCAATGCAATCAAGGCCTATGACAAATGCTACAAGTAGCATATTCTATGCACTGGCTGTGACTGAAGCAGCTAAACCGATACTGCAACTTTCTCATGATCCGATCACAGAATCAAAACCTGTACAGTGGTACGAAAAACAGTAGCCAAGTAAAACAGTTGTAAACGAACGCCCAAAGTTCACTAGGACAATAGTTAGTAGCAGTGCTGACACATATAGTTGGCATCATATATTCATTACCACAGAAACACAATTCTGAAGCAGGTCAGTACACGTACTTGCGTTCTTGTTGAACAATACCCAGACTTCGGCATGGCCATAGCAGCGAGTGCGTACGTGATATTTCTTTCAAATACCGAATTCAAGTTAACAAAATACTACTACTGTGGGTATGTGCAAGAGGTAATAGGTGCAACAATGTAACATGGCGCGACTACAACGTCCACAGCGAACATCATGTCAGCAGTAGCAGAGGAAAGACGACTGAACGACACATGGTGACATGACATGATGGTGACACTAAGCAAGGTTATATTTGACGTAAGGCACCTCGACGTCTTCCCCGTCCTTATCGTTACAGCACAGCTCAAACACAAGCGCATGCACGTGGGGAGGAATCTTCTTCTTCGATACCTTCCTTACCACCTCGCTCATCCTGAAAGCACATTAAACATGTTTAGCAAGGTCCCTCACACATCCAGATGACATTTCATAATTATACCATCATTTTGATTGATACAACATTTAATTGGGTTTAGTCAAGAAATGTAATCTTCCACCCTATGGACATGACACAATATTTCCTCACACTTGACAGTTTAGGCAATCTCCCTATTAGATTTGAATAGATGTTCTACTAAAATCAAGCAGTTATTGTCAGATCCATTTCACTTTTCTTTAGCAAACAGGCCTGTCAAGCTAACAAACACGGCCGCTGCTCATTCTGCCGTGATTTTCGGCTAATTTTTGGCCCAGACATTTGTCTTTGAGACAAAAACAAAGGTCAACCTTGCTTTAGCAAGAACAGTATGTAGGAAGGTTTGGTCTGTCAGATGTATGCAGCCCAAATAATGTAATATATATATATATATATATATATATATATATATATATATATATATATATATATATGGTTGTTTCACGTTAGCATCCATACATATATATATATGGTTGCTAAGGTGAAACTTGACAGAGGTCATGTTCATTAGGATTGTGACGGTAGACTCTGGATCCATCAATTATACCATCATTTTCATTGTTCTTGATTTGTTCAATTGCAATGATTACTCAACACTCACACAACCCTGGTGCCCTAGACTTTTTATTTCCATTGCAGCTAAAATTTTATTACAACGAAAATCATAATACATTTTCTTATCACTGAAGTGATTTTCTTCTTATTTGATGGTTACGCAAAATAAATACCAATTTTGTGGAAAAGTCCAAATATTTGTCTTGAGAAAAGTGGCCATTATGATAGGAGAGAGAACATGTGGCCACTTACGTGAGTACCATACGCTCCTCCTTCTTGGTTGGCGGCATGAAGAACGAGTACAGCATACAGACGCCCTGCGACAGCATCGTGATCTCAAGCTTGTGTTTCTCCTGCAAACAACACATCAACAAGACTGACTCTCAGCAGAACTGTCTCGGCTGAGGATGTTACGAGTTACAATACAGGCTGCAGCAGGTCAGGCAAACTACCTTCTCTGTTTCTACAATAGACAGAAGTCACACAACACTGGGTGTAGTCAAGAAACAATCTTCTGCTGTGTGGACATGATGCAAATTTACAATATGTCGTCACACATGACAGTTTGGATGTAACCTTTCTTGAGCAGTTATAGTTTGTGCAATGTCTTTGACACTGTGCATGTTTTTTATTGTACAATTTCTAACTGGTGTGACGTGTATAGCACCGTCAAATATCTGTTTACTAGATTTGACTTAATGTTCTACTAAAATCAGACTGCACACAAGAAAACACTAATGAAACTTTCCGGGAAGAAGTTCTATGTTGTTATATGCAAGTTCACAAAGCATTCCAAGTACTCCAACGAAGGAAGTGCAACCATAAAAGTGCACATTGGTAATTGTGTGACTGGCACTAGAACATGCAGTAGTTGAATCGAGGGTCGTGTAGGTCATGACATACCTGGAAGTAATTGATGAATTCTCGCAACGTCATCTCTCCCTGCAGCTCAAACCTGTCCCACAGTGTGAACTCTGTATCGTAATACTACAATGACAGACACAGCACATGTACAACACATACAGATAAATCATCAATTGCTAAATGTGTCCATAACCTTTACAATATTTGCTTACCATAACTTAGTAGCAACAACTTCGCTGACGTCAGTCAGTTCTATCAGTACAAAAATACAACAGAAACTGCTGACTGGGGAAAACAGTGGAGCTAGAAACCCCTGTGTAAACAGACTGGGGAGACAGACAGGCTGGAAACCCTGTGTGAACAGATTGGGGAGACAGAGGAGTTAGAAACCCCCATGTGAACAGACTGGGGAGACAGACAGGCTGGAAACCCCGTGTGAACAGATTGGGGAGACAGAGGAGCTAGAAACCCCCATGTGAACAGACTGGGGAGACAGACAGGCTGGAAACCCCGTGTGAACAGATTGGGGAGACAGAGGAGCTAGAAACCCCCATGTGAACAGACTGGGGAGACAGAGGAGCTAGAAACCCCCGTGTGAACAGACTGGGGAGACAGAGGAGCTAGAAACCCCCGTGTGAACAAACTGGGGAGACAGAGCAGCTAGAAACCCCATGTGAACAGACTGGGGAGAAAGAGGAGCTAGAAACCCCCATTTGAACAGACTGGGGAGACAGAGGAGCTAGAAACCCTGTGTGAACAGATTGGGGAGACAGAGGAGCTAGAAACCCCCGTGTGAACAGATTGGGGAGACAGAGGAGCTAGAAACCCCCGTGTGAACAGACTGGGGAGACAGAGGAGCTAGAAACCCCCGTGTGAACAGACTGGGGAGACAGAGGAGCTAGAAACCCCCGTGTGAACAGACTGGGGAGATAGAGGAACTAGAAACCCCCGTGTGAACAGATTGGGGAGACAGAGGAGCTAGAAACCCCCGTGTGAACAGACTGGGGAGACAGAGGAGTTAGAAACCCCCGTGTGAACAGACTGGGGAGACAGAGGAGCTAGAAACCCCCGTGTGAACAGACTGGGGAGACAGAGGAACTAGAAACCCCCGTGTGAACAGATTGGGGAGACAGAGGAGCTAGAAACCCCCGTGTGAACAGACTGGGGAGACAGACAGGCTGGAAAGCCCGTGTGAACAGACTGGGGAGACAGAGGAACTAGAAACCCCCGTGTGAACAGATTGGGGAGACAGAGGAGCTAGAAACCCCCGTGTGAACAGACTGGGGAGACAGAGGAGTTAGAAACCCCCGTGTGAACAGACTGGGGAGACAGAGGAGTTAGAAACCCCCGTGTGAACAGACTGGGGAGACAGAGGAGCTAGAAACCCCCGTGTGAACAGATTGGGGAGACAGAGGAGCTAGAAACCCCCGATTGAACAGACTGGGGAGACAGAGGAGCTAGAAACCCCCGTGTGAACAGACTGGGGAGACAGACAGGCTGGAAAGCCCGTGTGAACAGACTGGGGAGACAGAGGAACTAGAAACCCCCGTGTGAACAGACCGGGGAGACAGAGGAGCTAGAAACCCCGTGTGAACAGATTGGGGAGACAGAGGAGCTAGAAACCCCCGTGTGAACAGACTGGGGAGACAGAGGAGCTAGAAACCCCCGTGTGAACAGACTGGGGAGACAGAGGAGCTAGAAACCCCCATGTGAACAGCAGAGAGTAAGAGAGAATGGCAGGAGAGAGTCACATGAAAACGAATACGAATAAGTTTATTTTAGGTAAATAAACCCATATACAAGCAAGTATACATGTACATTAAACATATAATTATATATATATATATATATATATATATATATATATATATATATGAATAATAATATATAATATGAAATAAATCAGTTACAGCAAATAAATAAGTTAAATATATATATATATATATTAATAAAAATATATAAATGGGACTGGGTCCATTAGACAAGTCATTGGCAGGGTTAGAATTTAGCCTAAAATTAGTGGGGGCCAGCAGGGCCCCTACTTTCCAAAATCTAGGGTCCCTTCACGAAAAGTGGGGGCCAAGAAATAGTTGCATGAAAAAGCCATAATGTAAGTTTGTTAAAAACTTTTTTATTTTGTACACAATGCATGTGCGGCAAATGTGGCTTTGCAGCAGCCTGATTAATAATTATCATATACGTAAAAGCAGATATGTAGCTAAGGTCAAGATCAAGACCTGACATTCCTTGCATATCACACATCCACATAAATGATGTGTATGGCTGCCTGTTCTTCGCAGAGCATGCGCTGTAACAAACAACTTCTTCAGACGTGCAACATTTGTAGCATCAATGCTTTGCAATGCTTGTTCTGCTTTTGATTAGCGTAGGTGTCATATGAAACTGGAACGTACACAACTACGGTAGATTGAGGTTATAATTCCTTGCTAAAAAGGTTTATCTGCAGCAGATATGGAAAATTAATAACTGTCATTCTTTTTAAAAGTATATGCTCTATGCAGACATGCTGTTTGGGGTTGAAACCTTATAATTAATATAACATTAACATTTCGATCTTGTGCCGACCTCTCAGACTACAAAATATACATCAGGCGTTATCTGCTAGGTGTTGCCAGTTACATCTGCATAGCGTTTTTTCGTAAATGTTTTGAAAAATTCTTTTACCTTTAAAACGTTTTGATTTAGTTTTGTTGTCTTCTTCTGCTGTCTGCCTTTTCAAAATGTTATCCTTGCCAGTTATATACTTGAGAATATTGGCCATTATGATTGAAGAAATCAAATACGCTTTCCCGCAATTTTCAAGTCTTGGCCGGGCTAGTTCATAACCTGTCTACCAGTAGCGCATGAACATCCCCCTGGCAAATACTGCGATGACTCTGATTAACGCTCCGCAGAAACAGATCGATATTAAAATGGTGTTTTTTGACTAATTACATGGTCTTGTACAACGTGTGTTTGGATAACACGGATGGAACTTCTGGATGTTCGTTTGTGAAATGAAGTAGGATAGGTCGGTAGCGGTAGTGCCCCGCGAAATATGAAATTGAATATGTTTTTTGCCTTTGAGATGCACCGATATCGTCGTATTTATAACGCAAAATTCTGGGAGCCAGCCAGGCTCCAAGAATTTTTGGGGACCCGACAGTAAATCTAATGGCCAGCGGGCCCCTGGGCCCCCGCTAAATTCGAACCCTGATTGGGATGGTAGAAACCAAATGACAAGTCATTGGGATGGTAGAAACCAAATGACAAATCATTGCGATGGTAGAAACCAAATTAAAAGTCACTGAGATGGTAGAAATTAAATGACATGTCATTGGGATGGTAGAAACCAAATGACATGTCATTGGGATGGTAGAAACCAAATGACATGTCATTGGGATGGTAGAAACTAAATGACAAGTCACTGGGATGGTAGAAACTAAATGACAAGTCATTGGGATGGTAGAAACCAATTGACAAGTCACTGAGATGGTAGAAACTAAATGACAAGTCACTGAGATGGTAGAAACCAAATGACAAGTCACTGAGATGGTAGAAACCAATTGACAAGTCACTGAGATGGTAGAAACCAAATGACAAGTCACTGAGATGGTAGAAACTAAATGACAAGTCATTGGGATGGTAGAAACTAAATGACAAGTCATTGAGATGGTAGAAACTAAATGACAAGTCACTGAGATGGTAGAAACCAAATGACATGTCATTGGGATGGTAGAAACTAAATGACAAGTCACTGAGATGGTAGAAACCAAATGACAAGTCACTGAGATGGTAGAAACCAAATGACAAGTCACTGAGATGGTAGAAACCAAATGACAAGTCACTGAGATGGTAGAAACCAAATGACAAGTCATTGAGATGGTAGATCCCAAATGACAAGTCACTGAGATGGTAGAAACTGAATGTTTATTACAAGAAACCTGTCATGTTGCCATGCCATCCTGAAAGAGAAACGAGACAGCAGAAGATGCATCACCAATGATCATTTATAAAACTCTGGGGGAGTGTATGGGCATATCCCCTCTCCCACTGGGGGAGTGTATGGGCATATCCCCTCTCCCACTGGGGGAGTGTATGGGCATATCCCCTCTCCCACTGGGGGAGTGTATGGGCATATCCCCTCTCCCACTGGGGGAGTGTATGGGCATATCCCCTCATCCACTGGGGGAGTGTATGGGCATATCCCCTCTCCCACTGGGGGAGTGTATGGGCATATCCCCTCTCCCACTGGGGGAGTGTATGGGCATATCCCCTCTCCCACTGGGGGAGTGTATGGGCATATCCCCTCTCCCACTGGGGGAGTGTATGGGCATATCCCCTCTCCCACTGGGGGAGTGTATGGGCATATCCCCTCTCCCACTGGGGGAGTGTGTGGGCATATCCCCTCTCCCACTGGGGGAGGGGATGGGCATATCCCCTCTCCCACTGGGGGAGTGTATGGGCATATCCCCTCTCCCACTGGGGGAGTGTATGGGCATATCCCCTCATCCACTGGGGGAGTGTATGGGCATATCCCCTCTCCCACTGGGGGAGTGTATGGGCATATCCCCTCTCCCACTGGGGGAGTGTATGGGCATATCCCCTCTCCCACTGGGGGAGTGTATGGGCATATCCCCTCTCCCACTGGGGGAGTGTATGGGCATATCCCCTCTCCCACTGGGGGAGTGTATGGGCATATCCCCTCTCCCACTGGGGGAGTGTATGGGCATATCCCCTCTCCCACTGGGGGAGTGTATGGGCATATCCCCTCTCCCACTGGGGGAGTGTATGGGCATATCCCCTCTCCCACTGGGGGAGTGTATGGGCATATCCCCTCTCCCACTGGGGGAGTGTATGGGCATATCCCCTCTCCCACTGGAGGAGTGTATGGGCATATCCCCTCTCCCACTGGGGGAGTGTATGGGCATATCCCCTCTCCCACTGGGGAGTGTATGGGCATATCCCCTCTCCCACTGGGGAGTGTATGGGCATATCCCCTCTCCCACTGGGGAGTGTATGGGCATATCCCTCTCCCACTGTGGGAGTGTATGGGCATATCCCCTCTCCCACTGTGGGAGTGTATGGGCATATCCCTCTCCCACTGTGGGAGTGTATGGGCATATCCCCTCTCCCACTGGGGGAGTGTATGGGCATATCCCCTCTGCCACTGGGGGAGTGTATGGGCAAATCCCCACTGGGGGAGTGTATGGGCATATCCCCTCTCCCACTGTGGGAGTGTATGGGCATATCCCCTCTCCCACTGGGGGAGTGTATGGGCATATCCCCTCTCCCACTGGGGGAGTGTATGGGCATATCCCCTCTCCCACTGGGGGAGTGTATGGGCATATCCCCTCTGCCACTGGGGGAGTGTATGGGCATATCCCCTCTCCCACTGGGGGAGTGTATGGGCATATCCCCTCTCCCACTGGGGGAGTGTATGGGCATATCCCCTCATCCACTGGGGGAGTGTATGGGCATATCCCCTCTCCCACTGGGGGAGTGTATGGGCATATCCCCTCTCCCACTGGGGGAGTGTATGGGCATATCCCCTCATCCACTGGGGGAGTGTATGGGCATATCCCCTCTCCCACTGGGGGAGTGTATGGGCATATCCCCTCTCCCACTGGGGGAGTGTATGGGCATATACCCTCTCCCATTGGGGGAGTGTATGGGCACATCCCCTCTCCCACTGGGGGAGTGTATGGGCATATCCCCTCATCCACTGGGGGAGTGTATGGGCATATACCCTCTCCCATTGGGGGAGTGTATGGGCACATCCCCTCTCCCACTGGGGGAGTTTATGGGCATATCCCCTCATCCACTGGGGGAGTGTATGGGCATATCCCCTCATCCACTGGGGGAGTGTATGGGCATATCCCGTCAAACATCCTAACGATGGATACGTAGTCACGTGGCACGTAAATGTTATTAATAACGAGGAGTACAAGTTATGTCATAACTTCACATTTATGCTACATGCGAGCACACTCACGCAGAGTCTAGTTTCACCCACTGCATTCGCTAGTATACTCAAAGAGCGATAACTGGCCAATATAATAGTCGCGCATATCGCATTTTTATTCAAAGTTTGTTTTCTTTGTATTTCTGAAGTGTCATCTATAATAAATGATACTACATGTATTGATTGTGTAAGAATATCAATTTGGTATACCTTTGATGTGTGTATCAGCATTATATATTGCGATATTTCGTGCATAACAACGATGACAACTTCTGAAACGCGAACGCCATTTTGGAAATCTGCTGATCATTTACCGCGCTGGTATGAATGAATGCGTAGTAAACCTGACGTAATTTGTAGCCAAAATATGCTAACTGGAAAGTGTTTGGTCACTCATTGGCTATTAGTTGCCTGGGAGAGGTCGACAGGGACCGGAAAACAATGGCTGTTGACAACATCGTCATGGGAAACATTTGACTCAAGATATTTTGTATGGGAAAGGACGGGGAGAGTAATTATTGATTGATACACCGTAATAGCGTAACGGAGAGCCAAACATCATGATTACGCCCAAATCGTAATGGTTGGCCTCTCTGGATAACCTGCAACACAAACTAGTCCTAACTTTGTTTGATCTTACCTACACAAACAAATCTAACCAGCGACTTAGAAATACACATCCTATCCACTCACTTTACTCTTGGGAGCAGCGATTGGCTCTGAGAAGCCGAAGAATGGAAGTGCAAGATTGATGAAGCCGTTCTTGTACAACTCCAGCTTCTTGTGGCCCTGGATCAGCTGTGAAACACATCATAAACTGTTAGTGACACATCAGACACTGTTAGTGACAACAGGTCTTCCTTCTATCACTGGGCACTAGAACTGGCTATAGTATGACTTTATTTTTATGTCACTGGTAAGGTTGTCGTATTGCAGTATGACTTAGTGTCTATGTCATTGGTAAGGTTATCATGCTACAGTATGACTTAGTGTCTATGTCACTGGTAAGGTTGTCCTGCTGCAGTATCACTTAGGGTCTATGTCATTGGTAAGGTTGTCCTGCTGCAGTATGAATTAGTGTCTATGTCACTGGTAAGGTTATCATGCTACAGTATGACTTAGTGTCTATGTCACTGGTAAGGTTGTCCTGCTGCAGTATGACTTAGTGTCTATGTCACTGGTAAGGTTGTCCTGGTGCAGTATGACTTAGTGTCTATGTCACTGGTAAGGTTGTGATGCTACAGTATGACTTAGTGTCTATGTCATTGGTAAGGTTGTCATGCTACAGTATGACTTAGTGTCTATGTCACTGGTAAGGTTGTCCTGCTGCAGTATGACTTAGTGTCTATGTCACTGGTAAGGTTGTCCTGCTGCAGTATGACTTAGTGTCTGTGTCACTGGTAAGATTGTCCTGCTACAGTATGACTTCGTGTCTGTGTCACTGGTAAGGTTGTCCTGCTACAGTATGACTTCGTGTCTGTGTCATTGGTAAGGTTGTCCAGCTGCAGTATGACTTAGTGTCTATGTCACTGGTAAGGTTGTCCTACTGCAGTATGACTTAGTGTCTGTGTCACTGGTTAGATTGTCCTGCTACAGTATGACTTCGTGTCTGTGTCACTGGTAAGGTTGTCTTGCTGCAGTATGACTTAGCGTCTGTGTCACTGGTAAGGTTGTCCTGCTGCAGTATGACTTAGCGTCTATGTCACTGGTAAGGTTGTCCTGCTGCAGTATGACTTAGCGTCTATGTCACTGGTAAGATTGTCCTGCTGCAGTATGACTTAGCGTCTATGTCACTGGTAAGGTTGTCCTGCTGCAGTATGACTTAGTGTCTGTGTCACTGGTAAGGTTGTCCTGCTGCAGTATGACTTAGTGTCTATGTCACTGGTAAGGTTGTCCTGCTGCAGTATGACTTAGTGTCTGTGTCACTGGTAAGGTTGTCCTGGTGCAGTATGACTTAGTGTCTGTGTCACTGGTAAGGTTGTCCTGGTGCAGTATGACTTAGTGTCTATGTCACTGGTAAGGTTGTCATGCTGCAGTATGACTTAGTGTCTGTGTCACTGGTAAGGTTGTCATGCTGCAGTATGACTTAGTGTCTGTGTCACTGGTAAGGTTGTCCTGCTGCAGTATGACTTAGTGTCTATGTCACTGGTAAGGTTGTCATGGTGCAGTGTAAAACAAACCTTGTAAATTTCGAGACAGACGAGACCGACTACGAGAGACGTTGTCGTTGCTATGGCGGGGATGATCTTGCCAGCGATCAGTTTACTCTACAACACAAGCTCACACATGACAGGAATCACAGCTCAGCTATTTAATAATTTTCAAGCTGCAATCATAATGAAACGTTAAAAAATTTAATTCCTGTAACTGATCACAATCAGACGAATCTTTTAAAAGTGAAAGCTACAGGGAAATCACAAGTGTTGGCAATAACAATCCATGAAAGCTACAGGGAAACCACAAGTGTTTGCAATAACAATCTGTGAAAGTTACAGAGGAACCCGAAGTGTTGGCAATAACAATCCGTGAAAGCTACAAAGGAACCACAAGTGTTGGCAATAACAATCCGCGAATGCTACAAAGGAACCACAAGTGTTGGCAATAACAATCTGTGAAAGTTACAGAGGAATCCGAAGTGTTGGCAATAACAATCCGTGAATGCTACAAAGGAACCACAAGTGTTGGCAATAACAATCCGTGAAAGCTACAAAGGAACCACAAGTGTTGGCAATATCAATCCGTGAATGCTACAAAGGAACCACAAGTGTTGGCAATAACAATCTGTGAAAGCTACAAAGGAATCACAAGTGTTGGCAATAACAATCCGCGAATGCTACAAATGAACCACAAGTGTTGGCAATAACAATCCGTGAAAGCTACAAAGGAACCACAAGTGTTGGCAATATCAATCCGTGAATGCTACAAAGGAACCACAAGTGTTGGCAATATCAATCCGTGAAAGCTACAAAGGAACCACAAGTGTTGGCAATAACAATCTGTGAAAGCTACAAAGGAACCACAAGTGTTGGCAATAACAATCTGTGAAAGCTACAAAGGAACCACAAGTGTTGGCAATATCAATCCGTGAAAGCTACAAAGGAACCACAAGTGTTGGCAATATCAATCCGTGAAAGCTACAAAGGAACCACAAGTGTTGGCAATATCAATCTGTGAATGCTGCAAAGGAACCACAAGTGTTGGCAATAACAAATAGCACTGATGAGAACAACATACTTTATGTTTGTCAGCAGGTGCAATGTCGTAGTTCTCCGCCCGTAGATTCGACGCAGCGACAATGAAGTCCATGTGCATGTTTGCATCGTCGTCTTTCTCGAAGTTGAGGGGCGTCAGTTTGAACCCTTCAATCGCCCGAGCCTTCTCCAGGGCTTCGATCAACTCGCCTGGTATATCTATGGGCAACACAAAATGTGAGCTTTGTCCGCAAATAAAAGAGCATTCCTGTAAATGCTTTGGTGAGTCTATACATTGGTAGCTTTAAGTGCCAAAGTATTACATAGCTACAACATCCGAAAAATTTTTATTAAGAAAATTTAGCAGAAGCATCATTTCAAAAGCATTAGTAGCACATTGTCAGGAATTGCTGCAGTACTAGCAATAAGTCACTTCATCAGTATCGGATCTGTGACAGTTTGTCATGAATTGCTGCAGTACTAGCAGTAAGTCACTTCATCAGTGTCGGATCTGTGACAGTTCCAAAAGTTAAATGACACTGCCCGTAAATTAAACATTTTTCATGGGTATAATTTTAGTATACAAAAGTTGTTTAAAAATAATACTGTAGTATATATATATATATATTTATATATATATATATATATATATATAAATATATATAATTTATACACAGAAGTTCAGACTTTCAGTGGTACATCAAAAAGTGCAGAAACATCAATCTTTCAACGAGGGGAACGACTGTCACAAATCCTTATGCACTACCATTTAAGTATGGACATTTTGGATGACTAGAAGAATTATTCAGACATCAACCTAGCATATCATGAATACTGCACAACAATCATTGCATTTGAAGGTGCAGTAAAACCTACGACAGTTGATCATTCTCACCTGATAAGTTATCGTTTTGTCTTGACTGCGCCTCTGAGTCCGTGACGTCAATGCGCACACCAGACCTGGGTGTGAACTCTGGTACATCGACCTTCTCGATCATCTTGATGACAGCGCTGCGGTCACAGATCTGTGGAATGCCGTAGACTTCTGCTCTCAGGTTGGCCGCACTCAGCACATAGTCTACGTGCTGTTTCTGTAAACATACAACAATAAGTTGAAGGCCTCAGGGCCGCAATGTCTATTGTAAACATACAACAATCAGTTGAAGGCCTCAGGGCAGCAATGCCTATTGTAAACATACAACGGCTCACAGACAACTGTGCAGGTAAGTCTGGTAGTAGTTAAACCGTCCTCCTCAACTGATTTAGTCCATCGCAAATCACGTTTGTTGGTGTTTACGTCTGTAGGGTGTGTTTACGTCTGTAGGGTGTGTTTACGTCTGCAAGGTGTGTTTACGTCTGTAGGGTGTTTACATCTGTAGGGTGTGTTTACGTCTGCAAGGTGTGTTTACGTCTGTAGGGTGTGTTTATGTCTGTAGGGTGTGTTTACGTCTGTAGGGTGTGTTTACGTCTGCAAGGTGTGTTTACATCTGTAGGGTGTGTTTACGTCTGTAGGGTGTGTTTACATCTGCAAGGTGTGTTTACGTCTGCATGGTGTGTTTATGTCTGCAAGGTGTGTTTACGTCTTGAAGGTGTGTTTACGTTTAAGTACTATGCGCAGTCGGTTGAATGTAAAAAAAAATTATTGAAAGAATTTTTAGAAGGAATTTTAAGCCTATACTAGTAGTCCAGTTAACACAACAAACTGAAACTGTCACGCAATGTGTTGATACCCTTCTAATCATATATTTCTAATGTCATCTAATACTGACCATCTTAAGATGTCATTCCATGTTGTGTACTTTCAAGCAATACCCACAACCTTTTATAGATTCTCACAGCTATTGTTAAGGGAAGGCAGCAGTACTGTGATAGTATGCACAGTTAATGCAAGCAGCAATACTCACGTTGTTTGTGTCAAAGTTTAGATGATGTGGACACCTCTTTGGACCCGACCAAAACGGAGCTCCAGAACTTGTGAGCTGACAGCATAGAATCAAATGTCAGCATATGGCAGACCCAGTAATTACCAAACATATCAGTTCCTCCTAAAAGATGTCTAATTAAAATGGCTGCAACACATACAGCAACACACTAGAACATTACTGATCCAACAATCAACACATACAGCAACACACTAGAACATTACTGATCCAACAATCAACACATACAGCAACACACTAGAACATTACTGATCCAACAATCAACACATACAGCAACACACTAGAACATTACTGATCCAACAATCAACACATACAGCAACACACTAGAACATTACTGATCCAACAATCAACACATACAGCAACACACTAGAACATTACTGATCCCACAATCAACACATACAGCAACACACTAGAACATTACTGATCCAACAATCAACACATACAGCAACACACTAGAACATTACTGATCCAACAATCAACACATACAGCAACACACTAGAACATTACTGATCCAACAATCAACACATACAGCAACACACTAGAACATTACTGATCCAACAATCAACACATACAGCAACACACTAGAACATTACTGATCCCACAATCAACACATACAGCAACACACTAGAACATTACTGATCCAACAATCAACACATACAGCAACACACTAGAACATTACTGATCCCACAATCAACACATACAGCAACACACTAGAACATTACTGATCCCACAATCAACACATACAGCAACACACTAGAACATTACTGATCCAACAATCAACACATACAGCAACACACTAGAACATTACTGATCCAACAATCAACACATACAGCAACACACTAGAACATTACTGATCCAACAATCAACACATACAGCAACACACTAGAACATTACTGATCCCACAATCAACACATACAGCAACACACTAGAACATTACTGATCCCACAATCAACACATACAGCAACACACTAGAACATTACTGATCCAACAATCAACACATACAGCAACACACTAGAACATTACTGATCCAACAATCAACACATACAGCAACACACTAGAACATTACTGATCCAACAATCAACACATACAGCAACACACTAGAACATTACTGATCCCACAATCAACACATACAGCAACACACTAGAACATTACTGATCTAACAATCGACACATACAGCAACACACTAGAACATTACTGATCCCACAATCGACACATACAGCAACACACTAGAACATTACTGATCCCACAATCGACACATACAGCAACACACTAGAACATTACTGATCCCACAATCGACACATACAGCAACACACTAGAACATTACTGATCCCACAATCAACACATACAGCAACACACTAGAACATTACTGATCCCACAATCGACACATACAGCAACACACTAGAACATTACTGATCCCACAATCAACACATACAGCAACACACTAGAACATTACTGATCCCACAATCACAACATTGCTAGAATAAACATCTCACCATCATTTGAGAAAAAAAATAGGCCACTGAATTGATGTGGGTTTAGGGTGTGGATACAAAACTAGATTGTATATATGTGAAGATGTAGTGTAACATTACTTGGACAATGTTGTAAAATGTGTCAATGATATTGCTATTGACAAAAGTCAGTTTCCTAAGGAATTATGAAATATAGACCAATCACAATTTGCATGCATACAAAAAACTAGTCGCAAACATTAGAACTACCTAAAGACTGCTCACTGGGTCGCCTACCAATCACAATGACGTTTGTAGATGAATGTAACATTTTAACAACAAAGTGTTATTTAAATAATTAACGATTAACATGACAAATATAAAAAATAATAAAAAATACAGATAGCGTAACATAAAAATATAACTAATTATAAGAAGACAGATGAATGAAGGAATCACCAGCAGACAATAAGGGAACAGACCTGGTCTGAGGGGAAGTTAAAGAGCAGCTGTCTGATCTGGTTGCTATAGTTGTCCTGCCAGAGTCTGCGTGCCCACTCCACACAGTCCTGCAGCGACCCGGGCCGCTCATCTATCAGTGTCCGCTTCACCACATCTAGTGTCTCTATCTACAACACAGCAGCACCGGCTATTGACAGCGACCAAGAACGAGTGTCGCCAGTAAGGATGTGTTATTATAGACATTTTGTAGTCCATATTAATGAATACAGGTGTAATAAAGATATTAATTTCAGTAACTATTGAACAAAACAAATCTTTGGTCTGGTTTTACCCAATGAACATAAGTGAGTGTCTCTTCAATGGACACTATCCAAGCTATAGTGTCCACAGCATAACAAGTGTCTCTCTTCAACACAGGCAAATGTCTCAACACAGTTTTACACTGACGTAGTTTGTGCAGCACAAACTGCCGATGCCGAGCATCTGTTAGTGCGGGAACATTGCAACAGGTAAAACACTAAGGGAGACATGAGTGCGTGAGTTGGATGTACACTTACTGGTTGTGTGCCTGGCAGTTTGAGTGTACGCTCAATGAACTTTGGGTCTGTGAGGAACTGCTGGGCTGTCTCCGCCGGCTGCGTGTACAGACCCTCAAACTGGTCCCGCGCCCACTGAAACCACATATGCTACTCTTCAAACACAGACACACTTCAGCAGGCAACGCCATAGCAAGTACACATGCTTCCAACACACAAATCTACCCACAACTATTACTTTTGGCACAGAGTATTAGAGATAGAGTTACAATATTTCACAAAGTCCATCTGGACAGCAGGTGGCATAGAAGTCACTCTGGTATGTGAACAATGATCTAGGCAGATATTCACTTGCAGTAGAGCTGATGCACATGTGAAACTTGCAGAAATATTTATTTAAACTTTGTCACCTACGGTGTTCATCAGATCAAGATAAAATGTTACGGCTAGATAGTACACAGGAATATATATATTTAAAGTTCATAAATCTCACAAGAAATTAATTGTATCAAGTCACTGTATTAAAACTAAGCACATTTCATGATTTTAATATTTGTCTTTAAATATTGCAACCCGGGAGGGGGTAATAATCTCAAATTTTCTTTATAAAATAGCAACAAGTTTAAATGAATAGAAAATTGAAATCCCTCAACCAATTCTCCAATTCAAGTGTTATTAGTTAGATAATGAACTGTTCTAAGTTTCTGTCCATGGCCATTTGCATATGTCATATAGATTTTTTTCTTTCCTATAAATATATATTGTTTCTCTCAAAATATTCACCTTCTAACCCCCCTGGAATATCACCCAATTGACTGATCATTATCTCAATGCACATGAATTGAGATATTTAACTCCGTATTGCTGTTTAAAAATTTGGTGTTCATGGGTTGTTTAGTTTTAGAGATCTATTCATTCCCCCCCAAAAAGTGACAACTGAGGAAACGACGTTCAAAGTTTGAACTAAGTTATTTTAATGTTTTTCACATACTAAGTGTTGCAAATGAGCAACATAATGATAGCCTTAGCATCTGTGTACAATATCTGAATTTTTTAAGAGTGAAATTTAATTAAAAGTGACACAATTATATCATAGTTTAACCCACCCCCCTATTCATAATGCATGTAATCATAGGTGACACACCAATTCAGACAGTTTTCACTTATATAATTCACACTATATAGGTTGTGACCAAGATAAAACATGCATATCATGATTGCATGTAACATTTTACAGGATATCATGTATAGGAGCATGTTTACTAGATCAGGGGGCTATTTACACTAAGTACCACATAACTTTTACAAATGTAACACTTTACATGATATCATGTATAGGAGCATGTTTACTAGATCAGGGGGCTATTTACACTAAGTACCACATCACTTTTACAAATGTAACACTTTACAGGATATCATGTATAGGAGCATATTTACTAGATCAGGGGACTATTTACACTAAGTACCACATCACTTTTACAAATGCAGTGTCCATATACAATCATGTTTGATATGACAGTCAGTCATCACTAACTTTGAAATGCAGGCTAGATATGGAATAGCATCAATTTAAATTTGGTAAACATTGGGTGGTTGGTTTGGGAGATCTAATAATCACCCCCCCCAAATTACATAACGTCTATGTTTAAACGTTGTTCTAAGTCAAAAGGGAAAACTGAGAAAACGTTGTTCAAAGTTTGAAAGTAATTTTTTTCACATACTAAATGTTACAAATTAGCAACATTGTGATAGTCTTGGCATCTATGTATATCTGAATGTTATAAGAGTAATATTTCATTAACTGTGACACAATTACATCAGTTTACCCCACCCCTAATATCCACAATGCAAGTACTCATAGCCAACAAACACATAACACTTGCATAGCCATAGTGGTTGCAAGAAACATTCCATAGAATTAGACACGCATGTACCAAACATGTTATAGACGTTTTATGTCAATTATGTCGATCAATGTCAATGACAATGTCACAATCTAGACACTGCTCAGTTCATTTTGCCCAGCTTTGCTATAAGATATCACAGCATTCATAGTTAAATTTCCCATGCACAGCTGTGCTATCACTCCCGGTACTGGCCGTCAGTGCCAGTAGTGTTATCTGCTTCGACAAGGTCACTTCCACCATCGATTACGGCTGCAAAGTCCACATTTTGGCCTGACCAATGACGTTCAGCATTACACTGACAAAGGCACTTGCGCAATACGACTATAATATCGTTCGTTTATCGACTATTGAAACAATTCTCCTTAGCAACAACTTTGAAAATGTAAACAAGAAACTAAGCAGACACAGCATTGTGTGATTGACATGGGATCGATCTGCCTCGTTTTGCAAACAAACACATCAAAAAGCTCCAAATGGAGGCTGAATGACCCCTGAACACACTTTCGGCCAGTTCCGCCACTCATTTGCATACGGTCAATTCCAAATAAGGTCGTCGGGAATTGGGATCCATTTTCAAGGTGGGAAAATTCGACTTTGGCAAAGAGGCGGGACTATATCGAAATAAGCGACAGATAGCCAAGAAGGTTCTTCTGATAACAGCGTATCATGAACGAATGTGCTTATTGTCAAGGCGTAAACATGGACTACTTTTAGCGTATTTCATCAATTCCAATTTACTGGCATTTCACATTTGATGGGCCTTCTAAATTAGCGATAATATAGTGACTTAGTGGATAGTAGATATGTCAATCTGTCAAAAAGTGAATGAAACGAAAATTGTCACAAAAATTATTCGACACATTTCACACTGCCGTGTCTCGCCTTAAGTCAAATTTTTTCTAAATTAAAATTTACACGTGCAAATGAGGTGTTGTACAGGATATGAATGCGTGCTCTAGGGTGACAGACAGGGGCTGTCAGGGTGGCAGAGAGGGGCTGTCAGGGTGGCAGAGAGGGGCTGTCAGGGTGGCAGAGAGGGGCTGCAGTGTGGCAGACAGGGGCTGTCAGAGAGGGGCTGTCAGGGTGGCAGACAGGGGCTGTCAGGGTGTCAGACAGGAGCTGTCAGGGTGGCAGACAGGGGCTGCAGGGTGGCAGACAGGGGCTGTCAGGTTGGCAGAGAGGGGCTGTCAGAGAGGGGCTGTCAGGGTGACAAACAGGGGCTGCAGGGTGGCAGAGAGGGGCTGTCAGGGTGGCAGAGAGGGGCTGTCAGGGTGGCAGAGAGGGGCTGTCAGGGTGGCAGACAGGGGCTGCAGGGTGGCAGACAGGGGCTCTCAGGGTGACAGACGGGGCTGTCAGGGTGGCAGACAGGAGTTGTGAAATGGTTCACCATACCTGCAACGTGTGCTCTATGGCATTGGGGAAATTCTTGAGTGTACAAATGGGAATAGACTTCTCTGGTGGATCTTGAGATGACGAATATGACTCGGTCAACCGTGGAATGACGACCTGAAATGAAAGGAAACACTGCACTGGACACATCTGCTGTAGTTATACATCTTTACCAACAAGTCAATATCTGAAAATTCCTAGCATTTCCCAATAACCAGTGTAACCTTTGCAGTATGCAATAAAACCTTGATCGTAGAGCAGCCCCACAACTCTTCTATAGCACTCTATATCTGATGATATGCCTAAACATAGATAACAGCTACACAGATAGACATATAGCATATTCTCGCATTGATCTTGAGCAACTGTGAATCTTCTGGTAGTTACTATTCCTACATTGTTAACAAACATGTCTCACATGAATGCTGTATCCTAGCACTGCTTCAAAGCAGTATGATCTGATGAAACTTGACAAAATTCTGAAGAGACACATGAATTCGTGAACAACTTCCCAAAATATATGAACGTAAAAAAGTTTCACAAATGCACCCAGTTCATCTTCTACCACTGCAGAAAGCTCATGTTACAACGGTCACCAACATGAAACTCAATTTGGGTCGGGGGGCAATTATAAAGCTGTAGGCATGCTTGTCTATGGGACATGGATGTGACACAAATGTTCCAGCAGCACTCACCTGTACGTTGCCCTTGGTGCCGAGTGTGCCGGACTCCATCAGAGGCTTGCCGTAGTACACACACCGGCGGTCCATGTACATGCCTGCCACAAACAACACATCAGTCAACACACACCGGCGGTCCATGTACATGCCTGCCACAAACAACACATCAGTCAACACACACACCGGCGGTCCATGTACATGCCTGCCACAAACAACACATCAGTCAACACACACCGGCGGTCCATGTACATGCCTGCTACAAACAACACATCAGTCAACACACACACCGGTGGTCCATGTACATGCCTGCCACAAACAACACATCAGTCAACACACACACCGGCGGTCCATGTACATGCCTGCCACAAACAACACATCAGTCAACACACACACCGGCGGTCCATGTACATGCCTGCCACAAACAACACATCAGTCAACACACACACCGGCGGTCCATGTACATGCCTGCCACAAACAACACATCAGTCAACACACACACCGGCGGTCCATGTACATGCCTGCCACAAACAACACATCAGTCAACACACACCGGCGGTCCATGTACATGCCTGCCACAAACAACACATCAGTCAACACACACACCGGCGGTCCATGTACATGCCTGCCACAAACAACACATCAGTCAACACACACCGGCGGTCCATGTACATGCCTGCCACAAACAACACATCAGTCAACACACACCGGCGGTCCATGTACATGCCTGCCACAAACAACACATCAGTCAACACACACCGGCGGTCCATGTACATGCCTGCCACAAACAACACATCAGTCAACACACACCGGCGGTCCACGTACATGCCTGCCACAAACAACACATCAGTCAACACACATTGGCGGTCCACGTACATGCCTGCCACAAACAACACATCAGTCAACACACACCGACAGTCCATGTACATGCCTGCCACAAACACTTCAATAAATACGTCTGGGTAACTGAAGCAGTTCAGTTGGGGCAATCAATGGACGTTTAGAGTCTGTCTCTACGTACGACAGCATTACTGACAAGTCAAATCTGATGTTTGACACTGCATAAATTTGTTTTATTGGGGGGGTGTCAATAGCTGTTTTACTGGGGGATCTGCACCTATTTTGCTTTGCATCATACACCAATGTATTTGCCTCCAAAACTTTATTTACATTAAGATGACAGTTTGTCCAAAGTACAACCTGGTGAACATTTCAAAACATTATTACTGCAACATTTGAAATTATGGTGAAAAACTCACACCTTCAAATCAGTACAGATAGTAATTTATACTAACTTGTTTAATGCAATTGCACCCCACAAGTCTCCAGAACCCCACAAATCTCCAGAACTCCCAAGTCACATGTCCCCAAAAGTACCCCAGTGAAAGTCTTGCATCAACGCAAATACGTACGGGCATCGACATTGTCAAGGGCATTTGCGACACCAAAGAGACTTTCGAAGAACTCGTCTGTGTAGATGTTCTCGGTCTCCGGCCCCACTCGGTTTTCGTGTGCTACTATGTTACAATTAGGATTCATGGCTTTCACGGCTGCTGCTGCTGTGCTCGACTTGGTTTTCTAACAAACACACAAGTACCAAAACTGGAGAAACGTATGACGAACAATGTCCGTTTAGTAAATAAAAAGGCCAACACCATCATAAGAGTTATTCCAAAAACACTTCCCCGTTCAAGATAATAAAGTAGTGCTGAAAGTGTAGAGGTTAGAACACCAGACTCTCAATAATCAGTCTCTTGCTGCCGTTGTTGGCAGTTTCGTTCACCCCACGTTGCCACAGTTCACTCAGCTGTATAAATTAGTACCTGGCTACAGACAGAGGTGGATATATGAACAAACAGTCCACAAGTGTCACAATTGTATCTTTAACTTGTTGTTAATAGTGGACATTTATCATTAGTCTCGAGTGATATGATCCCAGGTAATTAACACACTTAGGTTTCAAAATAAATATGCATGCATTATGTTCTAATTGACGACCAGTTGCAAATACTACCCCAAATGTGTAGGCAGTTGAGTGGCAACCCTACCTGGACGTCCCACGGCCGGAAGAGGAACTGTCTGTTGAGGTTTGACTTCTCGATCGTGTCCATATCAGTGACAATGACCTGTCCACTACGACTACAGCCCAGCCCGATCATGGCCCAGTTCTTCAACAGCTCACAGCCAATGGCCCCAGCCCCAACCTACAAACCACATCGTAACGTTCATGTCAGATTCTAACAGCAACTAAACCCAGCATGATGAAGACTAAGACGAGAGGCACCATCAAACTCCCACCAGGGGCACCACTCCCCATTTCATCACTGCCGTGTCTTACACTTGATGTGCGCTTTCTGCACATCTTTATTTCATTTCGTCAACTCCTAGTGTGTCAAGAAATCTCAGTTTCAACTGAATACAATTGTGGATAGAGTCTGTACTGAAAATGTGTCTATAATAATAATAATAATAATACTATAATAACATTTGTTTTTGTTTGAAACGTTTACGTTACTCAAGTGAACAGTTACGACATAACAACTTGTTATGTCGTAACCAGCCAACCAGACGGTTATACCACTCATTTTGAATTCATAATCAAGTTGTGACAGTGAAGTATGCCGAGTGGCGCCACTGTTGGGGCGTTAGAGGCACCAGAAGGGTCGCTTCAACCCAGAATTGATATTAAATCAGTCACACAGCACTTAGCTGGCATCCAGCCTCGTGGAATACAACAGTCCCAACACGATCCCCGGCCTGCAAGGGACGCTGGGTGGCCTGACCATTATGTTTACGATGTCTGTTAGAGGCACAGTTAAATGAATACACCACGGGTACATAAAAATTCATCTAATTTATTTAAAACATATTTTTCCATTAAAACCAAGAATGATCGTTTCTGCAAAAAAATACTGACATATCTTTCAAACCGCTTTTATTTAGAAAATGCATGACTTGCAACTTTATTTGTGAAATACCATTGTTTATATGTATGTGAATTTTTTTACATGTGAATTATTCCTGGTATAAAGTAACTCATAATAACAAATAGTTTGTGCAATCTTTTAAACTCCTGCACTTTACAAACTTAAATGACACCCACCCACCCACCCACCCACCCACCCACCCACCCACCCACCTGCATGCACTGGGCTACAGCTCATACTAGACAATAGATATGCTACACACGGACACACATGTATGATATAGTAGGCATAGAATCGTACGCACCAGGAAGTATTTCACACTTTCTAGTTTCTTCTGAAACTCTTCCCCAAATATTGCTATTTGGCCATCGTAACGACAATTCCTCTGAAACAAAACTTCCACGATTCAGACAGCAACTAAACTGCAAGTGTAAAAACTACTGACAACAAAAACCTACTGACATTCAAAGGCACAAAATATACTAAACTGTACTTCTAGAATATACTGACCAGGCTAACAAAGAATTTAACTTCTAGAATATACTGACCAAGCTACCAAAGAAAATAATAATAATTAATTTCCATAGCGCTTATATCCTCAGGAACCTGAGCTCAGAGGCACAAAACAGAATCATTGAGCATAATCGTGAAAAAGGCATGCATTATGAGACTGAGGGACCACCAAAAATTTATGGTGGAAATGCAATTCGGAATAAATGTCAAGTTTTTTTCAGAAGGTAGCTATAGTTTCATATGTTTTCAAAGTGATGGGGAGTACTATGTGGAAGTACTTACTAAACAAAGAATTTGTTAAATCACGCTAATATGCAACGATATGATGTATGTATAATTATAAACAAGAGTAGAGAAACAGTACGAATGGGTCACCAAACATGCTGTGTGTGCTTTGTATAAAGTATAGGGAAAAACAAACAGAAACTGGCATGAGCACTCACAGGTTGGCAGACTTTCTCATTGAGGACAGCGTCTGCGTCCTCTGGCAGACATTCGATGGCATCAAAGTACAGCCACTGGTAGACAGGGGTGAACTTGCCACTGCACGCCTGGACAGACACAAGTTATGTCTTAGCAACACAATTTAAACACAGCTGAAGAGTTGTACAAATTTTCATCAATTGGTAGCTATATATGATATGTTCATCAAGTGGTATCTATATATGATATGTTCATCAAGTGGGGTAGCTATATATGAATAACAATTTTGATATGTTCATCAAGTGGTAGCTATATATATATATATATATATATATATATATATATATATATATATGAATAACAATTTTCTTCTAAACACAACTATTGACTTCACTTACTCAACGAAGGCAGCCGTGTTTGATGGTAATGTTTGATGGTAATGATGTAACAGTTAATTAAGGTCTGTTCACATGATACAATACAATAAAAATCAAATCAATACAAGTCTGATGTCTATGGGCAAAATAAAAAGATCATTCTTTAAACAAAAAAACTGATTATGCCACTCTGCCAAGAGAACAAAAAACAAACTATATTATAAACTATACTAAGCACAGATAAACAGATTTTTATCACAACGCTATGTTTTGTCCATGACATGGTATGCTACACGAGATTTGTCAACAGCAACAGAAGACACACCTTCATCACTTCCTGAGCTGTGATGCCACCAATCACAGCCTGCATTGGACAGATGTCGCCAGTTGCGTTGTATGCGAATGTACGCATCAGTTTGTCATCCAGGTTGTCCACCTTGGCTGCATTCTGGGCGTTCACCTCCTGTGCGATCGCTACAAACTTGTCTGAGTCGGCCTAGAAGAGAGATGTCAATGGAACAATGACCGACATAGATCGACACAGTCACGGTTTTGGAGCTTTGCACCTAAGAGATAATAAAAACGAACCATGTGTAACTAGAATGAAGAATATCATGCCAGTGGTTTACTCAGAATGTGTTCTAAAAGTGGAGATTCCAGTTATTTCTCCGGTTGACTGAGGGCAGACATGTTCACCAGCGTAACCAATAAGCGCAGTTCTATGAAATCAGGTAACCTAGACGACCGATGACATATTAACTCATTTCATTCGGGATACGCCTGCGGGCGTAGTTGACCTTTTCATTCGGGATACGCCTGCAGGCGTAGTCAACACACGTGACGGCCTTATCTGGTATTTACAGAAACTGTGTGCATCATGTCCAGCTTTTACCATTTTCCCCATGATGCAGTAGGACCACACTACCGGTTGGAAGCCATTTGCAATTTTTCAACCGCGTGTTTTGTCAGAGTATAGAGAGAAGTTCGATTTGTTTTGTTTTGGAGATTTTTGGTATTTAAAAATGGCGGATGATGGCGCAGTTAGCGATGGTAGTGACATTGACTACGAAGGCAGTGAAATCGGGAGTAATACGGGAAGTTCTTTGGGCAGTATTTCACCCGAAAGCGACCTAGACGAACGACGTGCTGTGAGAGAACAGTGGGTTCGCAATCTGTTCGCTGAAGACGACTCCGACGACTCGGACTTCGGCGGCTTCCAGGGCATCTGGAAGGAGCGCGATTTCGCCCAACGTGTCACCATGGCCTTTCGCGGAATCGGTGGGGCGTCGGTCCTACATCCACCAGAAGCAAACCCGGGGATGTACTTCGACCAGTTTTGGACCGCCGAAATGTGGACTCAACTGACTGTTGAAACGAACCGTTACGCCTACCAGGAGAGGCAGCGAAACAAACCACGGCCATCAGCCCCTATCTGGACGCCTGTCACTATCAACGAGATCAGGGCGTTCGTTGGCCTGTGCTTTGCCATGGGTGTGTTACGTCTACCATCCAGGAATGACTATTGGCGTATGAGCAACTGGCTGCTAAAGACGAACTTTGGCAGGGTGATGGCCAGGGACAAGTTCAATTTGATTTGGCGCTACCTCCACCTGGCCAACAATGACGCCCTAGGTGCCGAAGGAGACAAGCTCGTGAAGATACGGTGGTTTGTTAACTTTCTCAACGAACAGTTTCAGTCTGTGTACGTGCCATATGGGACGTACACGGTCGATGAAAGTATGATCCAGTTCAAGGGCCGACATGGATTTCGCCAGTACCTGCCAGCGAAACTGATCAAGGGGGCACCAAGGTGTGGGTCCTTGCAGAAAGCAACACTGGTTACCTGTCGAAGTTCCAGGTGTACACCGGCAGGGCACCGGGAGGACAGGAACATGGTCTGACACACTGTGTTGTAACAGACCTTGTCGACCACCTGTACGGGCAGTACACGCAGGTGTACTTCGACAACTTTTACACAAGCACTGACTTGCTGACGTACCTGCATGTTCGACAGGTGTATGCGAGTAGCACAGTCCGGAGCAATCGCAAGAACCTGCCGACTGCCTTGCTGCCGAAGAATGTGAGACTGGAGAAGCACCAGTACAAGGTGGCACAGAAGGATGAGCTGTCCTTTGTAGTGTGGCAGGACACAAAGCCAGTGTGTGTCCTGTCGAACTTCCACAACCCGACAGCAGTGGGAGCCATGTCGCGACGCGTGCGTGTGGGTGGTGATTCCCAACAGGTGGTAGTCCCTGCAGCCGTGGCCGACTACCAGAAACACATGAAAGGGGTTGACCTCATGGACCAGATGGTGGGTTATTACATCATCCATCACCGGTCCAAGAAGTGGTGGAGGCGCATCTTCCACTACCTGATGATGGCCTCCGCACACAATGCATATGTTGTGGCGCGAGATAGCAACCCGGAGATGGTCGAGTCCGAGTGGCCCAACTTCCAGGATTTCCTGGAGATCATCCTGTGGCTGGTAGAGGACATTCGTTCGCGATGGGACCCTGCTGCCAACTCACGTCCTGTCCCCGGTGCAGGGAGACACGACATCGTCAAGATGTACGAGAGAAAGAGGACATGTATCGAGTGTTCCCTGGGAGCAGCAGCAGGTGAACAACGCGGCACGACCAAACACGGGTGTCGGTAGTGTCAACAGCCAGTGCACTTAGAGTGTGTGTGCACACATTTCCACAGATTGTACAACCTGAGTTGTCATTGGCGTGACCAGGATGACCAGTACTGTGACCAGTGACATGGCCAGTGTCTCGACTCGTGAACAGTGCTGTGAACGTTATTGCACTAGTCAAGTGAATGTTTGCTGTTTCATATTAAATTTTATTGTGTACATTGTCTTGAATGTTGTAATTCCTTTGCATTAGAAACTGCATCTGCATTGAGAGTGAATATCTGTAAGGAAATTATTCAGTTAGTTTACATGATGACTTTCATTCAAAAAACTATAACTTTTGATTGATATATCATATTTACATAATTTTTTTACCACTGGTTGAAGAAATTAATTTGGGAGGTTTATGTCACTGGATGTATGACCATTCTGAGTGGCTATATACATGTAAAACAAGTCTAAAGTTGATATACACGTTTTTTTTATTCTTTTATTTCTTTACATTCTTCTTCAACTTGAGACTACTTCCACCGTGCACACTCTACACAAACAATGTCAACACCATCACGTAGGCAATTCTCTTCTGAGTCCAGAAATATATGTGTTTATACACTTTTATTCAACAGTTGCCTAGAAAAAAATAGTAGAAATGTTTGTGAATTCCTGTCGGGAAAGTTATCTTTTCATGTATCCGACAACTTTCATTCAAAAATGTGTAGCACCAGACTGAGAAAAGATATTTACATGAAATTTTTACCACTGTGTGAAGAAATGAATTTGTGAGATTTCTCCCATTGGATGTAAGACCTTCCTGAGTGGCTGTCTGTAGGTAAAACAAGGCCAAAGTCGGATGCGCAATGTTTTTTTTTATTACTTTTCCTTCTTCTTCTTCACCTTGAAACCACTTCATCCATGTACATGCTACATAAACATGTTCAATGTCATCATGTAGACCACTTCATCCATGTACATGCTACATAAACATGTTCAATGTCATCATGTAGGCCACTTCATCCATGTACATGCTACATAAACATGTTCAATGTCATCATGTAGACCACTTCATCCATGTACATGCTACATAAACATGTTCAATGTCATCATGTAGACCACTTCATCCATGTACATGCTACATAAACATGTTCAATGTCATCATGTAGACCACTTCATCCATGTACATGCTACATAAACATGTTCAATGTCATCATGTAGACCACTTCATCCATGTACGTGCTACATAAACATGTTCAATGTCATCATGTAGACCACTTCATCCATGTACGTGCTACATAAACATGTTCAATGTCATCATGTAGACCACTTCATCCATGTACATGCTACATAAACATGTTCAATGTCATCATGTAGACCACTTCATCCATGTACATGCTACATAAACATGTTCAATGTCATCAGTAGGCAATTCTCTCCCGATTCCAGAAACGTAAGGGTTTATATACTTTTCTTCAACCATTATTTTATAAAAAATAGATATGTAACCCGACCGTCACAATAGTTTGCTACAACTGTAAATTTGGGATTTTCTTCAGATCTGAGCAATGTGGCCAACTAACTAGCTGTCAGAATTAAATGGGTTAAGCGCGGCCAGTATACACAAAACCAACATAAAGTCTTAACAGTATGGCATGGCCCATGATGCTGTGTATTCAACAAGGTTTTTCCAATAAACCACTGGTGTGATATTCTAAATTGTAGTTGCAAATGGTTATGTTTTAGTAAGTGCATAGGCCCCAAACCAAGACTTGTGTTCCCTTTAAAGCCTGCTCATTTACCAAGGGCGGGTAAATATTCCCTCCATCAAATTCAATGTTTTACATTTTGTGAATATAATATTTATTTGTTCGTTGAGGTTAAATGGGTTAAATGGGCTTCCCCAGGACGTAGCCCGTACCTTGTTGCGAGGCCGCGGCAGGGAGCTGTTCCTCGACTGGTACTGATGCAGAGCTTGAAAGGCAATATGGCACTGGCCAGGGTTCTCAAACTTGGCAAAGTCCGTCACAAGCATCTCAGGGGCCGCCAGTGACTCCTTCAGCGATTTCTACAGACAATAGGTTAATTTAAACAGACAACAGGTTGATAGACAGGCAGGTCGCTTTCTATAGACGACAGATCACTTTCTACAGACAGGTCGCTTTCTATAGATGACAGGTCGCTTTCTACAGACAACAGGTTCATTTCTACAGATGACAGGTTAATTTCTACAGACAACAGGTTCATTTCTACAGACAACAGGTTCATTTCTACAGACAACAGGTTCATTTCTACAGACAACAGGTTCATTTCTACAGACAACAGGTTCATTTCTACAGACAACAGGCTCATTTCTACAGACAACAGGTTCATTTCTACAGACAACAGGTTCATTTCTACAGACAACAGGTTCATTTCTACAGACAACAGGTTCATTTCTACAGACAACAGGCTCATTTCTACAGACAACAGGTTCATTTCTACAGACAACAGGTTCATTTCTACAGACAACAGGTTCATTTCTACAGACAACAGGCTCATTTCTACAGACAACAGGTTCATTTCTACAGACAACAGGTTCATTTCTACAGACAACAGGCTCATTTCTACAGACAACAGACCATTTCTTGTATCAATGGCAACTGAATGCACAATTAGGGGGCGGTGGTGAGTGAGCGGTGGGAGAATGGTAAGTAAGCAGTGGGAGGGTGGTGAGCAGTGGCATGTGGGAGGGTGGTAAGTGAGTGGTGGTACTTGGGAGGGTGGTAAGTGGGCAGTGGTACATGGGAGGGTGGTGAGTGGGAAGTGGTACATGGGAGGGTGGTGAGTGAGCGGTGGTACATGGGAGGGTGGTAAGTGAGTGGTGGTATGTAGGAGGTGGTATGTGGGAGGGTGGTAAGTGAGTGGTGGTATGTGGGAGGGTGGTAAGTGAGTGGTGGTATGTAGGAGGTGGTATATGGGAGGGTGGTGAGTGGTGGTATGTGGGAGGGTGGTAAGTGAGTGGTGGTATGTGGGAGGGTGGTAAGTGAGTGGTGGTATGTGGGAGGGTGGTGAGTGAGCGGTGGTATGTGGGAGGGTGGTAAGTGAGTGGTGGTATGTGGGAGGGTGGTGAGTGGTGGTATGTGGGAGGTGGTGAGTGAACGGTGGTATGTGGGAAGTGGTGAGTGAGTGGTGGTATGTGGGAGGGTGGTAAGTGAGTGGTGGTATGTGGCAGGGTGGTGAGTGGTGGTATGTGGGAGGGTGGTGAGTGGTGGTATGTGGGAGGTGGTGAGTGAGCGGTGGTATGTGGTAGGGTGGTGAATGAACGGTGGTATGTGGTAGGGTGGTGAGTGAGCGGTGGTATGTGGTAGGGTGGTGAGTGAACGGTGGTATGTGGTAGGATGGTGAGTGAGCGGTGGTATGTGGGAGGTGGTGAGTGAGCAGTGGTATGTGGTAGGATGGTGAGTGAGCGGTGGTATGTGGTAGGGTGGTGAGTGAGCGGTGGTATGTGGTAGGGTGGTGAGTGAGCGGTGGTACGTGGGAGGGTGGTGAGAGAGCGGTGGTATGTGGGAGGATGGTGAGTGAGCGGTGGTATGTGGGAGGGTGGTGAGTGAACGGTGGTATGTGGTAGGGTGGTGAGTGAGCGGTGGTATGTGGTAGGGTGGTGAGTGAGCGGTGGTATGTGGTAGGGTGGTGAGTGAGCGGTGGTACGTGGGAGGGTGGTGAGAGAGTGGTGGTATGTG
The DNA here is from genome assembly GCA_033239005.1 of Lamellibrachia satsuma. Taxonomy (NCBI): domain Eukaryota; kingdom Metazoa; phylum Annelida; class Polychaeta; order Sabellida; family Siboglinidae; genus Lamellibrachia; species Lamellibrachia satsuma. The sequence continues at coordinate 4,024,472 of BSQZ01000012.1, read as the reverse complement.
GGAGGGTGGTGAGTGAGCGGTGGTACGTGGGAGGATGGTGAGTGAGCGGTGGTATGTGGGAGGGTGGTGAGTGAACGGTGGTATGTGGTAGGGTGGTGAGTGAGCGGTGGTATGTGGTAGGGTGGTGAGAGAGCGGTGGTATGTGGGAGGGTGGTGAGAGAGCGGTGGTATGTGGGAGGGTGGTGTGTGAGCGGTGGTACGTGGGAGGGTGGTGAGAGAGCGGTGGTATGTGGGAGGGTGGTATGTGGGAGGGTGGTGAGTGGTGGTGTGTGGGAGGTGGTGAGTGACCGGTGGTATGTGGGAGGTGGTGAGTGAGTGGTGGTATGTGGGAGGGTGGTAAGTGAGTGGTGGTATGTGGGAGGGTGGTGAGTGGTGGTATGTGGGAGGGTGGTGAGTGAGCGGTGGTACGTGGGAGGGTGGTGAGAGAGCGGTGGTATGTGGGAGGGTGGTGAGTGAGCAGTGGTATGTGGTAGGGTGGTGAGAGAGCGGTGGTATGTGGGAGGGTGGTGAGAGAACGGTGGTATGTGGGAGGGTGGTGTGTGAGCGGTGGTACGTGGGAGGGTGGTGAGAGAGCGGTGGTATGTGGGAGGGTGGTGAGTGGTGGTGTGTGGGAGGTGGTGAGTGAACGGTGGTATGTGGGAGGTGGTGAGTGAGTGGTGGTATGTGGGAGGGTGGTAAGTGAGTGGTGGTATGTGGGAGGGTGGTGAGTGGTGGTATGTGGGAGGGTGGTGAGCGGTGGTATGTGGGAGGGTGGAGAGTGAACGGTTGTGGTATGTGGGAGGGTGGTGAATGAACGGTTGTGGTATGTGGGAGGGTGGTGAATGAACGGTGGTATGTGGGAGGGTGGTGAGTGAACGGTGGTATGTGGGAGGGTGGTGAGTGAGCGGTGGTATGTGGGAGGGTGGTAAGTGAACGGTGGTATGTGGGAGGGTGGTGAGTGGTGGTATGTGGGAGGGTGGTGAGTGAGCGGTGGTATGTGGGAGGGTGGTGAGTGAACGGTGGTATGTGGGAGGTGGTGAGTGAGCGGTGGTATGTGGGAGGGTGGTGAGTGAACGGTGGTATGTGGTAGGTGAGCGGTGGTATGTGGGAGGGTGGTGAGTGAGCAGTGGTATGTGGGAGGGTGGTAAGTGAGTGGTGGTGGGAGGGTGGTGAGTGAGCGGTGGTACGTGGGAGGGTGGTGAGTGAACGGTGGTACGTGGTAGGGTGGTGAGTGAGTGGTGGTGATGTGGGAGGGTGGTGAGTGAGCGGTGGTATGTGGGAGGGTGGTGAGTGAGTGGTGGTATGTGGGAGGGTGGTGAGTGAACGGTGGTATGTGGTAGGGTGGTGAGTGAGCGGTGGTATGTGGTAGGGTGGTGAATGAACGGTGGTATGTGGGAGGGTGGTGAGTGAGCGGTGGTATGTGGGAGGGTGGTGGGTGAGCGGTGGTATGTGGTAGGGTGGTGAGTGAGCGGTGGTATGTGGTAGGGTGGTGAGTGAACGGTGGTATGTGGGAGGGTGGTGAGTGAGCGGTGGTATGTGGGAGGGTGGTGAGTGAACGGTGGTATGTGGTAGGTGAGCGGTGGTATGTGGGAGGGTGGTGAGTGAGCGGTGGTATGTGGTAGGGTGGTGAGTGAACGGTGGTATGTGGGAGGGTGGTGAGTGAGCGGTGGTATGTGGGAGGGTGGTGAGTGAGCGGTGGTATGTGGTAGGGTGGTGAGTGAGCGGTGGTATGTGGGAGGGTGGTGAGTGAGCGGTGGTATGTGGGAGGGTGGTGAGTGAGCGGTGGTATGTGGGAGGGTGGTGAGTGAACGGTGGTATGTGGGAGGGTGGTGAGTGAGCGGTGGTATGTGGGAGGGTGGTGAGTGAATGGTGGTATGTGGGAGGGTGGTGAGTGAGCGGTGGTATGTGGGAGGGTGGTGAGTGAGCGGTGGTATGTGGGAGGGTGGTGAGTGAACGGTGGTATGTGGTAGGGTGGTGAGTGAGTGGTGGTATGTGGGAGGGTGGTGAGTGAGCAGTGGTATGTGGGAGGGTCGTAAGTGAGTGGTGGTGGGAGGGTGGTGAGTGAGCGGTGGTACGTGGGAGGGTGGTGAGTGAACGGTGGTACGTGGTAGGGTGGTGAGTGAGTGGTGGTATGTGGGAGGGTGGTGAGTGAGCGGTGGTATGTGGGAGGGTGGTGAGTGAGTGGTGGTATGTGGGAGGGTGGTGAGTGAGCGGTGGTATGTGGTAGGGTGGTGAGTGAGCGGTGGTATGTGGTAGGGTGGTGAGTGAGTGGTGGTATGTGGGTGGTGAGTGAGCGGTGGTATGTGGGAGGTGGTGAGTGAGCGGTGGTATGTGGTAGGGTGGTGAGTGAGTGGTGGTATGTGGGTGGTGAGTGAGCGGTGGTATGTGGGAGGTGGTGAGTGAGCGGTGGTATGTGGTAGGGTGGTGAGTGAGTGGTGGTATGTGGGTGGTGAGTGAGCGGTGGTATGTGGGAGGTGGTGAGTGAGTGGTGGTATGTGGGAGGGTGGTGAGTGAACGGTGGTATGTGGTAGGATGGTGAGTGAGCGGTGGTATGTGGGAGGTGGTGAGTGAGCAGTGGTATGTGGTAGGATGGTGAGTGAGCGGTGGTATATGGGAGGGTGGTGAGTGAGTGGTGGTATGTGGGAGGGTGGTGAGTGAACGGTGGTATGTGGTAGGGTGGTGAGTGAGTGGTGGTATGTGGTAGGGTGGTGAGTGAGCGGTGGTACGTGGGAGGGTGGTGAGAGAGCGGTGGTATGTGGGAGGGTGGTGTGTGAGCGGTGGTACGTGGGAGGGTGGTGAGAGAGCGGTGGTATGTGGGAGGGTGGTGAGTGAGCAGTGGTATGTGGTAGGATGGTGAGTGAGTGGTGGTATGTGGGAGGGTGGTGAGAGAGCGGTGGTATGTGGGAGGGTGGTGAGTGAGCGGTGGTATGTGGGAGGGTGGTGAGAGAGCGGTGGTATGTGGGAGGGTGGTGAGAGAGCGGTGGTATGTGGGAGGGTGGTGAGTGAGTGGTGGTATGTGGGAGGGTGGTGAGTGAGCGGTGGTATGTGGGAGGGTGGTGAGTGAGTGGTGGTATGTGGGAGGGTGGTGAGAGAGCGGTGGTATGTGGGAGGGTGATGAGTGAGTGGTGGTATGTGGGAGGGTGGCCCACAACATTGGACACATGCACACACAGACGTATCAGTTTAATGCAGTAGTTACTTTATTACGTTTACGAGAGCTGGTTACTTTACAACAAAAGCATGGACAGAGAAGACCACGCAGGCCAGGCCTAATTTATCCAAATCTACTTGTGTCTGAATTTGGGACAAGAGTTTTTGAACATGTTCTGCAGGACAGAAACAATGGAGAACAACCACATTTCTTAGATATTCCCCAGACACCAAGGCAAACAAAGACCCAACTGTCAGTCGGAGTGTGGGCCGGACTGTCTGTAACAGACAACAATGTAAAGTACTCACAAAGTTGACTGTGTGAGGCATCTTCACCTGGGTGACAATGCCTCCGCGCACATACTGCGAGTACTTGCTTGTGTCTCCAATGCTGAATGTGTACGGGCCTGTATGGTAGACAGAGGAATGAACATGGACCAGATGCAGGTGGGTACTACGACTGAGAGGGATCGGGGCAATTACGCGGATAGGGCAATTGAGGGGACACACCAAACCAAAATGTCCAATTAGTTTTTTCCTTTTGCCTTGTATACATTATGGACATGGTATTGTTCATTGAGAATATATTTATATTTTACTTCCAGATAATCATACATAAGCATGACATTAGTGCATCACATCACTGCCCCCCCCAGTGCATTCTCAAATGTCCTTATATGAGTTTAACAGATGTGACACTGATTAACGAACATGTCATACGCACCTAATACCTTGATTTTGACTGGTTCACAGCCATTCAGCTGTGTCATTCCCTGCACCTCGGAGAACGTCACATAGTCGCCTGACTCGTATCCATGTCTCGTCTCGTCCACACATGTGACCACTGAGTTCGTATCCTATGGCAACAAATGGCAATATATTGCTATGGCAACACAACTCTACCATAACGACAACTGAAGAGTCATACTGTTTCTAAATCATGCTTCAAATGAGTTTTTACACAATACCCTTGAAACAAACGTCACCAGTTACGTATTTAACTGCAGACTGTAGCTTTATAAAATACGCCATAAAAACACTGAAAATATTATAAGTTTCTTCATGTGCATCATTTTTACAAGAACACACCAAATTCTACACACCTTGTTCCACATTGCTTTCCACATGCTTTCAAGACATTGAACAAGAGCAAAAATTCCATGTGCAATATTGGTGGCCTACCTGAGTGATTGATGCTACCATGTTGGAGAGAGATGATTCGCCGTTCGTGTCAGAAATAACAAACTTGTTTCCAAAGTCACAGAATACTTGCCTACAAAATGACAGATATTTTGGCTGACACCCAACTAAATTTGACGTACTACAAAAGATGGGGTCAATATAACAAACGGCAGTTACTAATAGTATACCTTAGGCTACTTCAATTACAAGGTAACAACTCAACTGGGGTCAATATAACAAACGGCAGTTACTAATAGTATACCTTAGGCTACCTCAATTACAAGGTAACAACTCAACTGGGGTCAATATAACAAACGGCAGTTACTAATAGTATACCTTAGGCTACCTCAATTACAAGGTAACAACTCAACTGGGGTCAATATAACAAACGGCAGTTACTAATAGTATACCTTAGGCTACCTCAATTACAAGGTAACAACTCAACTGGGGTCAATATAAGAAACGGCAGTTACTAATAGTATACCTTAGGCTACCTCAATTACAAGGTAACAACTCAACTGGGGTCAATATAACAAACGGCAGTTACTAATAGTATACCTTAGGCTACCTCAATTACAAGGTAACAACTCAACTGGGGTCAATATAACAAACGGCAGTTACTAATAGTATACCTTAGGCTACCTCAATTACAAGGTAACAACTCAACTGCTGTAGTCACATCGCAGTTATAATTTTACCGTTATCCCTTTCATTTGAATGTTTTGATCTGAATATCACGTTTATATTGCACATGGACGGGAACGTAATTTAATGGATATGCCCATGTAAACGTAAACACCTAGCCCCTACAAACTTTGTCCACAGATATTACTCATAACATGTTACTCATAAACAGATAAGTCAAATGTTTGTACCATTAATGTAGAAAAACGAAGTATTACCCAAAGAGCCCTCTGGTGTCAGCAACAATGAAGTAGATTCCGTTTTGATGACAAAATTCGCCGACTTCCAGCTGTTCTGCCAGTGGCGAGTTTGTCAATACCACCACCTAAAGGATATAGTAGGAACTACATGGCTATGGTTTAAAAATCATGACTGTGAACACACAATAGGTATATCACATCTATGTTACATGCAATATTTATATCTTGGAAAATACATTAACATCTCAGGATTTTGCCAATATGTATTTGGATGTCATCTTCCTCAAGACTCCTGCCAGTCACATGTTTGGTTCGCTGGTTCACATGTTTGGTTCGCTGGTTCACATGTTTGGTTCGCTGGTTCACATGTTTGGTTCGCTGGTTCACATGTTTGGTTCGCTGGTTCACATGTCTTTATGTTACACATAAATATCATGAAACCTGGAACCAATTCCTTTTATTAGTGCTCGGCCATCCACAACCTGAATAACATACAACAAAGTTGGGAAAACGTGTCGAGTTGACCGAACCAATATCTTGTCATTTGCAGAGTCAGTCGATTAGATCTAAAGTTTGGGCAAGTGTTGCTGCATTGAACGAAACATTTTACAAGGTTGATAAAATGTAGTCATAGCAAATGCATTCAGACGCACTCACCTGGAACATGGCCAAGAGGTCAGTGGTGAGCTTGCCAGTGTTGACGCGTACTGGCACGTAGTTGTTCAGTTCAGCCAAGCGTGGACATGTCACCTCTGCGCGATTCTTACCCAGGTCAGACTCACGCAGGAAAAACTGCAATAGCGATAAATAGGTCAGATGTGGTGTTCAAGGTCACAGTGCTCAAGTTCACATTGATCAAGGTCATATTCCTAATGTGCAATTATTTTCTTCTTCTTTTCCTTTGTATACATTGCTGACATATTATTATGCAATATAAACACATTTTAGTTCCAAATAATATGATATCTGTGTCCCATGGTGGCTGTGAACATGAACATTATTTTGAAATTTAAGAAAAAACTTCCTATTCATGTTCACAACTGAAACAGGTGATTCCATGTCATACAGGTGTGTTATATAACAAGGGAAACAGGTGATTCCATGTCATACAGGTGTGTTATATAATAAGGGAAACAGGTGATTCCATGTCATACAGGTGTGTTACATAACGAGAGAAACAGGTGATTCCAGGTCATACAGGTGTGTTACACAATGAGAGAAACAGGTGATTCTATGTCATACAGGTGTGTTACATGAGAGAAACAGGTGATTCCATGTCATACAGGTGTGTTACATAATGAGAGAAAGGTAACAGAGCAGGAACTAGCACTGACCTGTGAAGACAAGTCGGTCCACGCCGCCACCCCTTCATCATGTATGGTAACTGACTTCACCCCCGCCAACACGACGTTCTTGGCAATCTCCACACCCAGGCCTCGCATCCCAGACACGAGCACGTTCGACTTGGCCATGCGCCGCATAGCTTCGTGTCCCAATACGTAGCTGCAAGTAAATGATATATCAGTGTCAGTTGATGGCTACAAGTAAATGACATGTCAGCGTCAGTTCATGGCTACAAGCAAATGTCATGTCAGCGTCAGTTCATGGCTACAAGCAAATGTCATGTCATCGTCAGTTGATGGCTACAAGCAAATGTCATGTCAGTGTCAGTTGATGGCTACAAGTAAATGTCATGTCAGTGTCAGTTGATGGCTACAAGTAAATGTCATGTCAGTGTCAGTTGATGGCTACAAGTAAATGTCATGTCAGTGTCAGTTGATGGCTACAAGTAAATGACATGCCAGTGTCAGTTGATGGCTACAAGTAAATGACATGTCAGCGTCAGTTCATGGCTGCAAGTAAATGACATGTCAGTGTCAGTTCATGGCTGCAAGTAAATGACATGTCAGTGTCAGTAATTATCTTTACAGTCCTTATGTTGAACTCCAGTTAACTGTTATCCAAAGTATATATAATAACATATACTGAAACATCTATATAACAAAATTAATATGAAATCCAGTGTATCTTTAAGTAGAATTTGGTGTTCACTAATTGCCATAAATGTATGTGAACCCACTGTGTGCTGGACTGGTTCTAATGAGGGATGACAATAATAACACAGTAAACTATGTAATTTCTGGTCGAAATCCAAGCACCAGCCATTAGCTATCAAAGTGTAAGCTTTGTGCAGTGCCTTAGACCAGACACAATACTGGGTCAGTCACTATCAATTCAGCGTTACACATGACAAACCTACCTGGCAGACTGCAATGTTGGTGGTCAGCATTCATGACAAATGAGGTCAGCTCAACATAATGTTGACTGTCCCACAACTAATACATGCACAATATTTAAATGTCACAAATACTAGAGATAATATAAGGTGATGCCATTGAGATGATGAAGTCCTGTGTACTATAGGGGATTCGGTGAGTCGCCAGTAGTGATGCTGGTATCAGGCAGACAACAGTGAATGAAGGCGCCACACTACATCCTAAATATTACACGATATCGTTATCGTAGCACACTATGATATGCGACAGCGTTAGGCAAAACTAGTGATATATCATACATGTAGTATGTTTCCCACATGTATATATCATACATGTAGTATGTTTCCCGCATGTATATATCATACATGTCGTATGTTTCCCACATGTATATATCATACATGTAGTATGTTTCCCGCATGTATATATCATACATGTAGTATGTTTCCCACATGTATATATCATACATGTAGTATGTTTCCCACATGTATATATCATACATGTAGTATGTTTCCCACATGTATATATTATACATGTAGTATGTTTCCCACATGTATATATCATACATGTCGTATGTTTCCCACATGTATATATCATACATGTTGTATGTTTCCCGCATGTATATATCATACATGTCGTATGTTTCCCACATGTATATATCATACATGTAGTATGTTTCCCACATGTATATATCATACATGTAGTATGTTTCCCACATGTATATATCATACATGTAGTATGTTTCCCACATGTATATATCATACATGTAGTATGTTTCCCACATGTATATATCATACATGTCGTATGTTTCCCACATGTATATTTAACCATAAAACTATAATCTTTACACTATTTTTTGTGAGTGATGACGTGACGTCTGCTGTAGCATTGCCTTGTCACGTGATAAATAAACGTGTTTTTACGGTAGTTGTATCATTCTATCAATGTAGCCTGTATCGCAATATGTATCGTGACCTCTATATCGCGACATGTACCATGACCTCTATATCGCGATATGTATCGCAACATGAAGTAGTGTATTGTTCCGGCCCAACTATACATGCCACAGTAGTTATGTCAAATCATCTAGCCTGCTGAACCAGCGTCCTGCGTGCAATACTGGCAGTCAATTCAAACACGACATTACTAATTATTACCAATCTTAATTATTTACACACACTGAGGCACGCAACCTGTTTGCAATATAAGGGGCCATTCCAAAATATCAAAGTTCGACACAACACAACATTAGTTTCATGGGGATGTTTAATAGCTCTTTTGTTAAAAGTTGCACATCAATGTATTTTTTTAAATTGTCCTTTTTTACACGTTATTTTGATGGGTCGCCATGTTGATGTGCCGTTTTCATTCACAGTGAATGCAAGAGCGAGAAAATGTTAAATCACTTTAACCCAAAGTATTAACATGTGTCTAGAATGGCTAACGTATGCAACAAATAGATCAGTTTAACGTGAATTTTTTTGTTTTGAAAATTACCAAAAAGCAGGACATTTCAGCCAACAAGTGGTATTTGCCCAGTGAAAGTAGTAATGGTGACATGAATGACAAATGGAATATTCTGTCGTACTCACAGCTGTCTGGAATACAGGCCTTCATCAATCTCCTCCTTTGGCGTTGCACCATTCTGAGCCATTCCGACCTGCAAGTGTAAGCTCAAACATCAAGTTCACAGTACAGAACAACTCCAGCAATGTTGTGAAATGAGTGACAAGGTGATCATGTTGACACAACATCAAATCTTTTGGGTTTCAGATGGTCTCATTATTATTAAATATGTAACTTTTGCACTTCATCTACCAAAATTACCTTATATTTGTCAGTCTCAGCCAGATTTGTTCGTCTCCAACACTATCAATAAGTCTTGAAAAATTCCTTCCAAAGGTGTCACTTCCAGCTGACATACAGACCACACAGGTTACACATATGTTGACACGTCAGGACTGGAGACACTAGAGTAATCACACCTAACCGCCCAGGTCAGCCTGGCTCATACAGGGACTCAATGCCACAGCCGGTCTTCTAATCATGGCTTACAATCTCAGGTCAAGAGTGTCTCCCAGGAAACACAACAAATAAACAATAACCACAGTATATAGACCATTAGGCATTACTTTGAGGTACATACAAGCAACAAGCCAACACTACAAATAAACTTTATAAAGGTTCATTTTCATGTAATTATGATACATAATTCAAGTCAAATTCACAGATCCGCAGTAATACACAAAACATTATTATTACTATTACAATTATGGGTAATTGCTAACAAATAACTGCTGATAAAAGCAGTATTGCACTATTACAGACTACTTTCTCTAAATTTAATTGAAATGGCTGATGCCATAGAATTAATTAAAACTTGACGCGCAACTGCATAACACAGACTCAATAATCATCTCAAGTGTCAAATTTGCTACCTGCTAAATAAAAAATATATAGAAACATGCTATAAGTCTAACTAGCAATTTAAAGATAATGCTTTTTCACAATTTCAATGCAAGATATCACTGGTGTGATGTTTGAGCATTTAAATGTTATTTATGCCTTGAATATTAGATGAGTTGACAAGGAATGACTTATCCGACTGTCAACAGAAATAAATACAATTTCAATACATTTAAATCATAACTCAACTGAATCTGGCTATCTGGTACTAAAACTAATACGAGTGACTAAGACAGGCAACATTCTACAGTGAGCTAGGAATGCCAATGTTGTCATCTAGTTGCTTTCACTTTCCTTTTTCTAAATCACCAACTACTCCACCCTTGTACTTTGTTCAGAGACAGCAGTGCAGCTGTGACCAAAAATGAAACTGAAAACAAGTCACACTATGCCGAGTAATGGACCATAAAACTTATGACAATTTGACATTTACTTGCAAACATATTTTATATGTACACAACTTGGACTACAGCTCCAATTTTACATTTATTAATTATAATAATTGGGAGACAAGGACAGAAGCATGACTATCAGTGAAGAAATGGGGGGGGGTTAGACACAAGAGAGAACAAAACAACACTTTGTGATGGAAGAAGTCTCTGCTAGTCAACAATACAAATATGACTGAAGAACAAACCAAAGGCTAGCGGGGAGGTTGATTGCTATTAAACTGTGACTTTTCACTCAGTCACATGCAAGTTTTCTATTTATAAGTTGATTCCAACCCAAGCCTTGGATTCTAAGAAAACAAAATAATTTGATCAATACAGAGTAGGAATTTAATCAGATTTCATAGTAAGCCAAGACCTTCTGGAAGGATGTATCTTATATAGCAAGTGTAATAGTAACACTGAGTGTATGTGTACTTTGGGTAGCGACAGTGTGGGAAAACACACTGCTTTATTCTCCATGTTTAGAACAACCAAGTTGTATAGTTTCCTTTAATGTGCAAGCATACAATTACTGTATCTTGGCAGATGTTAGTTTGTCACAGTGTGGGTGTTTAAGATGTATTTGTGAATGGATATAATCCAAATATGCTCATGTTTTGTCAAGATTCACTGATACGTCCCGCCAATGACGTCTCTACGCTCTAACATGAGCTGATATGTCCCACCAATGACGTCTCTATGCTCTAACATGAGCTGATATGTCCCACTAATGACGTCTCTAGGCTCTAACATGAGCTGATATGTCCCACAAATGACGTCTCTATGCTCTAACATGAGCTGATATGTCCCACTAATGACATCTCTAGGCTCTAACTGAGCTGATATGTCCCACTAATGACATCTCTACGCTCTAACAGGAGCTGATATGTCCCACTTTAAATCAATAAAAGCACCAATTGTAAACGTTCCTCCATAGCATTTGTAATCTCCTCTACTAATTTCATAACTGCAATTGATGTGTACATATTTTTCCTAAAACCATACTGACATAAGTACATCTGCTTTTTATTTAGGAAATCCATTATTCTGTTGTTGAATATGTTTTCTAGGATCTTTGAAACTGAGGTAACAGAGATATAGGTCTCTAGTTGGAGAAGTTTTAGTCATCCCCTGCTTTGAATAGAGGAATGACCTTAACAGAGATATAGGTCTCTAGTTGGAGAAGTTTTGGTCATCCCCTGCTTTGAATAGAGGAATGACCTTAACAGAGATATAGGTCTCTAGTTGGAGAAGTTTTAGTCATCCCCTGCTTTGAATAGAGGAATGACCTTAACAGAGATATAGGTATCTAGTTGGAGAAGTTTTGGTCATCCCCTGCTTTGAATAGAGGAATGACCTTAGCAATTTCCATATCATCAGGAAACACACCTTGTTCTAATGACAAGTTACATATATGTCTCAATGGAGCTAATATGTGCAGAATGTTTTATTTTTCACTAAGCACGTCTATGCCGTCATAACCTTTTGACTTTTTACTCTTGCATTTACAGACAATAGCTAAAATTTCTTCATCCGAAACTGGATTTATGAATAATGATTCTTCCACCCTGTCACCTAGAAAGGACACAAAGCAATTTCCATTTGGGTATGGTTCGGGCTAAAGATGGCCCTATAATATTAACAAAGAATTGATTGAAATACTCAGCAATTTTCTTGTTCCCTGAAATAGTTGACCCATTATTTAAAAATTCAGATGGATAATATATCTTTTTGGATTTTTATTCAATAAACTTTTAATGATTTTCCAAGTCTCCTTTGTATTGTTCTTACTTTCTTCTAACCAGTTGGAGTAATATTGTTTCTCACAATATCTCATAATGCATGTAAGTCTATTCATATATGTTATATCTAACTTCAGCAGTGTTGCTTCTTGTCTTTAAGAAACACTTGTAGAGTACATTCTTTTTTACATGCATGTTTTTTCCTGGAGTCATCCATGGTTTATGTTGCCTTTTGGTCTTCTGAGAAAGATTTCTAACAGGAAAACTAGATTTATACGTATTTGTGTGAATATTTCAATAAACTTGGTACAGGTGAAATTAACATCTTCATTGTTCAAAATAACCTCCCATTTCATTTGCTAAAGTACTGATAACTGATTGCAATTTTTCTTCATTAATTGGTCTTGTTTTGAAACACTGGTTTTCCTTTTGATGAATATTGTTCACGTAATCGCAAATTTGGAAGACAGGCAAGTGAACACTTTGATAAATTATGATTAGGCCACTGACTGTATACCTTTCAAGCTCTGTTGTAAATATATTATCTATAAGTGTTGCACTTTGCTTTGTTATCCTTGTAAGTCTAGTCACTAAAGGATGTAATCTATAGCTATAAATCTGGTCAATAAAGTTACTTGTAGCTGATTTTTGTTGGGTCTAAAATATTGCAGCTCTGTAAATATTTTGTGTCGCCATGCGGGCTACTGTAGTCAAAAATTTAAGTTGTCCGAAGCCATTTTTGGGCGCCATTGGTGACCGGCCGACTGCTAAATTTCACCCCTGCATTACTAGTGGTGATTTCAGCACAAGTACCTTCAGCACAACTGTCTATAATTTTTTTAAATGTTGTAACGGTTTATGCTTTAAAGCCGTATTTATGTACAGAACAACCCCACCACCAGTTCTGTGTTGTCTAGAAATATAATAGGCATTATAATTTTCTAACTGGAACTCTTCACTTTCATTGTCATTCATCCAAGTTTCTGAAATTGCAATGACATCAAATTTGTAATCTCACTGAGTGATACACGCCTTTAGTTTGTTATAAAGTTAGCAGCCATAAATTCTACAGCAGGTGACAGGTGTTTTCTCGCACGTCGCGAACACGTGAAGTTTTCTCAATGAAATAAACAAATCATTTCTTTTGTAAATGCAAGTAGGTACAAAGCAACAGAAGTGAGGTGTTATGTTTAAAAAATGTAATGTAATCGCCTGCTATATATATATATATATATATACACACACATGTAAACATAACCTTTGCAAGAGGTCACCTGCTGTAGAGTGTGTCAGACTGATCATTGACTCCTTTTGTTGGGTAGACTAATTGGCTAACAAGGGATGTTGCACCTCACTTCTGGTAATGTTGTCACGTGATCATATTCGTCTTTATATAATTTCTGTGCATACAGTCATTAACATACCTCTTTTCAGAAGAAATACATATATGTTTTTAATGACATGTAGGTATAGTGAAAGTTTATTCATTGGGACATTTGTGTATGGTCGTAGTATTCGGATTATGCATCGCAACGCCCAGATATGGATGTTGAAAAGTGGGTGGGGTCATTCCTAGTTGCATACTATGTTATATATATATATATATATATATATATATATATATATATATATATATATTAGTTACAGGGGCTCAAGCTGACTCAGTTGCCCGTGCAAAATACACTAAGTTCGCCTTAGACTACTTGGACGTTTGACTATGAGTTGCCAGTATTGGGTATGTGGTGCCATTTCTTGTGTAATTAACTCGACATAGCCTCTTAAGTGGTTATTTGGCGTCACATTTTGTTAGTAAATGTTATCGATGGTGTTGTTACTAACACGTGGCTCACTCCTTACCGGATGTGACATCGTTACAGTCCACCCCCCTAATTTCTGGCTCGCCACCCTCGATACAAGACCACCTTTTTAGATTTTTCAAACTTACTTTGTTAGAAGTAGAAGCTGCGTTATTTGGTGTATCAACGACACCAGATGGAGACTCAATTCTTGCCTTTTTCGCCGGAGGAGAACTTTGGTCCTGAGGCTGTATTTCAATCCGACTTGACATCTACACAGAACAGACAAAGAAACATGTGAATAAATACGTGTTTTTATGATCACGTATAAAACACTCTAGTGCTTTTTACTAACCGAACCCAGATTTATTTAAAACATTTGTTATACACTAGCCTGTTAGTTCCGACTTGTTGCAGAAAAGGTCAAACCGTTCAAACCAAACGGCCACTCTCCTAAACTCCTTTCAAGATGGCGGCGGCCGACTGCTTCCACCGAAAGGAGGTGCTGCGAGGCGTTGCTTCGAAAAACACGAAGAACAAGGAAGCGCGAAATAATTGCATTCGTTTCTACACAGTATGCCTAAGCCACGGTGACATAGAAATTTCGTTGCTGTCGAGATATATTCGTGAAAGCTGTCGGCAAGCCAATCGGAAATTTCCAGCGCTACAAAAACGATACGTTCGCACCTTCCGGTAATACGCGAGCCGCGCCGAAACAAAGCAGTGGACGAGTTGAAAACATTCCACTCACCAATCTGACAACCGGCTGCTGCCTAATAAATGCGCTGTAAATATGCAGCCGCTCCAACGTTGTGTTTTATATACAATTGTATCGTCTTGCGTAAATGTTAGTGATCAGTCACGGCAGTATTCGACGGCAACACCCGCGCAGAAATTGCGATTAAATATACCTATGCGCAGAGCCTCGTGAATGAAATGTCAAAACGAAAATAAAGCCTACGCCGGTGCGCTATGCCGTTGAATGCGGCGTTGAATGTACTTCTGCACGGAATTGTGGGAATGGAATGATGTCACCGGCCAAAATAAAACAAGGAAGTGAGACATAGCCAGGTGCGTCTATAGTGGAATTACCTGTCCTGAAGAAATCATCAACATTGTAATGCTGATAATGCGACTTGGTCACGTGTTTGGGGGGAGGGGTCAGTACCCTTGAAGGCTGCATTAATTTATTCAGATGGGGCATATGAGCAATTAACTCGCTTGCATGTATCCTAAATATAGTTGTATGGCAATTATAAGTTGTAGTTCTGTTTACCTCCACCTACTATATATGCTATCAAATACATATAGGTGAAATTCATTGATCGAGGCATTTTGGCTTATGCCTGCATGCGTACTGCAGCTGATTCATCGACCGTGACGTGTACGTAGGGCTCATACCTAAATATATCACAGGGGCAGATCTAGGATTTTACCAAAGCGAAAAGGTGCGCATCCCTCATATGTGGAGTTCAAGGAGCTGCCCGGAAAATGTGGATTTACTTTGTTTGAAATTGTGAATTCTAGATCTGGTACATAGTTTGGACAAAACGGGTACAGGGGGCGTGGCGGCACAAGTGCTTGTAGAATACACAACGCATACTCCTATCTAGACCTACTACCATAACAGTGGCGTAGGAAGCTATTGAATATTGGGGTGGGGGGGGAGTTAAAATTGTTTTCTAGAAAATATATATACTTACTTAACATATTCTATGCAGTCCCCGTATATGTATAGGGAATTAAACGATTAATGGTGTGCATGGCTGGGTGCTTGGGGTAAAATATTACATGGCTAACTTTACTGAGGTACATGCATGATCGGTACAGACATGCATGACCAGTGGCATATTTAAGGGGGAGGGGGCATTGGGCCATGCCCCTTGGCATATTGTTTACTGTATTTTTCTGTTGCGCCGCTGCATGGGTGACTAGGTTTGTCTCCTCCATTTGGCCTTCCCTTTGGCAACTTCCTTTGGCCTCTCCCTTTGGCTTCCCGTTTAGCCACCCCCTTTGGCCTCTCCGTTTGGCTTCCCCCTTTAGCCACCCCTTTGGCTTCCCCTTTAGCCACCCCTTTTGGCCTCTCCGTTTGGCCTCCTCCTTTGGCCTCTCCCTTTGGCTTCCCATTTGGCCTCCCCTCTGGCCTCCCCCTCTTGCCTCTCCTTTGGCCTCTCCCTCTGGCCTCCCCTTTGGCCTCTCCCTCTGGCCTCCCCTTTGGCCTCACCCTCTGGCCTCCCCTTTGGCCTCCCCTCTGGCCTCCCCCTCTTGCCTCTCCTTTGGCCTCTCCCTCTGGCCTCCCCCTCTTGCCTCTCCTTTGGCCTCTCCCTCTGGCCTCCCCTTTGGCCTCTCCCTCTGGCCTCCCCTTTGGCCTCCCCCTCTGGCCTCTCCTTTTGGCCTCTCCCTCTGGCCTCCCCTTTGGCCTCCCCTCTGGCCTCTCCCTCTGGCCTCTCCTTTGGCCTCCCCCTCTGGCCTCTCCTTTTGGCCTCTCCCTCTGGCCTCCCCTCTGGCCTCCCCCTCTTGCCTCTCCTTTGGCCTCTCCCTCTGGCCTCCCCCTCTGGCCTCCCCTTTGGCCTCTCCCTCTGGCCTCTCCTTTGGCCTCTCCCTCTGGCCTCCCCTTTGGCCTCCCCCTCTGGCCTCTCCTTTTGGCCTCTCCCTCTGGCCTCCCCTTTGGCCTCCCCTCTGGCCTCTCCTTTGGCCTCTCCCTCTGGCCTCCCCTTTGGCCTCTCCCTCTGGCCTCCCCTTTGGCCTCCCCTTTGGCCTCTCCCTCTGGCCTCCCCTTTGGCCTCTCCCTCTGGCCTCCCCTTTGGCCTCTCCCTCTGGCCTCCCCTTTGGCCTCCCCCTCTGGCCTCCCCTTTGGCCTCTCCCTCTGGCCTCTCCTTTGGCCTCTCCCTCTGGCCTCCCCTTTGGCCTCTCCCTCTGGCCTCCCCTTTGGCCTCTCCCTCTGGCCTCCCCTTTGGCCTCTCCCTCTGGCCTCCCCTTTGGCCTCTCCCTCTGGCCTCCCCTTTGGCCTCCCCTTTGGCCTCCCCCTCTTGCCTCTCCTTTTGCCTCTCCCTCTGGCCTCCCCTTTGGCCTCCCCCTCGAATTTCAAGTCAAGTTCCAAGTCACCAGGATTCACCAATCGCCATGATTGGTGTGGTTTGTCTGTGGTGATTTTTAGAGGGAAGTTTAGGCGGACGCTGTCCCGCCACAGCAGTAGCCAATCATAATAAGTACTTCAACATTATTGCATTTGGAGCGACTTGTCACAACATCGAACGTACGTGGTCTCGTTTTGCATAGGTTTCCAGCCACCAGACTTGTTGGCAATTTTAAGTCACAAACTGGCAAGTCAAGTCAGTTATGCAGTTCCAAGTCAATGACCTCCAAGTCAACTATCGAATTATCTCTCTGAATTACAAGTGAAGTCGCAAGTCATGAAAATGTGCGACTCTTGTCCGACGCGAGTCAGCCCCTACGACTTGAATACACCAATCTGATAATCAGTGATAATCAGCATGATTTTATTACATTCAGTGGCGTATTTAGGATGTCGCAAAAGGGAGGCCAACGATTTAAGCCAAAGAGGCATGGCCCAATGCCCCCCCCCCCACTAATACGTCACTAATAAAATGCATTCGTAGTAAACCCGACCACATGTCTGTAGATAGATCCCTGTCATTATTTCACAGGTGCCCTCTAGCGGTTATAATACAATGTAATATTATGTACGACCACTTGGCTGAATGATCGTGAAATTTTTATTCTCTTTCTACTACACAAAATGATTTGACATTCATTGTTCAACCATGATAACTATAACCATTCAGTGTAACCATTTTCAACCACCTTTCAACTAATTTATCCAAGTGAAACTATTTAGGCAGCACGGTTACATATAATGTTGTAGATGATTTGCTGTTTCCTAATAATTATCGTTGTCAGGGTCGTACGCAGATTTTTGTCGGGAGTGGGGAAGGGTGCAAAAACATGTTGGTGATAACATCCGCCATCTCGTTTCGACCAGTTTCTAACGCAACATTAGGCACATGTAGGCCAAAAACACGATGCCTCCGTATAAGTGTAGCTACGAAACGAACTATCGGCCTCGTTTGAAATTTCGCTTAAACATCAAATGTTTCTAGAATCTATCCGTGTTTATATATTATAATTATGGAAAGTACAGACAAAAGCGCGTAACTGATAAACGCGCGCACAGACTATTTCGATATGTTGCACACCAGCTGGCGCCACCAATGTACCAATTTATTGCCGTGCCACGCTGACAGAGGAGAGAATATGATGTAACATTAGTAAAGGGTCAGTGTAGATTGGATATCAGGAAGTACTCGTTCTTACAGATAATGGAACAAATTATCTACATATTGTGTAACTGCTAACAGCGTGGACATATTTACAACAAGGTTGATACATATTGTGTAACTGCTAGCAGCGTGGACATGTTTACAACAAGGTTGATACATATTGTGTAACTGCTAGCAGCGTGGACATGTTTACAACAAGGTTGATACATATTGTGTAACTGCTAGCAGCGTGGACATGTTTACAACAAGGTTGATACATATTGTGTAACTGCTAACAGCGTGGACATATTTACAACAAGGTTGATACATATTGTGTAACTGCTAGCAGCGTGGACATGTTTACAACAAGGTTGATACATATTGTGTAACTGCTAGCAGCGTGGACATGTTTACAACAAGGTTGATACATATTGTGTAACTGCTAGCAGCGTGGACATGTTTACAACAAGGTTGATACATATCTCAGGAGGGCGGGTTACACGTATATATGAATAAATGTTGGACTCTCGATAAACAAATGGCTTCCTTGTCCACTTGCCATCTGGGCCTTGGATGGCAATATTGTTAAATCTTGTCGACATCCCGTGTACCAGAATCCAGAACATCGTGACATATTTTTGTATTACAATATGTAACAGTTTTTCGACAAGTTTGCTCTATTGTTTCTACACGTGGAGGTAATTGTTCAAGTTATGGTGCTTTTTGTGTAGTCTAAGTCAAATTAAGCAAACTCGTTGTTTGTTTTTGTGAGTTAAACAGACATCGTCACCCATCGCTCTTCGGTCCCGCTTTCTGTTAGGCGTCAACCGTCTCCATATACTTTCTGTTAGGCGTAACCGTCTCCATATACTTTCTGTTAGACGTCAACCGTCTCCAAATACTTTCTGTTAGGCGTCAACCGTCTCCAAATACTTTCTGTTAGGCGTCAACCGTCTCCAAATACTTTATGTTAGGCGTCAACCGTCTCCAAATACTTTCTGTTAGGCGTCAACCGTCTCCAAATACTTTCTGTTAGGCGTCAACCGTTTCCAAATACTTTCTGTTAGGCGTCAACCGTTCCCATATACTTTCTGTTACGCGTCAACCGTCCCCATATACTTTGTTAGGCCTCAACCGTCTCCATATACTTTATGTTAGGCCTCAACCGTCCCCATATACTTTCTGTTAGGCCTCAACCGTCCCCATACACTTTCTGTTAGGCCTCAACCGTCCCCATATACTTTCTGTTAGGCCTCAACCGTCCCCATATACTTTCTGTTAGGCCTCAACCGTCCCCATACACTTTCTGTTAGGCCTCAACCGTCCCCATATACTTTCTGTTAGGCCTCAACCGTCCCCATATACTTTCCTGAGCTTGAAACGACAGCGTGCATAATATTTATATTTTCGTGTTTGTTTACATATTGACTGTTGATTTCACTGCGTGACGTCACAGTGGTCATTCTGGGACGCGACCTTGCGGTAAACCGTACGTTGGAGCTCAATGGAATATACAAGATCTAGCAAAGGGGCGGGGCGGGGCGGGGCGGGGCGGGGCGGGGCGGGGCGGGGCGGGGCGGGGCGGGGCGGGGCGGGGCGGGGCGGGGCGGGGCGGGGCGGGGCGGGGCGGGGCGGGGCGGGGCGGGGGGACCCACCTAGTCACCCATGATACCATGTAGCGACGCAACTGGAAAATACGGGGGGGGGCGGTGTATGCCAAAGGGCGCATGGCCCAATGCCCCCCTACAATGGCCCAATGCCCCCCTACATGGCCCAATGTCCCCCTACATGACCCAATGCCCCCTACATGGCCCAATGCCCCCCTACATGGCCCAATGCCCCCCTACATGGCCCAATGCCCCCTACATGGCCCAATGCCCCCCTACACACGCCACTGTTGGAGTCAGCTACGGTCTTCTCGGCGCCCTACACACTCCACTGTTGGAGTCAGCTACGGCCTTCTCGGCGCCCTACACACGTCACTGTTGGAGTCAGCTACGTTCTTCTCGGCGCCCTACACACGCCACTGTTGGAGTCAGCTACGGCCTTCTCGGCGCCCTACACACGCCACTGTTGGAGTCAGCTACGACCTTCTCGGCGCCCTACACACGCCACTGTTGGAGTCAGCTACGTCCTTCTCGGCGCCCTACACACGCCACTGTTGGAGTCAGCTACGGCCTTCTCGGCGCCCTACACACGCCACTGTTGGAGTCAGCTACGTCCTTCTCGGCGCCCTACACACGCCACTGTTGGAGTCAGCTACGGCCTTCTCGGCGCCCTACACACGCGCAGCAGCAACGCACACTAAGCAATATTAGAACAAAATGTCCCCATATCCCACATACTCTAGAACCAACGGCTATTTCTATGGCGAGTGCAGACGGAGAGAGGGAGGGCGAAGAGGCACGAGAAGGAGAGGGGGCGAAAAACCTTAACAAGCAGGTCTTATTAGACTAATTAACATGGAGCAATGCGGACATTTTAAGTCGGATTAATCATGCGAGCGCAGTCGACCAGTTTCTCGAAACGCGACGAGATCTTAATACAGGACTACGGACTGAGGTGTTTACTAACAACTGACTGTACTTATTCCAACCCATGGCCACTCCCCGGCACACACATCGTAAACGCTGTCTATACAAATCATGTTTATATAATATTAATCACAATGACGAATTCATTTTCTTATATCGGTGTGTCTATGAATATAATTACGGCATAGTTAAGGTTACGCCTTTGCTGTGTTTCTGCGAAACCAAACCATGTAGTGCAACAGAGTATGCCACAGCGTGCGTGTACCGACGTAGCACACCACACTATAACCACACAGCCCACAACACAATAAGGTGGAGTGGAAACAATATAGTAACTCTGTCCGCCAGGGGACGCCACACTAGTTGTGTTTTTGAATATTCTGGATCGCTTTGACGGGTCGTTATACCGCCAGGGGCGTAGCTTGTATAAATACACGTATAAACACATGTAAGAAAGGGGTTTGTGCAGGGGCGTCCACAGGCTACTTTCCAGAGGGGGGGGGAACAATTTCTGCTGTCTGATTGCGACCAGAAATCTGCACTTACTAGATGACCTACTTAACACAAACAGTAAACAATCTACTCGCCATAAAAGAGCATTTTGAAGTAGACTTAAAACATAAAAAGATTATTCTTCACAAAGAAAAACCGTGACCCCTTTCTTGACTCCGATCTATGGCTTCAGTATATCACACGTGTGTGTATAAAAGGACCTTCATTTTAAAATGCTAATATGTTGAGGTATTGTGCCACATAACGATCCTGAATTACTAATAGACGTGTGTCAATTTCCTGCAGCAAGTGATCCATGAACGGAAGACATTGTCAAGTCCAATGCTTGGCGTGTCAGCGATGTCAACAGGCACGTTCTGATGGTGCCCGCGTCAGCTATGTCAGCAGGCACGTTCTCAGGGTGCCCGTATCAGCTATGTCAGCAGGCAAGTTCTCGTGGTGCCCGTGTCAGCGATGTCAGCAGGCACGTTCTGATGGTGCCCGCGTCAGCTATGTCAGCAGGCACGTTCTCAGGGTGCCCGTATCAGCTATGTCAGCAGGCAAGTTCTCGTGGTGCCCGTGTCAGCGATGTCAGCAGGCACGTTCTGATGGTGCCCGTGTCAGTTATGTCAGCAGGCACGTTCTCAGGGTGCCCGCATCAGCTATATCAGCAGGCTAGTTCTCGTGGTGCCCGTGTCAGCTATGTCAGCAGGCACGTTCTGATGGTGCCCGTGTCAGCTATGTCAGCAGGCACGCTCTGATGGTGCCCGCGTCAGCTATGTCAGCAGGCAAGTTCTTGTGGTGCCCGTGTCAGCTATGTCAGCAGGCACGTTCTGATGGTGCCCGTGTCAGCTATGTCAGCATGCACGTTCTCAGGGTGCCCGTATCTGCTATGTCAGCAGGCAAGTTCTCGTGGTGCCCGTGTCAGCTATGTCAGCAGGCACGTTCTGATGGTGCCCGTGTCAGCTATGTCAGCAGGCACGTTCTCATGGTGCCCGCATCAGCTATGTCAGCAGGCTAGTTCTCGTGGTGCCCGTGTCAGCTATGTCAGCAGGCACGTTCTGATGGTGCCCGTGTGAGCTATGTCAGCAGGCGCGTTCTCATGGTGCCCGTATCAGCTATGTCAGCAGGCAAGTTCTCGTGGTGCCCGTGTCAGCTATGTCAGCAGGCACGTTCTGATGGTGCCCGTGTCAGCTATGTCAGCAGGCACGTTCTGATGGTGCCCGTGTCAGCTATGTCAGCAGGCACGTTCTCAGGGTGCCCGTATCTGCTATGTCAGCAGGCAAGTTCTCGTGGTGCCCGTGTCAGCTATGTCAGCAGGCACGTTCTGATGGTGCCCGTGTCAGCTATGTCAGCAGGCACGTCCTCAGGGTGCCCGCATCAGCTATGTCAGCAGGCTAGTTCTCGTGGTGCCCATGTCAGCTATGTCAGCAGGCACGTTCTGATGGTGCCCGTGTGAGCTATGTCAGCAGGCGCGTTCTCATGGTGCCCGTATCAGCTATGTCAGCAGGCAAGTTCTCGTGGTGCCCGTGTCAGCTATGTCAGCAGGCACGTTCTGATGGTGCCCATGTCAGCTATGTCAGCAGGCACGTTCTCAGGGTGCCCGTATCAGCTATGTCAGCAGGCACGTTCCCATAGTGCCCGTGTCAGCTATGTCAGCAGGCACGTTCTCATGGTGCCCGTGTCAGCTATGTCAGCAGGCACGTTCCCATAGTGCCCGTGTCAGCTATGTCAGCAGGCACGTTCTCATGGTGCCCATGTCTACCAGCACTGCGCAGCTTGCTCGCCTCAATCGCAAGTCTTCCTGGTAGTTCTACAGCATTGTCATATACTTCTGATGTTAGCTCTCCCCTGCTGCAGTTGGGCGATTATAGTGGTTGCTTCATTGGTTGCCTCCACTGTCACACTGTCGGACTGTGGTCAGAGGAAGTAGACCGCCTCCACTGTCACACTGTAGGAATGAGGTCAGAGGAAGCAGACTGCCTCCACTGTCACATCGTAGGACTTTGGTCAAAGGAAGAAGACTACATCAACTGTCACACTGTAGGACTCTGGTCAAAGGAAGAAGACTACATCAACTGTCACACTGTAGGACTGTGGTCAGATGAAGAAGACTACATCTACTGTAACACTGTAGGACTGTGGTCAGAGGAAGCAGACTGCCTCCACTGTCACATCGTAGGACTGTGGTCAAAGGAAGAAGAATACATCAACTGTCACACTGTAGGACTGTGGTCAAAGAAGAAGACTACATCCACTGTCACACTGTAGGACTGTGGTCAGATGAAGAAGACTACATCAACTGTCACACTGTAGGACTGTGGTCAGATGAAGAAGACTACATCTACTGTCACACTGTAGGACTGTGGTCAGATGAAGAAGACTACATCTACTGTCACACTGTAGGACTGTGGTCAGATGAAGAAGACTACATTAACTGTCACACTGTAGGACTGTGGTCAGATGAAGAAGACTACATCTACTGTCACACTGTAGGACTGTGGTCAGAGGAAGAAGACTACATCCACTGTCACACTGTAGGACTGTGGTCAGATGAAGAAGACTACATCAACTGTCACACTGTAGGACTGTGGTCAGAGGAAGAAGACTACATCCACTGTCACACTGTAGGACTGTGGTCAGACGAAGAAGACTACACCTACTGTCACACTGTAGGACAGTGGTCAGAGGAAGAAGACTACATCAACTGTCACACTGTAGGACTGTGGTCAGAGGAAGAAGACTACATCCACTGTCACACTGTAGGACTGTGGTCAGAGGAAGAAGACTACATCAACTCTCACACTTTAGGACTGTGGTCAGAGGAAGAAGACTACATCCACCTTCACACTGTAGGACTGTGGTCAGAGGAAGAAGACTACATCTACTGTCACACTGTAGGACTGTGGTCAGAGGAAGAAGACTACATCAACTGTCACACTGTAGGACTGTGGTCAGAGGAAGAAGACTACATCCACTGTCACACTGTAGGACTGTGGTCAAAGGAAGAAGACTACATCCACTGTCACACTGTAGGACTGTGGTCAGATGAAGAAGACTACATCAACTGTCACACTGTAGGACTGTGGTCAGATGAAGAAGACTACATCAACTGTCACACTGTAGGACTGTGGTCAAAGGAAGAAGACTACATCAATTGTCACACTGTAGGACTGTGGTCAGAGGAAGAAGACTACATCCACTGTCACACTGTAGGACTGTGGTCAAAAGAAGAAGACTACATCCACTGTCACACTGTGGGACTGGGGTCAGAGGAAGAAGATTACATCTACTGTCACATTGTAGGACTGTGGTCAAAGGAAGAAGATTACATCCACTGTCAAACTGTGGGACTGTGGTCAGAGGAAGAAGACTACATCTACTGTCACACTGTAGGACTGTGGTCAAAGGAAGAACACTACATCTACTGTCACACTGTAGGACTGTGGTCAGAGGAAGAAGACTACATCAACTGTCACACTGTAGGACTGTGGTCAGAGGAAGCAGACCGCCTCCACTGTCACACTGTAGGAATGAGGCCAAAGGAAGCAGACTGCCTCCACTGTTACACTGTAGGAATGAGGTCAAAGGAAGCAGACTGCCTCCACTGTCACACTGTAGGAACGAGGTCAGAGGAAGCAGACTGCCTCCACTGTCACACTGTAGGAATGAGGTCAAAGGAAGCAGACTGCCTCCACTGTCACACTGTAGGAATGAGGTCAAAGGAAGCAGACTGCCTCCACTATCACACTGTAGGAACGAGGTCAGAGGAAGCAGACTGCTTCCACTGTCACACTGTAGGAATGAGGTCAGAGGAAGCAGACTGCCTCCACTGTCACACAGTAGGACTGTAGTCAGACGAAGCAGACTGCCTCCACTGTCACACTGTAGGAACGAGGTCAGAGGAAGCAGACTGCCTCCACTGTCACACTGTAGGAATAAGGTCAAAGGAAGCAGACTGCCTCCACTGTCACACTGTAGGAATGAGGTCAGAGGAAGCAGACTGCCTCCACTGTCACACTGTAGGAATGAGGTCAGAGGAAGCAGACTGCTTCCACTGTCACACTGTAGGACTGTAGTCAGACGAAGCAGACTGCCTCCACTGTCACACTGTAGGACTGTGGTCAAATGTAGAAGCAGACTGCCTACACTGTCACACTGTAGGACTGTAGTAAGACGAAGCAGACTGCCTCCACTGTCACACTGTAGGACTGTGGTCAAATGTAGAAGCAGACTGCCTACTCTGTGTCACATTGTAGGACTGTAGTCAGACGAAGCAGACTGCCTCCACTGTCACACTGTAGGAATGAGGTCAAAGGAAGCAGACTGCTTCCACTGCCACACTGTAGGAATGAGGTCAAAGGAAGCAGACTGCTTCCTCTGTCACACTGTAGCAATGAGGTCAAAGGAAGCAGACTGCCTCCACTGTCACACTGTAGGAACGAGGTCAGAGGAAGCAGACTGCCTCCACTGTCACACTGTAGGAACGAGGTCAGAGGAAGCAGACTGCTTCCACTGTCACACTGTTGGAATGAGGTCAAAGGAAGCAGACTGCCTCCACTGTCACACTGTAGGAATGAGGTCAAAGGAAGCAGACTGCCTCCACTGTCACACTGTAGGAACGAGGTCAGAGGAAGCAGACTGCTTCCACTGTCACACTGTAGGAATGAGGTCAGAGGAAGCAGACTGCTTCCACTGTCACACAGTAGGACTGTAGTCAGACGAAGCAGACTGCTTCCACTGTCACACTGTAGGAACGAGGTCAGAGGAAGCAGACTGCCTCCACTGTCACACTGTAGGAATGAGGTCAAAGGAAGCAGACTGCCTCCACTGTCACACTGTAGGAATGAGGTCAGAGGAAGCAGACTGCCTCCACTGTCACACTGTAGGAATGAGGTCAGAGAAAGCAGACTGCCTCCACTGTCACACTGTAGCAATGAGGTCAGAGAAAGCAGACTGCCTCCACTGTCACACTGTAGGAATGAGGTCAGAGGAAGCAGACTGCTTCCACTGTCACACTGT
This sequence comes from Lamellibrachia satsuma, assembly GCA_033239005.1. NCBI lineage: Eukaryota > Metazoa > Annelida > Polychaeta > Sabellida > Siboglinidae > Lamellibrachia > Lamellibrachia satsuma. The sequence continues at coordinate 3,998,241 of BSQZ01000012.1, read as the reverse complement.
AGGACTGTAGTCAGACGAAGCAGACTGCCTCCACTGTCACACTGTAGGACAGTGGTCAAATGTAGAAGCAGACTGCCTACACTGTCACACTGTAGGACTGTAGTCAGACGAAGCAGACTGCTTCCACTGTCACACTGTAGGACTGTGGTCAAATGTAGAAGCAGATTGCCTACTCTGTGTCACATTGTAGGACTGTAGTCAGACGAAGCAGACTGCCTCCACTGTCACACTGTAGGAATGAGGTCAAAGGAAGCAGACTGCTTCCACTGTCACACTGTAGGACTGTAGTCAGACGAAGCAGACTGCCTCCACTGTCACACTGTAGGACTGTGGTCAAATGTAGAAGCAGACTGCCTACACTGTCACACTGTAGGACTGTAGTCAGACGAAGCAGACTGCCTCCACTGTCACACTGTAGGACTGTGGTCAAATGTAGAAGCAGACTGCCTACTCTGTCACACTGTAGGACTGTAGTCAGACGAAGCAGACTGCCTTCACTGTCACACTGTAGGACTGTACGTGGTCAAATGTAGAAGCAGACTGCCTACTCTGTCACACTGTAGGACTGTAGTCAGACGAAGCAGACTGCCTCCACTGTCACACTGTAGGACTGTGGTCAAATGTAGAAGCAGAGTGCCTACTCTGTCACACTATAGGACTGTAGTCAGACGAAGCAGACTGCCTCCACTGTCACACTGTAGGAATGAGTTCAAAGGAAGCAGACTGCTTCCACTGTCACACTGTAGGACTGTAGTCAGACGAAGCAGACTGCCTACACTGTCACACTGTAGGACTGTGGTTAAATGTAGAAGCAGACTGCCTACACTGTCATCCTGTAACAATTCTTGAGTACTGGCATCGCACGATTGAGTGACGCGGTATAACATAGTAATATCATTAAAATATTATACAAGCTGCGTTGGTTTTTTGTGAAACCGTCCTTAGGGCTTCATACCGTTCACTCCACTTTGTAATTGGAACACTTGAAATTAGTTCGCTCTGCCACTAGATACCTTTTTATAAGACTTTAAATTTACTGCGGTCGACATGTTAGCGCAGTTCAGCAACGGTTCCAACGAGTTGAATTGAATTTGATACCTGACATTTACTTCGTGTCTACGACCAATACAATGCCCAACATTTTTTTCGCAATATGTTTGTACCACTACGTCTTTGACGTAGTGGTATTATTTTTTAAGTATGGTATTGAAAACAGCTGTTCGCATGCATATTTACGGGGTCGAGCACTATCACGTCCCAGCGGGTCTATTCATAAATACAACAGAAACCACCTATTTGTACCTAACGACAACTTGTAGACGTTTCCAACTGTTTGCTGTATAACTAGCCTTTTCTTGTACGTTGATACATGTGGTACGTGTATAGGCGTACGTGACTGATCACGTTGGAACTGGGCATGTTGAAACACACATGAATATGTTAATCCAATAGCATTTCATGTTATCTAATGTATTAATATATTATCAGTTACGCATTCGTTCTCGGTTTCTGGTTTGCCTGTTATCATGTTATCATACGTGTTTTGTGTTTACTTGAGGCGTTGTGTCATACGTAGCGATGACGTCATGTGTACGTAATGAAACAATCATGTCACGTGTGCTGCTCCTGTGTAGCGACACCACCCTGCCTTGAGGCAGACCGCCTACTGCCCCACTATCCCCAATGTCCCCACTGCTCCCACTGCCCTCACTGCTTCCACTGCCCACACTGCTCCCACTGCCCCCACTGCTTCCACTGCCCTCACTGCTCCCATTGCCCCTACAGTTCCCACTGTTATAATTGCCCCCACTGATCCCACTGCTTCCACTGCCCACACTGCTCCCACTGCCCCTACATTTCCCACTGTTATAATTGCCCCCACTGATCCCACTGCTTCCACTGCCCGCACTGCTCACACTGCCCCTACAGTTCCCACTGTTCTAATTGCCCCCACTGTTCCCATTGCTTCTACTATTTCCACTGCCCGCACTTGTTCCCACTGCTCCCACTGTTCCCACTGCTCCCACTGTTCCCACTGTTTTATAAATATTTTAGATTTTATTTTTACTTTACCTCGGATCGGTTTGACACTTTGTCACATAAGTGGCCGTGCGCTGTGAGGTCATGACACTACCTAACGTCACGACTCGTGTCCACAGGCGACTAGTGACGACACGAGTGTCGTCTAATGTTCAAAAATAGATTTTAGTGGTCGTCATAATAATGAACCGACACAATACAGTCCTACCAAAGACGACGCCGAAGACACTGACAGTAGCTCAGACTGACTGCAATATAACGTGCCATTAAATGTTGCTACACAACTTAGTGCTGTCGTTGTTAGAATTAATGTACTCTAGTAGAGATAAATGTAACTTTTCGCAAACAGCGTTTCTTGCTAAAAGAATGAATGTATTAAAAAACGGATACTTTGAAGCTAATTAAACGTTAGAATTGCTACATGCAGCGATTATACTTTGAAATGCAATGATAGTAAAACTATTTTCGTCAAATTTAATTCAATGTTAAATGTTTTATTGTAGAGCAAATAGTATTGCTTAAAATTGCTCCCACTGTTCCAACTGCTCCCACTGCCCCCACTATTCCCACTGCTCCCACTGCCCCCCCCCACTGTTCCCACTAATCTCACTGCTCCCACTACTCTCACTGCCTCCACTGCTCCCACTGCCTCCACTGCCCCCACTGCTCCCACTGCCCCCACTGCTCCCACTGCCCCCACTGCTCCCACTGCCCCCACTGCCTCCACTGCTCCCACTGCCCACACTGCTCCCACTGCTCCCACTGCCCACACTGCTCCCACTGCTCCCATTGCCCCCACTGCCCCCACTGCTCCCAATGCCCCCACTGCTCCCACTGCCCCCACTGCTCCCACTGCCCCCACTGCTCCCACTGCTCCCAATGCCCCACTGTTACCACTGCTCCCACTGCTCCCACTGCCTCCACTGCCCCCACTGCCTCCACTGCCTCCACTGCCTCCACTGCCCCCACTGCGTCCACTGCTCCCACTGCCCCCACTGCGGCCACTGCTCCCACTGCCCACACTGCTCCCACTGCTCCCACTGCCCCCACTGCTCCCACTGCCCCCACTGCCCCCACTGTTACTACTACCCCCACTGCCCCCACTGTTACTACTACTCCCACTGCCCCCACCGTTACTACTCCTTCCACTGCCCCCACTGTTACTACTACCCCCACTGCCCCCACTGTTACTACTCCTTCCACTGCCCCCACTGTTACTACTACTCCCACTGCCCCCACTGTTACTACTACCCCCACTGCCCCCACTGTTACTACTACTCCCGCTGCCCCCACTGTTACTACTACTCCCACTGCCCCCACTGTTACTACTCCTCCCACTGCCCCCACTGTTACTACTACTCCCACTGCCCCCACTGTTACTACTACTCCCACTGCCCCCACTGTTACTACTCCTCCCACTGCCCCCACTGTTACTACTACTCCCACTGCGCCCACTGTTACTACTACTCCCACTGCCCCCACTGTTACTACTACTCCCACTGCCCCCACTGTTACTACTACTCCCACTGCCCCCACTGTTACTACTCCTCCCACTGCCCCCACTGTTACTACTACTCCCACTGCCCCCACTGTTACTACTACTCCCACTGCCCCCACTGTTACTACTACTCCCACTGCCCCCACTGTTACTACTACTCCCACTGCCCCCACTGTTACTACTACTCCCACTGCCCCCACTGTTACTACTACTCCCACTGCCCCCACTGTTACTACTACTCCCACTGCCCCCACTGTTACTATTACTCCCACTGCCCCCACTGTTACTACTACTCCCACGGCCCCCACTGTTACTACTACTCCCACTGCCCCCACTGTTACTACTACTCCCACTGCCCCCACTGTTACTACTACTCCCACTGCCCCCACTGTTACTACTACTCCCACTGCCCCCACTGTTACTACTACTCCCACTGCCCCCACTGTTACTACTACTCCCACTGCCCCCACTGTTACTACTACTCCCACTGCGCCCACTGTTACTACTACTCCCACTGCCCCCACTGTTACTACTACTCCCACTGCCCCCACTGTTACTACTACTCCCACTGCGCCCACTGTTACTACTACTCCCACTGCCCCCACTGTTACTACTACTCCCACTGCCCCCACTGTTACTACTACTCCCACTGCCCCCACCGTTACTACTCCTCCCACTGCCCCCACTGTTACTACTACTCCCACTGCCCCCACTGTTACTACTACTCCCACTGCGCCCACTGGTTACTCTCTTCCCACTGCCCCCACTGTTACTACTACTCCCACTGCCCCCACTGTTACTACTCCTCCCACTGCCCCCACTGTTACTACTACTCCCACTGCCCCCACTGTTACTACTATTCCCACTGCCCCCACCGTTACTACTACTCCCACTGCCCTCACTGTTACTACTACTCCCACTGCCCCCACTGTTCCCACTGTTACTACTACTCCCACTGCCCTCACTGTTACTACTACTCCCACTGCCCCCACTGTTACTACTACTCCCACTGCCCCCACTGTTACTACTACTCCCACTGCCCCCACTGTTACTACTACTCCCACTGCCCCCACTGTTACTACTACTCCCACTGCCCCCACTGTTCCCACTGTTACTACTACTCCCACTGCCCCCACCGTTACTACTCCTCCCACTGCCCCCACTGTTACTACTACTCCCACTGCGCCCACTGTTACTACTACTCCCACTGCCCCCACCGTTACTACTCCTCCCACTGCCCCCACTGTTACTACTACTCCCACTGCCCCCACTGTTACTACTACTCCCACTGCCCCCACTGTTACTACTACTCCCACTGCCCCCACTGTTACTACTACTCCCACTGCCCCCACTGTTACTACTACTCCCACTGCCCCCACCGTTACTACTACTCCCACTGCCCCCACTGTTACTACTACTCCCACTGCCCCCACTGTTACTACTACTCCCACTGCCCCCACTGTTACTACTACTCCCACTGCCCCCACTGTTACTACTACTCCCACTGCCCCCACTGTTACTACTACTCCCACTGCCCCCACTGTTCCCACTGTTACTACTACTCCCAATAATCCCACTGTTCCCACTGTTCCCACTGTTCCCACTGTTTTATTAATATTTTATTAATATTTTAGATTTAATTTTTACTTTACCTCGGATCGGTTTGACACTATGTCACATAAGTGGCCGTGCGCTGTGAGGTCATGACACTACCTAACGTCACGACTCGTGTCCACAGGTGACTAGTGACGACACGAGCTTCGTCGATTGTTCAAAAATAGATTTTTGTGGTCGTCATAATAATGAACCGACACAATACAGTCCTAACAAAGACGACGCCGAAGACACTGACAGTAGCTCAGACTGATTGCAATATAACGTGCCATTAAATGTTGCTACACAACTTAGTGCTGTCGTTGTTAGAATTAATGTACTCTAGTAGAGATAAATGTAACTTTTAACAAACAGCTTTTCTTGTAAAAAGAATTAATGTAGTAAAAAACGGATAGATTGAGGCTAATTAAACGTTAGCATTGATACATGCAGCGATTATACTTTGAAATGCAATGATAGTAAAACTATTTTCGTCAAATTTAAATCAATGTTAAATGTTTTATTGTACAGCAATTGCTTAAAATGTTATTTTCATATGCCGTAAAGTTTGGTTTCTGGTTTATGCTATGTACCACTGGTTGTGTCATAAACGGATCTAATGTTGTAATACCTGACCACGGACATCTTAGCGGACAAGTGGTGTGGTGAGAACTTATGAAAACATTTAGAGCACAATTTCTCTGTATCTCAACAGGATGGCTGCCCTAAGGCACATCCACCCACATGCAAACTCCTCGATTGAGCCTTCTGTAATGTGTATTTGCACATACCGCATCGGGAGCTGTCAAGCATCGCGCGAATTGTCGGTGTTTCTTTTAAAAACGGAAGCCGTGATGTCTCGTCCGCCCATGTCACGACCAATGTAGCATGCTGAAACTTATTTTTTTAGCTTTAGTCGAATAGTTAGCTGAGTGTTCCGTGCGGGCAAGAAAGATGACGCCGACATGAAGGCTGTCAAGCGAAGACAATGAGAAAACCTGTAGGTTTCTGACGGGGTATGAATCAGTTGCTCCAGAGAGGCAAACAGTAGTGGGGCTACAACACATTGTCATGTCACGTTACATTAGTTACAGGGGCCGCTTCAAGGTGGCACCTTCCGCACTGGGGTTTTTCTGTTTTAACGGTACAAAGTGTGGTCCTTTCAAAGTGTGGTCCTTTCAAAATGCGATCCTTTTTATCGTAGAATCATCTGATATCGTATAATCCAGTGTAACATCCTGACTGCGCAATGTAATCTATGAACCATCATGTTTAAAATATAATTTGGCATTTATCTGTTTCATTGGAGTGTTTCATCACATTTACATTGTACGCGGTGCGAACATAATTTGTGGGTGTCAGTGATTTGCCCTACACGTGAACCTATGAAAGCCTTACTCCGACAAACTGTGTTCACAGTTAGTGGTGTTTACAGTTGTTCGAGACTGTTGTGATTGGCGAGGTGGGAGACCTTACACAGATGGCACTTATAATGGTCAAGTTATAAAAAACAAGTGTGGCTTATTAAGCGACATTTGAGCTGCCCAGACGTTATAATAGATAAAAATGTACACTATTTATTTATACTATGTGACATCATTTTAGAATACAAAACGATCATAATGTAGACCTTTGAAACGAATCACTTTAGGAAGCTACGTTTGTGATCGAATTACGTTTATTTACTTATTAATCAAATGTTAACCTTTGTAAACTATCTAAATTATACTAAAATAATGTAAAGTATAAATTTATAAAGTAGATGCAACTTGACACACTAAATGACGGTATGATATTGCAACAACGACCAACAGATGACGTCAAGGCACGGTGGAAACCAACGATGATTGACGATATAACGTCGTTGAAAAACAAAACGTGGTGCTGCTACCGCCATTTAAAATGCATGTATGCTCATCGGGAAGAAAAGGTCACTCTCCTTGTCAAATGCCAGTTGTCAAATGTCATTGGTAGTGATTCACCAATCATTGGCAGTTCAAACCGCGAACACAGGAAGAACCTATACATATTTTTAGGCGTCAAATGCGTGTGTAAAGTTAAGACAAAAACGACGACTGGTACAGACAATGACGACTCATCTAGACACCGGATACTGCGGCCTCTCAACGAGCAGACGACATGTCACATAACTCATATACTCCGTGTTACATAACGGACAATTGGCTGCTCCGACGGAGTTAGCGTATTTGACGACTCAGTGCACCGAAAGTATTCGGTGACAATTACTCCGGGGTCATTGTTGCTTATTAACAATCGATCATTGTTAGTGCCTTCAGGTACGGACGGGGTCGAGCAAAGTGAGCATCCATAGAATATGAATCGTTTTCCGATTCTGAGTATGTGTCTATAAACAGTGATACGCCTGAGGTCATCATAGTTAAAATTACGCATTTTAATGACAAGTGCGTGGTTGAATGCAGCCTTCGGCATAACATATTGCGGGAAAGTGGAAGGAGAATAATTATAACTACACCAGGAACGACGACCAACAATATTGATGGATTTAAAAATTGTGTAAATTTAATAAATGTCACCGACTTTCAGTAAGTTGAGTTCCTTGTAAATAATATTGATATGAGCCACGACTCGTCGTTGCATTGGCTCAATAAAAATGATGACTATTCCAACATACTTGTGTCATTTAAACATTCACTGCTGATGGAAATAGATTTTCTTCGTCCTGCAGAAAATGTCATCACAGGGTCATTTGCTTGGTTTCCCAACTATACGTAAATGTTTGAAGGCGGCACAAAATACACCACTCCTAAAATATAGACCGGCTATCGTTGTCACAAAGACAACCTTCAACCTATTTATACGATAATTTGTATTTAAGCTTTCAAACTGTATTCATAAAACGCGATAAAATAAACTCGCTACACTTGAAACACGCGACGATCGCCGACCGCATACTGCGGAGTAACGCCGAATAATGACGTATCGTTGTGTCATAAAATTAAGGCGCTTACTCCGTCGGAGTAAGTGTCCTTCTGTTTCATGTTTCGCAGAGAATGCATGAATCATGTTTGTCGTCTGCTCGACCGAGCGGGTAGGTACTATCTGATTTCGCGGTTACGCGGGCATGTAGGCGTTTTTGTCTTATCGTATGACAACACTGTGCCAGAGTGACACGTCGTACGCGGACCTGTCGCCTTCGGGTGTGTGAATCCGTCTTCCTTGTCGGGAAAGGTTCTGCATAAATTGTCTACTTCGTAACCGGAAGTACGCCTGCTCATATAGCCTGATGTGATTCAGTTTTATCGCTTTAAATTTTCACAAAGACACGAAACAATGTCATTTTTTTTCACTCACATTTATTTGGGATACAGTAATCTAAAAATACGCACTTAGCAAACATGACTTAAAATTATACTAAAATCATGCAAACAATAATTAAGCTTAGATGGTGTCCATTAAAAGAGTCCTACCATAACTAATTTGTAACATATTGTTAATATAAACAAATATATAAAAACTAGTACTAATAATATATGTATATGTTTACATGTTCATATCTGCAGTTATAAAAAGGTTACACTAAAGAAATGTGCGGCGTCCTGACTGAATCCGGCAACCGACATATTCGAGTAACTGTCACCGGGTCCTGTTTGAGACGTCTGGCTCATGTCCAAAACACGTTCGCGACATCTAAGGCGACCGAGCAACAGGTAACTAGTGACTTATATTGATATTATCTTGTCTGCACACAACAGCGGCCGTACAATGTATGCTACGGACTCTGATATTATCTTGTCTGCACACAACAGCGGCCGTACAATGTATGCTACGGACTCTGATATTATCTTGTCTGCACACAACAGCGGCCGTACAATGTATGCTACGGACTCTGTTCGCGTTTTCAAAACAGACACAGAACATAATCTATACTGTAAATGACCTATCAACAGGACTTTCCCGACGAATTCAGACTAGGAACGCCAGTATAAAAAGTTTCTCGATCCGGGTCGCGTTGATCTTATAAGGTTAATTTGCACCTCATGCACTTGGCTGGTGACCAGTCACAAGACTGTCAGCCCTCGTCCGGAAGTAAAGTCGTCCGTAATTTACCAGATATTTGAGGAGAATTACACATTGCCAGGAGTTAGTATCTAATCTATTTTTAGTATTAATAACGACCGATTAGACACTAACTATCCGCAATGTGTCATTCTTTCCTCCTCAAATGTCTGGTGAATTATCCTTCCGGACGAGGAAGTGTTACGAAAGTGATTTAGGCTTAAAATAGATTCATGATCATGATCAGCTGTCGACACAGTTTAACCGAGTCAGACGTTCAACTGGACATATCATTGACGCCCATAAAATTGGGTTCACGTCCACACACGATGTAATCCTGATATTCGGACCGAAACATTCATAATCAACAAATAACGGTCAAATTATATAAACACAATTTGGTTCATTGAAATACCTTTGGGCGGTGAATATGTTGGAACAGGTGTAGGTTAACCATGAAATACGGAAAACAGAAAACGGGCAGACAGCAACTGAAATGGGAAGATTGCGTAAAGTGGGATGTAAGAAAGACGGAGTGGGAGGACGAGTAGAGGGAGAAGGCTGCAGGTAGGGAGGAGGGGAAATGGACAACAGCTGGGGCAGCAGTACAAGAACTAGCCTCACCCGTTTATAAATATAACATGATTCTTCCATAAAACCGATAATGCCTTGTGCCTTTACGCTGTATTCAATGTGTTGTGGACCACAGACACGTGACTCCAGGCCAATACTTCCTGATGACCTGATGACCTAATGACCACCGAGGATTTAGAGCATCGCGTGCGCGTTCTGTGTACACAAACTGCTTGATATTATATAACAATTTATTCACAAATATGAATAAGAAGCAGTCAGCTTTATTTCTCAATGCGAACACCAGCCTGACGCCACTGGTAATGCCTTCAGATTAATGCAATCTTTGGGCGTGATCCTTGAAAGCACTCGAGTCTCGATAATGCCGCATTGTGACAGTCGGTGTCCCGCTGTTGTCTTCGCGTTGGCTTCATTATATGTGGAGAACGCTAATGATTAGCCATGCATAATGATGTGGTTGACATCTCTGTACGCGGTGAACACGGTCTTATCACCCCAACACCGGAGCGAGCTGGTCTCAAAGCCGTAAACGTTTCACTGGAGAGACGCCAGAAATATTCAACTAGGCCGATTCCAGGACACATGGCAAACAGGGGTTGAACAAGAATGGGTCGCACGCTCTGTATCCCTTGTTCGGGGCCCTAATGTAGCCACCAGTGGCGCCCTCCATCACCCACCAGGACCAGCAAGCGCCCTCCGTCTCCTCCCAGGGCCAACAAACGCCCTCCTGTCTCCCACCAGGGCTAACAAGCGTCCTCTGTTTCCCACCAGGGCCAACAAACGCTGTCCTGTCTCCCACCAGGGCTAACAAGCGTCCTCTGTTTCCCACCAGGCCTAACAAGCGTCCTCTGTTTCACACCAGGGCCAACAAACGCCGTCCTGTCTCCCACCAGGGCTAACAAGCGTCCTCTGTTTCCCACCAGGGCCAACAAACGCTGTCCTGTCTCCCACCAGGGCTAACAAGCGTCCTCTGTTTCCCACCAGGGCTAACAAGCGTCCTCTGTTTCACACCAGGGCCAACAAACGCTGTCCTGTCTCCCACCAGGGCTAACAAGCGTCCTCTGTTTCACACCAGGGCCAACAGGCGCCCTCCTGTCTACCACCAGGGCCAACAGGCGCCCTCCTATCTACCACCAGGGCCAACAGGCGCCCTCCTGTCTACCACCAGGGCCAACAGGCGCCTTCCTATCTACAACCAAGACCAACAGGCGCCCTCCTGTCTACCACCAGGGCCAACAGGCGCCCTCCTGTCTACCACCAGGGCCAACAGGCGCCCTCCTGTCTACCACCAGGGCCAACAAGCGCCCTCCAGTTTACCACCAGGGCCAACAAACGCCCTCCTGTCTACCACCATGGCCAACAAACGCCCTCCTGTCTACCACCAGGGCCAACAGCCGCCCTCCTGTCTACCACCAGGGCCAACAGGCGCCCTCCTGTCTACCACCATGGCCAACAAACGCCCTCCTGTCTACCACCAGGGCCAACAAACGCCCTCCTGTCTACCACCAGGGCCAACAAACGCCCTCCTGTCTACCACCAGGGCCAACAGGCGCCCTCGTGTCTACCACCATGGCCAACAAACGCCCTCCTGTCTACCACCAGGGCCAACAGCCGCCCTCCTGTCTACCACCAGGGCCAACAGGCGCCCTCCTGTCTACCACCATGGCCAACAAACGCCCTCCTGTCTACCACCAGGGCCAACAAACGCCCTCCTGTCTACCACCAGGGCCAACAAACGCCCTCCTGTCTACCACCAGGGCCAACAGGCGCCCTCGTGTCTACCACCAGGGCCAACAAACGCCCTCCTGTCTACCACCAGGGCCAACAAACGCCCTCCTGTCTACCACCAGGGTCAACAGGCGCCCTCCTGTCTACCACCATGGCCAACAAACGCCCTCCTGTCTACCACCATGGCCAACAAACGCCCTCCTGTCTACCACCATGGCCAACAAACGCCCTCCTGTCTACCACCAGGGCCAACAAACGCCCTCCTGTCTACCACCATGGCCAACAAACGCCCTCCTGTCTACCACCATGGCCAACAAACGCCCTCCTGTCTACCACCATGGCCAACAAACGCCCTCCTGTCTACCACCAGGGTCAACAGGCGCCCTCCTGTCTACCACCATGGCCAACAAACGCCCTCCTGTCTACCACCATGGTCAACAAGCGCCCTCCTGTCTACCACCATGGCCAACAAACGCCCTCCTGTCTACCACCAGGGCCAACAAACGCCCTCCTGTCTACCACCAGGGCCAACAAACGCCCTCCTGTCTACCACCAGGGCCAACAAACGCCCTCCTGTCTACCACCAGGGCCAACAAACGCCCTCCTGTCTACCACCAGGGCCAACAGGCGCCCTCGTGTCTACCACCAGGGCCAACAAACGCCCTCCTGTCTACCACCAGGGCCAACAAACGCCCTCCTGTCTACCACCAGGGCCAACAGGCGCCCTCGTGTCTACCACCAGGGCCAACAGGCGCCCTCCTGTCTACCACCAGGGCCAACAAACGCCCTCCTGTCTACCACCAGGGCCAACAAACGCCCTCCTGTCTACCACCAGGGCCAACAAACGCCCTCCTGTCTACCACCAGGGCCAACAGGCGCCCTCGTGTCTACCACCAGGGCCAACAGGCGCCCTCCTGTCTACCACCAGGGCCAACAAACGGCCTCCTGTCTACCACCAGGGCCAACAAACGCCCTCCTGTCTACCACCAGGGCCAACAGGCGCCCTCGTGTCTACCACCAGGGCCAACAGGCGCCCTCCTGTCTACCACCAGGGCCAACAAACGGCCTCCTGTCTACCACCAGGGCCAACAGGCGCCCTCGTGTCTACCACCAGGGTCAACAGGCGCCCTCCTGTCTACCACCAGGGCCAACACACGCCCTCCTGTCTACCACCAGGGCCAACATACGCCCTCCTGTCTACCACCAGGGCCAACAGGCGCTCTCTATGTTTTTGCCGGGATCCTTGGTATTTATTAATGTGATGGAACTTTTTCTGGTGCATAATGGAACATGATGATGATGATGATGATGATGGTGATGGTGATGATGGTGATGATGATCATGAAGATGACGACGACGACGATGATGGTGACGATGATACCCCTACTTTATCTGACCCAGATATTAGTCTTTCTCGGCCTCAAGCTTATCACGAGCATTCTGCGCCATACGAGATCTGTAGTGTGTGACACCGAGTGACTAGTAAATCATGCATTGTTATATACGACTGTTTGGGAGTGGCTGTGTTTGAGTACTAACACACTACGTGACGTCCCAGAAGGAGTCACACACCTTCGCCTAACGACACATTGTTATATACGACTGTTTGGGAGTGGCTGTGTTTCAGTACTAACACACTACGTGACGTCCCAAAAGGAGTTACACACCTTCGCCTAACGACACATTGCTCAGTCGGCGAAACAAAACTAACAAGTTAGTGACTGAAAATAGGCTTGTCCAGGTTGGATGTTGGTTTGGATGTGGGTTTGGATGTGGGTTTTGGTGTGGGTTTGGGTGTCGGTTTGGATGTGGGTTTGGATGTGGGTTTGGGTGTGGGTTTGGGTGTGGGTTTGGATGTGGGTTTGGATGTGGGTTTGGATGTGGGTTTGGGTGTCGGTTTGGATGTGGGTTTGGGTGTGGGTTTAAATGTGGGTTTGGGTGTGGGTTTGGATGTGGGTTTGGGTGTGGGTTTGGATGTGGGTTTGGGTGTGGGTTTGGATGTTGGTTTGGATGTGGGTTTGGGTGTGGGTTTGGATGTGGGTTTGCGTGTGGGTTTGGATGTGGGTTTCTGGGTAAAATACGGAGTAGGCCATTTTCTTACATATCCAGAACAAATAAACTTTTTCGGTGACAGTGAAAACAAAATTTTAAAGATCACATGCAAAGGTCGGATACATTTACTTGTTTTCATTCGTTCTGGGTAGAACTGTATCCCCTTATTCATATTCAGTCATGAAATTGTAAAAAAAGTTACACTAATTTTGTCATAAAACAAGGGATTTACCTCAATTCCCGAAGGCACTTTACGAAACCAGTTTGTGGATTTTTGTCGGTAGATATCAAGCCGCGTGACGTCATTTAGTCCAAACAAACTAACTTCGCCTTCGCTGGTTCACTTAACTTTTAGCAAGATTTAGATCCAGCAAAATGTCGAGCCACGGCGATTCTGACGGTGCAACTGAAATAAACGTATGGGTTCAAGTCATACCGCACTTGTACGAGTCAACAGCGCGGTCACAGTCACAAAAACGAAGTTAGTAGCGACAGCGAGTTGTGTCAAACCAGGTCTGATTTATTGGCGGAAGTCTTCGGATTCACGCCGCAGTAAACAAATGCCCGGGATCTAAAACCTCAAAAATAACGTAATTGCAAATGTATTTACAATAGTCTTGTTTTGGTAGTGCCATATGTACTTATTGATCAAACTGTTTTTAAATTCCACGTTTACTTTGTACAAGCTAGTAGACACAGTCATCGAGTCTAGTCAAGCCCTAGCTTAGGCTTGGATGTTGGACCAGCGGCCGACTTTGTCTTTGCGTTACTCGGTGGTTTGATCAGGAATATTGGAACATGTGGGAAAATGTGTGGACGCTGTACGATTTTATTGCCTATGTACCTTGATATATGACAGATATTGCCGAGCGATATGTCAAATCGGTTGTGGTGGCATCTTTGCCACTAATACAGTTACTTTTTATTGAAGAGTAGCCAATAACATTATTTGTTAATTCATTCCAAACTACTAATACAAATGTTTGTTCTCATATATCACGAGTTCTGGAATATTTGCATATGATCTTTAATGGAACTAAACAAACATCACTTTGGTCGCCAATGGAAAACGAGTTGTGGTCTCCTCCAGCTGTCATGTAGGGCATGGTGACATGTCATGTAGGGCATGGTGACATGTCATGTAGGACATGGTGACATGTCACGACAACTGGAGGGATTCTACCACGAGCAACGACTTTCTTGTTACTTCTTGTGACGTCTAGTAATCTTACAATCGCGCGTTTTATTTGTTGTGACATTCCCTTCTTGTGACTTCTGGTAGTCTCACAAACACCACTTTGGTTTTATGTGGCATTCCCTTCTTGTGACTTCTGGTAATCTCACAAACACCACTTTTGTTTTATGTGGCATTCCCTTCTTGTGACTTCTGGTAATATCACAAACAGCACTTTTGTTTTATGTGGCATTCACTTTTGTTTTATATGGCATTCACTTTTGTTTTATGTGGCATTCCCTTCTTGTGAATTCTGGTAATCTCACAAACATCACTTTTATTTTATGTGGCATTCCCTTCTTGTGACTTCTGGTAATCTCACAAACAGCACTTTTGTTTTATGTGGCATTCACTTTTGTTTTTTTTGGCATTCACTTTTGTTTTATGTGGCATTCCCTTCTTGTGAATTCTGGTAATCTCACAAACACCACTTTTATTTTATGTGGCATTCCCTTCTTGTGACTTCTAGTAATCTCACAAACACCACTTTTGTTTTATGTGGCATTCACTTTTGTTTTATGTGGCATTCCCTTCTTGTGACTTCTGGTAATCTCACAAACACCACTTTGGTGGGATTGTTACATTCCTTTCTTGTCACTTCATGTAATCTCACAAACACCAGCGGGCTCACAAACACACGGTTTGTCTGTTGTGACATTCCCTCCTTGTTACATATCGTGGTCTCACAAACACACGGTTTGTTTGTTGTGACATTCCCTAGTTGTCACATATCGTGGTCTCACAAACACTCGTTCTGCTTATCCGAGCTTCCCCAACATCCAGTCTTTGTACGTGTCCTGATCCAGTCTTTGTACGTGTCCTGATCCAGTCTTTGTACGTGTCCTGATCCAGTCCTTGTACGTGTCATATCTTTTACCAGCCTACTCCGGACAGTCGCCTCCAGGAGACGTCCTCTTAGATGGATGACTTTACACTTATCACATATGTATTTGCATCAATTTTGCTCAAGTAGATTCGCGTGCAAATATGTGTACACTTACGTGTGATTTGTGTTTGTGAAGTATGCAGTGAGGTGGAATTCATTAGCATGAATTTAATCGTTCTCAACCAGATTAATTGACAAAACAACAACAGTTGAAGTCATCTGATGGAGTGGAGTGTTAAGGTCTCTCAAATTAGCATAGGTCAAAGTAATTTCTTCAAAGACACGTACACAATGGTCTGCACTGTTATGTATAACACAAACGTCTGAGTTCAATAATATGTGTAAACCGTGGGATTTCATAAGACGCTTCAAAAAGTAACGTCCGGGTTATTCTTCATATTTTTTCTTTCACGTTGACATTCGCTATTTCTCAAATCACTTGTAACGCAAATATAATATATGTCGTATGCAAAGTTCTGTTGAACTGGATAAGGAAATAACCGGACGACTGTCAAAATAACTAAAATAACTACTCAATTGTAATGGTGTAAACTAATTCTGGCGAACCAACGTTACTCTACCTAAGAAAGGTTTTTTGTGTGTAAATACTCTTGACTTAGAAAACAATAAACACAAATAAAGTGCCAACTGTGTAATTTTATGTAAACTTAAATATGCAGCTTAAAATGCAAATGTAGTTATGTATATCCAGTTTTGTAATATAAAATAACCACAAAGGTAAAGGAATAGTCAATTGGTTTATATAAAATATACTGTCCGGATAAGGGCATTTATCGGGGGCACCCCTGGACGTTGCCCTGACGTTGCGTGCCTATAAGCAAACGATAATGACACACGTCGTGTTGGGGCACTGGTTTACGAGAAATACTCCCGTGAAGCATTCCTTGAAATATTCATTAGTATTCATTCAAAGTTCAGCCGCGTCCACCCGATCCAATAGTTCACTCAGTACTTAGCGTCAGTTACTACACAGTAAAGGTGACATGATTCATAAACACGACACATCGGATATTTGCCCCAATTATGGACTCAGGTGGGGTATTTATAATTGCTAGCACGGGGTGAATGCATTGAGACGCAGCGGCGTGCCCCCGCAACATACGAGTTAGACATCTCCGGGCTGCTGCTGGCCGGGTGTAAACTTAGAAACAGACAGTTCGTGTTGAATTGTTCGAGTCTCACTGTTGTGGCTAATTGTGCCATGCGTTGGAGACAGTGAACCCGTGAGTTCACAGTGAACCCGTGAGTTCACAGTGAACCCGTGAGTTCACAGTGAACCCGTGAGTTCACAAAAGGGTTACACGGTTATCATAGGTGTGGCTTAATTCCACATCCAATATGTACCCAGATTATTGCTTTTGGGCGAGGAATACCGTTTTAACCCTCGTCCCGCTTTCCCGCTTTTTCGACGAAATTTCCCGCTTTTTATTTCCAAGAAACAACTCAAAATTCACGGTAAAATCTATTCTAGGAATCCATCTTTAATTTCTGTGGTCTTCAGTGGTTTTCACCGCGAACGAGCGAATACGGCACATCAAAATTGCGACTCGTAAAACAACACGTTAACAACAAAAAAAAAAAACGAAAAAAAAAACGACGAAAGTTGAGTGGAGTAAGAGGAGGAGGAAGAGGAAGGGGATGAGGAAGAGGAGGGGGAGGAGGAGGGTGCTTCCCACTTTTCATGCGCACTCTCCCGCTTTTTTGTGGTCATTTTCCCGCATTTCCATAAGCAGAATCTGATGTTGACCCAAACATATGACTGCCCCAGACACACAGAGTCGTCAGGATACGAATATACTGTTTAAAGTATGATGGTGTTTATCATAAAATTATGCATATATTATATATATTTCACATATTGACAGTTCAGATGTGTTTTAATGGATCATCTAACAAATACTGTTGATCGTTAAATGTTTAATTTTAATGTTTCGGGCGAATTTCATGTTTACTATGCATGTGGAGGAATGTAATTTTACGGGTGTAACCGTTATGTCCGTGATCCCGCGAACGACAGACGCCGACAAATATTGTTCACAAGTATTGTATATTGCCGACCGCTGTTCTCATCGGCCAGGTTGATGTTCATAAATACAAAACGGTCACATTGTTTTTTATTTTGGTTCATTATAAGACACTTGGACAGTCAAAATGTGAGTGGATGTCGTGTACTATATGAAACATGCTTTTACGGTAAACACAATTAGACGTTGGACCTTTAAAATCTCACCCGAAAGACACATTCCAAATTCCGTCGCAGATATTCGTAAATTCGACAGTAAAATGTACCAATTTTAATCAAACGACATAATATGTGTGAAACCAATATTCTGTTGTGAGCGCGAGGCGAGAGTATACCACACCATCGAGCAGACCTACAGATACTGCGACGGTTGTTTACTGCGACTCGAGGTTGGCGGCACCTATCGCCTACGTTAAGCCGTCGTAAACAGACCGCAGCCACGCCGCGGTTCCTGGTGTTACACCGTCCTGCTAGAGTCAAGTACAGACGTGTATTACAGACAGATTCATCCGGGTCCAACACGGAACTACGCACTGTGACGGCAATATCACCCGAAGCAGACTTCCACACGTATACAGAGCCTTCTAATAAAGCCACCCACCATCCTCGCCTCCACTGTGCTATTACCCAACCCCCGTTCCGTGCCCTCGTCAGGCCTTGTGTTCCAGCTTGTCTGACCCCAAACCTTAGGCTAGCGAATGTTGTATCTACCGATGTCGCACACGTCTGCTCTGTGCTTGATTTAACATCATATGTGTACGTGGTATGTCGCCTTGGCCAGGCTAGACTGCCACTAGTTGTTTGATGTGGTTGTGTTTAGACAACAGTGGGCAGTTAGAGTACAGACACCGTGTTCCATTAATCTAACCTAGAGTTTTGATCGAACGGGATTCCAATCATCCCAGCGACCCAACCCTCTGGCTACTAGCCTGTTAAGTGCTCATGAAGTATGTATAATTTTTATTCAAAGCGCTTCCATTAATTACTATTAATTGCCATTAATTGCCATTATCAGTTGCCATTTCCCTGTCCGAGGCACTCCCACCCATTCCTCGAGCCGCAGCGGGCGGAAGACAGCGGTCTCTCCGCCACGCGCCGCCGCGTCGACCTCGGAGTAGTTCACGACAAGGGCAGGTCAGGGAGTGTTATGTAAACCGATCGTCGCCATAACCTGCGAACGCGGCGGTGCAACACGTGCTCAAGATTCGCATTGCTGAATAATCATTGACGTCACCTTGTACCGGCGCTATAAAGCCTCCTTCGTCGCCGTCTCTAGCTCTAGTCTTTAACTCGTATCGCGGCGTTTACCGGCGTAAAACCAGCGTTCCCTCTTCATACGCCGATCACGAGCTATCACGTGCTGAGGGGAGGTCTGTGAAGGCAGCGCTCTAGCTGGTCAGTGAACCGCAGCCACAGGTCGTCAATTGGCGATTGTTAGTGAAATAGCGCGTGGTTTGAGTTGAACCGGAGTTGAGCGCCACGCGTGAGCGCTCACTGACGACAGCGGCTGTATAAGTGGCCGGCGGTCGCTGCACAGTTGTATTACCGCCGTCGGCGAGTGAGTGTGTACGCTTTGACGATACATACACGGAGTGGACGTTAACTCGGACGGCGGACAGCCAGGGACAGCGTCGAGAGACGACAGGTGGCCGGCGGACAGCCAGGGACAGCGGCGAGAGACGACAGGTGGACGGAACACCCCCGGAGTACCACGACCGACAGAACGACGATGGAGTCGACTGAGCCGGAGCCGGACGAAGTGAAGTTCGACCTGGGAGAGAGCGCCAACCCCGTCGATACGAATGGCTTCGTGAACGCCGCCTACAGACGGGCTGATGACGAGGGCCCGGCCGGTGTCCACGACAACGGCGTGCCGACCAAGCCGACTGACACAGCTGTTTCCGTCGGACAGGTAGACGAGAAACTCTGCATGAAGCCGATCGATAAAGAGGTACACAAACTTCAGGTCCGGATCCGTAAGGATCTGGCATTGAGCGTCCTGCGCAACTTCCTGTGTTACTTGTTCGTCACGTGTCTTGTGGTGGTCGCGCTGAACGTCCAACACATCTCGGCATGGCCTCTCCTATGGAAGGTCATGGGACTGCTCTTCCTGCTGGTCGGGTGCGTGGGACTGGTGTTACAAGTGGTCCACTTGGTGGCCCTGCTACGAGGCCGGTCTCCCAGTGTCCTGGTCGGGATGCTACGCGAGGGAGCGTCCCCCGACGAGTTCGGGAAGATGTTGGAGGAGCGAAGGGCGGCTGCTCCCTACATGGCTGTAGATGTCATCCTCAAGAAGCACGCTAGTAAGAGGGGCATGGAGGACGCAGACGACTGGACGCGGCTCTCCCGGGAGACTCTCAAGTCCCTCGTGTTCTCCTCGTGGAAGGACTGCACTGGTGGCGTGGATGAGATCCCACTGCCGGCCAACAAGGCGTGCTGGCTGATCCTCGTGAAGGAGTACCGCTGCACAGACGGTCGCACCAAAGAGGCTTTCGCCTGCGAGGTCAAGACTTTCTGTCAGGATACTGGATACAACGACCATCTGCGTCGCATGAAGCTCAAGTACGTCCTCGACGTCCAGCAGGGAGACTACTTCCCTGACGCTGACCCGCACCTGGTCCGTCCCGAGGGCTGCCTCGCCCTCTGTAGCGTACTTCCCTACACCGTGATGACGTGTCTCGCCCTGGACTCCGTCTACAGTCTGCTGTTTCACTGCATCACGAGAAACATTGGCGTCTACAAGATCATCAAGTGTATGTCGCGGTAACACCAGCCGTCCCCGACGGGGCAACAGTCCTGGCGGGTTACAGTTGCGTCGGTAACACCAGCCGTCCCCGACGGGGCAACAGTCCTGGCGGGTTACGGTTGCGGCGGTAACACCAGCCATCCCCGACGGGGCAACAGTCCTGGCGGGTTACGGTTGCGTCGATGGTTGCACGAATGAGTCTCACTGCCAGGAAGGAGTGACGTAGGGTCGAGCGAGTCGTCGGAACGGGAGTATCTACTGCCTAGAACTTGGATCTAGACATTGCTGGCCGTACAGTGCCATAACGTTGTGCTGTCTCTGTCAAAGTGTGTCACCGTCAGAGAGTGTCATCGTCAAACGGTGTCAGTAGTTAGCTGTGTTAGTGCAATATCATGACAGTGTCAGACCCATGCCACTGTCACACTGACATGTTATATCGTGACAGTGTCAGACCTATGTCACTGTCATACTGACATGTAATATCGTGACAGTGTTAGACCTATGTCACTGTCATACTGACATATAATATCGTGACATTATTATATTGTTTCACGATGACGATGCCATACTGTGTCACTGCATTTCGTGGATACTGTCGAACAATTGCTACATCATGCCTGTTAAATTGACATGTCATATCATGACACTATTACATTGTTGCACGGTGACAATATCATGATGTGGCACTACTCCGAACACTGTCAACAATCGCTGTATAACGCCTGACAAATTGGCATGTGACACTGCCAGCTGGCAGATTTAAACTTTTTGTCACGACCAGTCTGACATTTTTATGCAGACTTCGTGACACAACGAACTATCAAAGGAAGCCAACTCGTAACACGCGAGCGTTAGGAGGCTGAAGACACGACGCCGACTAGACAGATCGCTGCAACTGCAGGGGCGAAAACACTACTGTTAACACAACGGATAGGGGCAACAACACATCGTGAACTCGTTAAGTCGTGAACGGTGTCGGCGGACCACTGGCTCGCGGACCACTGGCTCACGGGTCACTGGCTCACGCGGCACGCGTCTATTGTTATGTACATCCATTACATGGACAGACGTTATGTAAAATAGGATTCGCGAAATGTACATACTTATGTATCGTGTTCACCTGTAACTACAGGAGAGTTTGTAAATACAATACTTATGTATCGTGTTCACCTGTAACTACAGGAGAGTTTGTAAATACAATACTTATGTATCGTGTTCACCTGTAACTACAGGAGAGTTTGTAAATGCAATACTTATTTATCGTGTTCACCTGTAACTACAGGAGAGTTTGTAAATACAATACTTATGTATCGTGTTCACCTGTAACTACAGGAGAGTTTGTAAATACAATACTTATGTATCGTGTTCACCTGTAACTACAGGAGAGTTTGTAAATACAATACGGTTTTCTTAGTGTTGTTCTTTTTAATGGTATCGGTTACATTCATTAATTGGAAGCAGAATGGGGGTCGTTTCAATATCGACCAGTGAGTTCCGTTAAACGCACAGTATGTTCCACCCGACGTCTCTTTCAATGAACCACGATTGTTTACTATCATTTTGCCGTTTCCTATTTAAGAATATCGACCTTACCGTTCAGCCTGCAATGTAAACATGACATTCGGATAAAACAAAGTCCAAATGAACCAGGTAACGGACAAACGGCTAAATTAAATATAACAATCATCGTTCATTAAAACACATTTTCAGCGATCCATGTGTTGGACTAGATACAGTTATTCTATATACTATGACTTTACAATACAACCAGACGTTGTACATTTAACAATGGATGTATTAGTCACACTACTGAGACGTATTTCAAGATTTACCAAGAACACGACCACCACCCTCCGTCGACGTGTCTAGTCGACGAAATATAGCTAGATTATTGCAAGCGTGTTTCGCTGACTGCTTAAGAACTCGGTAAACCCTTTACTTCTCAGAAAATAGTGTAACACAAATTTTGAGAAGAAATTACGAATTAAAGTATTCTTTTATGTTATTGAAACGACGAATGGGGGTCGTTTCAATAACATAAAATGACCCTTCTCAAAATTTGTGTTAGACTATTATATATATATATATATATATATATTTGCAAATATAATCGCTTACTGAAATGCTAGTTAAAATGACCCGTTAAATGTGAACCTTATATGCAATTGTAATAACCTTTCTAAATGTTAGTGAAATGTCGACACTATTGGCAATTGTAACCGTGTCCCTAAATGTTAGTGAAACGATCCCTATTGTTAAACGTGGATACTATTTGCAATTGCAACAGTGTTTCTAACCTTAACTTTACCTCTCTGTGTATATTACCATTGCACAACTTTAATGGGGTTTCAGGGGGAATCAGTGGTCGAAGACTTACACACGTTCCGAGAATGTGATTTCAAAGCTCATGGTTTGGCCCAAACATATATTTTTGGCTTTCAAACTAGTTTTGTCGAAAACAAATCAACACACAATGCATGCAAAAGAGCCCCTTTACATATAGGTGTTCTGTATATAAAGACACATAAACTGTATAGGTGTTCTGTATATAAAGACACATAAACTGTATGTGGTCGTATATCAGCATTGTGCCGTCTCCTGAACGGCCAAAGGAAGAGTCAACATGAATAGGGGTGAATGTTAAGTGCCCCAATGTCGATGAAAGGGGTCGTATTAAATAACTGTTTGTGGGCCGACGGTTGCTTCGAAGTGCCAGTGAAGACTCAGTCAGTTAAAACTCTACTCACGTGTGCGTGCGCGTGCGTGCGCGTTCGTGCGCGTGCGCCTAGTTATGCCTTCACTTATAATAGAACACTCGGAAATAACTCTCACTGGCCGGTATATGTCAAGATCGTTATGGGCCACATGTTCGTAATGCGTGTTCTGTAATGCGTGTTCTGTAATGCGTGTTCTGTAATGCGTGTTCTGTAATGCGTGTCGAAACAAATATTATAAGTACACACGTTGCCGTCGGCTAGCCAGACATTGCTGCAACCAGTCAACCCCAGCCTGCCATATAGCATCGGCTACCAGAAGACAAACAGCTTGTTGGTCAGCGACCTAATCAGACATCCAGTTAATTGAAACACCGATGTCCGACTACGGCACTCGACGTGTTGATCACCCAATACATAATGACGGTCTTAATGACGAATACAGTCACAACTCAGTATACTGCACGATAATACCCGCAGGAGAGCATTAATAGAGGCGTTTCCGGTGCAGGGGCGACATTTGCAGTGGCGTTTACTACACACAGCCTTCAGGAAGTAATATACACTATTCATAGACGACACATGTATCGCTGTGAGAATTTTATGAGAATGTTTAAGATAAACCTGACCGCTCGCGTTGTAATTATAATAGTTGTAATCTTCTAACGACTCAACATAGCGATTCTTGAATATGAATGACGACGTACACATTGAGGCTATTAACTGTAACATAGCGATTCGTGAATATGAATGACGACGTACACATTGAGGCTATTAACTGTTACATAGAGATTCGTGAATATGAATGACGACGTACACATTGAGGCGATCATGTAACATAGCGATTCATGAATATGAATGACGACGTCAACGTTGTCAATATTGAGGCTATTAACAGTAACACAGTGATTCATGAATATGAATGACGACGTACACATTGAGGCTATTAACAGTAACATAGTTAATATCAAACTAGTGGCAAGCTAGGCAAGACGAAAAGCCATCGTTTTATAAAAATAAAATTTATAATCCATTTAAAAAAAATATATGCGCATGCGCACATAATTACTTGTAGTATGCAAATATGTCGAATCAAATATATGCCTCAACATATAGCTGGAGGGATTTAAAAATACGAAAACATATTTTATTCCGACCAACTTTATTATCCTACATAACGCCAGCGTGTAATTCAAAATCTCGTTTGACCAGTCCCCGTTAATACCTTTTTCCGCGAACGCCTGACTACCTTGATTAACAATAACTAGGTAGATGATACACAAAAGCTAAAACCCACCTCCCCTGGATAACACGTGAACTAATTAGAATGCAGAGAAGACGAAACAAAAGCCACAAAAAGGCAAAGCAAACTGGGTTAAACAGTGACTGGGAAAAAATTAAGGAACTCCGAAAGCAAGCTACTAAAGCATTAGCAAAATCTTACAAAGACTATGTTAACAACCACATTGCAGACAGCCTGAAAACTAATCCAACACGATTAATGATCGTGATAAAGCAAACGCCCTAAACAACCAATTTAGCTCTGTATTTACCAAAGAAAAGCACCCCATCCCCCAAATAGCCCCCTCTACTTACCCCAACATCCACTTTATCGATATTGGCATAAATGGCGTAATAAAGCAGCTGGAAAATCTAAACCAGAACAAAGCTACAGGCCCAGATGAACTCCCAGCCAGAGTCCTTAAAGAAACTGCAAAGCAGATAGCTCCTATCATCATCCAAATTTTCCAACAATCATATAACACAGGAAAACTTCCTAACGACTGGCTACAAGCATTAGTAACTCCTATACACAAAAAGAACCACAAATCTAACCCTGCTAACTACAGACCCATATCACTAACCTGCATCCTCTGTAAAGTAATGGAACATATCATCCTAAGCAACATGTGGAAACACCTGCACAAACATAACATCATTCTCCACTTCCAACACGGATTCCAGTTGGGACTGTCTTGTGAATCTCAACTCATTGAGACAGTCCACGACTGGATGACTGCTATGGACAACAAGACCCAAACTGACGCAATCCTGCTTGACTTTGCCAAAGCATTCGACAAAGTGCCTCACCTACGTCTTCTATCAAAATTGACCTCCTACGGAATCACTGGATACACTCAAAATTGGATAATTTTTTTTCTATCCAACCACAAACAGAGAGTCTCAGTTAACGGTGCCCTGTCGGACATCACATATGTCACATCTGGTGTCCCACAGGGTTCAGTTCTAGGACCTGTCCTCTTCTTACTCTACACAAATGACATAGATGGGAACATCAAATCTTCTGTACGCCTTTTTGCAGATGATAGTATTATATATCGTAAAATTTCTTCCAAAACCGACCACGAAATTCTCCAAACTGACCTAAGCCAACTCCAAACATGGTCAGACGAATGGCAAATGGAATTTAATGTATCTAAATGTGTCCACCTTCCAATAACAAACAAAACTAAACCCAGCCCACACAAGTACTTGCTTTCTGGCCAACCATTATCCACTGTATCCAGCCACTCATATCTCGGAGTAAAATTGGATTCCAAATTAACCTGGACAAGTCACGTCACTGACATAACTACAAAATCTTCGACATTTTTAGGCATGATTAAACGAACTCTTGGCCCATGTAAACCCGAAATTAAACAAACAGCCTACAACATGTTATTCCGGCCCAAACTCGAGTACTCTTCACCCATTTGGAATCCCCACACCTTTTCACAAGTTAAAAGCCTTGAAAGAGTACAACACTCTGCTGCCAGATTTGTTAAACATGATTACAGACGGAACACAAATCCAGCAGATCTAATTACTGCCCTTGGATGGCCAACCCTCGAACGAAGACGTATCAGTAAACAAGCCACAACCTTCTACAGCATTCTAAATAACATTATTGAGATCACCCCCCCAGGCCTACTAACCCGCTCTCGAACCCATGGACAATATGTAGCCCCCAGGTGTCGTATAAATGCAATGGTCTTTTCATTTTATCCCCGAGCCATTCGCATATGGAATATGATTCCACCAAAAATTACTAACATAAAAAACCCAAAATCATTTCAAGAAGCTATTATGGAACTCTCTTTCACCACACCTCCTCACCTAAACTGCCTGTGTGTGTGTGTGTGTGTGTGTGTGTGTGTGTGTGTGTGTGTGTGTGTGTGTGTGTGTGTGTGTGTGTGTGTGTGTGTGTGTGTGTGTGTGTGTGTGTGTGTGTGTGTGTGTGTGTGTGTGTGTGTGTGTGTGTGTGTGTGTGTGTGTGTGTGTGTGTGTGTGTGTGTGTGTGTGTGTGTGTGTGTGTACGCTTGATCTTGACAAATGAGCATTGGATACTAATTTTTTCTTCAAAATAAAACTGATTATAACTACATATGTTCCATATTTCAAAAGGGAGCAATCTGTTTTTATAAAGGCATTTACTGTTATGTCTGAACGACAGCGACAGTGACCATTGAACCGGAACAAAATTTATGTTTCATAAGTCGATACTACTACTACTACTACTACTACTACTACTACCACTACTACTACTACTACTACTACTACTACTACTACTAATAATAATAATAATAATAATAATAATAATAATAATAATAACAATACTTATAATAACAATATTTGTAATATTACAACTACTAATAATAATACGTGTAACAATAATACTAATATTTATAATAATAGTACTTATAATGATAATAATAATAATACTGACAATACTACTATTAACAATACTACTGATAATATTAATACGGATGATAATATTAATACGGATGATAATATGATGATGATGATAATAATAATAATAATACTGACAGTAATACTTATAATAATACTGGCAATAATAATACGTATAATACTTATTATACTCATAATATTAATAATACATATAATACTTATAATACTAATAATATTCATCATACTAATAATACTAACAATAACATGAGTTTTGCCAGATGTATCTATCGATACACGACGATGAGTTGTGCCAGATGTATCTATCGATACACGACGATGAGTTGTGTCCCAGATGTATATATCGATACACGACGATGAGTTGTGCCAGATGTATCTATCGATACACGACGATGAGTTGTGCCAGATGTATCTATCGATACACGACGATGAGTTGTGCCAGATGTATCTATCGATACACGACGATGAGTTGTGCCAGATGTATGTATTCTTCGAATGGCGACTTGAACAAGTCCTGAAATACAACTAAAACCACACAACCACGCAACCATACAACCAATCAACCGCACAACCACGCAACCATACAACCAAGCAACCACACAACCAAGCAACCACACAACCACGCAACCACACAACCACGCAACCGCACAACCACGCAACCATACAACCAAGCAACCACACAACCAATCAACCACACAACCACGCAACCACACAACCAAGCAACCACACAACCACGCAACCATACAACCAAGCAACCACACAACTAAGCAACCACACAACCACGCAACCGCACAACCACGCAACCATACAACCAAGCAACCACACAACCAAGCAACCACACAACCACGCAACCACACAACCAAGCAACCACACAACCAAGCAACCACACAACCACGCAACCAAACAACCGCACAACCACGCAACTACACAACCACGCAACCGCACAACCACGCAACCATACAACCGCACAACCAAGCAACCAAGCAACCACACAACCACGCAACCACACAACCGCACAACCAAGCAACCAAGTAACCAAGTAACCAAGTAACCAAGCAACCACGCAACCACGCAACCACACAACCACGCAACCACACAACCACGCAATCATACAACCAAGCAACCACACAATCACGCAACCACACAACCAAGCAACCATACAACCACGCAACCACGTAACCACGTAACCATGCAACCACGCAACCACGCAACCACACGATTACATGCCACACAACCACGCAACCACACAACCACACAACCACACAGGCACTGCACGTCAACCAACGTGAGTGAACATCATGTATTAATTGTAGTATTAATAACATGTCACTTCACCAGCGTCGTAATTAACTATCGCGTGGATTAT
>BSQZ01000012.1:3842500-3965000 GCA_033239005.1 Lamellibrachia satsuma | reverse complement strand
GTCATATTCTCCATCACGTCGATGATAATGCTGTGCTGTCTCCATTCCAAGACCGTGGCCGGAAGATACGCTCCTGTGAAACGCAACTGTTGCTGACAACTAATGATATTACTAATTTACATGACGCAAATCTGCAAGTGGATATCGCGATTCTTGACCGAATTTTGATGTTGTACCGCATCAGAGACTTATAAATAAGCTGGAATTTTATGGTGCTAATAGCAATGTACAGACATTTATAGACATTTCTTGGTGGTCGAATTCAGCGTGTACTTGCAAATGGTAAATTTTCTAATGACGAGGATGTAACATCAGGAGTTTGATTTATAGACCAATCTACACTGCGCAGGATCTATTTGATCAGCCAAAAGTTCTTGATAAACTGGTTGTCTTCAGTGTTGCGTGGGGCATGAAACTAATACTTCTAAATGACCCACGACGCGTACAACATGTGATTTTTAATTACAGCGCTTCTATCATAATTTATGTGAGGAGACATTCTACCTGAGGTGTCCACTGGGGGTAGTGCTATCATATATGAGGAGACATTCTACCTGAGGTGTCCACTGGGGGTAGTGCTATCATATGTGAGGAAACATTCTACCTGAGGTGTCCAATGGGGGTAGTGCTATCATATGTGAGGAGACATTCTACCTGAGGTGTCCAATGGGGGTAGTTCTATCATATGTGAGGAGACATTCTACCTGAGGTGTCCACTGGGGGTAGTGCTATCATATGTGAGGAGATATTCTACCTGAGGAGTCCACTGGGGGTAGTTCTATCATATGTGAGGAGACATTCTACCTGAGGTGTCCACTGGGGGTAGTTCTATCATATGTGAGGAGACACTCTATCTGAGGTGTCCACTGGGGGTAGTTCTATCATATGTGAGGAGACATTCTATCTGAGGTGTCGAATGGGGGTAGTGCTATCATATGTGAGGAGACATTCTATCTGAGGTGTCCAATGGGGTAGTGCTATCATATGTGAGGAGACATTCTATCTGAGGTGTCCACTGGGGGTAGTGCTATCATATGTGAGGAGACATTCTACCTGAGGTGTCCACTGGGGGTAGTGCTATCATATGTGAGGAGACATTTTATCTGAGGTGTCCAATGGGGGTAGTGCTATCATATGTGAGGAGACATTCTATCTGAGGTGTCCAATGGGGGTAGTGTCCACTGGGGGTAGTGCTATCATATGTGAGGAGACATTCTATCTGAGGTGTCCAATGGGGGTAGTGTCCACTGGGGGTAGTGCTATCATATGTGAGGAGACATTCTATCTGAGGTGTCCAATGGGGGTAGTGCTATCATATGTGAGGAGACATTCTATCTGAGGTGTCCAGTGGGGGTAGTGCTATCATATGTGAGGAGACATTCTATCTGAGGTGTCCAATGGGGGTAGTGCTATCATATGTGAGGAGACATTCTACCTGAGGTGTCCAATGGGGGTAGTGCTATCATATGTGAGGAGACATTCTATCTGAGGTGTCCAATGGGGGTAGTGTCCACTGGGGGTAGTGCTATCATATGTGAGGAGACATTCTATCTGAGGTGTCCAATGGGGGTAGTGCTATCATATGTGAGGAGACATTCTATCTGAGGTGTCCAATGGGGGTAGTGCTATCATATGTGAGGAGACATTCTATCTGAGGTGTCCAATGGGGGTAGTGCTATCATATGTGAGGAGACATTCTACCTGAGGTGTCCAATGGGGGTAGTGCTATCATATGTGAGGAGACATTCTACCTGAGGTGTCCAATGGGGGTAGTGCTATCATATGTGAGGAGACATTCTATCTGAGGTGTCCAATGGGGGTAGTGCTATCATATGTGAGGATACATTCTATCTGAGGTGTCCAATGGGGTTATGCTATCAAATGACACTTCACTTGGTCAAAACGAAGTACTTAGGAGAGCTGACCAGAAAGTAGGTTTTATACGTAGGAATTTACGTGGTAGCCCTCTTAAATGTTAAAGTAAATCATATGTTATACTAGTCAGGGCTGGAATAGAATATGCAGTTACAGTTTGGGACCCCTTCCCATAAAAAGACACTAACTGTCTGGGAGCCACCCAGAGGAATGCAGCTAGATATGTGAAGTCCCAATATTCAAGATTTGAAACGGACACATGTAGAGGATCGGCGTCGAATTCTACCCTTAGTTTTGGTTATTAAAATAAACTGCAGTAAATTAGCAGTTAATTTCTCTGACATTTGTACTGAAAAGGCGAACGACTCGAGCTGGTTCAGTTATTGGGCAACATTTAAGACAATCCTAGAGTGGAACGAGCCGGCAGGGAACACCTGCTCCAGTGCCACAGTCAGGAGCAACCTAGAGGCACTGCCTTAGTGCTTAGTGCTTAGCTCCATCTTCGTCTCCGTGTTATCCCTGTTGGAGATTTGCATATTATTTATTAAGATATTATCAATAGGCGACAACATTCCTTAGCTTATCATATCCCTTACTCCAGATGCAATTACCCCTTATATTAAACCCTAGTACTATTCGACTTTGGAATTCCCTCCCTCAGCACATTGTTAGTCTAAGCAGACTGGGTGATTTAAGACATTCAGACACTTCATTAGCCAAGACTTTAGACGTAAAAAAGAAACGTGAACAATATACAAGTTAGTATTCGCCTGTTTGTCTGTCTGTCTGTCTGTCTGTCTGTACACTCAGCATGTTGAGGCTTGGAAGTGTTTTGGAAGAAGAAGAAGATATAAGATAAGAGGTCGTTATCGAACTACAATGACTGAGATAATGACGCACTCATAATTAGGATTGTGACGTCAGACTTTGGATGTGACAGTTATCTTTTTTATGACACGTCACTGTTTCGCAGTGGCGTGGACACACCGAGTGGATCGGTTATTTAAAATGTCAAAGTTCCAGCTACTATCTTTAATGATAATGAACTTCCATGGCTGTAGACGATTTCATTAATTAGATGAATATATAAATGTAAAATGGTAATGCTGTTTTTCATCCATATACTTGATCAATACATCCTAGGTTTTAGACGTACGCCACATGTAACTTACATTTTGTTTCCGACGAAGTTTGTTAAAGCTAAATCCCTTAATAATTTATTTATCCATAATTAACCCCGGTTTTCTTAGCACAAACTGATGGTGGTTTTTATCCCTACGGATATGACGTCAGGGTAATACGTAAAAGAGCTACGTGCAATTTCGTTTACAGCTGTTTGAACTGGAGCAACGTCGGGTGGACATGGAAAGGCGGCAGGACGCTTATAACCGTCCGTGCAGCAGGAAGCTTACAACCGTCCTTGCTGCCGAACGTAGACACGAACTATCGAAATCTCACCGTTCGCAATTACGAAATTGGCAAAATCTCCATTTATCTAGTACGACGGGCGGCAGCATTGTAGTGCACTGCCCTCTGTCCACCTCGTATGCGGTGGACCACGTGATCATGAGTAATAAAACATTTGCTTATCACATCGCGTTAACTGTGCCAGTTACTGAATCTGTCAGTAAATAAAGGTGCATGACTCCGCCAGAAACACAGGCCAAGCGGAGAAACTGGGTCAGTTGACCATAAATTTACCCCGTGGACACGGTTTGAATAGCAAATAGAGTGACATTGACCGGTTGGCCAACCCACTGGTCACCTCACGAACCAAGGACCACTGATCGAGCTGCGCACGCACGCACGCACGCACGCACGCACGCACGCACGCACGCACGCACGCACGCACGCACGCGACCTAATATTGACCTTTTCAGTATGAGAATTTATGCAACCAGAAACACGAACAACAAGTTGCAAACATAATAATAGACTACGACAAACCTGGTCAGACCGTTAGATCAATGCATGTGTTCCATCGTATGTTCCCTAATAGTCAACGACAAACCTGGTCAGACTATTAGATCAATGCATGTGTTCCGTCGTATGTTCCCTAATAGACAACAACAAACCTGGTCAGACTCTTAGATCAATGCATGTGTTCCATCGTATGTTCCCTAATAGTCAACGACAAACCTGGTCAGAATATTAGATCAATGCGTGTGTTCCGTCGTATGTTCCCTAATAGACAACAACAAACCTGGTCAGACTCTTAGATCAATGCATGTGTTCCGTCGTATGTTCCCTAATAGTCAACGACAAACCTGGTCAGACTATTAGATCAATGCATGTGTTCCGTCGTATGTTCCCTAATAGTCAACGACAAACCTGGTCAGACTATTAGATCAATGCATGTGTTCCGTCGTATGTTCCCTAATAGTCAACGACAAACCTGGTCAGACTATTAGATCAATGCATGTGTTCCGTCGTATGTTCCCTAATAGACTACGACAAACCTGGTCAGACTATTAGATCAATGCATGTGTTCCGTCGTATGTTCCCTAACAGACTACAACAAACCTGGTCAGACTCTTAGATCAATGCGTGTGTTCCGTCGTATGTTCCCTAACAGACTACAACGAACCTGGTCAGACTCTTAGATCAATGCGTGTGTTCCGTCGTATGTTCCCTAACAGACTACAACGAACCTGGTCAGACTCTTAGATCAGTCCATGTGTTCCGTCGTATGTTCCCTAACAGACAACAACGAACCTGGTCAGACTCTTAGATCAATGCATGTGTTCCGTCGTATGTTCCCTAATAGACTACAACAAACCTGGTCAGACTCTTAGATCAATGCATGTGTTCCGTCGTATGTTCCCTAATAGACTACAACGAACCTGGTCAGACTCTTAGATCAATGCATGTGTTCCGTCGTATGTTCCCTAATAGACTACAACGAACCTGGTCAGACTCTTAGATCAATGCATGTGTTCCGTCGTATGTTCCCTAATAGACTACAACGAACCTGGTCAGACTCTTAGATCAATGCATGTGTTCCGTCGTATGTTCCCTAATAGACTACAACGAACCTGGTCAGACTCTTAGATCAATGCATGTGTTCCGTCGTATGTTCCCTAATAGACTACAACAAACCTGGTCAGACTATTAGATCAATGCATGTGTTCCGTTGTATGTTCCCTAATAGACAACAACAAACCTGGTCAGACTCTTAGATCAGTCCATGTGTTCCGTCGTATGTTCCCTAATAGACTACAACAAACCTGGTCAGACTCTTAGATCAATGCATGTGTTCCGTCGTATGTTCCCTAATAGACAACAACAAACCTGGTCAGACTCTTAGATCAGTCCATGTGTTCCGTCGTATGTTCCCTAATAGACAACAACGAACCTGGTCAGACTATTATTTCCTATTTATTCCAAAGCATTCTCAACTTATCTTGGAAGCATTTTGCTGCAATTACCGCGCGAAAGCTCACTAATACAACTGAGCCATTGCTGAGTAAACGAAATTGCCCTGGATTCGAAACTGCAGCGAAAGGTTTCGAACCACCGGTCTCTCGAGTGAGAGACAGTTGCTACGCTACCACCCCCCATAACACATGCCCGCAGAATCTTTCGTTTAACGTGTATTCATAAATAAAAGATTCGAATAACCCCACCCTGTGAGATCGTGAACAGAAAAGGGGAACATATCGTTATAAATGTCAACAGTGGGTAGTAGCTAGCAAACTAGTGGAGACATCAAACGTGCAACAAAGAAGACACTTCAAGTCGAAGAAGAAACTTCTGAAGACGAAGAAATCTCAGAACAATAACACCTCCCTCAACAAATATCTGAAGTAGAAGAGGAAGAAGAGGAAGAAGAGGAAGAAGAGGAAAAAGAGGAAGAAGAGGAAGAAGAGGAAGAAGAGGAAGAAGAGGAAGAAGAATAATAGTGTCAGAAAGCGCCAGAGAAAGTAGATTGTGTCTGTGAGTCCGTCTAAAGGGCAGCCGAGAAGTGCCCAACGTAAAGAAAGACGCTAGCCAGGCAAATGATGCGTGCGTGGGTTTCATCATTTAAACCTTCTGCACTGACTTCGTTGTCTGTATATATTTATCGACGCTAAGTTCACACTATATAAATAAACTTGTCTGGAAGCGCATTGTACACTAAAAATATGATATGTGGGTGGTTGGATAGTGGAAACGTGGCACGCGATTTGTAATAAAGAAAACGGGGTCATTTGATGGCATTCCACTCGCCACCCGGGCTTTGTGAGAAGATCGCAAACTTTAAACGAGCATTCCACTGGGCACAATAGGGTAGGAATTTTTTCTACGGCTAAAGAAATCACTGATTTCAGAACATAAACAACGTCCGCGCGAGCTCCTCCTGGTGTCGTCACACATAGTGGCCAGGGATGGCATTCGTTGAAGAACAACACACTGTGAACACTCATTTAGTACTTAAGACTGACTGGAAGTCTCAACTGTGACCTGCGTTAACTGTAAACACTCATTTAGTACTTAAGACTGACTGGAAGTCTCAACTGTGACCTGCTTTAACTGTAAACACTCATTTAGTACTTAAGACTGACTGGAAGTCTCAACTGTGACCTGCTTTAACTGTAAACACTCATTTAGTACTTAAGACTGACTGGAAGTCACAACTGTGACCTGCTTTAACTGTAAACACTCATTTAGTACTTAAGACTGACTGGAAGTCTCAACTGTGACCTGCTTTAACTGTAAACACTCATTTAGTACTTAAGACTGGCTGGAAGTCTCAACTGTGACCTGCTTTAACTGTAAACACTCATTTAGTACTTAAGACTGGCTGGAAGTCTCAACTGTGACCTGCTTTAACTGTAAACACTCATTTAGTACTTAAGACTGACTGGAAGTCTCAACTGTGACCCGCTTTAACTGTAAACACTCATTTAGTACTTAAGACTGACTGGAAGTCTCAACTGTGACCTGCTTTAACTGTAAACACTCATTTAGTACTTAAGACTGACTGGAAGTCACAACTGTGACCTGCTTTAACTGTAAACACTCATTTAGTACTTAAGACTGACTGGAAGTCTCAACTGTGACCCGCTTTAACTGTAAACACTCATTTAGTACTTAAGACTGGCTGGAAGTCTCAACTCTGACTCGCCTTAACTGTAAAGACTCATTTAGTACTTAAGACTGGCTGGAAGTCTCAACTGTGACCTGCTTTAATTGTAAACACTCATTTAGTAATTAAGACTGACTGGAAGTCTCAACTGTGACCCGCCTTAACTTTAAATACTCATTTAGTACTTAAGACTGACTGGAAGTCTCAACTGTGACCCGCCTTAACTGTAAACACTCATTTAGTAATTAAGACTGACTGGAAGTCTCAACTGTGACCCGCCTTAACTTTAAATACTCATTTAGTACTTAAGACTGACTGGAGGTCTCAATTGTGACCCGCCTTAACTGTAAACACTCATTTAGTACTTAAGACTGACTGGAGGTCTCAATTGTGACCCGCCTTAACTGTAAACAGTTTTTGCAAATGTATTAGTCGGAGTAACCGCTACATATTATTGTACATAAGTCATATATTTGTATTAATTAATTCATTTATTTATTTAGTCATTGTACATTTGTGTTTTAATAATATTTTAAAGCTGTGTTTTAGAGTATGCTGTATGTATGTATGTATGTACGTATGTATGTATGTATGTATGTATGTATGTATGTATGTATGTATGTATGTATGTATGTATGTGTGTATGTGTGACGTACTTATGCATTTGATGAATTTGATGTATTTATGTTTTGTATCTTAATGAATGTGCACACGGAGTGAGTCTTTAAAATGTTTTAATTACATAATAACTTACGTAATAACACCTTAATACCATTAAGAAAAATTAACATTTTATTGGTACTCGTTTCTTCAACAAAGTGTCCGATTTAGTCATGTTGCATAATAATTAGCATAACTTATATGCACTAAAGGTACAAAGTCTTTCGTTTGTATCGTAAAATCACATTATACAATATATAGAAATTATATTCATTTATCTATTTTATCTTTATATATATATATATAAAATATATATATATATATATATATATATATATATATATATATATATATATATATATATATATCATGCTATAATATATATATATATATATATATATATATATATATATAGCATGATTATAACGCCGACTTTATATATATATGCAGGTGTAACATGATTTTGCGCTGATCCGACCAGACATGTTACCTATAAAACCCGTGCACGGCACAATTTATAGCGTACATGGTGAGGCACATCACGATTTGTCTGTGTCGGCTGTAGTCGTGTAATAAGGCGCATACTCTTCATTTCAAAGAGCAATTTGGCAAGGAACACGTGTTTTTCTAAATTATAAATAAAATTTAGAATTAAAATATGCATGGGCATTTTTCTGCGGAGATTTCATATAATATCACGTCACATCCGCTATACTTAGGAATTTTGGTAGCGACTAACATTTTTCCTCAACTTCAAACTTTGGTGGAAAATATAGATATAGCAACAACGGCAACAACGGCCACAACGGCCACAACGGCCACAACGGCCACAACAGCAACAACGGTAACAACGGTAACAACTGCCACAACGGCCACAACGGTAACAACGGCAACAACGGCCACAACGGCCACAACAGCAACAACGGCCACAACGGTAACAACGGCAACAACGGCCAAAACGGTAACAACGGCCACAACGGTAACAACGGCCACAACGGTAACAACGGCAACAACGGCCACAACAGCCACAACAGCAACAACGGCCACAACGGTAACAACGGCCACAACGGCCACAACGGCAACAACGGCAACAGCGGCAACAAAGGCCACAACAGCAACAACGGCCACAACGGCCACAACGGCCACAACGGCATCAACGGCCACAACGGCAACAACGGCCACAGAAGCCACAACGTCCCGACGAGAAATGTTTCTTCACGTATTTTATATGTTCTATTCACAGTTGTTCACCCTTTGCGATAGAAGCCTGATGTGTTTCGGAGAAAACGTTCAAATATAAATGAATAAATGGCACAAAGCTGTATATCAGAGACCCAGGTTGTGTGTAGAGGGCTCACTATCTGTGTCAGTGGCACGCCGTCGGGTCTGGTGAATATATGGGTTAATGGCTAGAGTAATATTACCGCAGACCACAATCTTTAGGGCATGTAGCGGACACAACAGCAAAAACGTTGGTTTACCCCAGCGCTGATTGACCTCGCGATACGTGGACCCGATACGGTATCTGACAGAAAAGGTAGTCACTACGGTTATCTCAATATGTCGGGTGGGTTAGTGGGTCAAATTTAGATTAAATGGAACATGAATTATGCCGCTATATGCACACGCACTCGCAATCAGTCTAAACACATCAACAAAGACGCAGACATAACACTTCAAACTCCCACCAGTGGCGCCACTCACCACATTTCATCATTGCCACAACTTATATTTTATATTTCTCCTGTTATATTTCTCCTAATAAACATTTGAGGCTGCAATATCACGTTGCTGTGAAACTTTTATATCAGCACTTATCGTTACTCCTAAGTTATTTTCATTAATGTTAGTACCTAGAACAGTATCTTCCATTTTATAGTTTACATCCAAGTTCCCGTGTCCTATGTGTAGGCATTTACATTTCCCAAAAGTTAATTACATCTGCCTTTCTTCAGACTATTTCATTAATTTGTTTAGATAATTTTGTAAATGTTGTTTATCACCATCATTTTCAACCTTTCTAAACATTTTTGTGTCATCCACACATTTCAGTTCTTTATCTGTTATATTATCGTCCAACGCATTGATATATATTAAGAATAATAAACATCCTAAAACTCAAAACTAATTTCTAGTTTGAAACCTCCCCATCTAATACAACACGCTGTCTTAGGTCAATCAGCCATTGTTCTATCCAGTCGATTATGCTATCCCCGATACCATGGGCTTTTAATTTAAGTAGTACTCTTTGATGTGACACTTTATCGAAAACTTCCTGAAAATCTAAGTAGATAATATCTACCAGTGAACCCTCGTCTATCTACTTAGTGATTTCTTCTACATAACATATTTGTTAAGCATGACCTCGCTTTTAGGAATCCATGTTGAGCTGGATTTAATAATTTATGTCTAACAAAGAAGTCCACCATATGGTCTTTAATTAACCTTTTCTAATAGTTTACAAACCACTGATGTTAAACTCACTAGTTTGTAATTCTCTGATTTATTTCTTAATTCATTTAAAAATAATTGTATGATGTTTGCTTCTTTCCATTAAAAAGGAGTCCACTCCCTCTTTTAATAAAAAATTGAACACTCCTGCAAGTGATATATTAATGAGTTCCACCCATTCCATGGTGTGAGCTTTTTTGGCGTGTTCAGTTGCAATGACGCAACAATATCGTTGCCAAAACAACCAATCGTTCACACCACTCCGCAACTGTGTGTTTTTTTTAATTTATTATCAAGTTGTGGCAGTTGTGGTATGATGAGTGGCGCCACCGTTGGGGAGTGTGGTAACACCGCAGTACCTAGGTATTTGTATTAATATCATTCTTCATAAAGTTATTAAACCAAACACCAAGTGACAAAACACAATCACTGTAACGACAACAACAAAGTTCTCGTCAATTAGCGTGTTTCACGCAACCTCAAACCACCACATCCGAGACGTAATCATGAAATATACCCGTTGACTGAGACGATCGTTGGGGTGCATGTCTGGGTGATTCACCAGCCACCTCTCGTCATCGGTCTCTGTCCTGGTTTGCCTCAAAGATCTTTGAGTGACGTGGCTGTACATTATTCGAAGCTATTGAGCTACATCTTTCTTGCTCTTCCTCTGTCTCTTCCCCTTCACAGCGCCCTCTATGTCTTTGTTCTCATGACGTGTTGATTATCGCTCTCTTAGTCTGCGTATTCTAGGTGGTTTACATTACAAATTAATTGGTCTTATCTTCTTTGTACATAACACATATTTTGTTTTTAGCATTCAATCTTCTCCCCGTTTCTGAATTCAAGGTGTAGCTTTCACATCCGCAGGTTAAAATAGCCGCCATTATAGGCTCTTCAGATGAGGTGACAGCTCCAATTACTTTAAGGAGCAGATCATACAATAGAACACGTCACCGCGTCGTTGTCAATCTGTCACCGCGCGGTCTGCAGTGGCACGCATCTGACTCAGAGTAGAGCAAAAAGTCGTCAACAACTAGAATACTTCCTGTAAGGTAGCTTTCCTTTTTTCTCTTTGCCATCAATACACCCTTTCCTTCTTTCTCGTTGCCATCAATAACCCTTTCCTTCTTTCTCTTTGCCATCAATACACCCTTTCCTTCTTTCTCGTTGCCATCAATACACCCTTTCCTTCTTTCTCTTTGCCATCAATACAGTATTTTGGTGAAAACCAGTCAAAGTCTCAACACAACAAAACACGTTCAGTGACAAAAGGGGGCAGTTTACTCATGTCCTACCTGTATGCCAGGAATAACACTGCCGTCCCGATAGAAGGTAGAGTTTCTAAAAAATTACATCACGAGACGGATGACAGAGAGAGAGAGAGAGAGAGAGAGAGAGAGAGAGAGAGAGAGAGAGAGAGAGAGAGAGAGAGAGAGAGAGAGAGAGAGAGAGAGAGAGAGAGAGAGAGAGAGAGAGAGAGAGAGAGAGAGAGAGAGAGAGAGAGAGAGAGAGAGAGAGAGAGAGAGAGAGAGAGAGAGAGAGAGAGAGAGAGAGAGAGAGAGAGAGAGAGAGAGAGAGAGAGAGAGAGAGAGAGAGAGAGAGAGAGAGAGAGAGAGAGAGAGAGAGAGAGAGAGAGAGAGAGAGAGAGAGAGAGAGAGAGAGAGAGAGAGAGAGAGAGAGAGAGAGAGAGAGAGAGAGAGAGAGAGAGAGAGAGAGAGAGAGAGAGAGAGAGAGAGAGAGAGAGAGAGAGAGAGAGAGAGAGAGAGAGAGAGAGAGAGAGAGAGAGAGAGAGAGAGAGAGAGAGAGAGAGAGAGAGAGAGAGAGAAGAGAGAGAGAGAGAGAGAGAGAGAGAGAGAGAGAGAGAGAGAGAGAGAGAGAGAGAGAGAGAGAGAGAGAGAGAGAGAGAGAGAGAGAGAGAGAGAGAGAGAGAGAGAGAGAGAGAGAGAGAGAGAGAGAGAGAGAGAGAGAGAGAGAGATGACACATCACAGACAAAGCGAACGCTGAAATACAAAGCAAATAACTGCAGCCAATTATGGATAAAATCCGTAGAGAGAGAGAGAGAGAGAGAGAGAGGGGGGGGGAGGAGGGAGACGTACATATATACATACAGACAGACAGACAGACAGGCAGGCAGGCAGGCAGGCAGGCAGAGAAACGTGGGAACCGATTAGACTTTGTTCCTCCAATGACGTCACTAGAGCAGATTGCTTCCGATACGCCCGCACTAGCGGCTCCTGGAGTTGCCGGTAGCCACAGTTCACATGTTCAGCGGCCACGCAGTGCAAGTGATATAATGTGCGGTTGATATTTTGATTGATGTATTACTCATTAACTGGACCTTAATGCCATGTTACTCTATGCCATGTTACTCTATGACCGATAGCTACACAAAGCGCCTTCTTTGTGGACACCGTTCTATATTATCTAGAGTAAATATCTCGAAAGTGCAATTGTTGACTAGCTCGCATTGTTAACGAGGGAACGGGCCGCCAGCAAAGAGAGCAAACCATTTAATGATTTCCTTAGATGATGTTTAATAATGCATATTAGTCCAATAGCACTAAAATGTATTTTGGTCTAAGTACCTCGGAGATTGACATACATTTCTTATCAGTACACGTCATAGGCATTTTGAACGATTTTAAATTATCGACACAACGGTAACATACGCGCCATTGAATCTCTAAACTGTATTGCTCATTCTGGGCTGACAAACAAACGTTTTAATAGTACAACACAAAAAATATTGTCTAGAGTGTAACTTTTCTGAGCTTCTCTACTTAATGCGCTACAAGTTGTGTTAATGTTGATATAATATAATTGAATTATTTGTGCCACATCATGTCGCTGTCTGTAGTAGAACTAATGCCCGGAGAACAGTTTAAATGCCAGAGGAGATCGTTGATCGTAAACTCAATTTTTATGAAATTGCCACACAGTGCACCATGAAAGGAAGTATTGAACATACCCAATATTCTCTGTTCTCTGTATGTAGTCAATCGATCATGGCCGGTGTAGCTAGGGTTTCGCTAAAGCGAAACAAAATTCCTCGTTTGGGGGGCAATGCACCTAAAAGAGTTAATAAAAACTAACCACTTGCAACTATAATCAAGAATGCTTCGCTAGTGGTTTTCTCAGAATGTGTTCTAAAAGAGGGATATTCTGGCCAAATCACGTTTTTCTGGCGG
Source organism: Lamellibrachia satsuma (assembly GCA_033239005.1). NCBI lineage: Eukaryota > Metazoa > Annelida > Polychaeta > Sabellida > Siboglinidae > Lamellibrachia > Lamellibrachia satsuma. The sequence continues at coordinate 3,951,754 of BSQZ01000012.1, read as the reverse complement.
CTGACATTTTCGACAAATAAGCGCCTGGAAGTTCGTGTAAATCGATGCAGCCAGATGTCCGCTACGACAAATGCCTTCGACCGAGAACAAAGGGTCTGCGCAACGCAAACTCTGACTCAAAAGAGCTGCTAAGTCAGCACGGGAGAAGTCTAGTAAACAAAGGTCAAAAATATATTCCACATAAGTTGAGTTGGCAAGTTTATGACTAAGTGACTAGGTGTTTACAAGTGCTCTAACAAATCACACATAACACGCAATTTACACTTCCCAATGAACTCTTTGTGGACTAATTAATGGAGATAAACCGTATAGGTTGGACTGGCACAGGTCAGTCCCTGGAAATATCCTACAGAGAACGCAAGACCACTGAGTGTGCAGTACAAACCTTCACTGGCAGGACCCCCAAAACCAGTCAGGAAATGTAACTAAAGCCTAAGAACTTCTGCAGGGCTCTGTGAAAGGGGAAGAAAACTGGGAAGATGAAGGAAGATATGACTCGATAACATCGAAGAATGGACAGATATGACGCTCAAAGATCTTCTTGAGCCAAAGAACAGGACAGAGACCGGGGTGGTTTATGAAGCATCCAGACGTACACGCCAACGATCGTCTCAGTCAAGTGTCGAGTGTGTGAGTGAGTGAGTGTGTGTGTGAGTGAGTGAGTGAGTGAGTGAGTGAGTGAGTGAGTGAGTGAGTGAGTGAGTGAGTGAGTGAGTGAGTGAGTGAGTGAGTGGAAGAGTGAATGACAACGTGATAGAGTGCGTGATAGAGTGAGTGAATGAGTGAGAAAGTGAGTGATATAATGAAAGAGTCATAGTTAGTGATAAAGAAATCGTCTAAATATGCAACACAGTCATTTGACGCTATTTGCCAAGTAGATCACTGTAGTTGCTTTAACCGATAGCGATGACGTGCTGTGGCGCCACCTGCCGATCATAATCGTGACCGGCAGGTGGTGCCACAATCGCATGCATTATAAACACTTTCACGTGAATGGTATTCTAATGCCACTGCATTTGTCTGCTAAACTAATCCTATGTTATGTATATGAATATTTATGGACGAGAAATTTTCAGGTTGGAGAAGTTGTTCCTAGTTTGTTGTCTATCCTAAAAATTGCTCCCAAGAAAAAAGTGCAATTTATTTTGTAGTGTTGACTTTGTGCCCCAGACTCAGGCCAGGGGCCTAGAGTCGAGATTACTTCGCTTATTCCCAACTACATATATTATGATATAACTACATTATCACCAGTTCATCCCAAACAAACATGGACACTTAATTAGTTTAAACGTAAAGTAATTAGCTTCTTGTTTCGTGTAGAGCTGTTTCATTCCTACATTATCAAACACAATTTTTTTGAAATCGGGTTGTTTTTAAAATCACTGGTTTTTGGCAACCTTTTGGATTTTTTCGTGCTTTATTTTTTCGTGTATATACTGGTATGTATGCATAGGTACTGTGTTCTTTCATATCTATACAGAGAATGCTTTATTCTTAACTATGGTGAAGAACCTTCAGGGAAGGTAAAAACTGGATTTTGGTAACTAATTGGAGGGTTTTAGCTGTTTGACTTTGAAAAGTACAACATGTTGAATGTCCCCAGTGAAATAATGACTCCAGTCAAGGATTCAACTAGAGTTTGAGTGGAGTCTTTATTTGATGAAACTTGACTCACGTTCTTTGTCTGACTCGATTTGAATCACTGCCACAAACAACAGGAATTGAGTCAGACACAAAAAATAACTCAACTTACGTCTTGATTGCAACACAACACAAAACGACATACAAAATAAGGTATTTAATATTTATTCAAACTTTTTGCTGTACAACAATTTAGTACCAGGCACCTCTGGATATGAATGATATACTAAATACACTCAATAATATATATATATATACAATATATATATATATATATATATATATATATATATATATATATATATATATAATACTCTGGAATATAATCTGTCTAAATATAGCATAAGTGCAGTAGTGCACCATGTGCAGCATAGAATGTTCGTTGAACAATGTTTGTTGAACAATCGATGCTACACAACTTAACATGAGCAATAGTTCTAAAAGCATTTATTGGATCATTTTTGCAGATCCAAAATATATATGTAGCAACAAAGTGAGTGTCATAATACAATGTGTATAATGCACGTAATAATCCCATTTATTATCTATTATGCACCACCTCATACTGGTACACACACGCCTGCGCACGGGGACTGCATGCATGCACGTGCACGCACACACAATTTGAAACAGTTTAAAAACAGATACTGATTACATCCACAGGCCATCACCACATGATTATGATCAAAACACGTATCTAAAACCACAGTCTACCCTCCATGATCCCTACACTAAAGTTAATCAGTACCAAGATAAACTTCATCATTGTGGAGCTGTCGCAGTCGAGAAATGGAAACAGAATCATCCCATGTGTGACCATAACTGACCAAGTGTTACTGACCCTCACTCACATGCAGAGACTGCAGACATGAATATACATGAGACTGCAGACATGAATATACATGAGACTGCAGACATGAATATACATGAGACTGCATACATGAATATACATGAGACTGCAGATATGAATATACATGAGACTGCAGACATGAATATACATGAGACTGCAGACATGAATATACATAAGACTGCAGACATGAATATACATAAGACTGCAGGCATGAATATACATAAGACTGCAGGCATGAATATACATGAGACTGCAGACATGAATATACATGAGAACAAGATGAAATAAATGCCAACGTTCTGACTCCTCTGTAACCGAACAACCAAATAAACACGTTTAATCTAGTTACTTCATCTAAACCAAGCTACTGTGTGTCCCTGGCAACAAACTATAACACATCTGTAATTTTTCATCCATGAACGAAATTGTCCTTACCTGTTAACAAAGTACTTGCTCAATCAACTACAGCTTTAACAAACCTGTAATATTCCATTACAGTAAAAATTATGTCATACCTGTCATAAACAAAATGGTCTACAGCTTTAACAAATTGGTAGAATTCAACATAGAGGTTTCTAATAAAAAACAACATGTAAATATGGCACAAGATATTGAAACAGATGTCTCTAATACAACTCTCTGTATAGATATGATCTCTAATAAAAACTTTCTGTACAGATATGAAACAACACAGTAACTACAAACAAATACTTTCTACTAGCCGATGTAAAATTCACATTACAAGTTGTATACTACACATATTATGCATACATACCAGTATATACAACACACTTATTATTTCTACATATATTGGGCATAAACAGATTCTCTTTGAACCTGCCTACCTCAATCTTCATCACTTTGACAGTAGCTGTCACATAAGTTACAAGATGAGCATCAATAATCACTGTGCATATGTTCTTGTGGCTAACATGTAAGTCTAACTGATTTACTGAAACTTGATGGTTTTAGAGGGGTGGGAAACATTGTGCATGTCTGTGTTACGGGACACGGACTGCATTTGTCAAATGACACGCGGATACAGGTTTGTTCAGAACATATCCAAAGAGAGACACTCGCGAATATTTTAGCGGAAATAAACAAGTGAAGGGAGATAATTATGTGGATTCACTTGAAGGTCGTATAAACTTCTGTTACTTGTCTTAAGGTGTGCACCATTCAGGGTTGGGGTCTATGACAGTGTCTACTGGGACGACCACTCAGGGTTGGGGTCTATGACAGTGTCTACTGGGACGATCACTCAGGGTTGGGGTCCATGACAGTGTCTGCTGGGACGATCATTCAGGGTTGGGGTCTATGACAGTGTCTACTGGGACGATCACTCAGGGTTGGGGTCCATGACAGTGTCTACTGGGATGACCACTCAGGGTTGGGGTCTATGACAGTGTCTACTGGGACGATCACTCAGGGTTGGGGTCCATGACAGTGCCTACTGGGACGATCACTCAGGGTTGGGGTCTATGACAGTGTCTGCTGGGACGGTCACTCAGGGTTGGGGTCCATGACAGTGTCTACTGGGACGACCACTCAGGGTTGGGGTCCATGACAGTGCCTGCTGGGACGATCATTCAGGGTTGGGGTCTATGACAGTGTCTACTGGGACGGTCACTCAGGGTTGGGGTCCATGACAGTGTCTACTGGGACGACCACTCAGGGTTGGGGTCGATGACAGTGTCTACTGGGACGACCACTCAGGGTTGGGGTCCATGACAGTGTCTGCTGGGACGATCATTCAGGGTTGGGATCTATGACAGTGTCTACTGGGACGATCACTCAGGGTTGGGGTCCATGACAGTGTCTACTGGGACGATCACTCAGGGTTGGGGTCTATGACAGTGTCTACTGGGACGATCACTCAGGGTTGGGGTCCATGACAGTGCCTACTGGGACGATCACTCAGGGTTGGGGTCTATGACAGTGTCTGCTGGGACGATCACTCAGGGTTGGGGTCCATGACAGTGTCTACTGGGACGATCACTCAGGGTTGGGGTCTATGACAGTGCCTACTGGGACGATCACTCAGGGTTGGGGTCTATGACAGTGTCTACTGGGACGATCACTCAGGGTTGGGGTCTATGACAGTGTCTGCTGGGACGACCACTCAGGGTTGGGGTCTATGACAGTGTCTGCTGGGACGATCACTCAGGGTTGGGGTCTATGACAGTGTCTGCTGGGACGATCACTCAGGGTTGGGGTCTATGACAGTGTCTACTGGGACGGTCACTCAGGGTTGGGGTCTATGACAGTGTCTACTGGGACGGTCACTCAGGGTTGGGGTCTATGACAGTGTCTACTGGGACGGTCACTGTATGTTCCATGTTATATAAACATCAATGAACGGGTTGATACTTTCAAGATCATTGTGACATCTGTCATTGCATAAGTTAGTGGGACATTTGGAATTCCCTCAGTCAATGTAACGTCTGAGTAAATGTCATCTCCGACATTAGTCTGTCTGACATCTGGCAATGTCTGTCTGACATTTGGCATTCCCTGAATCAGTGTGACGTCTGGCATTGTCTTGAGTCAGTGTGACGTCTGGCATTGTCTTGAGTCAGTGTGACATCTGGCATTGTCTTGAGTCAGTGTGACATCTGGCATTGTCTTGACTCTGTGAGTTCTGGCATTGTCTTGAATCAGTGTGACGTCTGGGACTGTTGAGTCAGTGTGACGTCTGGCATTGTCTTGAGTCAGTGTGACGTCTGGCATTGTCTTGAATCAGTGTGACATATGGCATTGTCTTGACTCTGTGAGTTCTGGCATTGTCTTGAATCAGTGTGACGTCTGGGACTGTTGAGTCAGTGTGACGTCTGGCATTGTCTTGAGTCAGTGTGACATCTGGCATTGTCTTGACTCTGTGAGTTCTGGCATTGTCTTGAATCAGTGTGACGTCTGGGACTGTCGAGTCAGTGTGACGTCTGGCATTGTCTTGAGTCAGTGTAACATCTAGCATTGTCTTGAGCCAGTGTGATGTCTAACAGTTTGAGTCAATGTGACATCTGGTATTGAATTGGGTCAATGTGACATCTGATCGCTATATCTACCATTATTACCACCACTGTGAAGTCCTCACCCCTATATGCTGGTTCCACCGATGCTGCAGCTGTCCAAAGAACTGGAAGGGTTCACTGACATACACTGGTCGGTCATTTGGTCGTATTCATTGTTTATTTGTGCCACATTCTCACTTATATCCACACTTGACCAATCGTCGAGGACAGGTGCCACCACTGAGATCTCATCGACATCTATGAAGGCACGTGGGCTGTCAGACAACCCAAGGTTCTCGATGTCGACGCCATCAGACGAGAAGCCGGAATCACTTCGCATGAACCTCTGATCAAACCAGTTCGGCTGACTGCTCACGTAGGCAGACATATTGTCAATGGAGTCGGCGAGTTCCTTGCCCCAGGCCAGGTGACTGTAGAACTCGTAGTTGATCCCGCCTCCGATGAACTGGACGGAGTCAGGATTGAAGCGCTGCAGTCCATGAAGATGAAACACGACATCCTCAATGTGCTTCATAAGCTTGTACCGATGTCCGGGGTTAATGTCGTGTAGAACGTGCTGCTCGCTTGTGTATGGGAAGTAGACCATGATAAGCTTCTCATAGCTGCAGCTCAGTGTTTTTCCGAAGCGGTTTTTGATTGTCTGCATGGCAAGGAGGAATCCGTCCTCGTGCGGCGGTGAATCGTCTGCGATGTTACTGTAGGCTGCATTTTGTTTGTGGGCCTCGTGCTGGCGGTATGAGCCCAGTGAGTTGACGATGATGATACGCTCGGCGCAATCGATCTCATGCCACAGCCAGTTGATGTAGGAATGACGGTGGATCTCATCAAGAGACCACTGGTCAAAACGAACGTCGCAGCCACAATTTGAATTGAGGAACTGGGCCAAGTGGTGGACCACAGCCAGGTGGAGAGGATGGTCATTTGCATAGACCAGCAACACACGCAGCTTCCGACAGATCTCGACGCCTTCAACGGCTGGAGCTACAAACAAATACAACATATTAGACATTGTTTACCTCTCAAAAAACAAATTTTTTCATTAAATTTTATATTCAAAAACCTAAATAGGTTACACAGGAATTACAACGTTGCATACTGTTTCAATGTGAGATGGTTAGTTAGTATAAGTATACATAATCCAACCTTCAATAATACAGTAGTACCTGCCTTCAACGGACCCTCCGATGAGCGGACACGTGCTGTCGGGACACTTTCTCAATGTATGGACTGTTTTACGATGTTAATGTCCCTCTGATGAGGGGACACCTGGTTAACGCGGACAATGGACAGGATATTTTGGTTTTCTGTCCCTGCTAAGGCGGACAGTAATAATTTTCTTGATTTTTTTCTCGAAATATTTTAGTTCCAAAATGGCAATGGACAAACAGCACGGTGTGTATTGGGAAAACAATGTTATATCGCGGATTCAGATATAAAGCTGTTGGTTGTGGACTGCCGCCAGGAGAAATACCAAATGGGCCTGCTTAAACCTACTTATAATTGCTTTGACAATTCTCAAGAAACAGGTGAACAATGTCAATGAACGAGTGTCAACCTGTTGGTTGTTTGACGCTGCCGCCGACATCAATCAATGATGTTGGCTTAATTTGAAATTGCAGTCAAGATTCACAAATACACCTTGCATAAGAATCAGATAAACAGTCTTAAATGCAATTTAGTATGCAGTACTAATATGACACTGGGGTGAAATGGCATGCCTCCAATCTAATCGACGTGAAACCAACATGTCAAATACCAAACCCAAGGCGTGACCGGTGCGCGAAAATACGAATTCGTCGTCTGCATATGAAACGATGAATCGATGCTAAGTGATGTGTCATAAATTTATGCTTCAATTGAAATCAGTTGAAAATCGAGGTGAAACGATTATTAATTCTGCCTATTGTCGTTTTCTATGTTTAATCAGCTTACATACTGCGTGTGTCAACTCATATATGTTTTCGGCTGCTCAAATCCAGGTTATTATTTTCGATTCGTAGGCCTATTAGTCCAGTACATCATCATCATAGTTCCATAACGGTATATGTACATGTATTTTATTCAGCTAACGATTAACAGGGTGTGACATTTAAAAATAACACACGTTGATGGTAGTTGACTCTTAATAAGCTCTATAAACTGCATGTTGCCATATAAGACAGTGCTGCAAGCACACAGTGGCTTCGACAGCGTTCTTGGACTTGGTGCAGTGGGCGGCGGTCGCTGTTGTTTAGTAGCTCCCTGGTGGCAGACATGGGAACACTTAACGCGCGTTATCTGTAGTATGTGTACCTCAGATATATCCTTACTGTACAGTCTGTTTATGTATTATTAAGTTAATTGATAACATCCGTCATCCGCACATGTCTACCGTATATGTGTAGTACTGAACCCTCCACTCCAACATGCCTGTCCCTCCGATGAGGGGACACCTATCATGTAGGGACACTTTTGCCTGGATACAGAAGTGTCCGTTTGCACAGATGGTTATGAATTGCACTTATGATATCACTGTCTTTATATATGTAATATTTGCTAAGAAAATATAATATTTATTTTTACAAACTTACTAATCACTAAATCTCCTCAGCACATTATTTTATGATCTCTTCAGCTGTACGAATTCGTAGATCAACTTTAAAACATTTTAGTAGTACAACTGTACCTGGTACTTGCCTATTAAAAAAGTTTTTGTAGGAATTTTTACTGACTATTAAGTAATATTGTATTATCGAAGAAATTATATGAAGGGTAAAACATAGCTTTTGCCTGTACAACATTCCTCACTCCTTGTGTGAGTATCTATGGCTTCACTGGCAATATACGATATCTGTCAGACACATCACGCCAGTTAGCATTGACCTGGTGTGTTACTAAAGTTGTCACTTATCAGGAGTGTTAAAGTTGTCACTTACCAGGAGTGTTAAAGTTGCCACTTACCAGGAGTGTTAAAGTTTTCAGTTACCAGGAGTGTTAAAGTTGTCACTTACCGGGAGTGTTAAAGTGGCCACTTACCGGGAGTGTTGAAGTTGTCATTTACCGGGAGTGTTAAAGTTGTCACTTACCAGGAGTGTTAAAGTTGTCATTTACCGGGAGTATTAAAGGTGTCACTTACCAGGAGTGTTAAAGTTGTCACTTATCGGGAGTGTTAAAGTTGTCACTTACCGGGAGTGTTAAAGTTGTCACTTACCGGGAGTGTTAAAGTTGTCATTTACCGGGAGTGTTAAAGTTGTGACTTATCAGGAGTGTTAAAGTTGTCATTTACCGGGAGTGTTAAAGTTGTCACTTACCGGGAGTGTTAAAGTTGTCATTTACCAGGAGTGTTAAAGTTGTCATTTACCAGGAGTGTTAAAGTTGTGACTTATCAGGAGTGTTAAAGTTGTCATTTACCGGGAGTATTAAAGGTGTCACTTACCAGGAGTGTTAAAGTTGTCACTTATCGGGAGTGTTAAAGTTGTCATTTACCGGGAGTGTTAAAGTTGTGACTTATCAGGAGTGTTAAAGTTGTCATTTACCGGGAGTATTAAAGGTGTCACTTACCAGGAGTGTTAAAGTTGTCACTTATCGGGAGTGTTAAAGTTGTCACTTACCGGGAGTGTTAAAGTTGTCACTTACCGGGAGTGTTAAAGTTGTCATTTACCGGGAGTGTTAAAGTTGTGACTTATCAGGAGTGTTAAAGTTGTCATTTACCGGGAGTGTTAAAGTTGTCACTTACCGGGAGTGTTAAAGTTGTCATTTACCAGGAGTGTTAAAGTTGTCATTTACCAGGAGTGTTAAAGTTGTGACTTATCAGGAGTGTTAAAGTTGTCATTTACCGGGAGTGTTAAAGTTGTCACTTACCAGCAGTGTTAAAGTTGTGACTTATCAGGAGTGTTAAAGTTGTCATTTACCGGGAGTGTTAAAGTTGTCACTTATCAGGAGTGTTAAAGTTGTCACTTACCAGGAGTGCTAAAGTTGTCACTTATCAGGAGTGTTAAAGTTGTCACTTACCGGGAGTGTTAAAGTTGTCACTTACCGGTAGTGTTAAAGTGGCCACTTACCGGGAGTGTTAAAGTTGTCACTTACCAGGAGTGTTAAAGCTGTCACTTACCGGGAGTGTTAAAGTTGTCACTTTCCAGGAGTTTTAAAGTTGCCACTTACCAGGAGTGTTAAAGTTGCCACTTACCAGGAGTGTTAAAGTTTTCAGTTACCAGGAGTGTTAAAGTTGTCACTTACCGGGAGTGTTAAAGTTGCCACTTACCAGGAGTGTTAAAGTTTTCAGTTACCAGGAGTGTTAAAGTTGTCACTTACCGGGAGTATTAAAGTTGTCATTTACCGGGAGTATTAAAGGTGTCACTTACCAGGAGTGTTAAAGTTGTCACTTATCGGGAGTGTTAAAGTTGTCACTTACCGGGAGTGTTAAAGTTGTCACTTACCGGGAGTGTTAAAGTTGTCATTTACCGGGAGTGTTAAAGTTGTGACTTATCAGGAGTGTTAAAGTTGTCATTTACCGGGAGTATTAAAGGTGTCACTTACCAGGAGTGTTAAAGTTGTCACTTATCGGGAGTGTTAAAGTTGTCACTTACCGGGAGTGTTAAAGTTGTCACTTACCGGGAGTGTTAAAGTTGTCATTTACCGGGAGTGTTAAAGTTGTGACTTATCAGGAGTGTTAAAGTTGTCATTTACCGGGAGTGTTAAAGTTGTCACTTACCGGGAGTGTTAAAGTTGTCATTTACCAGGAGTGTTAAAGTTGTCATTTACCAGGAGTGTTAAAGTTGTGACTTATCAGGAGTGTTAAAGTTGTCATTTACCGGGAGTGTTAAAGTTGTCACTTACCAGCAGTGTTAAAGTTGTGACTTATCAGGAGTGTTAAAGTTGTCATTTACCGGGAATGTTAAAGTTGTCACTTATCAGGAGTGTTAAAGTTGTCACTTACCAGGAGTGCTAAAGTTGTCACTTATCAGGAGTGTTAAAGTTGTCACTTACCGGGAGTGTTAAAGTTGTCACTTACCGGTAGTGTTAAAGTGGCCACTTACCGGGAGTGTTAAAGTTGTCACTTACCAGGAGTGTTAAAGCTGTCACTTACCGGGAGTGTTAAAGTTGTCACTTTCCAGGAGTTTTAAAGTTGCCACTTACCAGGAGTGTTAAAGTTGTCATTGTTGGCCAAGGAATGTGTAGCAGCAGCAGGCGAGGGTTTGTTTCTTAGACAGCTGACAGGGAGACCTGACACAGACACAAATGTAATTGAATGTAGACATGACTGACTGGTTTAACTTCAGAGGGAGAGAGTGGGAGGGGGAGTAGGAATGGGAGGGAGAGTGGGAAGAGGAGATGGATTGGGAAGAGGGCATTAGAGTTGCGTCAGCGCAGACATGTGATGAATGAGACATGTGACGAATGAGACATGTGATGAATGAGACATGTGACGAATGAGACATGTGATGAATGAGACATGTGATGGAGATTGTCCTATTGGAACTCAAATGAGACGAATTAATGAGACATACGATGAATTAAATATAATATGATGAATGAGACATACGATGAATGAGACATGACTGACTGTCGCACCTGAGTGACTACTGCGGCGGTACACCAAGACAGCAATGACCGCCAGCAGAAGAAGACCTGTTATAACGCCCACGCAGATTGAAGCCACCTTGTCTCCACTCATCGGATCGGTGTCTGGATCTTGTGCGTTGACCACCTTGGAGATGACTGGTGACCCCTGGTGTGGGGTTGTGCTGCTGAGATGACGGCTGCTGGTGTCAGGAGTCTTGGGAACGACAGGAGGAACGGGGGACAACGTTCTCGATGTGGTCACAGTGGATGGCACATTCTGTGGTGTGTCTGATGAGGCTGTGGTTGTAGTGGTTGTGGCTGTGGTCGTGGTTGGCTTCACATGACATGGACTGTCTGGAACAATGGACAGGACAGTGACTATAATACATATGTACGGGTACAATACCAATACATTAATAATCGTCCCATCCTCCGGTCACGAGTCTTCCCTCTTAGTGAGGCTTACATTAAATAAAATATTCATAAATATTATAGCTCTTAGAAAAGTCTAGAGGCAGGGCTGGGGTAAATTCCATTTAATCAATTCCAATTCCTTTCAATTCAATTTAATCAAATCCAATTCAATTAATTTTTATTTTCAATTCAAATTCCTGCCCAAGTCTTTCAATTCCAATTAATATGTAATAGACATTTTTCTGTAATAGTAATAGAGGAACTTTTTCAAAAGTAATAGTAATAGATCCTAAAGTAATAGATAATAGTCTTTTACTTTTCTATTACATCTATTGGTGTAAACTTGTGATGTAAACAAAATATCAGGTTTGTTTGCATGTTATTCCAACTACTATTAATTGTAAACAATGTACATACTATAGCTGAGCTGTTATTGAAACATGAAAAGACCAGTAGGCTGATCATTTTATGGTTTCATAAATACCTGCTCAATGAAACAATGCAGGAGTAGCAAGCCAATTACTAAATGTTTGGATGCCCCACTGGGGTGGCTATGGCTTCACACATTCCTAGCACACATAAAGGGCATGGTTTCAGATATGTGCAGGCAGACATCAAATGTTATCTTAGGGCAGGAGCTGCAACCTGTGTTAAATTCAAGCTCATCACACACACACACCAAAGTTTGATTTCCAAATTAGGACACATGTTATCACCTCAGATCTTCAAATGATGTACAGATGTATGTTTAGCTGTACAAAGAGTTTGAGTTCATATACAATTCTAGGGTTGGACTGAGGACCACAAGAAATGATGTTCAATTCATTTTCTTCCAATTCCACTTATTCAAAATCTTTCAATTCTAATTCAAATTCAGCTTGGTGAAAAACTTTTGAAATTGAAACTCAGGAATTGAATTCAATAATTCCTATTTTTGAATTCACCCAGACCTGTGTAGAGGTCACCATATGGTACGGGCATACAAGATTTAACAAGATTTGCCATCCAAGCCAAAGGCCCAGATGGCAAGTGGACAAGGAAGCCATTGGCTTATCGAGAGTCCAACAATGTTCATCTACTTATAACCCGCCCTCCTGAGATATGTGTCAACCTTGTTTTTAAACATATTCACGCTGCTAGCAGTTACACAATCTGTAGACAGTTTGTTCCATTCATTTACTGTCCTCTGTGAGAACGAGTGCTTCCTGATGTCCAATCTACATTGATCCTTTACTAATTTTACCTCATGTCCTCTAGTTCTGCTATCCTTCTTGAGTGACAAAAACATATTTCTATCAATATTTTCATACCCATTCAATATCTTAAAAACTTCAATCTGATCTCCTCTTAACCTCCTTGTCTCTAGAGTTGTTAAACCACATTCTTTCAGGCGTTCTTCATAACTAAGGTCTCTAAGTTCTGGAATCATTTTAGTTGCTCTCCTTTGTATGCGTTCAAGCGTATCTATATCCTTCTTACGATATGGTCTCCATGCTTGTATACAGTATTCTAAATGAGGTCTAACTATTGCTTTATAAAGAGGTATAATTAACTTTTTTCCCTTGTATGTTATGTTTCTTCTAATCAATCCAAGAATTTGATTACCCTTTGAAGCTGCAATACCACACTGCTCTGAAACTTTCATATCAGCGCTTATTGTAACTCCTAAGTCCTTTTCTTTTACAGTAGTACCCAGAACAGTAGCTCCCATTTTATAGTTTACATTCAAGTTCCCATGTCCTGTATGTAGGCATTTACATTTCCCAAAATTTAACAGCATCTGCCATTTCTCAGACCATTTCACTAATCTGTCTAGATCGTTTTGTAAATGTTGTTTATCACCATCAGTATTAACCTTTCTAAACAGTTTTGTGTCGTCCGCAAATTTCAGTACGTTACTTGTTATACTCTCGTCCAAGTCATTGATATAAATTAAGAATAATATAGGTCCTAATACTGATCCTTGAGGTACCCCACTCAAAACCGATTTCCAATTTGAAACTTCGCCATCTACTACAACTCGTTGTCTTCTGTCAGTCAGCCATTGTTCTATCCAGTCAGTTATGCTATCCCCGATACCATGGGCTTTTAATTTAAGTAGCAATCTTTGATGTGGCACTTTGTCAAAAGCTTTCTGAAAATCTAAGTAGATAATATCTACTGGCGATCCCTCGTCTATCCACTTAGTGATTTCTTCCAAAAAACATAACATATTTGTTAAGCATGACCTCGCTTTAAGGAATCCATGTTGAGATGAATTTAATAATTTATGCTGAACGAGGAAGTCCACCATATGGTCTTTAATTAACCTTTCTAATAATTTACAAATCACTGACGTTAAACTCACAGGTCTGTAATTCTCTGACTTATTTCTCGAACCCTTTTTAAATAATGGTATGATGTTTGCTTCTTTCCATTCAAACGGAACAACTCCCTCTTTTAATGACAAGTTGAATACTCTTGCAAGTGGTATACTGATTTGATCTACTGTTTCCATTAGTAATTTTGGAGGAATCCCATCCACTCCCGGTGATTTGTTATCCTTCATTGCCTTTATTTTCCTAGCTACCAATTCTGGAGTTACAACTAACGGTCCTAAATAGTCAGATTTAGCCCCCTGAAATTTAGCATCAGCAACTGGTACTGAACTAATATCTTCTTTTGTAAACACTGAACTGAAGTAACCATTTAGGTCTTCCGCCATTAAAAACCCCTGTGATATTATATTTCCAGCACTGTCTTCTAGAGGTCCAACCTTGTCTTGTACGTTTTGTTTACTCCTGACATATGCATAAAAACTCTTGCTGTCAGTTTTTATGTTACATGCCAGTTTTTGCTCATAGCTTCTTTTAGATTGTCTGATTTCAGTTGTAGCTGCATTAAGTGCCTCTTTGTATTTTGCATAGTCTTCTTCCTTTCTGGTACGCCTATAAACCCTCCACATAGTTTGTTTTAGCATTATTTTTCTAATTGCCTCTTTTGACAAGTGTTTCTTTCTACACCGTTTTCCTTGTTTCCAGAAGGGAACAAATTTATCAATGATACTCTCAATTTCATATTTTAGAATATTCCAACATTCAATTGCAGTCTTATTCATCAGCATGTTATTCCAATCTAGCTGTGCTAAGTATTTTCTCATATCTTTGTAGTTACCTTTGTGGAAGTTTCTCTTGTATGTTTTCTTATTTTTACTTTCTGATTTTACATTGATGTCAAAATGTATTTGATTATGGTCACTATTACCCAATGGTTCAAATATTTTTACATTGTCCACTAATTCTTTTTGTGATGACAAAACTATATCTAATACATTTTCTCCCCTGGTTGGTTCTAGTACGTGCTGAGTAAGAAAGCTATCCTGGATTAAACATAGAAATTGTTGATCCTCAATCCCTGTGCTCTCTAGAGAATTCCATTGTATGTGTCCATGGTTAAAATCTCACATTATGATACATTCCCCTTTACTAACTTCCTTTATAGCGTTTTTTATTTTTGTGTTGTCCTCTTCGTTTATGTTTGGACTTCGGTAAACTAATCCAATAGTTAATTTTGAATTTCCTGAAATAATTGTGCACCAAACAGCTTCATCGCAATCTGCTTCCCTTTCTAGTTTTATTTCATAAGCCTGAATAGATTCTTTAACATATAAAATAACTCCCCCGCCCCTTCTTCCTATTCGATCTTTCCTAAACATTACGTATCCTGTCAGTCCTAATTCAGCATCTGTTATATCTATGTTGGCACATGATTCAGTTATACCAATTATGTGAGGGTCAATATCTTCTACCATAATGTTTAATTCGTTTTTCTTATTTATTATGCTCCTTGCATTTAAACATACGCATCTATAACCTTTTTCAGAGATGTTTTTCGGATGATTTGATATTGGTTTATCTGTGCTAGTGGCCTCTTGTTCTGCTTGAGACAGCTCTAGGTAACCCCCTGCACTTCTAGTTTAAAGAATGTTTACTTCCAAAAATATTTGTCATTGTACCCAAGTCGCTATCTACTGCTGCTGAAAGTTTGTCCGCGAATACTGCCGCCCCCTTTCCACTTAAATGAAGCCCATCCTTCATGTACATATCAGCCCTCCCAACAAAACTTCCCCATAAATCCACCTTCCTCTTCCCTACACAGCCTCTGGACTAACATGTTAATTGCCATTCCCCGACAATTTCGATATTTATGACCCCTCCTGCCCATTACAGGTAAAATCCCTGACAGTATTACCTGCTCAACCCGCGTCTGTTTTAGTGTTCTGACCAACTGCCTATATTTCCTAACTATGGCAGTTCTACCCTCCCTCTCTACGTTATTTGTCCCTACATGTACTAAAACAGATCCACCCTTACCCGAGCCTACGATGTTTTTTACCCTCTCAGTTATCGCCTCTATTTTGGCTCCAGGCAAGTAGACCACCACATCATCTCCTTTGTTTAAGACTCTGTCGGTCTTTCTAACTATCGAATCCCCCACAAACACCCTCGCTCTCTTCCTCACCCCCTCTATCACTGCTGCAGAATAACTCTTCCTTTCGATCCCCTCCATCACATTCTGTCCTGACCCCTTCCCTTCCGTCTCCCCCACTCCCTTCTCCTTCCCTCCTGTCTCCCCTACTCCCCTCTCCATCACTCCGGTTGTTTTCCCTCCCGTCTCCCCCACTCCCTTCTCCTTCCCTCCTGTCTCCGCTACTCCCCTCTCCTTCACTCCGGTTGTCTTCCCTCCCATCTCCCCCACTCCCTTCTCCTTACGTCCTGTCTCCGCTACTCCCCTCTCCTTCACCCCGGTTGTCTTCCCTCCCGTCTCCCCCACTCCCTTCTCCTTCCCTCCTGTCTCCCCTACTCCCCTCTCCTTCACCCCGGTTGTCTTCCCTCCCGTTCCTTTCCTGCCCGCTCCCCTTACGTCCTGTCTCCCTATGACCTGTCACCTTCCCTCCTCTCAGCTTCCTCCCAGGCTGAGGTGAGCTCTCCCTAGCATCTCTTGTGTCTTTCCCCACTTTATCGTCTACTGTTCCCTCACCGGAACTACTGGCACAACTCCCCTGTTCCCTTCCCACCATTGCCACAACGAGCAGCCTCAGCTCTTCCAACTCCACCTCTATTTACTTCATCCTTGCGCATCCCCTACACTCAAAACTAAAACTATCTGCCTGGACCTCAGCCCAGGACTTCTCGCACCCAGACTTGACGAAATCTACCCAGTTACTACAACTGCCACAAATTAAGTGCCTTGTGGCTCTTTGAACTGATGCTTGCACGGGCCATCATACAATTTAGTTTTAATTAGTTTGCTACGTTAGCCTTGAATAAGGCTGTTTTTGTGATCAAAAGAACACTTTAGGCTAAAAATCCTGCCACCTAGCGAATACGGAGAACACTGTGTAACAAAACAACGAAGTGAGTGTGTAATAATTTACGCTAAAATCCTGCTGTTAATTCCTTTTTACCGAAAACGTTGACTACCACTATGTCAGATATTACCTTATGTATGTAATTTAAGTAAATAAATCACTTTATCTTATATATATATATATATTAGCTAATGTAAACGATAGCTCGATGCACGGGTTGAATGACCTGTAAACAAACTCCCTTTTATCACTCGTTGAGTTTGAATCCGGGAAAAAAAAATACTACCTCTGTTAACAACAACGGTTTCTTAATATATGTCTACAAGAAGTTGGTGAACAATATATGTATAATACTAATACTTATTCTAACCAAAATGTGAATAAATCATATAAATTTAAACGTACACTCAGGATTGCATTAATGGTACAGGTTCAAATCACAGATTGCTGGGTGGGGTAGGGGGGTTATGACATTGAACTGAACTGACACATTATAGAGAGAAAAGGTACATCTATTCCACAGTTCTTTACCTGGTAACTCTCATGGGGGGTGGGGAGGTCATGACACTGAACTGACCTGACACATTATAGAGAGAAAAGGTACATCTATTACATAGTTCTTTACCTGGTAACTCTCATGGGGGGTGGGGGAGGTCATGACATTGAACTGACCTGACACATTATAGAGAGAAAAGGTACATCTATTACATAGTTCTTTACCTGGTAACTTTCATGGGGGGTGGGGAGGTCATGACATTGAACTGACCTGACACATTATTGAGGGAAAGGGTACATCTATTACATAGTTCTTTACCTGGTAACTCTCATGGGGGGTGGGGGAGGTCATGACATTGAACTGACCTTACACATTATTGAGGGAAAGGGTACATCTATTACATATTTTTTCACCTGGTAACTCTCATAGGTCCACAGTCTGATTGTTCTTATTATAAAATCATACTATAAAAGTATAAACTACATCTACCACAACATAATGAAGACTCAAATGTGTCATAAATACGCACCAGACGTGAAGTTGAAGACTGCAGAACTGCTGGTGACACAGAACTCAGCACATGTTCCGTGTTCATCCTGACACACGCAGTCAGCCGTGTACTTCCCCGTGTTCTTTGGCTGCACCTAAACATATACACCAGGTCAGTGAGTTCTCAAACCACAGCGAAACATTCGTACAAAGTAGGGGAAGGTGGGGCATAACCACACCATGGGGCATAACCACACCATGGGGCATAACCACATCATGGGGCATAACCACACCATGGGGCATGTCTGCACACTTCATTATTGACCACACCATGCAGTATCACATTAGGGGTCAATCACATTACATCAATACCAATTCCACACCAATTACAAATACCAATACCAACTAAAAAATACCAATTCCAATTATCAGTTTCATATAAAAATAAAATCAGGTGAGTAGAGCAACCTTTGACAAACTCAACGCCCAAAATTAACAGCTTTATTTAATTTTTTTATATCACGGTACATAGTGGCAAACAAACACGATATAACATATTATGTTTTAATGATTATTTATTGCAAATAATTTGAGTTAAATGGGTACATGATGTAATTACCAAAATAATGGCAGTCATTGAAAATACCAGTTGCATTTCCACCAATTCCAATAACTTTTCAAAACAAAGCACCAGTTCAAATTCTGGAATTGGCATTTAAATTCCAATTACAATGTAATTGACTCCCAAGTCTGTGTAGTATCTGGTCTCAAAAAACCATGCTCTACGGCAGCACCCAACCCTTACATGACCTCACGAATCGCAGCTCAGGTGATTTGCCAAAGTGTGATGGTTGATGATAACTGAAGAAATATAAAAACAATAGCTATTTGAAGGATGGATATTTACCAGGATGTTGCCCAAAGCCTAACATAATTAATACTGATCTACAATATTTACCTTTCTTTAGAACATATAATATACTGGTTTTTGATGACATATTTAGAACACACATTTAGAAAAAACATACCTTTTAAAGATAATGATTGCTTATGGGATAATAATAATTTTTATGTTGCTACAACAACCCCGGTTAATTTTGCATGTTGCTGTAATGTAACTTACCCAGACTTTGTACTGGTCGGTGCAATGTAACTTACCCAGACTTTGTACTGGCCGGTGCAATGTAACTTACCCAGACTTTGTACTGGCCGGTACACACTTTGAAGAAGACAACATGTTTGAAGCCAGTTTCCTGCAATAAATAACATGACATTGGTCAATACATATCAGTTTAGTACTTCTAAGGGGACACACGGCAGGTGAAATGGCGGTTTTTGAATAAACTACTCAAAATGTGTTTCCATCATATTCTGAAAGCTTTGTATATTTACTATCCATAAAGTTAGGTTGTCAGAATTTGTTGCCAAAAAATTTGAATTTTTGAAAATGGTTTCTACCAGTTTTGTACAAAAAAAATATACTGAAGATGGTTTTGCTATTAAAATTATATCTTTTGTTCCACAAAGAATGGCACTAATTCTCAATTTGTCAATATTTACTAAAAATGGAGGACATCTTCTTTGATTCCATGAAAACTGGAGGAAAGAAAAAGCAATGACGGAAGACTCGACATGGCATGAGAAAGAACTATAATGTCCTTGATTGGATAGAAATATTCAAAACAAACTGCAAGTTTCTTGAGAGGTAATTATGATTAATAACTATAATGTAATTAATTATTATATAGTTCCTATTACGAGACTACTAATTATATGGACCGTCTTCTTACAAGACTAATTATAAGAAAGTTCTAACAAAATACAGTACATTTTATACAAGTGTGTCCACTCACCCCTTTACTGACGACCACTTGTGTCTTGTGTGTCCACTGGTTGGCAGTGCCACTAGTCGCATTGATCAGCCAGATGTCATAGTGAACGAAGCGGTAGGTAGGGGGCGCCAACATGAACCAAACATCCACACGTCTGTCAAGCATGTTGGGAATGTAGCTCATTGCTGTGACCCAGTTTGCTGGATTTGGGGAATTAGGATCTAAGGAGAAGAAAACATAACAATTGTCATTCAGTTGACACGACTGCTGCCACAACAGATGGTAACGCCTCCTTTAGGGCTTTTTCTACTTCAAGAAGGTGACATTTTGTTTCATTGTGATCCATTAAACAAAATAAAAGATATTTTTAAATTGTGATCATCTGACTGGCTGCTTGTGGTGACCCAACTTGCAGTCCGTCAGAAACAGCACCAGTTCTATATATTAATCATTTTTTTACTTTTATATTTATTATTTTTTACTATTATAGGGAAGACTCCTGTCTATATCAGCCACACATTTCTATAGTGTCATAAAATAGTTTGAACAGGTGGGGTTTTAGTGTTTGTAGTTTGAAAAGGTGGGGTTTTAGTGTTTGTAGCTTGAACAGGTGGGGTTTTAGTGTTAGTAGTTTGAACAGGTGGGGTTTTAGTGTTTGTAGTTTGAACAGGTGGGGTTTTAGCGTTTGTAGTTTGAACAGGGGTTTTAGTGTTTGTAGTTTGAACAGGTGGGGGTTTAGTGTTTATAGTTTGAACAGGTGGGGTTTTAGTGTCTGTAGTTTGAACAGGTGGGGTTTTAGTGTTTGTAGGTCTTTAGAGGCATGTCCAGTAACAGGGAGCTGATTCCAGAGTGGGGCTCCAAAATCCCAAAGGCATTCCTCCCAAACACACACCGACACATCAATCAGACACTCTGGTGATGCTTCCTGTGGTGTGAGCAGTGCCTCATCAGACTGGTTCTAACTTTGATACATCTGTAAGGAGGTGTCTGGAGCTTCCTGTGGTGTGAGCAGTGCCTCGTCAGACTGGTTCTAACTTTGATACATCTGTAAGGAGGTGTCTGGTGCAAAAGTGCATTTAGTGTACAGCATGCAGCCTGTGTGCCACTGATGCTGTACAACTGGGGGGGAGAGCACGCCATATGTTGCCAGTACACCATCCTAACAGACCCCCTAAACAAGTTTTAGACTTCCATCAAAAATAATACTCTTTTCAAGTTTGAATGGATTGAAATACACACCTTTCACATGTAAAATATGCATTGTTCCATAATATAGATTAATTCACTAACTATCATAGATTAATGGACCTCTCATATTATCATATATTTAACATAAAATGCATGCGTTAATGTAACGTATTAGACCTCGCTATTATTGCCCATACCTTCATTATTGCCCACCTCTCATTTCATGGAAATTAACCGCCCACCTGTTCGCATTACTGCCCACCCCCATCTCGGCCACACATAATAATATCAAAATGTAAATGATAACCATGCAGAAATGCCACAAAATGGGCAGCAAATAAGTTGTCAAATATTCCTTACAATGTCTGCTCCGGTGGCATTCACGTTTCTGGTGCTGGTTGGCGCACTGGCCAGGATGTGTTGAAAAGCCCTAAAACTCGCCAATTTTATCAAGCAATCTTCGTATGATATGCTGGGACTGTGTCCATCTTATTACTAATAGGTCATTTAACAACCAACTGTAAGCTTTCAAATGAGACGAGATTCGTTCGACGGCAGCGGGGTTGATCAACCACCCACGAAGTGAAGGCGTTTTCAAAGCGTCCACAAATGTATGTATTGTTGTAAATCTGAACATTTAGTTGCCCTTTTCTGATAACAAACGTATGCGTAACATCATTCTCAAGCAGCAGATAAAAGAAATAATTCTGATTAGTTAAAGCTATTGACTTTCTGCTATGAGCGGAAGGCCTTGACGAGTTGATTCGTGCGTTCTGACAGTGACATGGCTAGTGCGATAGGACAGACCAGTAGCGACACCTGCCGCATGTATTATTACCAACTTGGATGAGCAGTTTGGGCCGGTTTCACGAAGTTTGTGTATCATACAAAGGAACTAAGCTGGACGTTTGACTAAGAACACTGAACAGTCGTACACAACACTATGCGAACAATTATACGTAATCTTCATCAAACATCCTAAAAGGTTCATATAAGTTCCTTCGGGGGATACGGATGCTTAATGAAACCAGCCTCTGGTTGGTGCCTAGTCGCGATTGTACATCCCCGGTCAGTTTACGCCATTTCTGTAATTTTTTAATGTAGGATGGGGGCAGTAATGCTAATCCCTGTTATCGCGCCCATTCCCCAATTTTTTATATGGGCAATAGTGCGGTCAAATACGGTACTTATAACATGTGTGGAATTTGTCTCAAGGATGGTACAGTAGCAATGCACTGAGGTCTCCCCTCCCCCTGGGAGCTCCCAGGGCAGTTCTGAATAAGCTGTGGTAAAGAATACACGCCATGTTCCTACCTTCAGAGTCAGGTGTGAGAACGTATCCACGAGCATCGTTGCCATCATGTCCCATGGCCGACTTAGGTAGACTGTAAAGTTGGACGAAAAAGGTGGTCTTCTTTAAAGCGGTGTAGATCCCGTCATAGTAGAACATCACCTGAATCCACACAACCTTGCATCACACAAGTCAACCTAAGTCCAGGAAAAATGGCTTAAATGAATGTCATACACTAAAATACTAAAGTCTGACTTGCACTCATAATTTTATACTGCTGTCCATACACTAGTGCCCTGTCCATACACTAGTGCCCTGTCCATACACTAGTGCCGTGTCCATACACTAGTGCCCTGTCCATACACTAGTGCCGTGTCCATACACTAGTGCCCTGTCCATACACTAGTGCCCTGTCCATACACTAGTGCCCTGTCCATACACTAGTGCACTGCACAGGCCTAGAATTTTAGCACAAGCCTAGCCTAGAATTTTAGCAGCTAGAACGCAGACCCGGCCCGGCCCACAAAAATACCTCAAGTCCGGCCCACTGAATCAACTGCGTCCATAAACAGATTGGCCACATGATGGCACCACCTGTCAATTATGTTTTGGGAATGCTATTCCACGATACGATCGCAATAGTTAAGAAACTACAGCAATAGTACTGCAATAGTAATACAGTTGTTGCAATACTATCGCAATAGTAAAACTATCCCTTGACAGCGTTACCACACTGACTTGATTCACCTACTTGACAGCGTTACCACACTGACTTGACTGACCTACTTGACAGCGTTACCACACTGACTTGATTCACCTACTTGACAGCGTTACCACACTGACTTGACTGACCTACTTGACAGCGTTACCACACTGATTTGATTCACCTACTTGACAGTGTTACCACACTGACCTGACTGACCTACTTGACAGCGTTACCACACTGACTTGACTGACCTACTTGACAGTGTTACCACAGTGACTTGACTGACCTACTTGACAGCGTTACCACACTGACTTGATTCACCTACTTGACAGCGTTACCACACTGGCTTGATTCACCTACTTGACAGCGTTACCACACTGACTTGACTGACCTACTTGACAGCGTTACCACACTGACTTGACTGACCTACTTGACAACGTTACCACACTGACTTGACTGACCTACTTGACAGTGTTACCACACTGACTTGACTGACCTACTTGACAGAGTTACCACACTGACTTGACTAACCTACTTGACAGCATTACCACACTGACTTGACTAACCTTGTCTCTGAGGTCGTTACTATTCCACTCGGCTTGGCTCAAGTTGAAGGTCCGACATATTTTTATGCCTACATATTTACCACTCATGATTGTCAATGTCAGCTGGAACCCCCGTATATACTTGTAGGAAGCTGAAACAAGACGGAGAAAAAACCTCCATGACAACACGCTGACAGGTTTCTTGTAATTGGTGTTTTATAGACGTGTTAAGTCTCTTGTGTCTGGCGGGAGGCTCCTGCTTTTGGGAACCATCTCCCGTTCTCCCGCTTTTCATAATTCCTCCAATTTTTATGCCCAAATTTTATGAGCATGTTCCATTTTTAGAAATAAATATTTCCCCATTTCCGTCATGGCGGAAAATTTCCGAATAGCAACTGTTAATATTCGTGTCATTGCATATTTCTGAATTCTCTCATCACCGGAATCATGGTACAGACATTTTAATTGGACAGAAATTATCATATTGTTTCCAAACATTGAAACAAGTCAAACAGTTTTTGGTAGTAGTGAATTTTATCCTTTGACCGACGCGTGATGAATTAGTCATTTGGTGGCTTGACTCGTGATTTTGCATCATACACAAATCTCCAGTTTTGTCATTTCCAAAACTCAGTAATCGTCAAAAATTTTGGAGTAATCAAACTCATACTCAATTACATTGTTAAAAAAGCCAAGTAATAGTAATTGCATACTTGATTACATTGCTAAAGTAATAATCATGATTACAATCATTAACAGATGCGATATGTGAAAAACCATTAATTTTATGTCAGAGCTCCTCAAACTATTTGGATATTCAATTCCATTCTAAAAAATAATTACTTATTCATTTCTAGATTGATAAAAGTTTAAAGGTTGCTTCATAAAATACAAAAATACTATTTGCCTTTTAATGTCCATGGAGTAGGTTGTTGTATAAAACTCATTAATTTATAAACCTATTTTCCACAATATTTACACTTGTATATTAGCTTGGTTTAAGGGTACAAAGAGTGGGCGTGGGACTTAGCTTGGTTTAAGGGTACAAAGAGTGGGCGTGGGACTTAGCTTGGTTTAAGGGTACAAAGAGTGGGCGTGGGACTTAGCTTGGTTTAAGGGTACAAAGAGTGGGCGTGGGACTTAGCTTGGTTTAAGGGTACAAAGAGTGGGCGTGGGACTTAGCTTGGTTTAAGGGTACAAAGAGTGGGCGTGGGACTTAGCTTGGTTTAAGGGTACAAAGAGTGGGCGTGGGACTTAGCTTGGTTTAAGGGTACAAAGAGTGGGCGTGGGACTTAGCTTGGTTTAAGGGTACAAAGAGTGGGCACGTGACTTAGCTTGCTTTAAGTATAGAAAGAGTGGGCAGGGGACTTAGCTTGCTTTAAGTGTAGAAAGAGTGGGCAGGGGACTTAGCTTGCTTTAAGTGTAGAAAGAGTGGGCAGGGGACTTAGCTTGGTTTAAGGGTACAAAGATTGGGCAAGGGACAAGCCTTATTTTATAGTATACAGAGTTGGACCATTTATGATGGACTTTTCTTGCCAAATTAAACAAAATAATTTAAGAGTTTGTCGGATCATTTCACCCTAAATAACAAATTTGTATAAATTAGTTAGTATGTTGTAGTGTATTAGTATGTTGTAGTGCTTTAGTACATTGGAGTGCATTAATACGTTGTAGTGCATTACTATGTTGGAGTGCATTAATATGTTGTAGTGCATTATTATGTTGGAGTGCATCAGTATGTTGGAGTGCACTACTGCAGACCAGGGGCGATTCCAACTCCGGAATCGAAGGACAATTCCGACTCCAATTCCAGAGTCGGAATCGAATGGAGTTAATTTAGTGGAGTCGGAATCGGAATCATTTGGAGTTAATTTAGTGGTATCGGATTCGGAATCAGAGTCAGAATCATTTGGAGTGGAGTTGTAATCGGAATCACACTGAGTGGAATCGGAATCATCATGAATGTCACTACTAGTGTTTGCACAGAAAAGCCACAGGTCCTTCCACATGGGACATGGCTAATTGCAATTTACTTTATTGGTATCTCACTGCTCACTGGCCAGTCACTGCTAGTGTTTGCTCAGAAAAGCCACAGATCGTTTTGAAGGATTAAATCCTTTGGTTTTATTGGCAGTTTGTCAGAAGATAAGTTGTAGTGCATTATTATGTTGGAGTGCATCAGTATGTTGGAGTGCACTCCAACATACTAGTGCAGCACTAGTACGTAATAGTGTATTAGTATGTTGTAGTGCACTAGCATGTTGGAGTGCATTAGTATGTTGTAGTGCAATATAAGAGAAAAGCTAGATTCTTCACAGAAATAGTTTGAAACACGACAAGTGAAAAAATGGAATTGAGGAGGAACTTTTGTTTTTGACCCTAAAAGGCCCCTATATTTGACCCTAAAAGGCCCCTATATTTGACCCTAAAAGGCCCCTATATTTTCCAGACAAACAGACAATGTGATGGCACTGTTGCAGCACCTAGTCACCTACCATCATCTGGGATACGCCATGTGATGTTCAAACCAGGGTACATCTTGCCACGGTATATTGGGTTTGGGTGTTTCTTCATGTAGACCGTGGCGTTGAGGTCCCGGGGCTTGCCTGGCCACCCTTCCTCTGGGGGTGGGTTGGCGTCTGGCACACAGCCTGGGGTACAGAAGTCTCTAGTGACACTCATAGGGGTGAAGGTGACATACCTTACTACACATTGTATTCAAGAAAATTTAGGTTCAAATGCAGATAGCTTTTAAAATGTTACAAGTGCCTTTAAATGCAGTAACATCACTTGGTCTGCTTTAGCCAACCATTCCAACTCACAGAATTAGCCACCTACAAAATTAGCCTACAGTTGGTAGAATCAGCATACTATTTCAAATTTGTTGAATTAGCAAACTATTCCAACTGGCAGAATTACCCAATTACTCCAACTGGCAGAATTACCCAATTACTCCAAGTGGCAGAATTACCCAATTACTCCAAGTGGCAGAATTACCCAATTACTCCAACTGGCAGAATTACCCAATTACTCCAAGTGGCAGAATTACCCAATTACTCCAACTGGCAGAATTACCCAATTACTCCAAGTGGCAGAATTACCCAATTACTCCAAGTGGCAGAATTACCCAATTATTCCAACTGGCAGAATTACCAAATTACTCCAAGTGGCAGAATTACCCAATTACTCCAACTGGCAGAATTACCCAATTACTCCAACTGGCAGAATTACCCAATTATTCCAAGTGGCAGAATTACCCAATTACTCCAACTGGCAGAATTACCCAATTACTCCAACTGGCAGAATTACCCAATTACTCCAAGTGGCAGAATTACCCAATTACTCCAACTGGCAGAATTACCCAATTACTCCAAGTGGCAGAATTACCCCATTACTCCAACTGACAAAATGACCCAATTACCCCAACTGCAATAATTAGCCACCAATTGGCAGAATGACTGTGCAGTAGGAGACAACCAATACATATTATACTCACCAGGCTTGATTATAGTACATGGGAGATGTTCCTGCAATAAAAAATATCAGTATTAAGGGAAAGGTAATGTGCACTAAAATATACACACAATATCACAGAACGAGCATGGTCAGTTTTGGTTAGTGTAATGTGGAAGCTAAACCAAAGATCTCTTATGATTTCTCTAAACAAAAGGTATACGATTAACGCAGTTGAGTTCAGTTACAAAAATTATTTCTAGAATCTGACAAGAGAGTTTTCAACATTATTATATTGTTCAAATTTGTCAATTTGATGAAGACATTACATCTAAGTCAAACTGACTGTGATTTAGTCAACTTCACTGACATTGGGTTGTTCAGTCGGTGGTCTTTGTGTTGGGGGAGAGGTGCAGTTATTCATAACAGCAGTGCTAAAAAATATGTTTCTAATGCAGAACATTGTATCTTGTCACCAGCAGATCAAGAAAGGACACTTTCCTCCAAGACAACTCCAAGGTAGGACATTTTGTCTCACTTAGAAAATGTAAGGTTTTTCCCACAATAACACATACCCGCTGGTATTTACAAAATGTTCCTGGTCGGTAAGGCCATCTAACACTTTCTGGTGATGTCATAACTTCGTGCCTGTATGTTCCTGGTTTTGCCAGGTTCATTGACATTTTTAGTTGTAAACATAGTTGTCGCAAATTTTGTACTTTTCTCTTTGAAAATATTGACAAATTCACCGATTTGAGCCACAAAAAGTCTGCTGGATATTTTGTTTGGCCACTCAGCAGCCAACACTGGACATTTTGAATTATTTTTGGCTACTATAATGAAGATTTGACTAATGACTGTCTCAGTCATAATAGGAAAATAGAGCAATATAATTAAAGTTGAAAACACAGCGAAAGCAAAGGTTCCCAGTTTTGGTCTGCACACTAAGGTGCATGGAAAAGAGTATCTGATATAATTATGTTTACTATGTTATGAAAACAAGTAAAAGTACTTTTACACAAAAGAAACAATCTCCCAAAAATCCCTACATTAATTTTTAGTGCAATACCGACCAAAACATATATTTCATTTCACCTAAGTAATAAGTAACAACATTGAATAAGGTAACTTCCTTCAACAACATTGAATAAGGTAACTTCCTTCAACAACACTGAATAAGGTAACTTCCTTCAACAACACTGAATAAGGTAACTTCCTTCAACAACACTGAATAAGGTAACTTCCTTCAACAACACTGAATAAGGTAACTTCCTTCAACAACACTGAATAAGGTAACTTCCTTCAACAACACTGAATAAGGTAACTTCCTTCAACAACACTGAATAAGGTAACTTCCTTCAACAACACTGAATAAGGTAACTTCCTTCAACAACACTGAATAAGGTAACTTCCTTCAACAACACTGAATAAGGTAACTTCCTTCAACAACACTGAATAAGGTAACTTCCTTCAACAACACTGAATAAGGTAACTTCCTTCAACAACACTGAATAAGGTAACTTCCTTCAACAACACTGAATAAGGTAACTTCCTTCAACAACACTGAATAAGGTAACTTCCTTCAACAACACTGAATAAGGTAACTTCCTTCAACAACACTGAATAAGGTAACTTCCTTCAACAACACTGAATAAGGTAACTTCCTTCAACAACACTGAATAAGGTAACTTCCTTCAACAACATTGAATAAGGTAACTTCCTTCAACAACACTAAATAAGGTAACTTCCTTCAACAACACTGAATAAGGTAACTTCCTTCAACAACATTGAATAAGGTAACTTCCTTCAACAACATTGAATAAGGTAACTTCCTTCAACAACACTGAATAAGGTAACTTCCTTCAACAACACTGAATAAGGTAACTTCCTTCAACAACACTGAATAAGGTAACTTCCTTCAACAACACTGAATAAGGTAACTTCCTTCAACAACATTGAATAAGGTAACTTCCTTCAACAACACTGAATAAGGTAACTTCCTTCAACAACATTGAATAGTTGGCAACAACATGCCACGATTCTTAGCAACAGCTTATAAATTACCTCATAAAATCTACTGTCACACTATGCACTGTCATGCACTGTCACGCACTATTGACTGAGGAGTGTCACCTCAACAACTCACATACAACTGCCATTGTAGTCCACCATGGCCGAGTATGACTTGCATCTTTTTTATGTACGTCATTGGAAAGTTTGAAACTCGTCTACTTGTGGGGGAACTAGGAAAGGAAGAACGACTGGGAGACATGGTGGGAAAATCATCATGTCTTTTCCCTGTTACTGCCATTACAGAGTGGGGGTCAGGGTGGGGGGTCAGGGTGGGGGGGTCAGCCACAGCCACATGGATGACATGATATGGACTTCTCTCATATGCAATACAGATTTTTTTATAAAAAAATTTTTTTTTGGAGGTATGTGGTCGTAGCCTGTATTAATAAGGATTTGTTTCAACTGACAAAATTGTGATTAAGTTTATACATTTTTTCTTGTGTTCATCTAGTAAGTATAAAATCAAATGACAAAGTTATAGCAGTCAAAGCATGGTTTTGATGCTTGGCTGACCTGGTGGGTTCAGTTTGATGTAGACCGTATATTGCATATTACAACATCTCATTCTTGATCTGCCTCTTCCTCTGCCCCCTTTAACTGGGACTGTCACTGGTCTGCCTCTTCCTCTGTCCCCTTCAACTGGGACTGTCACTGGTCTGCCTCTTGCTCCGTCCCCTTTAACTGGGACTGTCACTGGTCTGCCTCTTCCTCTGTCCCCTTTAACTGGGACTGTCACTGGTCTGCCTCTTGCTCCGTCCCCTTTAACTGGGACTGTCACTGGTCTGCCTCTTCCTCCGTCCCCTTTAACTGGGACTGTCACTGGTCTGCCTCTTCCTCTGTCCCCTTTAACTGGGACTGTCACTGGTCTGCCTCTTCCTCCACCCCCTTCAACTGGGACTGTCACTGGTCTGCCTCTTCCTCTGTCCCCTTTAACTGGGACTGTCACTGGTCTGCCTCTTGCTCCGTCCCCTTCAACTGGGACTGTCACTGGTCTGCCTCTTGCTCCGTCCCCTTCAACTGGGACTGTCACTGGTCTGCCTCTTCCTCCACCCCTTCAACTGGGACTGTCACTGGTCTGCCTCTTGCTCCACCCCCTTCAACTGGGACTGTCACTGGTCTGCCTCTTGCTCCGTCCCCTTCAACTGGGACTGTCTCTGCTTCAGTACATTCTCTTCTTCCATATCTGACCCTTTCTCCACTATACTCGCAACTTCTGGACATCTGATCTCTTCATTCACTATCTCACATGTGCAAACCCTGAGACTGGAAACATAAATCTGTAAGACCCACAAATGAACCCATACGATAATCTGCATCCGCTCGTTTGCTGTGTATGATCAAAAGAAACTCACAGATTGAATGGATCTCCCAAGGCTTTGCCCCCACTGACTGCACATAGTTAAAATATTTGTGAGAGTCACACTTCCATCGTGTACTGATGATCTGTTATTCGACAAATGTAGGCCATAACCTATACAAAAACACCGTGATCAAAACTGAAAGGTCACATAGACTCACATACGTATATAAAAATTTCAAAAAAATCTGTAAGACAAAAATCTGTATAGCGGACACGTCCACCTCACATAAATATGAGGCAACATGCACATGTATGAATATTTTGATTACTAAAGTTAATTGAGACTGTGAAAAACAAAATCAGTGCTGGCATATTTATTAATAACATAGAGCGTTGTGCATTGGTATTATCAATAATTAACCTAAAACACTGCCTTTCTAAAATCAATGCAGACATATTTATTAATAACATAGACCGTTATGAATTGGTATTATAAATAATTAACTGAAAACACTGCCTTTCTAAAATCAATACAGGCGTATTTATTAACGAACATAAATTGAAGATATAATTACCCAATGACATTGCATTGCTAAACATCTACTACAAAATCAATGCAGGCCTATTATTAACAAATAACATTATGTATTAAAGCTAAAATTAACCAATGACGTTGCATTGCTAAAAATGTATCGCTAAATTAATGCTGGCATATATAATTGACACATACTTTATGCATGGTCGTTATAATATAATAATTAGGCCAACAGTCTACCTTTCAAAGTATTTATCTCCACGCCCACTGACGCACAAACACACCTGTTGTTACTATAAGATTTAAAAGGTACTTTTATTTGCCTGCCATGTTGGAACATTGCGGTCACCAGCCACTGAACGAAGGAAGGGCACTCTTGTTTCTGAGGCTACTGAAATGTGTGAATGTAGAGGCCTCCTGCCTATAGTTCTGCCAAGATGACTCAACCCTTGCTGACACATTAACTGATCGTCTTTCATAAGACCAGGCAAAGGGCGCATATATGTGCCGTATTCCTTTTTTCTTATGAAATTTTCAATGTGGAAACGAAAAAGGCACACAACGTTCGGTTTTCGTTTTCAAATTTGACAAAAGAAAACCGAAAAACGAATACTAACTGTTATACGCGGTTTTTGTAATGTAAGTTAGAAAAACAACATAAAGATACATCAAACCGTTTTATTGTTTTTACTGCATCAGAATGAAAGATGAAAAGTGACTGCTGCATCAATCATTTTTTATTCTGGCGTCTGCTTCATTGATGTGCTAAGTGGCCAAACATATAATATAGTTACGTAGATTAAAACATATAACATACATAACATAGACAATGTCCATAGTGCTAGTAAATATTTACTGGAAATGTGAAAATCTAGATTCAGTCTACATTATTTTTTTTGATGTATGCCTGGAGACAGTTACATCAGAAACGAACATTACTCAGCGTGCCTGCTCATTCACTACCTGAAAAAAAACTGTGATAATGTATTTACCCTTCAGACAAATGTCACTACTACGCTTTCATAAAGTGGGTCGCAGTAGGCAGACTGGCAGAAACTGTGAACTTATTCATGAGGTTGATGCTACCAGTCTACATACAGTACCTCTTGATTGCATGTGATCAGTTGCATGGTTAGCCTTTTTATAATGACATTTCTCATTAAACTGACACTCGCTGTCTAACTGGTCTTGTGACAGATTGGTGACGAATGATGTAGTTTTACTGTTATGAGAGCAGTTGCCATCGTAATATGTTTTATAATGTTTTATAATGATTGTAAAAGTATTGTGCCAGTTTAATGGGTATAAATGATGTACCACAGTTACCATTAATTGGCAGTGTTACCATTTACTGGCAGTGTTACCACTTATTGGTAGTGTTACCATTTACTGGCAGTGTTACCATTTACTGGCAGTGTTACCATTTATTGGCAGTGTTACCATCAACTTTTAGTTCATACTATATATAAGATGTTATACTAGACGTGCCCTGGGGTAGTTTATACTATATACTATAACATGATTTTATGATAAAACAAGAACAAAAAAAGAGAAAAATCAGACTTTGTATCATTAACCCACAAAAAGGAAGTCTAGATAAACCCTCAAACCCTCCCACGAAACAAGCAGGTAGGTCCACTAGGGCTAGCCAACAGGATGTGAAATACGTGTTTAAAATGATAAAGTCCAGTGGCAGAGCAAGTGTTGTATCACGGAAGAAGAGGCCATGATGTATGGTTTGTTGTTCATGTCGACAACACATATATCTATGTAGTCAATAATGTTTACTTGATGACTAAACTTGTTGTGGTGGGTTAGACACTAAGCCAACCCCTTGTTTACTAACCCCTGGATTGGGTATTTTAGTTCCCTGGCATTGCACTGGGCAGAAGGGACATGTAGTTTGTAGCGTCCCATCTGATAGATATTTCAAACTTATTGTCTTACACAATTTTATTGACAGCTGGGAGAGTCAGCAGTCTCAAACTCTCTAATTAGGAATTCATGCACATGTATAATTTATTAATATGATTATAGTAAATTTTTTATATAGCACCCGTCAGATCCAATAAGCCTTAAATACAATCAAGGCTGAGAGCCCATGTACAGTTTACACAGCATTCAGTGGTGTTTTGTACAGTTTACACAGCATTCAGTGGTGTTTTGTACAGTTTACACAGCATTCGGTGGTGTTTTGTACAGTTTCCACAGCATTCAGTGGTGTTTTGTACAGTTTACACAGCATTCAGTGGTGTTTTGTACAGTTTACACAGCATTCAGATATGTTTTGTACAGTTTACACAGCATAGAATGGTGTTTTGTACAGTTTACACAGCACTGAATGGTCCTTTGGAACCAGTTCCCCCAGGCAACTATCCTTTTTGTCACACAAGTCAATAAATGGCCCTACATGCGGCATTCATTCGCTGATGATCATTTATTGGATGAGGTTCCAGCACTGTATCATTGTATCATTGTATCACTGTATCATTGTATCATTGTATCACTGTATCACTGTATCATTGTATCACTGTATCATTGCTTCCCAACACTCTGCCATGCTGGGTAATGATTGAAAAAATCCAGCACATGTACCTATACGTACCTACACATACCTACACGTACATACATGTACCTACACGTACATACTGTACATACACATACATGTATAGACATATACACACATGTACAATTATGGCAACAGAAAGAAAACTAAGTAATAACAATATTTTATTACTAGGCCTGGTCTCTGTACCCTGTGTGGGGTGAGTCAGTCCCATGAAACCCAAGACATCCCCAGGCCTGTGTGGAGGAGTAGAGGGTCACAGCCCCCTCCATCACTCAACCCCTGTTTACCTGATGTGGCAATGAGGAAGGTACAAAGTGTTTGTTTAGAGTTGGACCACAGCGAACACTGGCTCTGGTTACCCAACCCTGCCTCCTAGGTTACCCAACCCTGCCTCCTAGGTTACCCAACCCTGCCTCCTAGGTTACCCAACCCTGCCTCCTAGGTTACCCAACCCTGCCTCCTAGGTTACCCAACCCTGCCTCCTAGGTTACCCAACCCTGCCTCCTAGGTTACCCAACCCTGCCTCCTAGGTGGGGACAAGTGCGGACAACATTGTGGATTACTGTCTTTGTTATTTATACTCAAGCAAAGGTAGCCCCAGAGAACTATGTGTACCGGGGTATGGATTTTTACAACTGGTGTTCTATGTATGATCCGTCTTGAGCAGATTTTCCCCATAAATACCAAATATGTAGGTTTCCCAAAAATACAATCTAACATCCCCAGAATTGTGCACATTTTGATGTGTGCCTTCTTCATATTTCATACATTCTGAAGGTCACGTACAACATGTAGCACAACATTCTGAAGGTCACATACAGCATGTAGCACAAGTCTATAAAATAAATGTTCCAGAATGTTTCACAGAATGTCATCTAAACATATGTAACCTGGAAAAGATTAGTGAACATTAAAATAAAAATTTTTAAACAAAATAGTGCAATTAAAAAGTGGATTAAAATCAGATGTCCTCCTTATAGACGAATGAGGCGAGCTGGAGGGGCAAGATAGACAGTGCTCACAGCTAGTTGGAAGGGGTGAATGGAGGGGAGACTTATTATTTCATTGGGGAGTAGATTCCAGGGTCTTATGACTAGGACAGAAGCAGTATGCATATGTGTTGATGTGTGCTTGTATTTGTATATATTTATCAGGATTGATGTTTCGTGTATGGGTGCATGGGACTATAAGATGTTTTGGCAGAGAAATATTCATGAGGTTATGTTTAATTTTGAATAAGAAAGTGAATTGGTGTTGTAACCAGCAGACCTTACACTTTACCCCCAGACAGACCTTACACTTTACCCCCAGACAGACCTTATACTTTACCCCCAGGGCAGACCTTACACATCAACTCTGGCAGACCTTACACTTCACCCCTGGCAGACCTTACACTTCACCCCTGGCAGACCTTACACTTCACCCCTGGCAGACCTTACACTTCACCCCTGGCAGACCTTACACTTCACCCCCCGGTAGACCTAGCTGTTTATTCCAACACCAACTTGAATTCTCTGAGAAGCATTCAGCCATGCTGCAATTACTGCACAAAGATTATTCATTCACATATCCACCTCTGTCTACAGCCAGGTACTCATCTGCCCAGCCGAGTGAACTGAGGCAGTTTGGATTGAATGAAATTAACCAAACCTCAAAACGGCAGCAAGAAAATAAAAAATTGGGTTCCCTTGATTGAAAGTCATGTGTTCTAACCACAGATCAACATCTGTAGCAGACACATTCACTGATGCCACCAAGTACTTCTCTCAAGACTAGGAAGAAGGACGTAGTCTAAGATTAGTGATAAAGATAGGGAGGTCTTACTACATTATGGCTATGCAGGTCCTGTGTTATATATTCAGTCAAAGACATTGACAACCCTGTTGTTATATCGCTGTTCTGCCTGAGCGGGGCTACACCTGTGTACATTCACAGCAAATGTGGTTACACTTCATTACACCTAGGTTAGTCTAAATATAGCCCATGACCGCACACTTCTGAAATGGTGGGCGGGTAACTGTTTAATGTGACAACTAGTTTGGCTGTCACAAGAAACAAGTTTGTTTGACAAAATGTATTGTTAGACATTCTTTACGCTGCCTCAGTGAATGAAGCATTATTTGTGCGTACCTAATAATTTCTGGAATACTGCACCACACTCGTAAAGCACTAAACATTTGACAGACAAACATAAATAAAATTCTGCATTCGGTATGCAAAATGGCTCTTTGTAACTTGCAACACATTTAGCAGTAGCGAGGCACTGTAGTAACAGCTAGACGTAAACACGACGAGTTCAGGCAACAACACCCGCAGTGACAGCAGCGGGGCACTGTAGTAACAGCTAGACGTAAACACGACGAGTTCAGGCAACAACACCCGCAGTGACAGCAGCGGGGCACTGTAGTAACAGCTAGACGTAAACACGACGAGTTCAGGCAACAACACCCGCAGTGACAGCAGCGAGGCACTGTAGTAACAGCTAGACGTAAACACGACGAGTTCAGGCAACAACACCCGCAGTGACAGCAGCGAGGCACTGTAGTAACAGCTAGACGTAAACACGGCGAGTTCAGGCAACAACACCCGCAGTGACAGCAGCGAGGCACTGTAGTAACAGCTAGACGTAAACACGACGAGTTCAGGCAACAACACCCGCAGTGACAGCAGCGAGGCACTGTAGTAACAGCTAGGCGTAAACACGACGAGTTCAGGCAACAACACCCGCAGTGACAGCAGCGAGGCACTGTAGTAACAGCTAGGCGTAAACACGACGAGTTCAGGCAACAACACCCGCAGTGACAGCAGCGAGGCACTGTAGTAACAGCTAGACGTAAACACGACGAGTTCAGGCAACAACACCCGCAGTGACAGCAGCGAGGCACTGTAGTAACAGCTAGACGTAAACACGACGAGTTCAGGCAACAACACCCGCAGTGACAGCAGCGGGGCACTGTAGTAACAGCTAGACGTAAACACGACGAGTTCAGGCAACAACACCCGCAGTGACAGCAGCGAGGCACTGTAGTAACAGCTAGACGTAAACACGACGAGTTCAGGCAACAACACCCGCAGTGACAGCAGCGAGGCACTGTAGTAACAGCTAGACGTAAACACGACGAGTTCAAGCAACAACACCAGGGTTCAAGTCCCTGTCGAAGCACTTCGTACTTATCTAGGGTATACCAACCCGTATGAAGACGACATCTCAAAGCCGCAAGGACGGATACCATCTGATGCGAGAACAACGAAAGGACTTTGCTGCCCTAAGAAAAACATCCTCTTTGGGCAGTTAAACAGTCACAGCCTATCTTCCACTTGTGCCAAGGAAGAACTCGACAAACACATGAACGATTTTAACATAATTTTTTATAAGTGACTTGTATTCAAGAACACAGACAAGTCCACATACAAGAAGACCCACATATCAAGGCTACCAGGATAGCCAGATCCACGATGTTCACAGCCTCAGTGACACATAATCGACATAGTGCTGCAGTTGGGGGCGTTGGTGGAGTAGTGAAATGTGCCCTGCTCCAGAACCTTGTGTCAGTCACCAAAATAACAGACCGTATCATACACGCCCTGTTTAAAGGGAACCCTAAGACTCGTGTTATATCAGGCTATTCTCTGACAAATGTCAGTGATGAAAAAGACGTTGTAGAATTCTACGAAAGCCTTAACCAGACAGTATTACACATCCCTCCACTTGTTTGTCTGGTGATCGGAGGTGATTTTAATGCTCAAGTCTCAAATAGTTTTTCATACAACATTAACAGAAACGGTCAGCTTTTCTTGGTGTCATACATGAGCTCAACCTTCTGGTGACCAACACTCTCTTCTGTAAACCAAAATCGAGACTCTGGATTTTCCGAGCACTGAATAAATTCAAACAGATTTCATTCTGTGCCAGAAAAGATGGAGAAACAGCATCATGGATTCACAAGCACACTCCTCTTCCGACCCTATTGGTTCTGATCAGAGGATTGTGTGTGCAAAGTTAAGTCTCAGCGTGAGAGCAAAGAAACATTCATCCACGCCCAGACTTAACTGGGATACAATCACAACGAATCAAACTATCGTGGAATAAGTCTAACACAAACTGCTGGAAAAGTCTAAAATTGACTCCTGCTTAACTGAATTCGTCCTGAGCTAGAAAAGATCTTCCGCCCAAACCAGAACGGATTTAGACCTCTACGATCTACATCTTTGCAGATTCTTGCTTTTAGACGCAACATCAAAGAAATGAAAAACCACCAGAAAGAAGCTGCCATTATTTTCATTGACTTCAAGAAGGCCTTTGACTCTGTAGATAGAAACAAACTGTTCCAGATTCTCCAGGCGTATGGCATCCCAGAGAAGATCGTCAAAGCCTAACAGATAATGTATGTAAACACATCTGCAGTTGTATTGACTCCTGAAGCGGAAACTTCAAATTTCAACATTAACACAGGAGTTCTCCAAGGAGACCCTCTTGCCCCGATATATGTTCATAATAGTCTTGGACTACACATTAAAAACTGCGATGGTCCAACAACCTAACGATGCTGTAACAACCTAACGATGCTCTAACAACCTAGCGATACTCCAATAACCTAGTGTTGTAGGTCCAGACCTTGCTAAAAACATTACAACTCCAGTTGGTTCATCTGTATTTGAGTACTTAAAAATTAGAAATGACAACTGCATGTTTTTGTCACCAGTTGATAAAAAAGAAGTTCATAATGTGGTTGAAAGCTGCAAAAACAAAAGCTCAACTGATGCAGATGGTCTTAGTATGATTATTGTCAAACGTGTAATTACCACAATTATTAAACCACTGACCCATGTTTTTAATGCATCTTTCAAAACTGGGGTTTTCCCAGACAAACTGAAAATTGCTAAAATAATCCCTACATTTAAGGCTGGAAACAAAGAAAACTGCACAAATTATAGACCAATCTCATTACTGCCACAATTTTCTAAAATATTAGAGAAAGTTTTTAATACTCGACTAAGTGCATTTGTTGACAAATATAAGGTCATTAATCCTAGTCGATATGGATTTCGTGAAAATATGTCCACCTTGTAAGCCCTGAGTTGGTTAATGAAATAACTGCATCTCTAGATAGCAAAATGCACACAATGGGTGTTTTCATTGACTTAAAAAAAAGCTTTTGATACAGTTGATCATAAATTGCTTTGTGAAAAAAATTAGTTCTATGGTATTAGAGGTGTGGCACATAATTGGATAAGAAGTTATTTATCAAATAGATTACAGTTTGTCTGTTTTGATGTATTCCACTCTAACTTGTTAAATATATCATGTGATGTCCCGCAAGGTTCAGTATTAGGACCTAAACTCTTTATATTGTATGTGAATGATTTATGTAACATTTCTAAACTCGTAAAATATATCTTGTTTGCTGATGATACTAATTTGTTTTGTGCAAACAAAAATATAAATCAACTTATTACAACAGTATCATCTGTTCTGCACAAAATGTCTACTTGGTTTGCTGTAGACAAGTTGTCCTTGAATGTTTTGAAAACAAGTTACATGTTATTTGGTAGTAATACTATGAGTGCTAATATTGACATAACAATCAATGGTGTAAACATTGACAGAGTACGGGTTGTCAAGTTTCTTGGTGTATTAATCGATGAGAAGCTGAATTGGAACGACCATATAGCAAGTGTTAAATCTAAACTCTCAAAGAGTACAGCCATATTGTATAAGTGTAGTCAGCTAGTAGACATACAGTCTATGCACATCGTGTACTGCGCTATGTTCTTACCGTATATTAATTATTGTTCTGAAATATGGGGAAACAC
The DNA here is from genome assembly GCA_033239005.1 of Lamellibrachia satsuma. Classification (NCBI taxonomy): domain Eukaryota; kingdom Metazoa; phylum Annelida; class Polychaeta; order Sabellida; family Siboglinidae; genus Lamellibrachia; species Lamellibrachia satsuma. The sequence continues at coordinate 3,912,635 of BSQZ01000012.1, read as the reverse complement.
ATATCCTACCAATATCAGTGGTATTGTCATACTCCAAAAGAGAGCAATGAGACTATTGTATGGGGCGAATCGTATTGACCACACAACCCCTTTATTCTACAGGTCAAATACATTAAAATTTGTAGACCTGGTAAAATTCAAAACAGCTGTTTTTATGTTTGAGGGATACCAGTGCAAGTTACCAGTTAACATACAACAACACTTTGTGAAAAAAGATATTTCAACAATAACCCGTCAAACAAATCAACTTGTGAGATGTTGTGTTACCACAAATATTAGAGCTATGACTCTTTCTGTATATGGAATAAGTCTCTGGAAATCTCTAAATACTGAGCTCACTAACATTAAAACAGTAAACTCATTCAAACACAGGTATAAGAAAGCAATCATAAGTGAATATACATAGTTAGCCTGTATAACATAATCTAGTTACTGTTACTATAGTTGCTGTTGCTAGTTCTGAATTAAAAGAACATATAATGCTTCAATAATTTTTGTATCATGTTTATTGAGTATAATAATAGGAATCTATTCCTTACAAATGTAGGTATTTGAATTTCATGTGATTCAGTATTTTCTAATTGCACATATTCTGATTACTCAAGTGTTATTAAACGAATAGCTATGTAGGGGATACATTATATACAAGTTATTTTAACTTCTTGTGTATTCCTTTCAAACATCTCTTTACGTCACTGAAAAAATTATATTTGTTGTCACAGCTATTGCAGCCATTACTATGTTTGTTGTTTCAATAAATATATATATTGTCACGGCTATTGCAGCCATTACTATGTTTGTTGTTTCAATAAATATATATATTGTCACGGCTATTGCAGCCATTACTATGTTTGTTGTTTCAATAAATATATATATTGTCACGGCTATTGCAGCCATTACTATGTTTGTTGTTTCAATAAATATATATATTGTCACGGCTATTGCAGCCATTACTATGTTTGTTGTTTCAATAAATATATATGTTGTCACAGCTATTGCAGCCATTACTATGTTTGTTGTTTCAATAAATATATATATTGTCACGGCTATTGCAGCCATTACTATGTTTGTTGTTTGAATAAATGTATTGTATTGTATTGTATTGTAACCAAGCAAGCATCTAAATAGCAAATCTAAATAGCAAAGCCTTCAACACCATAATATTATATGCGAGCAAGAACTGTTACAAATTTTCTTATTTTCCCCGAACAATAAATGATTGGAATTCATTACCAGATGCAACAGCCAACATCACAGATCCACAGCAATTTAAGCAAGCGCTCACACACTTAGTCCCAAACAAACATGACTAAATAGCATGCGCACCCAACCCTGACCGTTTGACTCCATAGCCATGGCATAGGAGTGTTGGCGAGTAATACTACAACTTACAAGACAAGACAAGCATTAACGGGTTGTTGATGTCTGCACATTTAGTTGTACAAGAATGTATTTTAGAGTTTCAGGAATTAACCCCCAAGATAACCCAATGTGTTAGAGGTATGAGACGCCGCGACACTTGCATCGCATGACCTAAATCACACGTCATGGAATGACTTTAAATACAGCCGTGTTGAAAGAACTTACCCGAGGCGAACAGTCCGTCTCGTTACGCCCGTGCGCCGTCGCAGTCACGGCTAGCAGAATCGTCACAGACACAGGTACCACTAAATTCCATTTTGTCCCGCTACCCATTGTGTTATAATTGTACAACCATCAGATCAGTTGGGGCAATAAACCAGCTTCAGCCTATACCAAACATCGTGAAACATGTAACAACACCCACGAGTTCTGTTTATCGGTAGCGAAACTAGGCCTACCACGTGATCGTTGCGCCATCTGGACGTATCGCAAGTGTCGCCCCCTGATGGCCAGTCGCGATTGATCAGGGACATCATAAGCCGAGCTGAGCTGATCGAGCCATTTTTCGTTCTTTTTTATATCTAGAGCACAGTCTTATTCATAAGTCAACGTTTTTTAACTGTATAAACTAGGATTATTTGTTGATCATTTTAGATAAAGGGAACAGGGGAGTTGTGCCAGTAGTTCCGGTGAGGGAACAGTAGACGATAAAGTGGGGAAAGACACAAGAGATGCTAGGGAGAGCTCACCTCAGCCTGGGAGGAAGCTGAGAGGAGGGAAGGTGACAGGTCATAGGGAGACAGGACGTAAGGAGACGGGAAGGAAAGGAACGGGAGGGAAGACAACCGGGGTGAAGGAGAGGGGAGTAGGGGAGACAGGAGGGAAGGAGAAGGGAGTGGGGGAGACGGGAGGGAAGACAACCGGGGTGAAGGAGAGGGGAGTAGCGGAGACAGGAGGGAAGGAGAAGGGAGTGGGGGAGACGGGAGGGAAAACAACCGGAGTGAAGGAGAGGGGAGTAGGGGAGACAGGAGGGAAGGAGAAGGGAGTGGGGGAGACGGAAGGGAAGGGGTCAGGACAGAATGTGATGGAGGGGATCGAAAGGAAGAGTTATTCTGCAGCAGTGATAGAGGGGGTGAGGAAGAGAGCGAGGGTGTTTGTGGGGGATTCGATAGTTAGGAAGACCGACAGAGTCTTAAACAAGGGAGATGATGTGGTGGTCTGCTTGCCTGGAGCCAAAATAGAGGCGATAACTGAGAGGGTAAAAACATCGTAGGCTCGGGTAAGGGGGATCTGTTTTAGTACATGTAGGGACAAATAACGTAGAGAGGAGGGTACAACTGCCATAGTTAGGAAATATAGGCAGTTGGTCAGAACACTAAAACAGACGCGGGTTGAGCAGGTAATACTGTCAGGGATTTTACCTGTGATGGGCAGGAGGGTCATAAATATCGAAATTGTCGGGGATGGCAATTAACATGTTAGTCCAGAGGCTGTGTAGGGAAGAGGAAGTTGGATTTGTGGATTTATGGGAAAGTTTTGTTGGGAGGGGTGATATGTACATGAAGGATGGGCTTCATTTAAGTGGAAAGGGGGTGGCAGTATTCGCGGACAAACTTTCAGCAGCAGTAGATAGCGACTTGGGTACAATGACAAATATTTTTGGAAGTAAACATTCTTTAAACTAGAAGTGCAGGGGGGTTACCTAGAGGTGTCTCAAGCAGAACAAGAGACCACTAGCACAGATAAACCAATATCAAATCATCCGAAAAACTTCTCTGAAAAAGGTTATAGATGCGTATGTTTAAATGCAAGGAGCATAGTAAATAAGAAAAACGAATTAAACATTATGGTAGAAGATATTGACCCTCACATAATTGGTATAACTGAATCATGGGCCAACATAGATATAACAGATGCTGAATTAGGACTGACAGGATACGTAATGTTTAGGAAAGATCGAATAGGAAGAAGGGGCGGGGGAGTTATTTTATATGTTAAAGAATCTATTCAGGCTTATGAAATAAAACTAGAAAGGGAAGCAGATTGCGATGAAGCTGTTTGGTGCAAAATTGTTTCAGGAAATTCAAAATTAACTGTTGGATTAGTTTACCGAAGTCCAAACATAAACGAAGAGGACAACGCAAAAATAAAAAACGCTATAAAGGAAGTTAGTAAAGGGGAATGTATCATAATGGGAGATTTTAACGATGGACACATACAATGGAATTCTCTAGAGAGCACAGGGATTGAGGATCAACAATTTCTATGTTTAATCCAGGATAGCTTTCTTACTCAGCACGTACTAGAACCAACCAGGGAGAAAATGTATTAGATATAGTTTTGTCATCACAAAAAGAATTAGTGGACAATGTAAAAATATTTGAACCATTGGGTAATAGTGACCATAATCAAATACATTTTGACATCAATGTAAAATCAGAAAGTAAAAATAAGAAAACGTACAAGAGAAACTTCCACAAAGGTAACTACAAAGATATGAGAAAATACTTAGCACAGCTAGATTGGAATAACATGCTGATGAATAAGACTGCAATTGAATGTTGGAATATTCTAAAATATGAAATTGAGAGTATCATTGATAAATTTGTTCCCTTCCGAAAACAAGGAAAACGGTGTAGAAAGAAACACGTGTCAAAAGAGGCAATTAGAAAAATAATGCTAAAACAAACTATGTGGAGGGTTTATAGGCGTACCAGAAAGGAAGAAGACTATGCAAAATACAAAGAGGCACTTAATGCAGCTACAACTGAAATCAGACAATCTAAAAGAAGCTATGAGCAAAAACTGGCATGTAACATAAAAACTGACAGCAAGAGTTTTTATGCATATGTCAGGAGTAAACAAAACGTACAAGACAAGGTTGGACCTCTAGAAGACAGTGCTGGAAATATAATATCACAGGGGTTTTTAATGGCGGAAGACCTAAATGGTTACTTCAGTGTTTACAAAAGAAGATATTAGTTCATTACCAGTTGCTGATGCTAAATTTCAGGGGACTAAATCTGACTATTTAGGACCGTTAGTTGTAACTCCAGAATTGGTAGCTAGGAAAATAAAGGCAATGAAGGATAACAAATCACCGGGAGTGGATGGGATTCCTCCAAAATTACTAATGGAAACAGTAGATCAAATCAGTATACCACTTGCAAGAGTATTCAACTTGTCATTAAAAGAGGGAGTTGTTCCGTTTGAATGGAAAGAAGCAAACATCATACCATTATTTAAAAAGGGTTAGAAATAAGTCAGAGAATTACAGACCAGTGAGTTTAACGTCAGTGATTTGTAAATTATTAGAAAGGTTAATTAAAGACCATATGGTGGACGTCCTCGTTAAGCATAAATTATTAAATTCATCTCAACATGGATTCCTTAAAGCGAGGTCATGCTTAACAAATGTGTTATGTTTTTTGGAAGAAATCACTAAGTGGATAGACGAGGGATCGCCAGTAGATATTATCTACTTAGATTTTCAGAAAGCTTTTGACAAAGTGCCACATCAAAGATTGCTACTTAAATTAAAAGCCCATGGTATCGGGGATAGCATAACTGACTGGATAGAACAATGGCTGACTGACAGAAGACAACGAGTTGTGGTAGATGGCGAAGTTTCAAATTGGAAATCGGTTTTGAGTGGGGTACCTCAAGGATCAGTATTAGGACTTATATTATTCTTAATTTATATCAATGACTTGGACGACAGTATAACAAGTAACGTACTGAAATTTGCGGACGACAACAAAACTGTTTAGAAAGGTTAATACTGATGGTGATAAACAACATTTACAAAACGATCTAGACAGATTAGTGAAATGGTCTGAGAAATGGCAGATGCTGTTCAATTTTGGGAAATGTAAATGCCTACATACAGGACATGGGAACTTGAATGTAAACTATAAAATGGGAGCTACTGTTCTTGGTACTACTGTAAAAGAAAAGGACTTAGGAGTTACAATAGCGCTGATATGAAAGTTTCAGAGCAGTGTGGTATTGCAGCTTCAAAGGGTAATCAAATTCTTGGATTGATTAGAAGAAACATAACATACAAGGGAAAAAAGTTAATTATACCTCTTTATAAAGCAATAGTTAGACCTCATTTAGAATACTGTATACAAGCATGGAGACCATATCGTAAGAAGGATATAGATACGCTTGAACGCATACAAAGGAGAGCAACTAAAATGATTCCAGAACTTAGAGACCTTAGTTATGAAGAACGCCTGAAAGAATGTGGTTTAACAACTCTAGAGACAAGGAGGTTAAGAGGAGATCAGATTGAAGTTTTTAAGATATTGAATGGGTATGAAAATATTGATAGAAATATGTTTTTCTCACTCAAGAAGGATAGCAGAACTAGAGGACATGAGGTAAAATTAGTAAAGGATCAATGTAGATTGGACATCAGGAAGCACTCGTTCTCACAGAGGACAGTAAATGAATGGAACAAACTGTCTACAGATTGTGTAACTGCTAGCAGCGTGAATATGTTTAAAAACAAGGTTGACACATATATCAGAAGGGCGGGTTATAAGTAGGTGAACATTGTTGGACTCTCGATAAGCCAATGGCTTCCTTGTCCACTTGCCATCTGGGCCTTTGGCTTGGATGGCAAATCTTGTTAAATCTTTGTTAAAATCTTGATAAGAGATAATTTATTTAATATGAATAGTTAATGCACGGAGGAAACAGAAAGTTCGAGATCCTTTTTTTTTATCCTTTTTGTCACACAAGTCAGTAAATGGCCCTACATGCAGCATTCATTCGCTGATGATCATTTATTGGATGAGGTTCCAGCACTGTATCATTGTATCATTGTATCACTGTATCATTGTATCACTGTATCATTGCTTCCCAACACTCTGCCATGCTGGGTAATGATTGAAAAAATCCAGCACATGTACCTATACGTACCTACACGTACCTATACGTACATACATGTACCTACACGTACATACATGTACCTACACGTACATACTGTACATACACGTACCTACACGTACATACATGTACCTACACGTACATACATGTACCTACACGTACATACTGTACATACGCATACATGTATAGACATATACACACATGTACCATTATGGCAATAGAAAGAAAACTAAGTAATAACAATATATTATTACTAGGCCTGGTCTCTGTACCCTGTGTGGGGTGAGTCAGTCCCATGAAACCCAAGACATCCCCAGGGCTGTGGAGGAGTAGAGGGTCACAGCCCCCTCCATCACTCAACCCCTGTTTACCTGATGTGGCAATGAGGAAGGTACAAAGTGTTTGTTTAGAGTTGGACTACAGCCAACACTGGCTCTGGTTACCCAACCCTGCCTCCTAGGTTACCCAACCCTACCTCCTAGGTTACCCAACCCTGCCTCCTAGTTTACCCAACCCTGCCTCCTAGGTTACCCAACCCTACCTCCTAGGTTACCCAACCCTGCCTCCTAGGTTACCCAACCCTGCCTCCTAGGTTACCCAACCCTGCCTCCTAGGTTACCCAACCCTGCCTCCTAGGTGGGGACAAGTGTGGACAACATTGTGGATTACTGTCATTGTTATTTATACTCAAGCAAAGGTAGCCCCAGAGAACTATGTGTACCGGGGTATGGATTTTTACAACTGGTGTTCTATGCATGATCCGTCTTGAGCAGATTTTCCCCATAAATACCAAATATGTAGGTTTCCCAAAAATACAATCTAACATCCCCAGAATTGTGCACATTTTGATGTGTGCCTTCTTTATATTTTATACATTCTGAAGGTCACGTACAACATGTAGCAAAACAACTCTATAAAATAAATGTTCCAGATTTTCACAGAATGTCATCTAAACATATGTAACCTGGAAAAGATTAGTGAACATTAAAATAAAATTTTTAAAACAAAATAGTGCAATTAAAAAGTGGATTAAAATCAGATGTCCTCCTTATAGACGAATGAGGCGAGCTGGAGGGGCAAGATAGACAGAGCTCACAGCTAGTTGGAAGGGGTGAATGGAGGGGAGTCTTATTATTTCATTGGGGAGTAGATTCCAGGGTCTTATGACTAGGATAGAAGCAGTATGCATATGTGTTGATGTGTGCTTGTATTTGTATATATTTATCAGGATTGATGTTTCGTGTATGGGTGCATGGGACTATAAGATGTTTTGGCAGAGAAATATTCATGAGGTTATGTTTAATTTTGAATAAGAAAGTGAGTTGGTGTTGTAACCAGCAGACCTTACACTTTACCCCCAGACAGACCTTACACTTTACCCCCAGACAGACCTTACACTTTACCCCCAGGGCAGACCTTACACATCAACTCTGGCAGACCTTACACTTCACCCCTGGCAGACCTTACACTTCACCCCCCGGTAGACCTAGCTGTTTATTCCAACACCAACTTGAATTCTCTGAAAAGCATTCAGCCACACTGCAATTACTGCACAAAGATTATTCATTCACATATCCACCTCTGTCTACAGCCAGGTACTCATCTGCCCAGCCGAGTGAACTGAGGCAGTTTGGATTGAACGAAATTAACCAAACCTCGAAATGGCAGCAAGAAAATAAAAAATTGGGTTCCCTTGATTGAAAGTCATGTGTTCTAACCACAGATCAACATCTGTAGCAGACACATTCACTGATGCTGATGCTACCAAGTACTTCTCTCAAGACTAGGAAGAAGGACGTAGTCTAAGCATTATTTGTGCGTACCTAATAATTTCTGGAATACTGCACCACACTCGTAAAGCACTAAACATTTGACAGACAAACATAAACAAAATTCTGCATTCGGTATGCAAAATGGCTCTTTGTAACTTGTAACACATTTAGCAGTAGCGAGGCACTGTAGTAACAACTAGATGTAAACACGATGAGTTCAAGCAACAACACCCGCAGTGACAGCAGCGAGGCACTGTAGTAACAGCTAGACGTAAACACGATGAGTTCAAGCAACAACACCCGCAGTGACAGCAGCGAGGCACTGTAGTAACAGCTAGACGTAAACACGATGAGTTCAAGCAACAACACCCGCAGTGACAGCAGCGAGGCACTGTAGTAACAGCTAGACGTAAACACGATGAGTTCAAGCAACAACACCCGCAGTGACAGCAGCGAGGCACTGTAGTAACAACTAGACGTAAACACGATGAGTTCAAGCAACAACACCCGCAGTGACAGCAGCGAGGCACTGTAGTAACAACTAGACGTAAACACGATGAGTTCAAGCAACAACACCCGCAGTGACAGCAGCGAGGCACTGTAGTAACAGCTAGACGTAAACACGATGAGTTCAAGCAACAACACCAGGGTTCAAGTCCCTGTCGAAACACTTCGTACTTATCTAGGGTCTACCCACCCGTATGAAGATGACATCTCAAAGCCGCAAGGACAGATACCATCTGATGCGAGAACAACGAAAGGACTTTGCTGTCCTAAGAAAAACATCCTCTTTGGGCAGTTAAACAGTCACAGGTTATCTTCCACTTGTGCCAAGGAAGAACTCGACAAACACATGAACGATTTTGACATAATTTTTTATAAGTGACTTGTATTCAAGAACACAGACAAGTCCACATACAAGAAGACCCACATATCAAGGCTACCAGGATAGGCAGATCCACGATGTTCACAGCCTCAGTGACACATAATCGACATAGTGCTGCAGTCGGGGGCGTTGGTGGAGTAGTGAAATGTGCACTGCTCCAGAACCTTGTGTCAGTCACCAAGATAACAGACCGTATCATACACGCCCTGTTTAAAGGGAACCCTAAGACTCGTGTTATATCAGGCTATTCTCCGACAAATGTCAGTGATGAAAAAGACGTTGTAGAGTTCTACGAAAGCCTTAACCAGACAGTATTACACATCCCTCCACATGTCTGTCTTGTGATCGGAGGTGATTTTAATGCTCAAGTCTCAAATAGTTTTTCATACAACATTAACAGAAACGGTCAGCTTCTTCTTGGTGTCATACATGAGCTCAACCTTCCGATGACCAACACTCTTTTCTGTAAACCAAAATCAAGACTCTGGATTTTCCGAGCACCGAATAAATTCAAATATCAAATAGATTTCATTCTGTGCCAGAAAAGATGGAGAAACAGCATCATGGATTTACAAGCAAACTCCTCTTCCGACCCTATTGGTTCTGATCACAGGATTGTGTGTGCAAAGTTAAGTCTCAGCGTGAGAGCAAAGAAACATTCTTCCACGCCCAGACTTAACTAGGATACAATCACAACGAATCAAACTATCATGGAATAAGTCTAACACAAACTGCTGCAAAAGTCTACAATTGACTCCTGCTTAACTGAATTCACCTTGAGCTAGAAAAGATCTTCCGCCCAAACCAGAACGGATTTAGACCTCTACGATATACATCTTTGCAGATTTAGACCTCTACGATCTACATCTTTGCAGATTTAGACCTCTACGATATACATCTTTGCAGATTTAGACCTCTACGATCTACATCTTTGCAGATTTAGACCTCTACGATCTACATCTTTGCAGATTTAGACCTCTACGATATACATCTTTGCAGATTTAGACCTCTACGATATACATCTTTGCAGATTTAGACCTCTACGATCTACATCTTTGCAGATTTAGACCTCTACGATCTACATCTTTGCAGATTTAGACCTCTACGATATACATCTTTGCAGATTCTTGCTCTTAGACGCATCATCAAAGAAATGAAAAACCACCAGAAAGAAGCTGCCATTATTTTCATCGACTTCAAGAAAGCCTTTGACTCTGTAGATAGAAACAAACTGTTCCAGATTCTCCAGGTGTATGGCATCCCAGAGAAGATAGTCAAAGCCATACAGATAATGTATGTAAACACATCTGCAGTTGTATTGACTCCTGAAGCGGAAACTTCAAATTTCAACATTAACACAGGAGTTCTCCAAGGAGACCCTCTTGCCCCAATACATGTTCATCATAGTCTTGGACTACACATTAAAAACTGCGATGCTCCAACAACCTAACGATACTCTAACAACCTAACGATGCTCTAACAACCTAGCGATACTCCAACAACCTAGTGATGTTCTAACAACCTAGCGATGCTCTAACAACCTAGCGATGCTCCAACAACCTAACAATGCTCCAACAACCTAGTGATGTAGGTCCAGACCTTGCTAAAAACATTACAACTCCAGTTGGTTCATCTGTATTTGATTACTTAAAAAATAGAAATGACAACTGCATGTTTTTGTCACCAGTTGATGAAAAAGAAGTTCATAAGGTGGTTGAAAGCTGCAAAAACAAAAGCTCAACTGATGCAGATGGTCTTAGTATGAATATTGTCAAACGTGTAATTACCACAATTATTAAACCACTGACCCATGTTTTTAATGCATCTTTCAAAACTGGGGTTTTCCCAGATTCAGTCTACATTAATTATTATTTTTTGATGTATGCCTGGAGACATTTACATCAGAAATGAACATTACTCATCGTGCCTGCGTATTCACTACCTGAAGAAAAACAGTGATAATGTATTTACCCTTCAGACAAACGTCACTACTACGCTTTCATAAAGTGGGTCGCAGTAGGCAGACTGGCAGAAACTGTTAACTTATTCATGAGGTTGATGCTACCAGCCTACATACAGTACCTCTTGATTGCATGTGATCAGTTGCATGGTTAGCCTTTTTATGACATTTCTCATTAAACCGACACTCGCTGTCTAACTGGTCTTGTGACAGATTGATGACGAATGGTGTAGTTTTACTGTGATGAGAGCAGTTGCCATCGTAATGTTTTATAACGACTGTAAAAGTATTGTGCCAGTTTAATGGGTATAAATGATGTACCACAGTTACTATTTATTGGCAGTGTTACCATTTACTGGCAGTGTTACCATTTACTGGCAGTGTTACCATCAACTTTTAGTTCATACTATATATAAGATGTTAGACTAGACGTGCCCTGGGGGAGTTTATACTACAGGGTGTATGTATAACATGATTTTATGATAAAACAAGAATAAAAAAAGAGAAAAATCAGACTTTGTATCATTAACCCACAAAACTAGTGACACACAAGAAAGAAATCTAGATAAACCCTCAAACCCTCCCACGAAACAAGCAGGTAGGTCCACTAGGGCTAGCCAACAGGATGTGAAACATGTGTTTAAAATGATAAAGTCCAGTGGCAGAGCAAGTGTTCTATTACGGAAGAAGAAGCCATTATGTATGGTTTGTTGTTCATGTCGACAACACATATATCTCTGTAGTCAATGTTTACTTGATGACTAAACTTGTTGTGGTGGGTTAGACACTAAGCCAACCCCTTGTTTATTAACCCCTGGATCGGGTATTTTAGTTCCCTTGCATTGCACTGGGTAGAAGGGCATTTAGTTTGTAGCGTCCCATCTGATAGATATTTCCAACTTATTGTCTTACACAATTTTATTGACAGCTGGGTGGGTCAGCAGCCTCAAACTCTCTAATTAGGAATTTATGCACATGTATAATTTATTAATATGATTATAGTAAATTTCTTATATAGCACTCGTTAGATCCAATAAGCTGTAAATACAATCAAGGCTGAGAGCCCATGTATAGTTTACACAGCATTCAGTGGTGTTTTGTTCAGTTTACACAGCATTCAGTGGTGTTTTGTACAGTTTACACAGCATTCAGTGGTGTTTTGTACAAATGGTCTTTTGTACAGTCTCCACAGCATTGAATAGAGTTTTGTACAGTTTACACAGCATTGAATAGAGTTTTGTACAGTTTACACTACATTCAATGGTCTTTTGTACAGTCTACACAGCATTGAATGGTCCTTTGGAACCAGTTCCCCCAGGCAACTATCCTTTTTGTCACACAAGTCAATAAATAGCCCTACATGCGCCATTCATTCACTGATGATCACTTATTGGATGAGGTTCCAGCACTGTATCATTGCTTCCCAACACTCTGCCATGCTGGGTAATGATCACTTATTGGATGAGGTTCCAGCACTGTATCATTGCTTCCCAACACTCTGCCATGCTGGGTAATGATCACTTATTGGATGAGGTTCCAGCACTGTATCATTGCTTCCCAACACTCTGCCATGCTGGGTAATGATCACTTATTGGATGAGGTTCCAGCACTGTATCATTGCTTCCCAACACTCCGCCATGCTGGGTAATGATCACTTATTGGATGAGGTTCCTGCACTGTATCATTGCTTCCCAACACTCTGCCATGCTGGGTAATGATCACTTATTGGATGAGGTTCCAGCACTGTATCATTGCTTCCCAACACTCTGCCATGCTGGGTAATGATTGAAACAATCCAGCACATACATGTGGGGAGCGGTGGTCTAATGGTTAGAGCACCCGCCTGTCGATCGAGAGGACGGTGGTTCGATTCCACCTCCGCCGTTTCGAAGCTTGGGCAATTTCGTTCACCCCACTTTGCCCGTGTCTATCGGAAGAGACACTAAAAGCCGTTGGTCCAAACTCCTGCGTTAGCTCAAGATTGGGCTGTTTGGAGTATAACTACTTGAGACCTACACGTACATACTGTACATATACATACATGTAGACATATACACACATGTACCATAACAGCAATAGAAAGAAAACTAAGTAATAATAGCAATATATTATTACTAGGCCTGGTCTCTGTACCCTGTGTGGGGTGAGTCAGTCCCATGAAACCCAAGACATCCCCAGGCTTGTGGAGGAGTAGAGAGTGCATGGTCACAGCCCCCTCCATCACTCAACCCCTGTTTACCTGATGGGGCAATGAGGAAGGTACAAAGTGTTTGTTTAGAGTTGGACCACAGCCAAGACTGGCTCTGGTTACCCAACCCTGCCTCCTAGGTTACCCAACCCTGCCTCCTAGGTTACCCAACCCTGCCTCTTAGGTGGGGACAACATTGTGAGATACTGTCACTGTTACTTATGCTCAAGGAAAAGTAGCCCCAGAGAACTATGTGTACCGGGGTATGGATTTTTACAACTGGTATTCTATGTATGATCCGTCTTGAGCAGATTTTCCCCATAACATCAATGTGTAGGTTTCCCAAAAATACAATCTAACACCCCCAGAATTGTGCACATTTTGATGTGTGCCTTCTTCATATTTTATACATTCTGAAGGTCAAGTACAGCATGTAGCACAAGTCTATAAAATAAATGTTCCAGATTTTCACAGAATATCATCTAAACATATGTAACCTGGAAAAGATTAGTGAACATTACCAGATATTTCTTTTAAAGACCTGTACGTTCTTGTACAGCATGATATCTAGTCATTGGGGCTGCCCAAAGTGCTGTATAATACACTTCACCACCTGGCAAACCTTACACTTCACCCCTGGCAGACCTTACACTTCACCCCCTGGCAGACTTTACATTTCACCCCCCAGCAGACCTTACATTTCACCCCCCAGCAGACCTTACACATCACCCCTGGCAGACCTTACACGTCACCCCCCCGGTCTTTGGTTTGGTTACTCCAAAAAACAGCCCCTCCTGGGGCTAAAATAGGAGTGTGGTGCATATAAATGTGGGAAATAAATGTTTTTCAACAAAATAGTGCAATTAAAATCAGATGTCCTCCTTATAGACGAATAAGGTGAGCTTTAGGGACAAGATAGACAGTGTTCACAAGTAGTTGGAAGGGGTGAATAAGGTGAGCTTTAGGGACAAGATAGACAGTGTTCACAAGTAGTTGGAAGGGGTGAATGGAGGGAGTCTTATTATTTCAGTGGGGAGTAGATTCCAGGCTCTTATGACTCTAGGAAGCAGTATGCATATGTGTTGATGTGTGCTTGTATTTGCATATATTTATCAGGATCGCAGTTTCGTGTATGGGTGCATGGGACTATAAGATGTTTTGGCAGAGAAATATTCACGAGGTTATGTTTAATCTTGAATAAGAAAGTGAGTTGGTGTAACCGGCAGACCTTACACTTCACCCCCAGACAGACCTTACACTTTACTCCCAGACAGACCTTACACTTTACTCCCAGACAGACCTTACACTTTACTCCCAGACAGACCTTACACTTTAATCCCAGACAGACCTTACACTTTACCCCCAGACAGACCTTACACTTTACCCCCAGACAGACCTTACACTTTACCCCCAGGGCAGACCTTACACATCAACTCTGGCAGACCTTACACCACAACCCCGGCAGACCTGACACTTCACCCCTGCAGACCTTACACATCACCCGCCGACAGACCTTACACAACAGCCCTGGCAGGCCTACCCTCCACCCCCTGGCAGACCTTACCCTCCACCCCCTGGCAGGCCTTACACTTCACTCCCCGGCAGACCTTACACTTCACCCCCGCAGACTTTACACTTCACCCTTGGCAGACCTTATACTTCACCCCTGGCAGACCTTATACTTCACCCCTGGCAGACCTTACACTTCACCCCCCGGTAGACCTAGCTGTTTATTCCAACACAAACTTGAATTCTCTGAGAAGCATTCAGCCATGCTGCAATTACTGCACAAAGATTATTATCTAAAAACATATCCACCTCTGTCTATAGCCAGGTACTCATTTGCCCAGCCAAGTGAACTGAGGCAGTTTGGATTGAATGAAATTACCCAAACCTCGAAACGGCAGCAAAAAAATAAAAAATTGGGTTCCCTTGATTGAAAGTCATATGTTCTAACCACAGATCCACACCCGTAGCAGACACATTCACTGATGCTACCAAGTACTTCTCTCAAGACTAGGAAGAAGGACGTAGTCTAAGATGAGTGATAAAGATAGGGAGGTCTTACTACATAATGGCTATGCAGGTCCTGTGTTATATTCAGTCAAAGACATTGACAACCCTGTTGTTGTATCGCTGTTCTGCCTGAGTGGGGCTACACCTGTGTACATTCACAGCAAACATGTGGTTACACCTCGCTACACCTAGGTTAGTCTAAATATAGCCCATGACCTCACACTTCTGAAATGGTGTGCGGGTGACTGTTTAATGTGACAACTAGTTTGGCTGTCACAAGAAACAAGTCTGTTTGACAAAATGAATTGTTAGACATTCTTTACACTGCCTCAGTGAATGAAGCATTATTTGTGTGTACTTAATAATTTCTGGAATACTGCACCACACTCGTAAAGCACTAAACATTTGACGGACAAACAGAAATAAAATTCTGCATTCGGTATGCAAAATGGCTCTTTGTAACTTGTAACACATTTAGCAGTAGCGAGGCACTGTAGTAACAGCTAGATGTAAACATGATGAGTTCAAGCAACAAAACCCGCAATAACAGTAGCGAGGCACTGTAGTAACAGCTAGATGTAAACATGATGAGTTCAAGCAACAACACCCGCAGTAACAGTAGCGAGGCACTGTAGTAACAGCTAGATGTAAACACGATGAGTTCAAGCAACAACACCCGCAGTAACAGTAGCGAGGCACTGTAGTAACAGCTAGATGTAAACACGATGAGTTCAAGCAACAACACCCGCAGTAACAGTAGCGAGGCACTGTAGTAACAGCTAGATGTAAACATGATGAGTTCAAGCAACAACACCCGCAGTAACAGTAGCGAGGCACTGTAGTAACAGCTAGATGTAAACATGATGAGTTCAAGCAACAACACCAGGGTTCAAGTTCCTGTCGAAACACTTCGTACTTCTCGAGGGTATACCAACCCGTATGAAGATGACATCCCAAAGCCGCAAGGACGGATACCATCTGATGCGAGAACAACGAAAGGACTTTGCCGCCCTAAGAAACACATCCTCTTTGGGCAGCTAAACAGTCAGAGCTTATCTGCTACTAGTGCCAAGGAAGAACTCGACAAACACATGAACGATTTTGACATAATTTTTCATAAGTGACTTGCATTCAAGAACACAGACAAGTCCACATACAAGAAGACCCAGATATCAAGGCTACCAAGATAGGCAGTTCCACGATGTTCACAGCCTCAGCGACACATAATCGACAGTGCTGCAGTTGGGGGCGTTGGTGGAGTAGTGAAATGTGCACTACTCCAGGACCTTGTGTCAGTCACCAAGATAATAGACCATATCATACACGCCCTGTTTAAAGGGAACCCTAAGACTCATGTTATATCATGCTATTCTCCAACAAATGTCAGTGATGAAAAAGACGTTGTAGAGTTCTACGAAAGCCTTAACCAGACAGTATTACACATCCCTACACATGTCTGTCTTGTGATCGGAGGTGATTTTAATGCTCAAGTCTCAAATAGTTTTTCATACAACATTAACAGAAACGGTCAGCTTCTTCTTGGTGTCATACATGAGCTCAACCTTCCGATGACCAACACTCTTTTCTGTAAACCAAAATCAAGACTCTGGATTTTCCGAGCACCGAATAAATTCAAATATCAAATAGATTTCATTCTGTGCCAGAAAAGATGGAGAAACAGCATCATGGATTTACAAGCAAACTCCTCTTCCGACCCTATTGGTTCTGATCACAGGATTGTGTGTGCAAAGTTAAGTCTCAGCGTGAGAGCAAAGAAACATTCTTCCACGCCCAGACTTAACTAGGATACAATCACAACGAATCAAACTATCATGGAATAAGTCTAACACAAACTGCTGCAAAAGTGTACAATTGACTCCTGCTTAACTGAATTCACCTTGAGCTAGAAAAGATCTTCCGCCCAAACCAGAACGGATTTACACCTCTACGATATACATCTTCGCAGATTCTTGCTCTTAGACGCATCATCAAAGAAATGAAAAACCACCAGAAAGAAGCTGCCATTATTTTCATCGACTTCAAGAAAGCCTTTGACTCTGTAGATAGAAACAAACTGTTCCAGATTCTCCAGGCGTATGGCATCCCAGAGAAGATAGTCAAAGCCATACAGATAATGTATGTAAACACATCTGCAGTTGTATTGACTCCTGAAGCGGAAACTTCAAATTTCAACATTAACACAGGAGTTCTCCAAGGAGACCCTCTTGCCCCAATACATGTTCATCATAGTCTTGGACTACACATTAAAAACTGCGATGCTCCAACAACCTAACGATACTCTAACAACCTAACGATGCTCTAACAACCTAGCGATGTTCTAACAACCTAGCGATGCTCTAACAACCTAGCGATGCTCCAACAACCTAACAATGCTCCAACAACCTAGTGATGTAGGTCCAGACCTTGCTAAAAACATTACAACTCCAGTTGGTTCATCTGTATTTGATTACTTAAAAAATAGAAATGACAACTGCATGTTTTTGTCACCAGTTGATGAAAAAGAAGTTCATAAGGTGGTTGAAAGCTGCAAAAACAAAAGCTCAACTGATGCAGATGGTCTTAGTATGAATATTGTCAAACGTGTAATTACCACAATTATTAAACCACTGACCCATGTTTTTAATGCATCTTTCAAAACTGGGGTTTTCCCAGACAAACTGAAAATTGCCAAAATAATCCCTATATTTAAGGCTGGAAACAAAGAAAACTGCACAAACTATAGACCAATCTCACTACTGCCACAATTTTCTAAAATATTAGAGAAAGTTTTTAATACTCGACTAAGTGCATTTGTTGACAAATATAAGGTCATTAATCCTAGTCGATATGGATTTCGTGAAAATATGTCCACCTCGTATGCCCTGAGTTGGTTAATGAAATAACTGCATCTCTAGATAGCAAAATGCACACAACGGGTGTTTTCGTTGACTTAAAAAAAGCTTTTGATACAGTTGATCATAAATTGCTTTGTGAAAAAAATTAGTTCTATGGTATTAGAGGTGTGGCACATAATTGGATAAGAAGTTATTTATCAAATAGAACACAGTTTGTCTGTTTTGATGGATTCCACTCTAACTTGTTAAATATATCAAGTGGTGTCCCGCAAGGTTCAGTATTAGGACCTAAATTCTTTATATTGTAAGTGAATGATTTATGTAACATTTCTAAACTCGTAAAATATATCTTGTTTGCTGATGATACTAATTTGTTTTGTGCAAATAAAAATATCAATCAACTTATTACAACAGTATCATCTGTTCTGGACAAAATGTGTACTTGGTTTGCTGTAGACAAGTATCATCTGTTCTGGACAAAATATGTACTTGGTTTGCTATAAACAAGTATCATCTGTTCTGGACAAAATGTGTACTTGGTTTGCTGTAAACAAGTATCATCTGTTCTGCACAAAATGTGTACTTGGTTTCCTGTAGACAAGTTGTCCTTGAATGTTTCGAAAACAAGTTACATGTTATTTGGTAATAATACTCTGAGTGCTAATATTGACATAACAATCAATGGTGTAAACATTGATAGAGACGGGTTGTCAAGTTTCTTGGTGTACTAATCGATGAGAAGCTGAATTGGAAAGACCATATAGCAAGTGTTAAATCTAAACTCTCAAAGAGTACAGCCATATTGTATAAGTGTAGTCAGCTAGTAGACATACAGTCTATGCACATCCTGTACTGCTCAATGTTCTTACCGTATATTAATTACTGATCTGAAATATGGGGAAACACTTATCCTACCAATATCAGTGGTATTGTCATACTCCAAAAGAGAGCAATGAGACTATTGTATGGGGCGAATCGTATTGACCTCACAACCCCTCTATTCTACAGGTCACATGCATTAAAATGTGTAGACCTGGTAAAATTCAAAACAGTTGTTTTTATGTTTAAGGCATACCAGTGCAAGTTGCCAGTTAACATACAACAACACTTTGTGAAAAAAGATATTTCAACAATAACCCGTCAAACAAATCAACTTGTGTTACCACAAATATCAGAGCTATGACTCTTTCTGTATATGGAATAAGTCTCTGGAATTCTCTAAATACTGAGCTCACTAACATTAAAACAGTAAGGTCATTCAAACACAGGTATAAGAAAGCAATCATAAGTGAATATACATAGTTAGCCTGTATAACATAATCTAGCTACTGTTACTGGTTGCTGTTGCTAGTTCTGAATTAACAGAACATATAATATTAAAATAATTTTTTTATCATGTTTATTGAGTATAATAATAGGACTCTATTCCTTACAAATGTAGGCATTTGAATTGCATGTGATTCAGTATTTTCTAATTGCACATATTCTGATTACTCAAGTGTTATTAAACGAATAGCTATGTAGGGGATACATTATATACAAGTTATTTTAACTACTTGTGTATTCCTTTCAAACATCTCTTTACGTCACTGAAAAAAAAATATGTTGTCACAGCTGTTGCAGCCATTACTATGTTTGTTGTTTGAATAAATTTATTGTATTGTATTGTAACCAAGCAAGCATCTAAATAGCAAATCTAAATAGCAAAGCCTTCAACACCATACATGCGAGCAAGAACTGTTACAAATTTTCTTATTTTCCCCGAACACTAAAATATTGGAATTCATTACCAGATGCAACAGCCAACATCACAGAACCACAGCAGTTTAAGCTATCGCTCACACACTTAGTCCCAAACAAACATGACTAAATAGCATGCGCACCCAACCCTGACCGTTTGACTCCATACGACCATAGGCATAGGAGTGTTGGCCAGTAACTGAGTAATACTACAACTTACAAGACAAGACAAGCATTAACGGGTTGTTGATGTCTGCACATTTAGTTGTACAAGAATGTATTTTAGAGTTTCAGGAATTAACCCCTAAGATAACCCAATGTGTTAGAGGTATGCCGCGACACTTGCATCGCATGACCTAAATCACACGTCATGGAGTGACTTTAAATACAGCCCTGTTGAAAGAACTTACCCGTGGCGAACAGTCCGTCTCGTTACGTCCGTGCGCCATCGCAGTCACGGCTAGCAGAATCGTCACAGACACGGGTACCACTAAATTCCATTTTGTCCCGCTACCCATTGTTATAACTGTACAACCATCAGATCAGTTGGGGCAATAAACCAGCTTCAGCCTATACCAAACATCGTGAAAAATGTAACACCACCCACGAGTTCTGTTTATCGGTAACGAAACTAGGCCTACCATGTGATCGTTGCGCCATCTGGACGTTATCGCAAGTGTCGCCCCCTGATGGCCAGTCGCGATTGTTCAGGGATACATAAGCCGAGTTATAGAGGAAGGCAGTGCTGATCGAGTCATTTTTTGTTCTTTTTGATATCTAGAGCACAGTCTTATTCATAAGTCAACGTTTTTTAACTGCATAAACTAGTATTATTTGTTGACCATTTTAAACCAAGATAATTTATTTAGTATGCATAGTTAATGTACGGAGTAAACAGAAAGTTCGAGATATGGTCGGACCACTGGAAAACAAAAGTGGAAACATAATTTCAGACGGGTTTCAAATGGCAGAGGTCCTGAATGAGTATTTCAGCTCAGTTTTTATCACAGAAGATATCAGCTCACTTCCAGTTCCAGTTACTAAATTTGAGGGCAATAAATCAGAACATTTAGGGCAGTTATTTGTAACTCCTGAAATGGTAGCAAAGAAAATTAAGAAGATGAAAGATAATAAATCACCTGGAGTTTATGGGATACCAACAAAACTGCCTAAGGAAATTATTGAGCAAATTAGTACATCACTTGCCAAAGTGTTTAACTTGTCACTAGAAGAAGGAATAGTTCCTTCAGAATGGAAAGAAGCAAACATTACGCCGCTATTTAAGAAGGGATCAAGGAACAAGTCAGAAAATTACAGACCAGTGAGTTTAACATCAGTTGTATGTAAATTATTCGAAACATTAATTAGAGACCACATGGTGGAATTCCTTGCAAAACATAAATTATTAAATACATCTCAATATGGGTTCCTAAAAGCAAGGTCATGTCTAACCAATCTCCTATGTTTTTTGGAAGAAATTACAAAGTGGGTAGATGACGGATCACCAGTAGATGTTGTTTACTTAGATTTTCAGAAAGCTTTCGATAAAGTGCCACATCAAAGATTGTTACTTAAACTAAAAAGCCTATGGTATAGGTAATGATGCAATCAACTGGATAGAAAAGTGGCTTACACACAGAAGACAGAGAGTAATAGTAGATGGTGAGATTTCAAACTGGAAATCTGTTTTGAGTGGGGTACCACAGGGATCAGTATTAGGCCCTATACTGTTTTTAATATATATAAATGATTTGGAAGATGACATATCTAGCAAATTACTCAAATTTGCAGATGACACAAAAATATTCAGAAAGGTTACTAATGATACAGATAAACAAAGTTTACAGGATGATCTAGATAAATTAGTTAAATGGTCAGAAAAATGGCAAATGTTATTAAATTTTGGGAAGTGTAAAT
Source organism: Lamellibrachia satsuma (assembly GCA_033239005.1). NCBI lineage: Eukaryota > Metazoa > Annelida > Polychaeta > Sabellida > Siboglinidae > Lamellibrachia > Lamellibrachia satsuma. The sequence goes on along the minus strand of BSQZ01000012.1, from coordinate 3,891,043 downwards.
GTATACACATAGGACATGGAAACATGGATGAAGAATATAAAATGGGGGATGCTGTACTAGGTAGAACCACACAAGATACGGACTTAGGAGTAACATTTAGTGCTGACATGAAAATTTCAGAGCAATGTGGGATTGCTGCTTCGAAAGGAAATCAAATTCTAGGGCTAATTAGAACTATCACGTATAAGGAGAACCAGCTAATTGTACCCCTGTACACAGCATGCAATAGTTAGACCACATTTGGAATATTGTATTCAAGCATGGAAGCCGTATCGTAAAAAAGACATAGACTAGCTAGAAAGAATACAACAAAGAGCAACTAAAATTATTCCAAAAAATTGTGAGACCTTAGTTACAAAAGTCGCTTATTACAATGTGAGAGACCAGGAGACTAAGAGGAGACCAAATAGAAGTGTTTAAAATAGTGAATGGTTATGAGGATGTTGATAGGAATATGTTCTTCAAACTTAAAGAAGGCAGTAGAACCAGAGGACACAAAGCAGCATTAGTTAAGGAACAGTTTAGGTTGGACATGAGAAAGTACTCTTTCTCACAGAGGGTGATAAATAAATGGAACAAACTGCCAAATGATTGTGTTAATGCTAGTAGTGTGAATATGGTTAAAAATAGAACTGACAGATATCTGATAAGGGCGGGCTATACATAGATGATAAAATTGTTGGACTCTCAATAAGCCAATGGCTTTCTTGTCCACTTGCCATCTGGAACTTTTTGTTTGGGATGGCAATCTTGTTAAATCTAATGTATAGCTAATTCAAAGAGGGTTGGTAAACTGACTCGACTAACACTTTGTGTGGGGTAAGTTAAGCCACAGTGTAGCGTAAGTTGAGTCACAATGGGTAAATGGGTAAATGCTAAATAGTTGTATAATTTATGTAGACTTATTATCAACACATCTACACAATGAGCACAACACGTCACTGACAAGTCAACACATCTACACAATGGGTAAAACATGTCACTGACAAGTCAACACATCTACACAATGAGTAAAACATGTAATTGAAAAGTCAACACATCTACACAATGAGTACAACATGTCACTGACAAGTCAACACATCGACACAATGGGTAAAACATGTCACTGACAAGTCAACACATCTATACAATGGGTACAACATGTCACTGACAAATCAACACACCTATACAATGGGTAAAACATGTCACTGACAAGTAAACACATCTACACAATGGGTACAACATGTCACTGACAAGTCAACACTAATTAATTACTTACTATAGACTTTTAGGCCAATCGCAGCCAGTGTGACTTACTGCTAATATGTTGTCTCAATGTCCCAGTTTGGGCGGAAAGATGAATTCCATGATGTATTTTGAAGAGAAACAGCACTCGTCTGTGTTATTTAACCCCTGCCCGAGTAACCCCTCTTGGACCTTGGGTGGCTCAACTACCCCCCATATCAAAAATTCAGCTTTTATAATAATGTTTTATTTCAGGCAAGAGCCCATAATATTATAAATACATACAGGTTAAAAAAAACATACATATACACACATGATGAACAATAGAGGTACATGTAGTGAAAAAAATATATATAAATATACATACATGACGTGTAGTAAAATATATATATAAGATAAGTAAGGATAAAAAAATATATTTGTATAAAAGTACAAACATCATGAATTAAAAGCATACAATTGATCAATCCAATGTTTAATCAATGGACTTTGATAATAAATAAAAGTGTGAAGATAATTCACAAAAAGTATATTGTCGGATTTTTCCAACTGGCATAAAAGGCTAAAAATTGATGAGCGAATACGTTCATTAAAGGATTTAACATAATTAGTAGCGAACATATGGCTTGCACTACAGCAGGGTGACAGGTTGTGTATAATTCTAAAACTGTTGTTATAAACGACAGTAATACCTTTCAGACTCTGTTTTTTAAAATGACACCAAAGACTTGAGGTGTACATTGAACCACAGTATGAATTAAATAAAGTTGTTTTAATGGAATTTTTGCATAAGTAAAATTTTCTGGCTAAAGCATTTGCCTGAGCATAGATACATCCTTTCTGCCTGGCAATATCGTCATCATCAGTAAGATTATTGTTTATAATATGGCCAAGGTATTTACATTTCTCAGTGTAAGGTAGTGTATGGTTATTGATAACAACAGGATGAATATTTTTCTTGTCCCTAGGTTTGTTATCAATAACCATACAGACAGATTTTTTGGCATTGTACGTTATATCAAACATATTGCCATACTTGGCACAACAATCGGTGAGTTTTCTCAACCCCGCAACACTAGGTGAAAAAACACAAAGGTCATCGGCATACATCATATGATTCACTATGGTTCCTGCATAAAGACAGCCAATTTGTAATTTATTCAAATTTACACTTAAGTCATCCATGTAAACGTTAAAAAGATGTGGAGAAAGGATTCCACCCTGCTTAACACCGTTTGAAACGGTAAAAAATTCTTAGAAGCTACAACACCATCTGACAGTGAATTTCTGGGATCTGTACCAGTAATAAAGAATGCGAACAATAAAAGAAGGACATCCCCGGTCAATTAGTTTGGTGAATAGCTTACTATGATTGACTTTGTCAAAGGCCTTAGAGGCATCCAGCATGGTAACATACATTGATGAGCCATTCGCTATGTAGTGTCGAAAGAGTTCTTTTAATAAAAATATGAGCATTTCAGTTGAGTGATGCTTTTTAAATCCAAATTGGTTTACACATGTAGATAAAAAAGTAGAAACCCTGGATAATATCAAGGATTCAAATAATTTACTAGTAATTGTGGCTAGAGCAATGGGTCGGTAGTTGTTGTTATCAGACAGGTCACCCGCTTTATTTTTTATTATGGGGGCTATGATTGTAATCATCATAGCATCCGGTAAAAAACCGTGAATTAACATGCTACTATATAAAAGTGACATGAGAACATGAAGTTTTTCATTCGCATATTTAAAATGTTCGTTACTTACACTATCATAACCCGGGGCTTTGCCTACAGGCATTGCATGTATTATATCTTGAATTTCCTTAACATTAACAATCATTTGAACATTAAGCTGTACATTGCTACAGTGTTCATTGATCTTCTTGATGTTGACTGGAGAGCCAGGTATAGAGTTAAGTAGGGATTGGTAATGATGAAGCCACATATTCTTTACATTTTCGACACCAGAAGCACCACCAACATTGCTAGGATTTGGCAACCTGGCGTTATTCATATGTTTTATGTCCTTCCAGAAGTTTTTGAAGTCATTACATAGTTTAGAAGCAAGTCTTTCAGCTTTAAGAATTTCAGCATTTTTTCACATAGTCTTTTGTTGCGTTTAAAATGAGCGCGTCTAATTTTCATTATATCATACAAGGGACCATGACGCGGACTCCCAGCAGACCGCCAGAAGAGAAAGGATTCTCTAGCAGCTTGATGGGAATCTCTGACTAGGTCGTTCCAGCCAAGAACAGCATACTTAGAAGACGTGTTGTTAGCCTTAGTAGGGATTACCTCGGCAGCGTCTTTGAGTGATTTTATAATATCATTGTAAAGATTGCTTAGCAAAGTGCGATGGGCTTCATCATTACAATTAGGGTTAGTACATCTTAAAACCTCATGAGGTACATCAATAGCAGATAAAAGCAAACCAGTTTGTGTATGATAGTTATGGAGATCCTGGGGGAGGCAGCATTCCACACAGGACGAGGTGCTTGAATTTGCTCCTGTATGGTGGCTTCAGAGGAAGGTAATAACTTGACATATATAGAAAAGCATAGAGGTAAGTGGTCAGAAGAGACACAATCATATTTAACTTCCATATCAGATATTGATGAGTGACTAGAGTGGGTGGTGAGCACGTGGTCGAGCCAGCTCCTTGAGCCGTGCGCATCACTAACATATGTAAAAGCATCAGAGGGGAGAAGCAATGTGTCACTTGCGATAAGGTGACAGTTGTTTATAAAAGCATTGAAAAATGGAGTAAAAAGACTGGGGTTCTTAATATCCGCATTAAAATCACCAATGATGAATATATTGGTTGATTCAAATGGATTTTACCTAAAATTTCTAGATATTCATCAGCATTGTCATCAGTCTGATATGGTAGATAGACATTAAGAAGTAGAATAGTGGTGTTAGAGCTGGTAATTTTTAGACCCAGGAGTCTCTTCTCATCAACATAAATCAACGGTTCAATAAAGGGGTCGAGTGAACGCCTCCATAAAAAGCAGAGTCCACCATGAGGACATCCACTCAAACCATCACCGTAATCAATGGAAGTAATTCCTCTGGTGTTAAAGTCAGAGTGAACAGAATTAAGGAAAGAAAGGCTCTGTTTAGAGAGCCAGTGTTCCTGCACAGCAAGTATATCTAAAGAGTTTAAGATGTCAACCACGTCAAAAGCACTGTTCCGTATACTTCTGGAGTTAAAGGAAGCAATACGGAGGGGAAAGTCTATAAGTGGGTTGAATCTGTTAGTGTGTGTTTCCTAGGTGGGAAATACCATCCAATCTTTGTTCCAGCAGGCCAGAGATCAGCGTCATAAAGTGAGTTAGGTTTGGGAATGTCAACACACAGCTTGAAAGAAGAATATGAGTTGTGTCGGGTTGGTAATCGCTCACATGAGCATTTCAAATTCAAAGTTGATGACACGTATGTATATAATTCTTCACAAGTTGTGTCAGCATGACATCCTGTGAGAAAGTACTCCGCAGGTATGAGTCGCACTGGTGCACACTTAAGACTAGTTTCCTGCGGTCATGGTGTGTGTTACGATTAGATGTCAGTGGATTAACAGTGTTGCGAGACTTTTTGGAGATTACTGTTGTCCACAGTGGCAAAGTAGTGCTACCAGTGATAGATGTAGAAGCTGTAGTAGTTGACAGAGTGGCTGTCGACACATCAGATCGTGAAGACGTAGTTGCAGAGGTCGAAACAGCGGATCGTGAAGAAGTAGTTGTCGAGGTCGACACAGCGGGTCTTGAAAGAGAAGTTGCAGTTGTCGACACAGCGGATTGTGAAGAAGTAGTAGTTGGAGAGGTCGATATGGCAGATCGTGAAGAAATAATTGGAGAAGAAGACACGGCGGATCGTGAATAAATAGTAGCCATGTTCGACGGAGCAGTTGCCTTGGGGCTGTACCTGCAGGACCTCACAAACATTGCTGCAACACAGATGGCATGTTCTCATTAATGCGCGAACTGAATACAAATACTCTGCATGGCTAAACCATTTGTAAGTGCATAGAAAATAAAGCCTAGTCACGTGTATTGACAGTCACATATCAGCCAACATTAATCATAAATACCAAAAGTAAAAAATATACTGTAACTGATGTAATTTCCTGGGAAACGATCAAAACACCTAGTGGCTCAACTAATACTGCCCCCCATCACCACTGAAGGCGTGACCGGATCCCTGGGGTTATTTTTACTGGATTTTTTATAAAGTCGGAATAGCTTAATTAGTTGTCTAGACACCACAAGGTGGCGCCCTCGTGGACTTGTTCCTCAGATGAGGACATTTCTAACGTGCAAACTAGGGACATTGCCACCAGTTGTGAATGTTGTCAGGTCAGCAGCTGTTGTCTTGTCAGCTGTGTGAGACAACGGTAAAGACTTGTCGGCTGTGTGAGACAACGGTAAAGACTTGTCGGCTGTGTGAGACAACGGTAAAGACTTGTCAGCTGTGTGAGACAACGGTAAAGACTTGTCGGCTGTGTGAGACAATGGTAAAGACTTGTCAGCTGTGTGAGACAACGGTAAAGACTTGTCGGCTGTGTGAGACAATGGTAAAGACTTGTCAGCTGTGTGAGACAACGGTAAAGACTTGTCGGCTGTGTGAGACAATGGTAAAGAATTGTCGGCTGACCAGTGTGTTAGACAACGGTAAAGACAGATATTCTCTGTGAAAAGCAGAATATCGCCATGAGACGCAACCGTCGTGATGTCACCTGTTTTGACACTGATGACAATTTTAGCGAAGTTGTTCAGGAATGCATTCGCTCTACCAGGGGGTGAAACGTAAAGCCCTTGGAGTGGTCCTACGGACTGGATACAGCGGTATGTAAGAAACTTTTACAAAGAGACAGTGCTTACTTTATGAACATTGCTACATCACCTTGGAGTTACAAACCGCCTTGACATCACAAATATTGCTGTACCTGCAGGACCTCACAAACATTGCTGCACTGCCTTGACATTACAAATATTGCTGTACCTACAGGACCTCACAAACATTGCTGCACTGCCTTGACATTACAAATATTGCTGTACCTGCAGGACCTCACAAACATTGCTGCACTGCCTTGACATTACAAATATTGCTGTACCTACAGGACTTTACAAACATTGCTGCACTGCCTTGACATTACAAATATTGCTGTACCTACAGGACTTCACAAACATTGCTGCACTGCCTTGACATTACAAATATTGTTGTACCTACAGGACTTTACAAACATTGCTGCACTGTCTTGACATTACAAATATTGCTGTACCTACAGGACCTCACAAACATTGCTGCACTGCCTTGACATTACAAATATTGCTGTACCTACAGGACTTTACAAACATTGCTGCACTGTCTTGACATTACAAATATTGCTGTACCTACAGGACCTTACAAACATTGCTGCACTGCCTTGACATTACAAATATTGCTGTACCTGCAGGACCTCACAAACATTGCTGCACTGCCTTGACATTACAAATATTGCTGTACCTGCAGGACCTCACAAACATTGCTGCACTGCCTTGACATTACAAATATTGCTGTACCTACAGGACTTTACAAACATTGCTGCACTGCCTTGACATTACAAATATTGCTGTACCTACAGGACCTCACAAACATTGCTGCACTGCCTTGACATTACAAATATTGCTGTACCTACAGGACTTTACAAACATTGCTGCACTGCCTTGACATTACAAATATTGCTGTACCTGCAGGACTTTACAAACATTGCTGCACTGCCTTGACATTACAAATATTGCTGTACCTACAGGACTTTACAAACATTGCTGCACTGCCTTGACATTACAAATATTGCTGTACCTACAGGACTTTACAAACATTGCTGCACTGCCTTGACATTACAAATATTGCTGTACCTACAGGACTTTACAAACATTGCTGCACTGTCTTGACATTACAAATATTGCTGTACCTACAGGACCTCACAAACATTGCTGCACTGCCTTGACATTACAAATATTGCTGTACCTACAGGACTTTACAAACATTGCTGCACTGTCTTGACATTACAAATATTGCTGTACCTACAGGACCTCACAAACATTGCTGCACTGCCTTGACATTACAAATATTGCTGTACCTACAGGACCTCACAAACATTGCTGCACTGCCTTGACATTACAAATATTGCTGTACCTACAGGACTTTACAAACATTGCTGCACTGCCTTGACATTACAAATATTGCTGTACCTACAGGACCTCACAAACATTGCTGCACTGCCTTGACATTACAAATATTGCTGTACCTACAGGACTTTACAAACATTGCTGCACTGCCTTGACATTACAAATATTGCTGTACCTGCAGGACTTTACAAACATTGCTGCACTGCCTTGACATTACAAATATTGCTGTACCTACAGGACTTTACAAACATTGCTGCACTGCCTTGACATTACAAATATTGCTGTACCTACAGGACATAACAAACATTGCTGCACTGCCTTGACATTACAAATATTGCTGTACCTACAGGACTTTACAAACATTGCTGCACTGCCTTGACATTACAAATATTGCTGTACCTACAGGACTTTACAAACATTGCTGCACTGCCTTGACATTACAAATATTGCTGTACCTACAGGACCTTACAAACATTGCTGCACTGCCTTGACATTACAAATATTGCTGTACCTACAGGACCTTACAAACATTGCTGCACTGCCTTGACATTACAAATATTGCTGTACCTACAGGACCTTACAAACATTGCTGCACTGCCTTGACATTACAAATATTGCTGTACCTAGAGGACTTTACAAACATTGCTGCACTGCCTTGACATTACAAATATTGCTGTACCTACAGGACCTCACAAACATTGCTGCACTGCCTTGACATTACAAATATTGCTGTACCTAGAGGACTTTACAAACATTGCTGCACTGCCTTGACATTACAAATATTGCTGTACCTGCAGGACTTTACAAACATTGCTGCACTGCCTTGACATTACAAATATTGCTGTACCTACAGGACTTTACAAACATTGCTGCACTGTCTTGACATTACAAATATTGCTGTACCTACAGGACCTTACAAACATTGCTGCACTGCCTTGACATTACAAATATTGCTGTACCTACAGGACTTTACAAACATTGCTGCACTGCCTTGACATTACAAATATTGCTGTACCTACAGGACTTTACAAACATTGCTGCACTGCCTTGACATTACAAATATTGCTGTACCTATAGGACCTTACAAACATTGCTGCACTGCCTTGACATTACAAATATTGCTGTACCTACAGGACCTCACAAACATTGCTGCACTGCCTTGACATTACAAATATTGCTGTACCTACAGGACTTTACAAACATTGCTGCACTGCCTTGACATTACAAATATTGCTGTACCTACAGGACTTTACAAACATTGCTGCACTGCCTTGACATTACAAATATTGCTGTACCTACAGGACTTTACAAACATTGCTGCACTGCCTTGACATTACAAATATTGCTGTACCTACAGGACCTCACAAACATTGCTGCACTGCCTTGACATTACAAATATTGCTGTACCTACAGGACTTTACAAACATTGCTGCACTGCCTTGACATTACAAATATTGCTGTACCTACAGGACTTTACAAACATTGCTGCACTGCCTTGACATTACAAATATTGCTGTACCTACAGGACCTTATAAACATTGCTGCACTGCCTTGACATTACAAATATTGCTGTACCTACAGGACCTCACAAACATTGCTGCACTGCCTTGACATTACAAATATTGCTGTACCTACAGGACTTTACAAACATTGCTGCACTGCCTTGACATTACAAATATTGCTGTACCTACAAGACCTCACAAACATTGCTGCACTGCCTTGACATTACAAATATTGCTGTACCTGCAGGACTTTACAAACATTGCTGCACTGCCTTGACATTACAAATATTGCTGTACCTACAGGACCTCACAAACATTGCTGCACTGCCTTGACATTACAAATATTGCTGTACCTACAGGACTTTACAAACATTGCTGCACTGCCTTGACATTACAAATATTGCTGTACCTACAGGACTTTACAAACATTGCTGCACTGCCTTGACGTTATAAATATTGCTGTACCTACAGGACTTTACAAACATTGCTGCACTGCCTTGACGTTATAAATATTGCTGTACCTACAAGACTTTACAACCTTTGCTGCACTGCCTTGACATTACAAATATTGCTGTACCTACAGGACCTCACAAACATTGCTGCACTGCCTTGACATTACAAATATTGCTGTACCTGCAGGACTTTACAAACATTGCTGCACTGCCTTGACATTACAAATATTGCTGTACCTACAGGACTTTACAAACATTGCTGCACTGCCTTGACATTACAAATATTGCTGTACCTATAGGACCTTACAAACATTGCTGCACTGCCTTGACATTACAAATATTGCTGTACCTACAGGACCTCACAAACATTGCTGCACTGCCTTGACATTACAGATATTGCTGTACCTGCAGGACTTTACAAACATTGCTGCACTGCCTTGACATTACAAATACTGCTGTACCTGCAGGACCTCACAAACGTTGCTGCACTGCCTTGACATTACAAATACTGCTGTGCCTGCAGGACCTCACAAACGTTGCTGCACTGCCTTGACATTACAAATACTGCTGTGCCTGCAGGACCTCACAAACGTTGCTGCACTGCCTTGACATTACAAATATTGCTGTGCCTGCAGGACCTCACAAACATTGCTGCACTGCCTTGACATTACAAATACTGCTGTGCCTGCAGGACCTCACAAACGTTGCTGCACTGCCTTGACATTACAAATACTGCTGTGCCTGCAGGACCTCACAAACATTGCTGCACTGCCTTGACATTACAAATATTGCTGTGCCTGCAGGACCTCACAAACATTGCTGCACTGCCTTGACATTACAAATATTGCTGTGCCTGCAGGACCTCACAAACATTGCTGCACTGCCTTGACATTACAAATATTGCTGTGCCTGCAGGACCTCACAAACATTGCTGCACTGCCTTGACATTACAAATATTGCTGTACCTGCAGGACTTTACAAACATTGCTGCACTGCCTTGACATTACAAATATTGCTGTACCTGCAGGACCTTACAAACATTGCTGCACTGCCTTGACATTACAAATATTGCTGTACCTACAGGACCTCACAAACATTGCTGCACTGCCTTGACATTACAAATATTGCTGTACCTACAGGACTTTACAAACATTGCTGCACTGCCTTGACATTACAAATATTGCTGTACCTACAGGACTTTACAAACATTGCTGCACTGCCTTGACGTTATAAATATTGCTGTACCTACAGGACTTTACAAACATTGCTGCACTGCCTTGACGTTATAAATATTGCTGTACCTACAAGACTTTACAACCTTTGCTGCACTGCCTTGACATTACAAATATTGCTGTACCTACAGGACCTCACAAACATTGCTGCACTGCCTTGACATTACAAATATTGCTGTACCTGCAGGACTTTACAAACATTGCTGCACTGCCTTGACATTACAAATATTGCTGTACCTACAGGACTTTACAAACATTGCTGCACTGCCTTGACATTACAAATATTGCTGTACCTATAGGACCTTACAAACATTGCTGCACTGCCTTGACATTACAAATATTGCTGTACCTACAGGACCTCACAAACATTGCTGCACTGCCTTGACATTACAGATATTGCTGTACCTGCAGGACTTTACAAACATTGCTGCACTGCCTTGACATTACAAATATTGCTGTACCTACAGGACCTCACAAACATTGCTGCACTGCCTTGACATTACAAATATTGCTGTACCTGCAGGACATAACAAACATTGCTGCACTGCCTTGACATTACAAATATTGCTGTACCTACAGGACCTAACAAACATTGCTGCACTGCCTTGACATTACAAATATTGCTGTACCTACAGGACTTTACAAACATTGCTGCACTGCCTTGACATTACAAATATTGCTGTACCTGCAGGACTTTACAAACATTGCTGCACTGCCTTGACATTACAAATATTGCTGTAACTACAGGACCTCACAAACATTGCTGCACTGCCTTGACATTACAAATATTGCTGTACCTACATGACCTCACAAACATTGCTGCACTGCCTTGACATTACAAATATTGCTGTACCTACAGGACCTCACAAACATTGCTGCACTGCCTTGACATTACAAATATTGCTGTACCTGCAGGACCTCACAAACATTGCTGCACTGCCTTGACATTACAGGACTTTACAAACATTGCTGCACTGCTTTGACATTACAAATATTGCTGTACCTGCAGGACTTTACAAACATTGCTGCACTGCCTTGACATTACAAATATTGCTGTACCTACAGGACTTTACAAACATTGCTGCACTGCCTTGACATTACAAATATTGCTGTACCTACAGGACTTTACAAACATTGCTGCACTGCCTTGACATTACAAATATTGCTGTACCTACAGGACTTTACAAACATTGCTGCACTGTCTTGACATTACAAATATTGCTGTACCTACAGGACCTCACAAACATTGCTGCACTGCCTTGACATTACAAATATTGCTGTACCTACAGGACTTTACAAACATTGCTGCACTGTCTTGACATTACAAATATTGCTGTACCTACAGGACCTCACAAACATTGCTGCACTGCCTTGACATTACAAATATTGCTGTACCTACAGGACCTCACAAACATTGCTGCACTGCCTTGACATTACAAATATTGCTGTACCTACAGGACTTTACAAACATTGCTGCACTGCCTTGACATTACAAATATTGCTGTGCCTGCAGGACCTCACAAACATTGCTGCACTGCCTTGACATTACAAATATTGCTGTACCTGCAGGACCTGACAAACATTGCTGCACTGCCTTGACATTACAAATATTGCTGTACCTGCAGGACTTTACAAACATTGCTGCACTGCCTTGACATTACAAATATTGCTGTACCTACAGGACTTTACAAACATTGCTGCACTGCCTTGACATTACAAATATTGCTGTACCTACAGGACTTTACAAACATTGCTGCACTGCCTTGACATTACAAATATTGCTGTACCTACAGGACTTTACAAACATTGCTGCACTGCCTTGACATTACAAATATTGCTGTACCTACAGGACCTTACAAACATTGCTGCACTGCCTTGACATTACAAATATTGCTGTACCTACAGGACCTTACAAACATTGCTGCACTGCCTTGACATTACAAATATTGCTGTACCTACAGGACCTTACAAACATTGCTGCACTGCCTTGACATTACAAATATTGCTGTACCTAGAGGACTTTACAAACATTGCTGCACTGCCTTGACATTACAAATATTGCTGTACCTACAGGACCTCACAAACATTGCTGCACTGCCTTGACATTACAAATATTGCTGTACCTAGAGGACTTTACAAACATTGCTGCACTGCCTTGACATTACAAATATTGCTGTACCTGCAGGACTTTACAAACATTGCTGCACTGCCTTGACATTACAAATATTGCTGTACCTACAGGACTTTACAAACATTGCTGCACTGTCTTGACATTACAAATATTGCTGTACCTACAGGACCTTACAAACATTGCTGCACTGCCTTGACATTACAAATATTGCTGTACCTACAGGACTTTACAAACATTGCTGCACTGCCTTGACATTACAAATATTGCTGTACCTACAGGACTTTACAAACATTGCTGCACTGCCTTGACATTACAAATATTGCTGTACCTATAGGACCTTACAAACATTGCTGCACTGCCTTGACATTACAAATATTGCTGTACCTACAGGACCTCACAAACATTGCTGCACTGCCTTGACATTACAAATATTGCTGTACCTACAGGACTTTACAAACATTGCTGCACTGCCTTGACATTACAAATATTGCTGTACCTACAGGACTTTACAAACATTGCTGCACTGCCTTGACATTACAAATATTGCTGTACCTACAGGACTTTACAAACATTGCTGCACTGCCTTGACATTACAAATATTGCTGTACCTACAGGACCTCACAAACATTGCTGCACTGCCTTGACATTACAAATATTGCTGTACCTACAGGACTTTACAAACATTGCTGCACTGCCTTGACATTACAAATATTGCTGTACCTACAGGACTTTACAAACATTGCTGCACTGCCTTGACATTACAAATATTGCTGTACCTATAGGACCTTATAAACATTGCTGCACTGCCTTGACATTACAAATATTGCTGTACCTACAGGACCTCACAAACATTGCTGCACTGCCTTGACATTACAAATATTGCTGTACCTACAGGACTTTACAAACATTGCTGCACTGCCTTGACATTACAAATATTGCTGTACCTACAAGACCTCACAAACATTGCTGCACTGCCTTGACATTACAAATATTGCTGTACCTGCAGGACTTTACAAACATTGCTGCACTGCCTTGACATTACAAATATTGCTGTACCTACAGGACCTCACAAACATTGCTGCACTGCCTTGACATTACAAATATTGCTGTACCTACAGGACTTTACAAACATTGCTGCACTGCCTTGACATTACAAATATTGCTGTACCTACAGGACTTTACAAACATTGCTGCACTGTCTTGACATTACAAATATTGCTGTACCTACAGGACCTCACAAACATTGCTGCACTGCCTTGACATTACAAATATTGCTGTACCTACAGGACTTTACAAACATTGCTGCACTGTCTTGACATTACAAATATTGCTGTACCTACAGGACCTCACAAACATTGCTGCACTGCCTTGACATTACAAATATTGCTGTACCTACAGGACCTCACCAACATTGCTGCACTGCCTTGACATTACAAATATTGCTGTACCTACAGGACTTTACAAACATTGCTGCACTGCCTTGACATTACAAATATTGCTGTACCTACAGGACCTCACAAACATTGCTGCACTGCCTTGACATTACAAATATTGCTGTACCTACAGGACTTTACAAACATTGCTGCACTGCCTTGACATTACAAATATTGCTGTACCTGCAGGACTTTACAAACATTGCTGCACTGCCTTGACATTACAAATATTGCTGTACCTACAGGACTTTACAAACATTGCTGCACTGCCTTGACATTACAAATATTGCTGTACCTACAGGACTTTACAAACATTGCTGCACTGCCTTGACATTACAAATATTGCTGTACCTACAGGACTTTACAAACATTGCTGCACTGCCTTGACATTACAAATATTGCTGTACCTACAGGACCTTACAAACATTGCTGCACTGCCTTGACATTACAAATATTGCTGTACCTACAGGACCTTACAAACATTGCTGCACTGCCTTGACATTACAAATATTGCTGTACCTACAGGACCTTACAAACATTGCTGCACTGCCTTGACATTACAAATATTGCTGTACCTAGAGGACTTTACAAACATTGCTGCACTGCCTTGACATTACAAATATTGCTGTACCTACAGGACCTCACAAACATTGCTGCACTGCCTTGACATTACAAATATTGCTGTACCTAGAGGACTTTACAAACATTGCTGCACTGCCTTGACATTACAAATATTGCTGTACCTGCAGGACTTTACAAACATTGCTGCACTGCCTTGACATTACAAATATTGCTGTACCTACAGGACTTTACAAACATTGCTGCACTGTCTTGACATTACAAATATTGCTGTACCTACAGGACCTTACAAACATTGCTGCACTGCCTTGACATTACAAATATTGCTGTACCTACAGGACTTTACAAACATTGCTGCACTGCCTTGACATTACAAATATTGCTGTACCTACAGGACTTTACAAACATTGCTGCACTGCCTTGACATTACAAATATTGCTGTACCTATAGGACCTTACAAACATTGCTGCACTGCCTTGACATTACAAATATTGCTGTACCTACAGGACCTCACAAACATTGCTGCACTGCCTTGACATTACAAATATTGCTGTACCTACAGGACTTTACAAACATTGCTGCACTGCCTTGACATTACAAATATTGCTGTACCTACAGGACTTTACAAACATTGCTGCACTGCCTTGACATTACAAATATTGCTGTACCTACAGGACTTTACAAACATTGCTGCACTGCCTTGACATTACAAATATTGCTGTACCTACAGGACCTCACAAACATTGCTGCACTGCCTTGACATTACAAATATTGCTGTACCTACAGGACGTTACAAACATTGCTGCACTGCCTTGACATTACAAATATTGCTGTACCTACAGGACAGGACTTTAACATTGCTGCACTGCCTTGACATTACAAATATTGCTGTACCTATAGGACCTTATAAACATTGCTGCACTGCCTTGACATTACAAATATTGCTGTACCTACAGGACCTCACAAACATTGCTGCACTGCCTTGACATTACAAATATTGCTGTACCTACAGGACTTTACAAACATTGCTGCACTGCCTTGACATTACAAATATTGCTGTACCTACAAGACCTCACAAACATTGCTGCACTGCCTTGACATTACAAATATTGCTGTACCTGCAGGACTTTACAAACATTGCTGCACTGCCTTGACATTACAAATATTGCTGTACCTACAGGACCTCACAAACATTGCTGCACTGCCTTGACATTACAAATATTGCTGTACCTACAGGACTTTACAAACATTGCTGCACTGCCTTGACATTACAAATATTGCTGTACCTACAGGACTTTACAAACATTGCTGCACTGCCTTGACGTTATAAATATTGCTGTACCTACAGGACTTTACAAACATTGCTGCACTGCCTTGACGTTATAAATATTGCTGTACCTACAAGACTTTACAACCTTTGCTGCACTGCCTTGACATTACAAATATTGCTGTACCTACAGGACCTCACAAACATTGCTGCACTGCCTTGACATTACAAATATTGCTGTACCTGCAGGACTTTACAAACATTGCTGCACTGCCTTGACATTACAAATATTGCTGTACCTACAGGACTTTACAAACATTGCTGCACTGCCTTGACATTACAAATATTGCTGTACCTATAGGACCTTACAAACATTGCTGCACTGCCTTGACATTACAAATATTGCTGTACCTACAGGACCTCACAAACATTGCTGCACTGCCTTGACATTACAGATATTGCTGTACCTGCAGGACTTTACAAACATTGCTGCACTGCCTTGACATTACAAATATTGCTGTACCTACAAGACCTCACAAACATTGCTGCACTGCCTTGACATTACAAATATTGCTGTACCTGCAGGACTTTACAAACATTGCTGCACTGCCTTGACATTACAAATATTGCTGTACCTACAGGACCTTACAAACATTGCTGCACTGCCTTGACATTACAAATATTGCTGTACCTACAGGACTTTACAAACATTGCTGCACTGCCTTGACATTACAAATATTGCTGTACCTGCAGGACTTTACAAACATTGCTGCACTGCCTTGACATTACAAATATTGCTGTAACTACAGGACCTCACAAACATTGCTGCACTGCCTTGACATTACAAATATTGCTGTACCTACAGGACCTCACAAACATTGCTGCACTGCCTTGACATTACAAATATTGCTGTACCTACAGGACCTCACAAACATTGCTGCACTGCCTTGACATTACACATATTGCTGTACCTGCAGGACCTCACAAACATTGCTGCACTGCCTTGACATTACAGGACTTTACAAACATTGCTGCACTGCTTTGACATTACAAATATTGCTGTACCTGCAGGACTTTACAAACATTGCTGCACTGCCTTGACATTACAAATATTGCTGTACCTGCAGGACCTTACAAACATTGCTGCACTGCCTTGACATTACAAATATTGCTGTACCTACAGGACCTCACAAACATTGCTGCACTGCCTTGACATTACAAATATTGCTGTACCTACAGGACTTTACAAACATTGCTGCACTGCCTTGACATTACAAATATTGCTGTACCTACAGGACTTTACAAACATTGCTGCACTGCCTTGACGTTATAAATATTGCTGTACCTACAGGACTTTACAAACATTGCTGCACTGCCTTGACGTTATAAATATTGCTGTACCTACAAGACTTTACAACCTTTGCTGCACTGCCTTGACATTACAAATATTGCTGTACCTACAGGACCTCACAAACATTGCTGCACTGCCTTGACATTACAAATATTGCTGTACCTGCAGGACTTTACAAACATTGCTGCACTGCCTTGACATTACAAATATTGCTGTACCTACAGGACATTACAAACATTGCTGCACTGCCTTGACATTACAAATATTGCTGTACCTATAGGACCTTACAAACATTGCTGCACTGCCTTGACATTACAAATATTGCTGTACCTACAGGACCTCACAAACATTGCTGCACTGCCTTGACATTACAGATATTGCTGTACCTGCAGGACTTTACAAACATTGCTGCACTGCCTTGACATTACAAATATTGCTGTACCTACAAGACCTCACAAACATTGCTGCACTGCCTTGACATTACAAATATTGCTGTACCTGCAGGACTTTACAAACATTGCTGCACTGCCTTGACATTACAAATATTGCTGTACCTACAGGACCTTACAAACATTGCTGCACTGCCTTGACATTACAAATATTGCTGTACCTACAGGACTTTACAAACATTGCTGCACTGCCTTGACATTACAAATATTGCTGTACCTGCAGGACTTTACAAACATTGCTGCACTGCCTTGACATTACAAATATTGCTGTAACTACAGGACCTCACAAACATTGCTGCACTGCCTTGACATTACAAATATTGCTGTACCTACATGACCTCACAAACATTGCTGCACTGCCTTGACATTACAAATATTGCTGTACCTACAGGACCTCACAAACATTGCTGCACTGCCTTGACATTACAAATATTGCTGTACCTGCAGGACCTCACAAACATTGCTGCACTGCCTTGACATTACAGGACTTTACAAACATTGCTGCACTGCTTTGACATTACAAATATTGCTGTACCTGCAGGACTTTACAAACATTGCTGCACTGCCTTGACATTACAAATATTGCTGTACCTGCAGGACCTTACAAACATTGCTGCACTGCCTTGACATTACAAATATTGCTGTACCTACAGGACCTCACAAACATTGCTGCACTGCCTTGACATTACAAATATTGCTGTACCTACATGACTTTACAAACATTGCTGCACTGCCTTGACATTACATATATTGCTGTACCTACAGGACTTTACAAACATTGCTGCACTGCCTTGACATTACAAATATTGCTGTACCTACAGGACCTTACAAACATTGCTGCACTGTCTTGACATTACATATATTGCTGTACCTACAGGACTTTACAAACATTGCTGCACTGCCTTGACATTACAAATATTGCTGTACCTACAGGACCTTACAAACATTGCTGCACTGCCTTGACATTACAAATATTGCTGTACCTACAGGACCTTACAAACATTGCTGCACTGTCTTGACATTACATATATTGCTGTACCTACAGGACTTTACAAACATTGCTGCACTGCCTTGACATTACAAATATTGCTGTACCTACAGGACCTTACAAACATTGCTGCACTGTCTTGACATTACATATATTGCTGTACCTACAGGACTTTACAAACATTGCTGCACTGCCTTGACATTACAAATATTGCTGTACCTACAGGACCTCACAAACATTGCTGCACTGCCTTGACATTACAAATATTGCTGTACCTACAGGACCTCACAAACATTGCTGCACTGCCTTGACATTACAAATATTGCTGTACCTACAGGACCTCACAAACATTGCTGCATTGCCTTGACATTACAAATATTGCTGTACCTACAGGACTTTACAAACATTGCTGCACTGCCTTGACATTACAAATATTGCTGTACCTACAGGACTTTACAAACATTGCTGCACTGCCTTGACATTACAAATATTGCTGTACCTACAGGACCTTACAAACATTGCTGCACTGCCTTGAAATTACAAATATTGCTGTACCTACAGGACCTTACAAACATTGCTGCACTGTCTTGACATTACATATATTGCTGTACCTACAGGACTTTACAAACATTGCTGCACTGCCTTGACATTACAAATATTGCTGTACCTACAGGACCTTACAAACATTGCTGCACTGCCTTGACATTACAAATATTGCTGTACCTACAGGACTTTACAAACATTGCTGCACTGCCTTGACATTACAAATATTGCTGTACCTACAGGACTTTACAAACATTGCTGCACTGCCTTGACATTACAAATATTGCTGTACCTACAGGACCTTACAAACATTGCTGCACTGCCTTGAAATTACAAATATTGCTGTACCTACAGGACCTTACAAACATTGCTGCACTGTCTTGACATTACATATATTGCTGTACCTACAGGACTTTACAAACATTGCTGCACTGCCTTGACATTACAAATATTGCTGTACCTACAGGACCTTACAAACATTGCTGCACTGTCTTGACATTACATATATTGCTGTACCTACAGGACTTTACAAACATTGCTGCACTGCCTTGACATTACAAATATTGCTGTACCTACAGGACCTTACAAACATTGCTGCACTGTCTTGACATTACATATATTGCTGTACCTACAGGACCTTACAAACATTGCTGCACTGTCTTGACATTACAAATATTGCTGTACCTGCAGGACTTTACAAACATTGCTGCACTGCCTTGACATTACAAATATTGCTGTACCTACAGGACCTTACAAACATTGCTGCACTGTCTTGACATTACATATATTGCTGTACCTACAGGACTTTACAAACATTGCTGCACTGCCTTGACATTACAAATATTGCTGTACCTACAGGACTTTACAAACATTGCTGCACTGCCTTGACATTACAAATATTGCTGTACCTACAGGACCTCACAAACATTGCTGCACTGCCTTGACATTACAAATATTGCTGTAACTGCAGGACCTTACAAACATTGCTGCACTGCCTTGACATTACAAATATTGCTGTACCTACAGGACCTTACAAACATTGCTGCACTGCCTTGACATTACAAATATTGCTGTACCTACAGGACCTCACAAACATTGCTGCACTGCCTTGACATTACAAATATTGCTGTACCTACAGGACCTTACAAACATTGCTGCACTGCCTTGACATTACAAATATTGCTGTACCTACAGGACTTTACAAACATTGCTGCACTGCCTTGACATTACAAATATTGCTGTACCTACAGGACTTTACAAACATTGCTGCACTGCCTTGATATTACAAATATTGCTGTACCTACAGGACTTTACAAACTTTGCTGCACTGCCTTGACATTACAAATATTGCTGTACCTACAGGACTTTACAAACATTGCTGCACTGCCTTGACATTACAAATATTGCTGTACCTACAGGACCTTACAAACATTGCTGCACTGCCTTGAAATTACAAATATTGCTGTACCTACAGGACCTTACAAACATTGCTGCACTGTCTTGACATTACATATATTGCTGTACCTACAGGACTTTACAAACATTGCTGCACTGCCTTGACATTACAAATATTGCTGTACCTACAGGACCTTACAAACATTGCTGCACTGTCTTGACATTACATATATTGCTGTACCTACAGGACTTTACAAACATTGCTGCACTGCCTTGACATTACAAATATTGCTGTACCTACAGGACTTTACAAACATTGCTGCACTGCCTTGACATTACAAATATTGCTGTACCTACAGGACTTTACAAACATTGCTGCACTGCCTTGATATTACAAATATTGCTGTACCTACAGGACTTTACAAACATTGCTGCACTGCCTTGACATTACAAATATTGCTGTACCTACAGGACTTTACAAACATTGCTGCACTGCCTTGACATTACAAATATTGCTGTACCTACAGGACCTTACAAACATTGCTGCACTGCCTTGAAATTACAAATATTGCTGTACCTACAGGACCTTACAAACATTGCTGCACTGTCTTGACATTACATATATTGCTGTACCTACAGGACTTTACAAACATTGCTGCACTGCCTTGACATTACAAATATTGCTGTACCTACAGGACCTTACAAACATTGCTGCACTGACTTGACATTACATATATTGCTGTACCTACAGGACCTTACAAACATTGCTGCACTGCCTTGACATTACAAATATTGCTGTACCTACAGGACCTTACAAACATTGCTGCACTGCCTTGACATTACAAATATTGCTGTACCTACAGGACTTTACAAACATTGCTGCACTGCCTTGACATTACAAATATTGCTGTACCTACAGGACTTTACAAACATTGCTGCACTGCCTTGACATTACAAATATTGCTGTACCTACAGGACTTTACAAACATTGCTGCACTGCCTTGACATTACAAATATTGCTGTACCTACAGGACTTTACAAACATTGCTGCACTGCCTTGACATTACAAATATTGCTGTACCTACATGACCTTACAAACATTGCTGCACTGCCTTGACATTACAAATATTGCTGTACCTACAGGACTTTACGAACATTGCTGCACTGCCTTGACATTACAAATATTGCTGTACCTACAGGACTTTACGAACATTGCTGCACTGCCTTGACATTACAAATATTGCTGTACCTACAGGACTTTACGAACATTGCTGCACTGCCTTGACATTACAAATATTGCTGTACCTACAGGACCTTACGAACATTGCTGCACTGCCTTGACATTACAAATATTGCTGTACCTACAGGACTTTACAAACATTGCTGCACTGCCTTGACATTACAAATATTGCTGTACCTACAGGACTTTACAAACATTGCTGCACTGCCTTGACATTACAAATATTGCTGTACCTACAGGACTTTACAAACATTGCTGCACTGCCTTGACATTACAAATATTGCTGTACCTACAGGACCTCACAAACATTGCTGCACTGCCTCAGAACTACAAAATAATTGCTATTCTCTATATCTGTAGGACCTTACGAACATTGTTACACTGTGCTTGCATGGAGTTGTGAACATTTATACAATATACCTGCATGAACACCAGCATGGACTTATGAACATTATCTTCCATGAAATTATGACTGTTGCTGCACAGCTGGAAGTTATAATAAATTGTCTTGATAATTACGCAGTGACATTATGTTTCATCCATTAATTCCCCATCTATTTACTTGTTATGACATACGAATTACATAACTTTCCATAATACAAGGTCACTACGTATTCAAGTCGATGTACTGACAATTTTCATCCCCCAAAAGTTTAATTAATCCAGTATCAGGGTTGAAAAAAATCATGATTTTTATTTAAAAAATCGGATTTTTTAAAAATTTAAATCGGATTTATTTGATTTTTTTGAAAT
Source organism: Lamellibrachia satsuma (assembly GCA_033239005.1). NCBI lineage: Eukaryota > Metazoa > Annelida > Polychaeta > Sabellida > Siboglinidae > Lamellibrachia > Lamellibrachia satsuma. The sequence goes on along the minus strand of BSQZ01000012.1, from coordinate 3,868,332 downwards.
CTGGTATATAGATATTTATATAGATGTTTAAATTTGTAAACTCTTTCAAACATGTTCTATTCAAATCAATTTGGGTTCTTGTCTTAACATAGGGTACGTGATTTTTGCTTATATAAAGAAAGACATTAGACAATGTCCACAAAGCCTCACACCCTGTAGTTGCATAATCTGTCTTGGAAAGGAAAGCATGCTGTGTGTCTGTGGCTGTAGCAGTGGTAATTATTGTTTGCCTATAGGGTGGATTAGCACCTGTCCAGGGCTCTGTGTACTCTAAGGGTCTCTAACCAAATTACAAACTGGTACAGTATTAAACAACTGAGTCAACATACGGAATTGGTAACAACCAGCACAAGCTCTAAGTGGACTTTAACTCAGGGCTTCTGACTTGAAAAGATACTTCCTCTGGAAGACAAGTTTGTGTGGCTTCACTGCATTCAGAAAGGGAATAGCTCAAACATACACAGTGTCATAAAAATTTAATATTTGACTTTCAGGCTATCTGGTGACAATACAGCTACACAAGTGTGCGCACTTTGTGTTTTGTATTAAAAAACATATAAAACTTTGTTGATCTCGATGCTTGTAAACAATTATTTGTGTTAAATTCATATAAATCAGCGATTAAAAAAAAACGGAAGTCGAAAAAATTATAAATCAATGATTTTTTTGGAGTGATTTAAATCATGATTTAAATCAATGATTTAAATCAAATGATTTAAATCAAACAACCCTGTCCAGTATATAATAAATTACAGCTAAATTATTCCATTAATCTCGATATATAGGTCAAGTGTTAAATATATGTCAACTAATTAGGTTATGTCAAAATAAGTAAACACTAGGCCACATAGTATTCAAGTTAACAATTTGACCATTTCCATCCACCAAAAGTTAAATTGGCCTACTACCAAATTAATTACAGCTAAACTATGTCATTAATCCATGTCAAATATGTCTGTGTCTGTCCCTGTCTCGCTCTCTCATACTCTCGCTCTTTCTGACTTCTGCCATTAATCCACGCATATAAGTCAAATGTGTCTCTGTCTGTCCCTGCCTCGCTCTCTCATGCTCTCTATCTTTCTGACTTCTGCCATTAATCCACGCATATAAGTCAAATGTGTCCCTGCTCGCTCTCTCTTTCATACTCTCCCTATCTTTCTTACTCAGCATGTATATTATATATTAGGTTTTTGGACGTCTTCCCTTGGTAAAAGCTGTGCAACGACATCAATGTGGAAAACTGATGCACAGTTTCTTATAACATTTAATTACATGCTAATATCACATCACAAATGTTGGATCAGAAATTTGAAGACAGATTATGTTATTTTAGACCTATATTTAATAAATAGTCATTAGGATTGATGACAGTCAATGGATGTTTTTAATTTGTTTCATATAAGCAGCTTTAGAAATCATGAAATGCACAGATGGTATCAACATAATGCTGTAATACAGACATATGCTTAATACATTCTGTACCTGTATTACCCAGTATCCCCAAATTACATCACTGGTTGTTGTACCCCATGGGTAAATCATTTTTATTAGATGTGACATCAGCATTCAACCCATAAAGAACCATACATGGGACAGCCCAATGCATGTAAGAAAACTGGGTGGTATAAATGTGAACAAACTAGAACAAGAATCTTACAATTTTAACTAAAACTTATTTAAATAAACGTACATGTATCATGTATATTCCTGTCTTGTCAAGTCGATATGTTACTCGAGCAGTGGTCAGACACTTGCATCACTAGCAAGGAAATGGTAACCACACTGTCACTCCCAGCATCAAAAGTGCGCAAACCAACCAATTCTCCTAAGTAATAACATTAGTGTACTAAAGCCACTACACAGCTAAGATAATTGTGTACCATAAGCTAAAGATAATATTATGATTCCAAACTGGCACACTAGGTGTCAGTACAGCTAACCAATTAAGTCAACACATGCTATCTTAGTTATGTATTGGCAAAAACCCACATGGTAGCACCCTCACTGATGTTTAAGCAGCACTAATTTCAATAATCTCTTCCCAATCTTTTCACCTTGCAAACGCATCTGTGTGTTGTTTCCCAAGATGATACATCCTGATCTTTGTGTAACACTGGGAACAACACTTGATCAGAGAAAACATATGGTTACTGAGACAGGTTGAATCAAACATGATTATTCAATTATTAAAATACATTAGCCTCTACACACACCTACAAGGCGGCTGTTGAAATGGCACTGGGCTGCCTTGGATCCTGGGGAAGATTACCAAGGACACATAATTTGACCAGTGCTATCGATAAAACTATCCTCAAAATGCACTGATCAAATGTTGCGAAATTTGGTTGGCTTGAAACCTACACGCCGCAAATTAACCAACCATATGCGGTGTTGTTCGGGTGCTGTGGAGGAGGAATACAATATGATGTGAAAACGAACTGGTGACTGACAATGAAGGATAAATTGTGATTTGTACGTTAAGGTGTGTGGTCAAACACATAGAAATGTTAATACTTAAATTATATAATTAACTCAGCATCATGCTATCCAGCATTCAGAATTATTAATTCATTATAGCATAACATACAATTATAAATCATCACATAGTAGACTGGGTTCAGTCCTCATACTGAGTTTTGAGCGATACAATGTGCTATTGCCATTAAAGGCCAAAATAAATAAGTGTGTGAATAAGCAAATCAACACACAGTGTTCTTGCAATACAATTAGTCAAATTTATATTAATGTCCATAGTCAGACTGATAAACGGCACCACAAACACTGATTCTTAAACGTAAATAGTAGTGTAGCCCAGGCCATGGGCTACTACTGGGCACGGACAAGTCAGAATCCATCTGCCATTACATAGATAGAGTCCCTAGGAAAAAATTAATTGTGCAGTTTGCATGTATTAGTGAGAGCAGAAATTGTGTGAATGAGAGTGTAAGTGATGTTTTTTGTGCACAATAACATCTAAGCTTTGAAATGATGCCATTTGTCAGTTGGTATACCAGTTGCGTAAGGACACAATGGCCATCAGGCAGGGTGTACTCATATTTTGGAAACCGGGGAATTTCATGGCAGAAATATAGGGGTGTCATGCACTGAAGCAATTTGTGCGAAAAGGAGGTATGCCATTTTCACAAATTTCACACACACCAGGTGTCTTAGTGGGTCTGTCATGTGCTGTGAAATAAAAAAGAATTGTAGGCTAAATGTTCAATGTAGGCGCAAGAACGTTATAATGGTCGTCTATGGGAAAAGTTACTGTGGTCCGTGCCCAATATGAAATTTAGACTGACTTGTTACCAAGGCAACGCATCGTGGTAAAACAAGCATGGATCACATTGTATAGGCGGAAAATCAAGTCTAATACTGTCTTGTCAAGCAATGGCAGTTGCATGTTATGGACTGGGTGTTTTAAAAGATTGTATAGGCTAGCTAGCCCAGTATGGTGTCATGTGTGAAATTTCCAGGTGCCAGTGGTAATGCTGGGAAATGGAAGACAGTTCTTGTACATAGATTAATGTACAAGCTGCACAATAATTTACCACACATTCCTAAACATCTAAGTTGTAGCCATATTTGCAATGTCAGCTTGTGTGTTAATCCACACACATAATACTGGAGCCACTGCATGTAAACAACAATAGAAGACAGTGTGTGAGAGAGAGCAGCATTGTTTCGGTCACGGTCATTACCCTCAGCAGTGTATTTAGAAATTGTGTAGTTGAACAGGTGAGAGACAAATCAATTAATTAAAATCAATCAGTTAGACATTACTCACCAGGGTGTATCTTTTTATATACTCCACTGCTTGCGTGTCTGTCTGTGTGTCCAGTCTTCATTGTGGTTGCAGGGATGTGGAGGTGTGGGTTGTGTAATCCTCCGGATTATGTTGTCTCATTGACACGTGACATCAGTGATGGTATCTTTCTGGCATTACCAGCATGCGTTTTGTGCATGTCACTGTGTATCCTATGGCTCCATCTTGAACATATTTTATGTGTATCCACGCTTAACACACCTGAGATTTTTTTCCACCAGAGGCCGACCTTGACATCAGGTATGTCTATGTCAAGTCATCAGCAAGACGATTCTACAGTCTCATCAGTTTTGCTTGGCCCGATTTGCCCTCAGCATCGATGAGTTCACCTCAGGCCCTTAGCCAGGGATTCGTCTGCCTGTCTTGAAGACAGGCAAGTGTCTTACGACGACGGGTAAAATATAATAAAAGACGGGTTTTTCTTTTTACAAGATTAATTTTTTTCATAATAAAATTGTTTGAACTGTCTTAGACTTAGTGACTCTTAGCGTACGCGATCGTGATTCGACGAATGTTGTTGACGGCAGAATAGTGAATACTGCCGATCTATAAGACTATATATTTTTAACCATGACATCGTTGGAACATAATGATACTGCGGTTGATCTCTATTTATTGTAATCGTGTACGTCATTGGTTGGGAAACACGTTTCTATGACCTTTCTCAGTGCCTATCCATTGGCGCTCTCATTTGAAGAAACAATCATGTGACCCGGATGTCGTGGTGCGAGTTCAAAATGGCACCTGCCAAGCGAGTGAAGATACATAATGTTGAAATGGCTGCCGCTAGTAACCGAGACGCTACTGTCTTGTCGCCCACTACTGACACTCTTTGCAGTGGCCAAGCGCGATCATGGTAGACGTTGAAATCGAGTCTGATTCGGGCTCTGATTCACGTTAGTAGTTTCCCAGTTCCTCAACTCACCTGGCATAACTTTGGTGACCGTGTGAATTCGGCTTGTGTGAGTCTCGGCATCCACACACCTGGTGTGGAATTGTTTTTCTTGGATGTGTGCGCAGTGTGCTCCTTCTGAATGCCACATCTCCTCACATGCTTGGCTATTCTGAATTTTCCTGCGTCTTCACTTTTCTTCTCCATATTGATATCTATATCAGGGTCAAAAACTGTTCACATCTGGCGCATCTGTGAGCAGTCTGTCCAACTGACATTGTAGCAATGGTCAGAATTTTAGTGGGGTAGACCACCTGTTTGACATACAGCATGGTTGAGAAAATACCCCCATGTAGATTATGAATGGAATTTACAACCTCCTGTCTTTGAAATCTGTGCAAAAAGTGTAATGTTGCAATGTGGATTTCCTTCTTTGATTAATCGAGATAAATGTTTTTCTTTGATTAGGCATAACTTTCGTGACGGTTTGTAAGATGTCGGAAATTAATTAGGGTATGGACCACAGTCAGAATCCATCTGCCATTACATAGAGTCCATAGGAAAAAATTAATTGTGCAGTTTGCGTGTATTAGTGAGAGCAGAAATTGTGTGAATGAGTGAGTGTAAGTGATATTTATGTGCACAGTAGCATCTGAGCTTTGAAATGATGCCATTTGTCAGTTGGTATACCTGTTGCATGAGGACACAGTGACCATCAGGCAGGATGTACTCATATTTTGGAAACCGGAGAATTTGATGGCAGAAATGCAGGGGTGTCATGCATTGAATTTGAAGCAATTTGTGCGAAAAGGAGGTACGTCATTTTCACGAATTTCACACACCAGATGTCTTAGTGGGTCTGTCATGTGTTGTGAAATAAAAAAAAACTGTAGGATAAATTTTCAGTGTATAGTTACCGGTGCAGTTTTTCGACCCACGCCAGTTTTCGACCCATTGAAATCTCGCTTGATATCGCGTTAGAAACGTCACAGCGTCTGTTTACGACAATAACGATACAGAGTCTTATCTGGGCAAAATATATTTTGATATATAATAAACATGGAACATGTTTATGATATACATACCTTGGTATAAACCGACTTTGCATGCTTACCAAACATTATTATTGAGCGTCTGCTGATGCGGGTCTCGTTCTTGGCCACGTGACAATAATAGCCCTTTTTGTGGTAGATGTATGGCAAGCTAGTCTTGTCATAAAAGTAGGAATAATTAAAATGTTTTAAATATACGAGAAAAAATTACTACATTAACGTTATATATTCAATACAAATATATGTGTGTTTTATAAAGCGCTATGTCAAACCTGGTTGTTATAAAAAGTTTACATAACTGGAACAAAGTTGTAAAATTAAAAACGATTGTCTGTACGGCTTACCATAAATATAGGTCGAATTCCTCTGGTTTCTTCGACTCGCGCGACATGGTTCAGACGTTCAATATTCGTAAGTTTTTCACTCAAAACAACTGTTTTAATAATTTGTTTGCATTGAATAAATGAAGTAGCTTTTGCTGATTTGGTATATCGATCTCTTACACAAAATATATATTATAATGGTCGTCTAAAGTGACTGTGGTCCGTGCCCTACTACTAGGTCTAGGGCAGGTCATACTACCCATACACACAACACAAAACACAATGTACGAAAAGTCAAAAGAAAATACTTACGCATGGCATAAGATCCCATGGTCCTTACGTAGTTTTGCAGATCATCTATTTGAGCACCCGAATGCACAACAGCATGTCATTTTCTCCGGTTATTCGGTTCAAACACACACACAGATTAATCTATGCAGCGTTTAGCTGATCTATCCAAGATGGCGGTTTTGGACTTCCGCAGGCGTCACCTGGCGTCATACAAATGAATACGGCTTGCGCCATCCAGTTATATATAGATCAGTGGTCTTAGTCTTAGAACCACTGCTTAGAACACATATTATATAGTTGACCAATAGCGCCATCTGGTGAATGGCTATGTTTTTTATTTATCCAACAGATGGCAGTATTAGTTATTTATAACCAATGAAAAATGTGCGTTTAGTTACTGCGTTTCTAATATTTAATGATAGCCTCGGCTACCTATGGCAGTATTGGCAGTATTTCGACTAACCAATAATAGCCATCGTTACAAAACGTTGTCGCACTGCAATGAATCGGGTAAATACAACAGCGCGCCAAAACTGTTGTCACCAACCGTACGCAAGCTTGTTAAGTAAGATATGAAGAAATTAACGAATGTTATTGTAAATTAATCGTATAAAAGTCCTTAACTGGCCAAGAATGCAACTCAGACGTACAACCGAAAAGGAGGTTTCAACGTGGCAGACTTTTATGGAGCAGAATTCGACATAAACAGATAGAAAGGTGAGTGTATCCCGTTTTACCGTCTAGCCTCTAGCCTCTAGTTACATACATACATACATATCCTCTTCGGTCTTCAGGCAAAATTTGCCTATGTACCGCTCTTAGCTAGTCTTAGTGTGGCTTTGTAGTCATATTTGACTGCCTGGTTTCGCCAGTGTTTGTCTAGTTGATTTTTAAGCGTATTTACTGACGGTGCAGTGACGACGGTGTCCAGAAGTGAATTCCAAATATTAATGACTCTGGCTAAAGAAATGCCTCCTTAATTCCCGTTTACTCCGGTCCTTAAACAACTTTAGAGAATGACCCCGTATGCCTTCGTACAAGTCTTTGTTAAACATATCGTGCGAAAAGGTCAAAATGCCATGCAAGTATTTATACACATCAATAATATCTCCTCGTAAACGACGATAGGTCAGTGTTGGTAAATTTAATGCCTTTAATCTAGATTCATAATCTAAATGTCTCAGTACTGGGACCATCCTACTAGCTCTTCTTTGGACAGCCTCCAGAGCATCAATATCATGCTGGTACTGCGGTGACCAGACTACCACTCCGTATTCCAAAGTAGGACGGACTAGTCCCTTATATAAATGTAGAAAGGTTGTCCTGTCCAAGTATTGATATGTTCGTCGTATTACACCCAGCAATCTATTTGTTTTTGACACTGCCTGCTGTACCTGTTGTGTAAATTTTAACTGGTCATCAACTAGGATGCCCAGGTCTTTCTCTACATGGCTACACTCCAGAGGATTTGCACCTGTTTCTGTTGTCAAAGTATAAGTAAATTCTGGGTGCCCATGTCCAATTCTTAGAACTTTGCATTTATCTGGGTGAAATTTTAACTGCCACTTTTCAGCCCAGTCTTGTAATCTGTCTATGTCTTTCTGTAGGTTTATACAATCTTGCCTCGTTGAAGTTTTGTGATATATTTTTGTATCGTCTGCGAAAATCTTCATGTCACATGTTACAACATTTGTTAAATCATTAATATATAGTATAAAAAGAATAGGTCCAAGGACACTGCCCTGTGGTACCCCACTTACTACTTCCGTCAATAGTTTTGCCTTTGTACACCTGCATAGGCCATAGTTTGCATTGTCAGTGTCACAGGCATATCCATAGCATAGGGGGCCTGTATGGTTATACTAGCATAGGTCAATTGTCATTGCTGTTTTCTCAACAATATGAAGACGCTTTTGCGCAAGGAATCGATATTATAAATAATTCGATTCAATGTAAACAAATTGTTAGAAAAGTTGTTTTCACTTTTTACCAAAGAGTGTAATATATAGACTCAGGCGGCACCTCTTCGCATAGATGATGACAATAAAAGTAATTAAATTCAAGTTTGAATAGAAGAATATCATGTCTTGGGGATAACATATCTCTTTTATTATTCTTTAATTAATACAAACACTTATTCTCACCACGTAATAAAATCTTGACAAATTTACTTTTAGCACTTACATTAATTTAATTAACTGCAGTTCATTTGATTTCTTCAAAATTATCAGATAGAAATTTTGACAAATCAATATATTTTCATAAACATATTTCCATATCATTGTGCCAAGTGTTTAGAACTTTATTCTTAAAAGTTTACTTCACAATAAATATATACGTAATTTCATTGAATAATTTGCTTGCCAAAATTTTTTTATGGTTGGATGTGAATGAGAACGAGACAGGTGATTGCTCAAGTTATAGAGGGATAAGCATTTGAAAAGGAATAAAGCTTTGAACATAAAACCATTAATTATTATTGTATTGTATTCTGTATATATCAAGAGCCCAACACTATGTATCGCATTTGCAATCCATTTATTTCCACATTTGCAATAAATTTTTGATGTTCATTATCATCGAGTGCTGAATTACATAGAATCCCGGTTTTCCGATCCACAGCCCAGATTTGTGAGGGACCAGGGCTCCAGAACAGATGGCGGGTTCGTATCTGCCAGGAAGCTGTGTTTCTACGAGCCTTTCTGCTGTTACTGCATGCAGCTGCACAAAAACTGTGGTTTCTACGAGCCTTTCTGCTGTTACTGCTGCAGCTGCACAAAAACTGTGGTTTCTACGAGCCTTTCTGCTGTTACTGCTGCAGCTGCACAAAAACTGTGGTTTCTACGAGCCTTTCTGCTGTTACTGCAGCTGCACAAAAACTGTGGTTTCTACGAGCCTTTCTGCTGTTACTGCTGCAGCTGCACAAAAACTGTGGTTTCTACGAGCCTTTCTGCTGTTACTGCAGCTGCACAAAAACTGTGGTTTCTACGAGCCTTTCTGCTGTTACTGCTGCAGCTGCACAAAAACTGTGGTTTCTACGAGCCTTTCTGCTGTTACTGCTGCAGCTGCACAAAAATGGCCTGTGCCCTTCGAGCAACATGGCGGCTTATCCATCGCTGCACCTTCTTCACCACATGGGGGTGCCACAACCTCAAGCGACACTATGCGCAGTATAGGAAGTGCCGCCGCTTTATATGTATTACACTCTTTGCTTTTAGCACTTGTTATTATTGACGACAAAAAGACGCCACCGCACAACATCGGTACGCACAGGCACAAACAGGTCGGGACTCGGGGGGGGGTTCTGCTATATAACAGAATATGCCAGTCTCACAAACATCTGAAGAAAGTTTGCGAGAGAGATCTATTGATCTATTGACAAATTAATGAATACTTTTTTGGCTGGGGTGACTAGGGAGGAGTGGGCCACAGGGAGGAGTGGGCCACAGGGAGGAGTGAGCCACAGGGAGGAGTGAGCCACAGGGAGGAGTGGGCCACAGGGAGGAGTGGGCCACATGGAGGAGTGGGCCACAGGGAGGAGTGGGCCACAGGGAGGAGTGAGCCACAGGGAGAAGTGAGCCACAGGGAGGAGTGGGCCACAGGGAGGAGTGAGCCACAGGGAGGAGTGAGCCACAGGGAGGAGTGGGCCACAGGGAGGAGTGGAAAGTAAATTTTCACCTGAAGTTTCTGTTCTGACTATTCTATAATGTTCAAAGATCTAGACTAAGAAAACGGCCTACTTATTTATATAAATGAAGTATGATGACGTAGTTTCATGTTAGAAGCAGTTGTTAGATTTCATGTAGAAAAAAGGTCGTGGATTATCTAAGACACCCACCAGTGAGGGGTGGGCCACTAAATCTGAAGGCACACTGGGCCTCATCTATGAACTATCACAATTCAAAAATCTGTAAAAGATATGAATTACATCCTTTATGTTGTTTCTTTATATAATAATTATAGTATTACACTTTAATTATTCGAAGTAGAAAAAGCATCAGTTAGTTATGCCTTTTCAGTTCCGTTTACATATCCCAATTACATATCAAACTCAACCATGCTACAAAAATGAGCCAGTCGGCACATTTTAAGCTTTATCTTTGATCCGGAATGTTATTGTCGAAACTGTGGCGTCGTCCGTTGGTGTTGTTCATCTGTATATGTCAACGAGGGGCACCTCATAAAAGTGACTGTAAATTGTTAATCAATATAGTTAATAACGTGATAAGTGTTAATTGAAATTTTTTTATATCTACATTATAACATGCGTAAAACATAATATAATCTGCTGAACAGCAGTGCAGTCATCCAATACCAAATTTTAACGTTAGCCTGGGCTCAGCAAAGGCCAGACATCATTATGGTAACAGGGCTAAATTTAATAAAAATAACTAGGTAAACCTTAATAAAATAATACCAAGAAAACGCGTTGACAGTTGTTGTACCAGATATTAGGTTTTATCTGACAGTACATCACACAGGATGAGTAGCACTCTTACAGTGTTATTTATTTGGATAGTTTATAGTGATATAACAATAATTTAATGCTATTTATATTAGCTCTATTTATTTTTGTTCAAGTCCAACATATTTATATTCTCTGACAGTGTTTCACAGTTGTTTATGTCTCCTGTAAATGATTGTTTCACATTGATCTTGATAATGCATATGACATTGCTGCATATATTTAATTAGGTTCTATTCATTGTCTTTTATGCTGTAATATATACTGTGGACTGCATCTGTAACCACAGATTCAGCTACAGCAGAAGCTTCGTAATTCACGTAATACACGTTTCAGTATAAGTTTTAATATTGTAAATAATTACACAGTAAAATACTTAATGTTTCTACAATCATAAGAATTTATAAATGTACAATAATTATGCTAAACACAATGTTTACTGATCAGAAGGAATAACTGTGTCAGACAAACTGAAGAGTCAGAAATAATTTCCCAATTAATTGTGCCTGAACTAATTATTTTAATTGTTCTGCCTCGCTTCAGATATAAAAAATACTGCAGATTATTGCTAGATTATTGCTAGCCTTGAAAACTGCTCATTTAGACTTGTGAAATCAGTCGAAAATCTTTAGTAAATATTTATGCCTAACAAGTTGTCTAAATGCCCCCAAATCAACTTTTTGAGTAAAGTAAACAGATTTGCTATGCATATAGATTTTGCTATGCCATCAGTGCATGAGCAATGATACATAGTATCCAGTTGTTCCCACCGCTTAAATGATTACTGTGAACATTCTTATATATAAAGCTTCTCACAAACCTTTAACATATTTTCATCGATCTAAAACCAGAAAAATTTACGCCGTTTGGTGTGAGTTCTACGAGTACACCCAGGTTAAAACTAAACATAATCCTGTTCTTTACACAGACATCAAAACAACTGAGGTCTCCAGTGGACTGCAGAACGAAAACAAGACTCATGGTCTCTATGCAATTATTTGTTAAGTTTTGTCGTCCAATCCAATATAAGTAAGATAAATTCCTCTGACATTTGTATTTATAATATGTTTGATAAATTATGTTTTGTTTTTAGCAAGTTTGCTTCTTTTAGTTTGCAATTTCAAACAGATGTTCCAGTTCTCCCCATGTGGTGGCCCAGTTCTCCCAACGTGGTGGCCCAGTTCTCCCCACTTGATGACCCAGTTCTCCCTACGTGGTGGCCCGGTTCTCCCCATGTGGTGGCCCAGTTATCCCCACGTGGTGGCCCAGTTATCCCCATATGGTGGCCCAGTTCTCCCTGCATGGTGGCCCAGTTCTCCCCATGTGGTGGCCCAGTTCTCCCTGCATGGTGGCCCAGTTCCCAAGCAACGTTTTTCATGTGTATGATTATTTTGTTTTGATTCATCTGTGTTTACATGTGGACTTTATGGCCAGCGTCACTGGCTTTCAATTGTACCCAAACCTTTTTATCTCACATCAAACAGCAAGATCTTACAGCCCAAAAGATAAATGTGGCCCATTCCATCCCAGTCGGGCTATGTACTTTGTTGTGCCGTTGGAAATATTTCCCATTGGTAATTATAACCATAAATATTGTAGCCTGCTATAGGCACTAACTTCATTTACCTTGGCACTATTTCAGGGTTTTGTAAACAAAACCTGAATAACTAATATCTTTAAATTCAGTTTCTGCTGTTATTGCATACGATAGTCTTATGCATTTAGTTAATGTGCGTTGTATATTCGTCTTTGTGTACTTTCAGGTGTCACTGCCACTGGATGTTTTCTGTCACAAAGTTCATTCAACTTGTGGTGTTTTGGAAATGTCAACTGTACAGCAGGACAAAAAGCAGATGTCTTAAAGGAAAGGTGCACTGCATGGCTAAGATGAAAACACTGTGGCAGAAATATTGTCATCTAAAAGAGGGAAAGAATAAACAGAGAAAGAAATCAAGCAAGAAAAAGGAATTTTGCAGAAAAACAGCAGCTTCTGATCGATTACTTTTTTGCCATAGACATACTCAATGCCAAAAAATAACATCTATTTTACAGCAGCTTTATTTAGTTTCTGCATAATATTATTCATTATGGTACATACTGGCAAATAAATGTGATATTCACAAATAATTTGAGTTACAAAACTGCATGATGTCAAACCAATACATGTAGTAATACCAATTACATTCTAACCATTTTCAGTTTCTTTGTTGTACACGTAGGTCTCCTGAACAAGACATCAGTGGTCAGACATACACAGGTGACTTGTTGTACAACATCAGTGGTCAGACATACACTGGTGACTTGTACAAGTAGGTACAATAAGTCATCAGTGGTCAGACATACACTGGTGACTTGTACAAGTAGGTACAAAAAGTCATCAGTGGTCAGACATACACAGGTGACTTGTACAAGTAGGTACAAGTCATCAGTGGTCAGACATACACAGGTGACTTGTACAAGTAGGTACAATAAGTCATCAGTGGTCAGACATACACTGGTGACTTGTACAAGTAGGTACAATAAGTCATCAGTGGTCAGACATACACTGGTGACTTGTACAAGTAGGTACAATAAGTCATCAGTGGTCAGACATACACTGGTGACTTGTACAAGTAGGTACAATAAGTCATCAGTGGTCAGACATACACAGGTGACTTGTACAAGTAGGTACAACAAGACATCAGTGGTCAGACATACACAGGTGACTTGTACAAGTAGGTACAGTAAGTCATCAGTGGTCAGACATACACAGGTGACTTGTACAAGTAGGTACAGTAAGTCATCAGTGGTCAGACATACACAGGTGACTTGTACAAGTAGGTACAACAAGACATCAGTGGTCAGACATACACAGGTGACTTGTACAAGTAGGTACAGTAAGTCATCAGTGGTCAGACATACACTGGTGACTTGTACAAGTAGGTACAACAAGACATCAGTGGTCAGACATACACAGGTGACTTGTACAAGTAGGTACAGTAAGTCATCAGTGGTCAGACATACACTGGTGACTTGTACAAGTAGGTACAGTAAGTCATCAATGGTCAGACATACACTGGTGACTTGTACAAGTAGGTACAGTAAGTCATCAGTGGTCAGACATACACTGGTGACTTGTACAAGTAGGTACAGTAAGTCATCAGTGGTCAGACATACACTGGTGACTTGTACAAGTAGGTACAATAAGTCATCAGTGGTCAGACATACACTGGTGACTTGTACAAGTAGGTACAATAAGTCATCAGTGGTCAGACATACACAGGTGACTTGTACAAGTAGGTACAACAAGACATCAGTGGTCAGACATACACAGGTGACTTGTACAAGTAGGTACAGTAAGTCATCAGTGGTCAGACATACACTGGTGACTTGTACAAGTAGGTACAACAAGACATCAGTGGTCAGACATACACAGGTGACTTGTACAAGTAGGTACAGTAAGTCATCAGTGGTCAGACATACACTGGTGACTTGTACAAGTAGGTACAATAAGTCATCAGTGGTCAGACATACACTGGTGACTTGTACAAGTAGGTACAACAAGTCATCAGTGGTCAGACATACACTGGTGACTTGTACAAGTAGGTACAGTAAGTCATCAGTGGTCAGACATACACAGGTGACTTGTACAAGTAGGTACAACAAGACATCAGTGGTCAGACATACACAGGTGACTTGTACAAGTAGGTACAACAAGTCATCAGTGGTCAGACATACACTGGTGACTTGTACAAGTAGGTACAAGACATCAGTAGTCAGACATACACAGGTGACTTGTACAAGTAGGTACAACAAGTCATCAGTGGTCAGAAATACACTGGTGACTTGTACAAGTAGGTACAAGACATCAGTAGTCAGACATACACAGGTGACTTGTACAAGTAGGTACAACAAGACATCAGTGGTCAGACATACACAGGTGACTTGTACAAGTAGGTACAGTAAGTCATCAGTGGTCAGACATACACAGGTGACTTGTACAAGTAGGTATAGTAAGTCATCAGTGGTCAGACATACACAGGTGACTTGTACAAGTAGGTACAACAAGACATCAGTGGTCAGACATACACAGGTGACTTGTACAAGTAGGTACAGTAAGTCATCAGTGGTCAGACATACACAGGTGACTTGTACAAGTAGGTACAACAAGACATCAGTGGTCAGACATACACAGGTGACTTGTACAAGTAGGTACAACAAGTCATCAGTGGTCAGACATACACTGGTGACTTGTACAAGTAGGTACAAGACATCAGTAGTCAGACATACACAGGTGACTTGTACAAGTAGGTACAACAAGTCATCAGTGGTCAGAAATACACTGGTGACTTGTACAAGTAGGTACAAGACATCAGTGGTCAGACATACACAGGTGACTTGTACAAGTAGGTACAACAAGACATCAGTGGTCAGACATACACAGGTGACTTGTACAAGTAGGTACAGTAAGTCATCAGTGGTCAGACATACACAGGTGACTTGTACAAGTAGGTACAGTAAGTCATCAGTTATCAGACATACACAGGTGACTTGTACAAGTAGGTACAACAAGACATCAGTGGTCAGACATACACTGGTGACTTGTACAAGTAGGTACAAGACATCAGTGGTCAGACATACACAGGTGACTTGTACAAGTAGGTACAACAAGTCATCAGTGGTCAGAAATACACTGGTGACTTGTACAAGTAGGTACAAGACATCAGTGGTCAGACATACACAGGTGACTTGTACAAGTAGGTACAACAAGACATCAGTGGTCAGACATACACAGGTGACTTGTACAAGTAGGTACAGTAAGTCATCAGTGGTCAGACATACACAGGTGACTTGTACAAGTAGGTACAGTAAGTCATCAGTTATCAGACATACACTGGTGACTTGTACAAGTAGGTACAATAAGTCATCAGTGGTCAGACATACACTGGTGACTTGTACAAGTAGGTACAATCAAGACATCAGTGGTCAGACATACACAGGTGACTTGTACAAGTAGGTACAATAAGACTTCAGTGGTCAGACATACACTGGTGACTTGTACAAGTAGGTACAACAAGACTTCAGTGGTCAGACATACACAGGTGACTTGTACAAGTAGGTACGACAAGACTTCAGTGGTCAGACATACACAGGTGACTTGTACAAGTAGGTACAACAAGACTTCAGTGGTCAGACATACACTGGTGACTTGTACAAGTAGGTACAAGACATCAGTGGTCAGACATACACAGGTGACTTGTACAAGTAGGTACAACAAGACATCAGTAGTCAGACATACACAGGTGACTTGTACAAGTAGGTACAAGTCATCAGTGGTCAGACATACACAGGTGACTTGTACAAGTAGGTACAATAAGTCATCAGTGGTCAGACATACACTGGTGACTTGTACAAGTAGGTACAACAAGACATGTGGTCAGGCATACACAGGTGACTTGTACAAGTAGGTACAAAAAGTCATCAGTGGTCGGACATACACTGGTGACTTGTACAAGTAGGTATAACAAGACATCAGTGGTCAGACATACACAGGTGACTTGTACAAGTAGGTACAAGTCATCAGTGGTCAGACATACACTGGTGACTTGTACAAGTAGGTACAATAAGTCATCAGTGGTCAGACATACACTGGTGACTTGTACAAGTAGGTACAGTAAGTCATCAGTGGTCAGACATACACTGGTGACTTGTACAAGTAGGTACAAAAAGTCATCAGTGGTCAGACATACACAGGTGACTTGTACAAGTAGGTACAAGTCATCAGTGGTCAGACATACACAGGTGACTTGTACAAGTAGGTACAATAAGTCATCAGTGGTCAGACATACACTGGTGACTTGTACAAGTAGGTACAACAAGACATGTGGTCAGGCATACACAGGTGACTTGTACAAGTAGGTATAAAAAGTCATCAGTGGTCAGACATACACAGGTGACTTGTACAAGTAGGTACAAAAAGTCATCAGTGGTCGGACATACACTGGTGACTTGTACAAGTAGGTACAATAAGTCATCAGTGGTCAGACATACACTGGTGACTTGTACAAGTAGGTACAGTAAGTCATCAGTGGTCAGACATACACAGGTGACTTGTACAAGTAGGTACAATAAATCATCAGTGGTCAGACATACACAGGTGACTTGTACAAGTAGGTACAATAAGTCATCAGTGGTCAGACATACACTGGTGACTTGTACAAGTAGGTACAATAAGTCATCAGTGGTCAGACATACACTGGTGACTTGTACAAGTAGGTACAATAAGTCATCAGTGGTCAGACATACACTGATGACTTGTACAAGTAGGTACAGTAAGTCATCAGTGGTCAGACATACACAGATGACTTGTACAAGTAGGTACAGTAAATCATCAGTGGTCAGACATACACTGGTGACTTGTACAAGTAGGTACAGTAAGTCATCAGTGGTCAGACATACACTGGTGACTTGTGCAAGTAGGTACAGTAAGTCATCAGTGGTCAGACATACACTGGTGACTTGTGCAAGTAGGTACAATAAGTCATCAGTGGTCAGACATACACAGGTGACTTGTACAAGTAGGTACAGTAAGTCATCAGTGGTCAGACATACACAGGTTAGTTGTACAAGTAGGTACAATAAGTCATCAGTGGTCAGACATGCACAGGTGACTTGTACAAGTAGGTACAATAAGTCATCAGTGGTCAGACATACACAGGTGACTTGTTGTACAAGTAGGTCCCCTGAAGAAAACATCAGTGGTCAGTTCGTTTCAGAAAAAGGGGTTCGCCCAAACACACTGGCCACGGCCCTAATAACCACTGTATACAGGTAGGCCTCAACCCAAAGGCTGTGACAGTGTCACACATTGTCACACTACTTTCTTCATGTCATCAAACCGACGTCGATCGAAATTTAGGTTAGGGCCTAGGTGAAACGACTGAGTTTCGATCAGATCTCAAATACGCACGCACGCACGCACGCACGCACGCAATACATTAATTAGTTAAGTCGTTGTTCAAGTCTCAGATTTAATGTCCAAGTCTTAAATCTTGGATTGATAAGTCCAAAGTTTTTCAAGTAAGTCCCAAGTCCAAAATTCTCGAGTCTCGTGTAAAGTCACAAGTTTTGCACAAGGGCGACTCATGTCGCACTCGAGGACGCGAGTCCCCAGACTGGTAATATCGGGTGTGGTGGCAGTAGCAACATTCAAACCCCAGACTGGTAATATCGGGTGTGGTGGCAGTAGCAACATTCAAACCCCAGACTGGTAATATCGGGTGTGGTGGCAGTAGCAACATTCAAACCCCAGACTGGTAATATCGGGTGTGGTGGCAGTAGCAACATTCAAATCCCAGACTGGTAATATCGGGTGTGGTGGCAGTAGCAACATTCAAACCCCAGACTGGTAATATCGGGTGTGGTGGCAGTAGCAACATTCAAATCCCAGACTGGTAATATCGGGTGTGGTGGCAGTAGCAACATTCAATAAAAGAGTAAAATTACATAAAGCTCTTGAAATGAACACGTGTGCACCCAGGATACTTCAGTTGAACTACGGAGAATTATCCTTAAATAAAATGTTTAAATACTCTCAAGCGTGTTTGCTCTGGACAGACTTCATTTCCGCAGGAATCGTGAGAAATGTTGTTTGCGTGTTTTTTTAATTGCTCCCTTTGGAGCGATGGTGCTCTTCTGTGTTTGGACAATAGCAATACACCAATCACATTATAATATAATTGCACAACGTGCAATTTTGGTTAAAAAAAAGGTTCCATGGCGTTTTCCATCAAACCACCTTATTATTGTTAACGTTTCCATTATGATAACACTATGACAAACTATTTTATTATCAAATACAAACCCTGACAACAAGAAATTCGGTCATAGTAAATAAATACTGCACATTCCGCTCTTGCAAATAAAACAACTTTGATATTAGTCACCCATGTCCGCGCTAGACGATATCCAACTGTGAGACCAGCATATGCTGCCCCCTGTTGAACAGTGCTTGTACAACAAACACTACAACAAATACCAGGCCCAGGCCATCATTTTGTGATGTTTTTTGAAGTTTAAGGAAAGTATTGAACAACGAATGTTCAACGCGTTTCCTCTATTTATCATATGTCAAACGATAGTTCACCGACCAATGGTCAATGATCTGATCAGAGGACGTTGTTGGACGTATCGACGATTGATCGAAGTCTCCGGACTAGCAGAGGCTGTTGACAGCGACGACGACGTACGACAAAAAAAAGTTCATCATATGATAAGAAAATACTACAATGCAACATTATAAATGCAGTAAATGAATTCCACTTGGAATATAGCACATGATCTATGACGGAGGTTTCAAGTTATTATGAATGTATCGCCAAAGATAATCCGTTATCTTGTTATTTCACTATGAACGAAGTCCTAGATAGATTACAATGTTTTTTTCTTGTGAAATGTAGCAACGTCAAAGGTTGCCTGGCTTTCTGTATGTTTTGTACACCCATAATGATAAAAAAAAATTATATTCTGGACTAGTGTACATCCCTCCACACTGCGTATTTTCAGTTGCTTCCTACGTAAATCTGTGTTTACCAAGTGACACTTACGTACTGGAAGTCACGTGCTCCGGGGTAAGACTTAACGGGCGGGTGTTGCCGACTGCAAGGCCAATATTGAATGGTAGGAATGGTGAAATATTTGAAAATGTAATTGCATTTTTCTTCTTATGTGACCAAACAACTGCAGTTTCCTCTGTTTGTCAACCTCTTTGTTTGTCAACCTCTTTGTCTTTCCGACGTAGCTTCCATCATCTGAAGAACAGCCCTGTCTGTAGCGTGGGTTGTGTAGTTATTCTAGACCATTGTTAGATGTTGTGACACACGTCACGTGGTTGTACCGCACGTCACACGTATTAATGATAAGCACACATTATTTGTTTATTTTTTCAGACGAGCATGTTTTATAACATTAATCAAATAACTTTATTGAGCAGTTCATTGTTGGTCTACTTTAAACGTACAAAGTCTGATCTGTTTGTATCGTCAAATAATGTCGTACAGTATAAACTATATCTATTTAAACATCTTGTCAGCACGGATGTGTTTTATTTGACCATTTATCTGTTTATGAATCAATAAATTATAAATGTTGAGGTTCAACATGCAATGTAAATGTGCAGTTCGTTCAAACACATTCGGGCGGTCACACTTGTAGCACGCTTGTACGATAAAAACGGTCAGACCTTGTATTGTTAAGTTCTACCCGGCGTTATCTGACCATTAGTTCGACCGGTACTCCGTGGGGGGCCTCCACTATCAATTAGGGACACTTAAGGCGCATGGCCGGCTACACGCATCCACTACACCATTCCTGTATACATAGATTTATCTTCAAAGCGTTCCGAGATGGTGCCACTGATTGCGACACGTGACTGACATTCGCCGAGTATTCCATGAAGTAGAAGCGATAGCACGCGACCACATGTTCAAGAGTTCTGCAGCTCATTTCGCGGCACTGAGAATTGATATCGTGCGTAATGCACGCACGCACGCACGCACGCACGCACGCACGCACGCACGCACGCACGCACGCACTCAGCAATACAATGATAATAGTACTGTATAAAACAAATTACAGTAATTTATATATAGAAATGATGAAATATGAGGGAAGATGACAATAACATCAACAGTATACAGGCCCTTTTATCGGGGTTTTAAAAAGGGGGCTTCGGAACACAATAAGCAGGGATTTCTGGGATGATTTCTAAACAATGTTACAGTTAAACGTAATACTCTCAAAAAGGGCGGTTCGTTCGAACCCTCCCTCCACGAGGACGGGCTTATGACATACATTGTTTTTCTATAGTATATTTATTAGGCTAAATTCCTTCTTGAAGAAGGAGGTTCAGTTTTGATTTTTGACCCTAGGTGGTAGACTATTCCGTGGCACCTTTTGAACAAACTTACGTATAATAATTAACTAGCCAACTTCATGGCCGGCTTTCGATTTCACGAAGCGTTCTGAGTCCCAGAAACTTGGCCTAGATACATATTGACGTACTGATTTTGGTGTATCAAACTGTCATTTACATTGTTGAATATATATGAGATAAAGTGAAAAATAACCGAATCATCGGCCAACACATGGCAGATGCTGCATTGTGACAGACAGGATACGTAATGTTTAGGAGAGATCGAATAGGAAGAAGGGGAGGGGCAGTTATTGTATATATTAAATAATCTATTCAAACGTATGAAATAAAATTAGAACGGGAAGCAGATTGCGATAAAGCTATTTGGTGCAATACAGTTACAGGGAATTCAACATTAACTACTGGATTGGTTTACCGAAGTCCAAACATAAACGAAGAGGATAACTCAAAAATACAAAATGCTATAACTGAACGAATGAAATTAGAAAAGGAGGCTAAATCGGACTAGGGCAGTTATAACTCCAGAAATGGTAGCTAAGAAAATAAAGGCAATGAAGGATAATAAATCACCTGGAGTGGATGGAATTCCTCCAAAACTACTAATGGAAGCAGTATAGGACAAATTAGTATACCACTTGCAAGAGTGTTCAACTTGTCATTAAAAGAGGGAGTTGTTCCTTTTGAATGGAAACAGGCAAACATCATACCATTATATAAAAAAGGGTTTGAGAAGTAAGTAAGAGAATTACAGACCAGTGAGTATAACATATGTGATTTGTAAATTATCAGAAAGGTTAAATAAAGACCATATGGTGGACTTCCTTGTTAGGCATAACTTATTAAATCATCTCAACATGGATTCCTAAAAGTGAGGTCATGCTTAACAAATATGTTATATTTTTTGGAAGAAATCACTAAGTGGATAGACGAGGGATCACCAGTACATATTATCTACTTAGTTTTCAGAAAGCTTTCGACAAAGAATCACATCCAAGATCATTGCTTAATTAAAAGCCCATGGAATCGGGGATGGCATAATCGACTGGATAGAACAATGGCTGACTGACAGAAGACAACCTGCTGTAGTAGATGGGGAGGTTTCAAGTTGGAAATAAGTTTTGAGTGGGGTACCACAAGGATCAGCATTAGGACCTTTATTATTCTTAATATATATATCAATGAATTGGAACAGAATACAGAATACAGGACGATAATATAACATGCAACGTACTGAAATTTGCGGATGACACAAAAGTGCTTAGAAACGTTAACAATGATGGTGATAAACAACATTTATAAAACGATCTAGATAAATTAGTTAGATGATCTGAAAAATGGCAAATATTATTAAATTTGGGGAAATGTAAATGCCTACACACAAGACACGGGAACTTGGATGTAAACTATAAAATCGGAGATATAGTTCTGGGTACTGTAATAAAAGAAAAGGGTTTAGGAGTTACAATAAGCGCTTGTATGAACGTTTCAGAGCAGTGGGGTATTGCAGCTTCAAAGGGTAATAACATTCTTGGGTTGATTAGGAGAAATATAACATACAAGGAAACAAAGCTAATTATACCTCTGTATAAAGCAATAGTTAGGCCTCATTTGGAATACTGTGTACAAGCTTGGAGACCATATCGTAAGAAGGATATAGATACGCTTGAACGAATACAGAGGAGAGCAACTAAACTGATTCCAGAACTGAGAGACCTTAGTTATGAAGAACGCCTGAAAGAATGTGGTTTAACAAACCTAGAGACAAGAAGGTTAAGAGAAGATCATGAAAGAATTGATATAAATATTTTTTCTCACTCAAGAAGGATAGCAGAACTAGAGGACATGAGGTAAAATTAGTAAAGGATCAATGTAGATTGGACATCAGGAAGCACTCGTTCTCACAGAGGACAACCAATGAATGGAACAAATTGTCTACAGATTGTGTAACTGCTAGCAGCGTGAATATGTTTAAAACAAGGTTGACATATCTCAGGAGGGCGGGTTACAAAACATTTTGGACTCTCGATAAGCCAATGGCTTCCTTGTTCATTTGTCATATGGGCCTTTGCCTTGGGTGGCAATCTTGTTCAATCTTGTTCAATCTTGTTCAGTCTTGTACTGTACGAATGAATTCATGTGGACTTTCGCCATAGATCACGTAACTCTGAACAATCGTACAAAACACGCATAGCATTGCTAAAGATTGTACGTAAGTACGAATTTCTATTGTTCCGAGTTACGTAATCGACGTCAAATGTCCACATGGGTTCCTTCGTGATATCTCCACTCCCGTTGTACATTTGTAATTTTTACAAAGTCACAACGTTTTCAAGCTACTTTGTAGTGTAGAAAGTTTACAAACTACTTTGTAATGTAGAAAGTTTACAAACTACTTTGTAGTGTAGATGTTGATGAGATCTACTGAGGTTGTTGTTAATTTGACTTCTGTTTTTTCTTCTTGTGTTAATCATTTACACCAACATTTCACAAATAGTCAGGTGTAGCACTGTTTGCAATTTTATAAACGAGACCACATTTGTCCTAATTGTGTGACAGCGCGGACGTCGTTACAGTCGTACATGCATACGACCTGGAATGATAAATAGTAATACATAATTTGGTTATAGTTAGGAAATGCTGTACTTCCTCTCACCGACGTCAAATGCTCAAACTCCAGTCAGCAGTATTGGCACTCTCGATCCTAATTGATTATAGTTAGGAAATGCTGTATTTCCTCTCACCGACGTCACATGCTCAAACTCCAGTCAGCAGTATTGGCACTCTCGATCCTAATTGATTATAGTTAGGAAATGCTGTACTTCCTCTCACCGACGTCACATGCTCAAACTCCAGTCAGCAGTATTGGCACTCTCGATCCTAATTGATTATAGTTAGGAAATGCTGTATTTCCTCTCACCGACGTCACATGCTCAAACTCCAGTCAACAGTATTGGCACTCTCGATCCTAATTGATTATAGTTAGGAAATGCTGTATTTCCTCTCACCGACGTCACATGCTCAAACTCCAGTCAGCAGTATTGGCACTCTCGATCCTAATTGATTATAGTTAGGAAATGCTGTATTTCCTCTCACTGACGTCACATGCTCAAACTCCAGTCAGCAGTATTGGCACTCTCGATCCTAATTGATTATAGTTAGGAAATGCTGTATTTCCTCTCACCGACGTCACATGCTCAAACTCCAGTCAGCAGTATTGGCACTCTCGATCCTAATTGATTATAGTTAGGAAATGCTGTATTTCCTCTCACTGACGTCACATGCTCAAACTCCAGTCAGCAGTATTGGCACTCTCGATCCTAATTGATTATAGTTAGGAAATGCTGTACTTCCTCTCACCGACGTCACATGCTCAAACTCCAGTCAGCAGTATTGGCACTCTCGATCCTAATTGATTATAGTTAGGAAATGCTGTACTTCCTCTCACCGACGTCACATGCTCAAACTCCAGTCAGCAGTATTGGCACTCTCGATCCTAATTGATTATAGTTAGGAAATGCTGTATTTCCTCTCACCGACGTCACTTGCTCAAACTCCAGTGAGTAGTATTGACTCTCTCGATCCTAACTGCACACGGCATGTTTATTTGTGTTCGATTACATATAGGTTAGACTTTTATGTTGAGCTAATTTAGGGGTTCTGCAAACGAAGTATCTTGTAAATAAATAATTCTCAAATAGATGTATTACTAAATCTAACTGTGTTCTATTATATTTTTCATACTGCAGTTTTGTATGAGGCGCCGTAGCGGAAAAAGGGTGGTGAAACGGCAAAACCTGTCGAGTTCTGTGAGAACCGTCGAATTCTGCAAGAAAAGTCGAGTTCTGTGAGATTGATGGAGTTCTGCGTGAACCGTCGAGTTCTGCAAGAACCGCCGAGTTCTCCTAGATCGATCAAGTCTGGTTACTACTGAAAATAGCAAAAATCCTGTTAATGTTGCCAAGGTGGATATGCTTAAAAACAAAAGTGAGAGTTAAGGCGGCAATGCTACGAGACGGTTAAGGCGGCAATGCTACGAGACGGTTAAGGCGGCAATGCTACGAGACGGTTAAGGCGGCAATGCTACGAGACGGCCTGTGGAACACATAACAAATTCAACTTTACATATATGAGCTGTCGTGGCTTAGCGGTAGAGCAGAACTCGACCAATCTCGCAAAACTAGACGGTTTTTGCAGAACTCGACGGTCCTCGCAGACAGAACTCGACGGTCCTCGCAGACAGAACTTGACGGTCCTCGCAGACAGAACTCAACGGTCCTCGCAGACAGAACTCGACGGTCCTCGCAGACAGAACTCTACGGTCCTCGCAGACAGAACTCGACGGTCCTCGCAGACAGAACTCGACGGTCCTCGCAGACAGAACTCGACGGTCCTCGCAGACAGAACTCGACGGTCCTCGCAGACAGAACTCGACGGTCCTCGCAGACAGAACTCGACGGTCCTCGCAGACAGAACTCGACGGTCCTCGCAGACAGAACTCGACGGTCCTCGCAGACAGAACTCGACGGTCCTCGCAGACAGAACTCGACGGTCCTCGCAGACAGAACTCGACGGTCCTCGCAGACAGAACTCGACGGTCCTCGCAGACAGAACTCGACGGTCCTCGCAGACAGAACTCGACGGTCCTCGCAGACAGAACTCGACGGTCCTCGCAGACAGAACTCGACGGTTTTCGCAGACAGAACTCAACGGTCCTCGCAGAACTCGACAGGTTTTGCCGTTTCATTACCCTTTTGTCGGCTACGGCGCCTCATAGTTTTGTGGTGTGCATTTTATATGCAATCCATGAGCTCGAATCCAATTTATATTTATACGAGCAGTTGTTTGTGTTCATCCAACTATTTGTGTTATTTAGCAACGCTTATTTATAGATCATAAATTGTAATCGCGAAAGCTATAGTCCAGGATTTCGTATCCTATTTACATTTATATCAGCTAGTTATTTTTGATCATGCAACTGTTTGTGTTACTGAATGACGCGTATTTATAGAACCTGTAGATTACTATCACTACAGGAGCCTGTGTCACGTGGGATTGTTTCCCCTATATTAC